>OY728127.1:243611645-244303297 GCA_963277665.1 Viscum album
ACACACACCGTGTAGTCCTGTGGCCATGGTAGATAGTGTTTTTGGGTAGAGATAAGTATCACATACCATGTAGGACCCCCACACACTGTGTGAACCAGTGTTGGTAGCCCGACGTGTACCCTAGGAGTACGTAGACCCAGAGACATCTAGGTTTATGAACATATCCTGAATTTATGAGCTTGGACATGGAATCGTATCTATGCTAGTATATGGATAGGTATAGGACCAGGTACATGAGCATGACCTGGAAGAAACATACTAGGCTATGAGTGTGCCGGAAGTCCTTGAGCGGTAGAGACATGTCATGTGGCCCACCATACATGCCATTTATAGTGACATGGCCTACAATCCGTGTCCATAGGATACCTCTCAAGGTTATTTGTTGCGGTCACATATCATGTGGACCCTATACATGCCATGTAATTCCTTATATAACTTCTTTCTACCATGTCTCCTTCATTTGGACTCATATTTTGGCCTATGAGTAACCTATCCTAACTGTTTTTTCACATAGAACAAGATGGTATAATTCATAGTGGATTTTGAGATACTATATGATATGATTAGAGTGTAAAACTTCTTTAGGTAATTCTTGAGAATGGATGTTATCATTCATGATCATCAAAGAGTGGATGCGGATGGAAACCCCCTATCATATCAGGGTGTGGGTCCCCATACTCTAGGTATTGGTTTCAATGGCTCCCTCCTGACCAATTTGGGTATGGGTCCTCTAGATACTAAGTGGAACCCCCAATATAGACTAGGATGTGGGACCTCTACCTACTATGTGGCACCCCCTAATTGACTAGGGTGTGGGTCATCTTCCTACTAAGTTGCATCCCTTAAAAAACATGGTTGTGGGTCCTTTACCTACTAAGTGGAACCCCCTGATGGACTAGGGAGTGGGTCCTCCTCCTACTGAGTGGTACCCTCCCGATGCACTAGGGAATGAGTTCCATATTCTTTTGAGTGGAAACCATATAACACACAAGGGTGTGGGTAATCTATCTATCTTGTGAGTGGAACATCCTTACCACTCTATAGCGTGATTCCTCTACTCGGATATTGTGCCCCCTAAACTCTGTGGTGTAGTGGCGAGTTATGGGTCCTCCACATGGTGAATTCTTCAGGATTACACACAATATATTTGACATCAATGATAGACCTTTGGATTTTCAATCAGTCTCATAATTTTGGTTTGGGATGTGAGATAAAGATCCCCTTTCTCTCTCTTATGGTTTTCTTATTTGAGCACATATCTATGTTATTGGATTTCTTTTCCCTCTTTCTTTAGGTTGATATTACTAATTCTATTATGTATTATATCACCCCTCTTCAGTTTTTAGGGTGTCTTATTGGGGATGTATATACCCCCCCTTTCATTTTATTTTCCCATATAGGTAATGTCTTATGTAGATGATAGAAATGTTTTTGGTCACATTAGTGAAGCATAGGGACACTTGGGATTGAATTGGATGACATAAGGTGGTTCAGGATTAGAGAACAGGAGACGAGCTCTCTCAACTTTACTTTATTCTAGTTAATGTTAGTTTGAGACATGTTTTCTAGTTGGTCATGTATAATTTCCTTTAGTTTTTGTATTGTACTATCACACTATTTCGAATTCCCAAGATGTTATTACATTCATTTATGTTTCTCTAGATTTTACCGAATTTTATTATTTTTCATCTTCCCTTCTGTATGGATTTGGTTGGTTGAGTGCATATAGTTACTTTAGGACAATTCCTCCCATTTTAGTTATTCCTTCCAGTGCATGTTGCCATCCACAGGCCTATGGAGGCAAGCTTGAGGTTGTGTCATCCTAGTCTTCCTTCAACCAGGCGAGCCCTGGTGGGTCGGGTCATTTATGATTGGTATCATAGGTGGTTCAAATTCTGAATGATGTTTGGAGTTTTTCCCCTTATTTGGTTTGGTTGGGAATTTAGGGGAATGAAAACAAAATACCTTAAGTGTGGATTTCAGACAAGGGAATCCAGTGTTGGTGTAGCGACTTGTGTATACATTCATTTGGAAAATAACTACCAAATTTTAAATTTTACATATAGAGACATTGGTTGAATGGAACTTTGGTAAATGAATCATATAAGATTGATTCCATTGATTTCCTTTCTTGAACCACATCCCTGTGTATATATGCTCATATGACCACAAAAGGTCTTGACTAATTTCAGGATGACACCATAAAGATAATAAGTTAGTTTAAGGATTTAGGATCCTCTAGACAATATGATGTGTGATGGGGCATTAGTTTAGGGGTAATCTTGTGAGATATTTCCTCTAGGAGGGTAGGTGGAAGGACCTCCAGTCATCAAGTCACATATTATACCAGCAGATCAGGCTAAGGGTGCACATAGGCATATAAAACATTGGAAGTTACAACGCTAGAGTCCAATGAGGTTCCACGAAAAGACACATCCCTAAGAAGTGAAGGATTGAATTGAGTTAGTGATCTATATTTTCGGACATTTATAAACCCCGACTGATTAGATAGTTTTCATGATAGAAATAATTTTCCATGGAGTAGATTGGCGCTGGTTGAGTTTATTCACAAAGATTCATTATGTGTTAGTACTCTCAGGGTCCAACTTCCAGGAGCTTTTTTTTAGGAGTACTGGCCCTTATATTTTTGATCGGTTCAAATTTATGACCTTGTGGAGATTTATTTGGGAGAGATGATAGTTTTTGAGTATTCTATGAGGTTCATTGACTATACATGGTTCTCCCTCAATAAGAATTAGGATGGTTACTTAAAGGAAGAATGTTAGAGAAGGGTCTCTATAGATACATCCATGATGATGTGGTACCCATATGAATTCCCATATATGTTGGAGTTCTATAGAGGGCACTCATGATGGATAAATTCTTATCTGAGGGAAACCATGCAGCTGTAGATGATAATGAAAATAAAGGGGCAAAGTCATCTACTATGGCTAGTAGGCGCCAGTTGGTAGGTTCTTAGTGTAGACTAAATTCTCATGGACAGACTCAAGAAAATTTTCATGTAGATTAGAGACCATTAATTAGATCATCGAAGCCTATAGAGGGGTCATTCTATGCATGTTATGGTTGAGGTGGCATGGCACATCATTTCTTAACCCGATGTGCTAAGGTTTGAAGGATGGAAGTTGATGGACCTCCATGACAGAGGTTTCACCACAATCATGGTTTTTCTAAGTGTTGCCAGGAGGCTTTTATGGAGGTGAAGATAAAATAGGAGTAGATTGGTATTTTTAGGAGGAGATGTTGGTGATGGATGATGTTATGAGATACTCTAATCACCACCATGATAATGACCATTCTAGGCTCAGGGATCTGGCAGTTGGGGACAATGGAAACTGTCGACTATGGAGGTTTAGGACTCATCAGATCATGGGATGATTAGAGGCACAATATATGTTTATTAGACTCTTGATCCAATACTAGTTTACATAGGATCAAGTCATTCCTTCATCTCCATACTCCTTTTGAATCAATTGGAGCTCCATGTTGAGAATTTATCCTAGAAGGTTTGAATTGAGGTTCCTATGGGGAATGATTCTTTATATCACTTATCTGCTAGTAGTGCAAGATATTGCATGGTGGAGAGGGTTTCACATGGGAACTGTTGGTCACCATGATGTGACCTTATGATGTCATATTAGGTATGGAATGTTTTCCATAGTATTATCCCATATTGAATGTTGTCGTAGATGATTTAAATGTATTTGGATAGATGGGACAAGATTCTCTTTTGTGGATGAGATAGATCTCATGTTTTAGTGAGTGGGTCATGAGATTAGGAAGTTGCATCCCATTACCCATCAGTTGGTGAGTTTTTCCCTTGTCATATTGGGCTCTTCTGGATTCTGGGTTCCTTCAATCTTGGAGGATTATATGTACATATTCCCTAAGGACATTATTAAACTCCCTCAATGGTGGGAGGTGTATTTTTACATCAATGTATACCTTGGTATCACTCTGGTATATTCTGTGAAATATTTTATTGACACCACTGAGCTCTAGGAGATGAGGGTATAATTGGAGGACCTTAAAGAGAAGTGTTTTTTAGATCCAGCATGTCCCCTTGGGAAACTCCAATTCTGTTCATAAAAAAGGAGGATATAAGTTGGTAGTTTTGTGTTGATTATCCTTAACTAAACTAGACGATGATAACAAAACTACCTATTACTAATGATTGATGACCTCTTTGATCAGTTTTATGGTTTGACATGACTCTTGAAGTTTAATATCAGGTCTGGATACCACATTCTTAGGGTTCATGAGGTTGATATTCCTATGTTTTCACTGTAATGTCTCTATAGACACTATGAGTTCCTAGAGATGCCTTTCTATGTGACGAATTCCACAACTATGATTATGGTTATGATGTACCATATCTTCTATATATAATTGTTTTAACTTGTTTTTTTATTCCTTGAAGACATACTCATCTACTATACATTAGATGAGGAGCATATAGAGCACTTAAGGATGGTCTTAGAAATTCTTTGGGAACAAAAAATTTATTATATATTCTCAAAGTTCTAGTTATACATCCACAAGGCTCACTTTCTTGGGCATGTTATTTCTAAGCATGTATTTTATATAGATCTAGTGAAGATTAATGAAATTATGTCTTCGGAGTCACCCAAGAGAGTTATTGGGGTATAATGTTTTATTTTCTTTAAGAGGTACCATGGGAAAATTATGGAAAACTTCTACATGATTGCATCCCCTTTGAACACCTTGAAGTGAAAAGGGAAACCATTTACATGGACTGAGAAGTTTCAGTGTTCCTTTGAAGAGTTAAGGATAGGGATTGTTAGGTCCACAAGGCTGAATACCCTGAGAGGGGGGGGGGGTGAATCAGGGTATGATTAATTTAAAATTAATGCCCGTTCTGATCTTGTTTTGCTATTAATCAAAACACTCGTATCTCTCTTTCCTTTTTCAAAATATAAACAGAAAGTAAAGCAAGCACATGACACATGAATTTTAATTGGTTCACCGCTAAGGGCTATGTCCAAGGAGCATACGCTGACAGGTTTTCGGCCGTACCAAATTCCACTATACTTCACTAGTTGTGTATTACAATGTTCAGGTACAATCACTCTGTCCTAGGCTCACTACCTTTTCAAGGTTTAGGGTCAGCTCACTACTTTCCAAATGTTCACTCCCTATTTCTCTCTCTATGGCTCACTGCCGGTGGAGAGGATCACCTTATTTCTCTTCCTAAGCTCACTGCTCCTGGAAGGGATTCAGTCACAGTTTATAGACCTGTAGGTCTCTTCATTTTCATGAAAGCATGCATCCTCAACTATTGATAGATGCTCTGTTGAAGTCCAACTTTAATCCACTGATGAATACCTCTTTTCCCCTGACCACTGGGCAACAACCTTTGGAAAGTACCTTCGCAAAGCACCCTACTTCGCGAAGCTCCCAATTTCGTGAAGCTCAAACAAGCCTTCACGAAGCTCCTACATTTTCTCGAAGAACTTTCACAAAGCACTTTCGCGAAGCTCAAGCCATCGCAAATCAATGCCCCTCGCGAAGCTTACTGATCCAACACGGAGCTCGTAGGTTTTGCGGAGCTACAATAGCCACCGCAAAGCTCCTCTTTCACAAAGCACACTGGCTCCGCGAACCACCTTCGCAAAACGAGAGAAAATGATCTTCTCTAAAAATTCTCTCTGCTTCTCTCGAGGCGGTCAGCCTCTATTTATAGGAGATTCCACCGACCCTCGACTCTTCTGCGTGAAGTCAATGCCACGTCAGCGCCAATCGCGAAGCTCCGAAGTTTCCGCTGGAATTCTGTCCAAATCGCGAAGCACCACGACAATTTTTCATTCACCGAGCTCGTCGTAATCGCGAAGAATCACCATCAACATTCCTTCACGCCTTCTCCACGAAGCTCCCTCACAAAGCCCTTCACCGCCGTGATGCGCTTCAACTCTTCCATTCATGAAGCTTTGACGTAATCGCGAAGCATCACCACCTCCATTTTTCTGGCCTTCGCGAAATCCAATCCATACATCCCATCTTCGCGAAACTCATGCCTTTGCCATATAAAAATATGATATTCATGGAAATCCACTTTTCGCGATGCTCACCAAATTCCAAATTTTGTTCCCCACAAATTTGGCAAACACTGGGAAACGACGCCACCTTGTACTACTCTTTTTGTACCGCCTCCAGATCATCCTTTCCTTTTTCATCGTTCTTTTGTCAACATGGATTATCAACAACTTCTTTGGAACTCGACAATTTCTTCATGAAAATCTGCTTTGTCAATAAACACAATCAACCCAAATATACTGCAATGTTACCTTGAGGAATTTTTTCCCAACATGGATGATGAGTGCTCATTTATTGGACTACCAGAGGAGGGCATGTAGTATGTACTCTATTGAAATTAATTTTGATTTAGTACTGGATGCATGTTTATGTAGAGGTAGGAAGAGATCCAATATGGTTCGAGGTAGTTGATAACCCAAAACAAGAACTACATGAATCATGAACAAGAGTTAGTGGTAGTTTTCTTTACTATGGGGATATTGATGAACTATATTCTGGGATATAAATTTGTTGTTTACTCATAACATCAGAGCCTCAGGTATGTCTTCACATAGAGAGATCAAATCCTGAGATAGAGGCATTAGATGGAGTTCCTACAAGGCTATGAATTTGGGACATTCTATACTTCTAGGAAGGGAAATGTGGTGGTATATTCACTCATCACGAACTCCAATTCTCATATGGTAGAGGAGGCTTACAAGTATTTGGATCCTTTTTAGCTGACCCAAATTGGTTGAGGGGGTGAAGGACATTTTTAGTTCATGGTGTTGACTCCTCCAATGATCCAGCATGTAAGGGAGGCTCAGTTGGGAGACGTCGAATGTGTGGTTCTATATAACATAATATCATTATAAGACTCTCTAGATGGATTTTATAAAGGATAGAATCATGTAATCATTTTCGTGGGATGGATAGTGGTTCATGTTACATTGTGATAGGAGGTGATAAGGGATTTTCAAAACTCTCCTTTGGCTATAAATCTCAGGGTAGAGAAAATGTATAGATACCTTTATAGGTATTTTTGGTGGATTAGAATGAGGTGGAGAATGGGGAAGTTTATATCTCAGAGGTACACATGCTAGTAGATGAATGTTGTATACTAGGTTTCAATAGTTTTTTATACCCTCTTGAGATATCAATGTTGAAATAGGAGGGAATATTCATGCAATTTATGATAGGGATTCCATGGGTAGTGAGAAGCCATGATGCCATCTAGGTGATAGTTGACCGACTTACTAGGGGGATGAACTTACTTTCTACAAGGTAGTAGAGTTCATTTGAGAGTTTAGGATAGTTGTATATATGGGAGGTCATCGGGCTTAATGGGGTTCCATGAACGATTGTCTCTGAACAAGATGTGCAATTTAAATCATGGTGGTAGAGAGGCCTATAAGTGGCATTCAGGACCTATATGAGGATGAGTACATGTTTTCTCCCCTAGACATATTAGAAGACTAAGCAAACTATCCTAGTGTTGGATGATATATTGAGGGCTCTCAGGACATAGTTCAGACGCAGTTGGGTCGATAACTAATTTTTTTTTGAGTTTTTATATCATAGTAGTTATGAATATAAAATCTCTTGGAAATAATTTGAGGTCTTATAAGAGATAAGTTAAAGGTCACTCTTATGCTGGGAAGAGATCAATGAGACATCTCTTGTTGGTACAAAAATGGAATTGTTGATAATAGAGATGGTCTAAGTGATCCTGAAGTGGATGAGGACAACACAGAGATGATATAAGTCTTATGAAGATCGATATTGTAGGCCATTAGTGTTCGAGTTGGGAGAAAACATTTTTTGGAGTTTCTCCCCATGATGGGGATTGGGGAGATTTGATTGGGGAGGTAAACCCACTCTGAGGTTTATCAGGACATTCAAGATCATGCAGAGTGTTGATGAGGTTTCTTACCACATAGCCTTACCCCCACAGTTGGAGTCGGTGCATGGTTTCATCCATATGTCATAGCTAAGGAGAAACACGCGTGATCCTATTCAAGTTATTGACTGGTGTGAGATGGGAAAATAGTATGGATCCAATTTCCTAGAGTACCCAATGATGACTAAGTATCGATAGAAGAGGATCCTTCATGGATGAACTATACCCTCGGTTTGTGTGCTTTGGTTTCATGGGAGCATATATGGGAGCTCCTCAGAGCAGGAGAGTTAGATACGAGATCAATATCCCCACCTTTTTTCTTAGTTTGTGATTTGAAAGAATGAAAAACATTGAATTAGGTTATAATGTAGATAATATATATTTTTTATAAGACTTTGAAATATATCAATCAATATTTTTGGTGCAAGGTACTAAGATGACACAAGATTCCAAGGCTCAACATGCTTGAAATTAATTTTATAAAAATATTCAATATATTTTATACCACACATGCAAAATATTTCATAAATAATCAAATATGTCTTGAATAGATTCTCAAATTTTAAATTTGAGACCATGGTTGAATTTGGATTGTAGGGTTTAACTTATACGCAAACTAAACATGATCAAAACTGGAAATTTAGATGAGGCGGCCAATAATAAGTATGTTAAGGGAACTAAATATTAATTTATTTAATTAATAAAATCAATTTCTCTAAATAAATTTCATATTATGTTAAATCAGAAAGGTTAGTTTCATAAGCCTGAGATCGTAAAGTGGATGTTTCATCATTCTTCATTGGCATATTGATATCGAACTATGAACAGTGATCAGATTGAGTTGGATCAATAGATAGCATATGAAACAAATAGTTTTCATCACTGGAAACTGTGTTCTTCACCAATGATCAATCTAATCTTGAGGTAGGTATTGTTAATTGTAGAATATACCTTTAATTAAAATTTTTAACATTTTATTATCTTCTATTGTTCAATCTGTCATAAATTAATCCTTAAAATGGGAATTTCTATAGAATTAAATTTTTATTTAATTTATTATTGGTGATTATATGTTTCTCATCCAAAATATCCCATATCTATGATCATTGGTCAACAAATATGGTCTAATGATGGATTCATCTTTGTTATTTTTTCTTTTACCCACCAGTTATTCATGTTTAAACCATTGGTCTAATGGTCCATGATTTGATATTACTGGGAAGGCTCAATCATGGTGGGACTTCTAAATTTATGGGGGATGTGCACACAATGACCAGATAAATGATTTTCAAATAGATCATGAAGGAAAATTGGTGATACTCTATGGATATGGGATCCGGAGTGGTGATCTTCACCATGAGGTGAAGCATAATGCTTGAGTGGTATTCGTGTGATTAGTTGGTCTCTGATTTCCATCTAGCAGATGGTTGTGATTAATATATTGAGGTGATTTACACCATTTTTATGTGGTTAAATGGTGGATTTAGTGGATGGAGAAACAAATATGGAAGCAATGTGATAGATCTTACCTTATGTAAAAATCATGACTACATGACATGTACTATGATGAACACACACCGTGTAGTCCCTTGGATATAGTGACTAGGGTTTCCTATAAAAGATAAGTATCAAATATTTTTTTGGACCCTCACATTCCTTGTGAACAGATGTCAGTAGCCTGATGTGTACTCTAAGTGTAAATGGACACAAACAAAGCCATCCACATGGACACAATCTTACTACAGAGGCTTATATATGGCTAGGTGCCTATGTTAGGATACATATAGGTACATTACTAGGTACACAAGCATGACGCAAAGTCATGGACATGGCCAGGAGCAGATGGAAAGGCCATGGGTGGTCGAGACATGATGTGTGGCCCCTGTACATGCCTTTTATGGTGACATGGTCACTGAACCGTGTCCATATGTGACCCAAATATTTGATGATGTGGGGTCACATGCCATATACATCCCTCAAAAAATTCTTTATCTTGTATGTATTTTAGTTGTAAATGGATATTTTCTAGTGATTAGCCTATCCCAAGTGTTTTTCTATGTAGAACATTATGGTAGAATTCAATGTGTATTTTTAAATAAAATGTGATATGTTCCTAGCATGTTGCATCTTTATGAATCACTTGATAATAACAGTGAAAAGGTGGGATCATTAGAGAGTGGATGAGGTTAGAAACCCTGTATCATATTAGGGTATGGGACCCCCAAACTCCTCACACTAGTTTGTGTGGAACCCCCTAGGCGGACTAGAGAATGAGTCCTCTACCAAATGAGTGGAACCACCAGATAAACAAGGGTATGAGTCCTCTACCTACTCAGTGGCACCCCCTAATGGACTAGGGAATGGGTCCTATTCCTACTTAGTGGAACCCTATAATAGAATAAGTCATGGTTCCTAAACAACCTTATTTTATACTCCCCTGATAGACTAGTGCATGTGTCCACTACCAAATGATAGGCAACCATGATGGACTTGGGTTTGGGTCCTCTACTTACAGAGTGTCACCCCCAGATAAACTAGGTTGTGGGTCCTCTATTATTTGGGGGGGGGAATACCCTAATTCACTAGGGTGTGGGTTCTATAATTATCTATTCAGTTTCATCCCCTCATCACACCAAGTTGTGGGTAATCGACTTGGAGATTGTTCCCCCATGACTTTGCGGCGTAGTGGCGAGGTTTGGGTTGTGCAAACAGTGAATTCTTCAAATAGACACATGAGATGATGGGAATCGATGATGGACCCTTGGGTATATAGTCATATTCATTATCCAGGGTTGGTCCATGAGTTGGAGATCAAATTTATCTCTCATCATCATTTCTTATATGAGCATATATGTATATATATGTTACTGGATTTCATTTCCATATTTACTTGGGTTGAGATGATGAATTTTATCGTGTCTTCAATCGTTCCCACTAAAAAATTTAGGGTATCATCATGGATATGTATATGTTCACCCATGAATGGGAATTGACTACACATGTTATGTCTTATGCATATGGCAGATAGGTGAGTAGTGGCATTGGTGGTGCTTTGGGAAACATGGGTGCATTTGACTGTGTATGGTTGTTGGGGATTGGGGATGATGAGTCGATATCTGTCATCTTTATATTATTATAGTTAATGTTAGGTTGGGGGATCTTTTTTGGGAGGGCATGTATTTTTCCCTGTAATTTTTAGATTGTACTATCACACTCTTTAATATTCCCTATAGGTTATTACATGCATAGTTTTTTCTATAGATATTACTATATTTTTTTATTATTCCTCTTCAATTTTGCATGGAGGTAGTTGGGTGAATGTGTACTAGTAATTTTGGAAAAGGCCTCTAATTTTAGTTATTCATTCTTAGTACTTTTCATCAAACCCATGTCTCTAGAGGCGGTCTTGGGGTTGTGGTGGCCTGGTCTTCCACTGGCTAGGCGGGCCCTAGTGGGTCGGGTTGTTACACATACATACATATACATATGCACACACACACACCGACACACATATAATCAGACATTTTTTTCAAACTGATTATATATTTATTTTCACATTTTAATATATAAATATATTACTTTATTTTTTGATAAAATTTATATACGTAAAATATATTTTGACACAGTTTTTTAAACAAATATATCTATCTAATCAATACATACATACATAGATTTATGTATATATATAATATTATAGTTTTTATTGAGAATGTTAATATATGTATATTCACAAGTTAATATATATATATATATCAATTTTTTTACAAAACTATATTGACATGTTTTAAATATACAAAATACAATCATAATATAAAAATTAAATACGATTTAAAATCCTGGACATGATCCAATAATTATCATAATTTATCAAAAATTATATCATCATAAGAATGAAATACAATTGACCAAGTAAATAGACATATATAAACTTTTTAATATCATATATTCCTAAATAATTTCCATATCAATCATATTTCAAATAATAAAATAAAAAATAAACATTATTTAACCTTAAATACCCAAAAAATCTATTAAATATAAAGGTTAAAAAATGAGATAAATACCTAAAATAAATTGAAATAATGTTTTGAGGAGATAGTGGACACACAAAATAATGAATAATAAAATTCCTATTGCCTAAAATACCAAAAAAATCATAAAAATTGGGAATCTTTTATGACATCTGGATTGAACAAACTAATTTCATCATGATTGGAAAAGAAATCACAATATATTGAAAGATGAGAGAATATGAGTCAGTTCCTGGTGGATGAGAACCCAAATATGAAAGAAATCGGGTTTAATGATTTTTTTGGAGAAGTCACCCAAGGGTTGTATGATGGAGAGACAGGGAGAATTGGAGGGAAAAGTGGAGGGGAGGAGAAAGGGGATTATACGATGTTGTAATTTTATTTTAATGCTAAAGGGTTAGTATTGACAAATTTTAATCCATCACTAAAGGTAAATTTAGATATCTATTTTATGGAGAATTAAAATTTTCATCACTAAAATGTGTTTTTTGATCATTTTTTTGTGACATATTTCATTATTCATTGCAAATGTTATTGGAAAGATTACTTGGGGGGCATGTTCACCCACTATTTTTGTGAAAGTGTTAGGTTTTCCATTGAAAATAACTGATTTTACAGGACAATTTGTTTCAATTTCCTTCTCCATTGAAAATAAACTATTCTAATTACCTATTTTCTTATAGTGTTAGTGGTGTCATTATTTAAGGGAAGTGTGGTTGTAATTTTGGTAATTCCTCCTTCGTATCTTTAACATTGTCCTAATTCAGTGGTTGTGTGTCTATATGTTCATTTTTTCTTATTATATAGGTATTTGTTCCTATTCATTAGACTATTAGTTTATTGATTCATCTTCCTCTATTGTTTAATTTCTTCCTTCAACTTTCCCACCACCTCTAAAAGAAATTAAAATCATGTTATAGTTTTGATTAGAAACTATTTTGGTTATAATCTTACTTAAATTTTATTTACTGATGTTTTTTGAGAGATAAGGATCTATCCCCACTAAATTTTCAATTCATTAAACTTGGATCTATGAGTTACCATGGTATATTTAATATTTACTTGATGATTAATTATTTATTATATTAGATGCTTCAAAAAAGGATCTTGATTCTGTCCATGGGTTTGTAACCTAAAAAAGGTTGAGAAATAATCTTCTAAATCAATGATGGATGGTATTATTATAGATTAATTTATTGGTATCATGTGTTTGATGTTTGTTGAACTCCACTTCCATATTGTATGGTAGTATACACCTTAAATCCTTGTTTTTTACAAGTTGTTGGAACAACCTTTGTTATATAGCATCACAACTATTGATTTATTGCACTTGGGGGAGGCTATATGTGAAATGATCCCCAGAATATCATAACTGGAATATTCTTAGGGGTATTTATGATAAATCTCCACTGAAATTACTAAGGGATAACTGTATCACCTTAGAGGTTTTATCTTCAGTTATAGTTTCAAGTAGAGGAGAGTAAAAAAACATTTACCTTATGGAAAAATCAGGTAATAGAATTTTTACAGAACTATTTAGAGTTTGGTGAAATTATATCTATGACCTCCCAAGTATTTAATAAAAACTTATCTATTAGTGAACATATTAAAGAGGAATACAATATGTTCTGGTAATTGTGTACAAGTCATTGATAAAATAATCAAAAGTAGAGGCAACCCTCACTGGTTTAGTGTGGTAACGATATAGTCATCTTCTTGAGACGCTCTTAAAAATCATACAAAGTTTCAATACTATATTTTATAATCCCAAATATCTCATTTTTTATATGGGTTATACCTAAAATAGGGAAAATATTCTAAAGGAATGAACTATGAAGCTAATCCCTAGTTGCAACCTCAAGTTAGATGATGTACATCCATTCCCCGATTGATCCTTTTTGTGAGAATAAAAATTATTTCCATCTAAAATGGGATTATTATATTCTTCTTGGTTTTTTTGGTTTTATAAACTATCCTAAACGGTTTTAAATTATTTTCCCGGTATTCTCTTTTCAATTTATTAAACGCGGGTAAAAGTAAACTTAGTATATCCTTATGTTAAAAATCTCAATGGTTGTTTGGTTATAATAGTAAATTATTGTTATTATTAAAATTAGGCGCATATAGTTATCTATGAGTTCTATTCAATTTTCCTAGATCGTCTTCTATTTTCTCACTTCCAAAAGATATTTTGGATGAAATGGAACATTATCATAGGAAATCAGTTAATGGAATGATGAAAAAATCATTATGAACTTATTTAGTAATCCTAAAAATTTTAACTCTAAATTATATATTTTCCTTAACCCCGATATCAAATCTAAAGAGGTTATTTGAACCAAATCTAAACATGAATCGACAAAATTAAAGGAAAATTTTTAAAAAATAAAACACACAAACTATTTTATTCCATAGAAAGGATGTCTAGTTGACATGTTAGGAATATTAATGGATGGATGAAAAAATAAAATGAACCTAATAAAATTATAATAAAGTGTAACCTAGGTTTCCTATAGAGATTAAATACTTTCAATATACTCTTTGTGTGAGTGTCAGATCAACTGTAAATGGAAAATAGTGAACAATTGTATTTGTGTTTTCTTACAAAAATAAGAGTGTTAAAAAACGTTTTAAAAGAAGATATCTCCCCCAGATATTCCCTCATATTACCCACTAAATCATTATTCATTCAATTTGAACACTCTTTATATCCCACTAATGTATTGAAGCATTGATTGATTACCCTCTCTATCTATTTTTTCTATTTAAATAGTGATGTGAAGTAACCACCTCACTCCCTTTTCTTACCAATCTAAGTGATTATAAATTTATGATCTTAATAGGATCAATTAACATCCCCATATAATCATGAAAATAACGAAAATATAGGGATAATGTGTGTGAAATCATAGAATAATTGAATGAATAACTAAAATATAATAATTATTGGAAATTTATTACCATCCAAAATAAGAAATCGTTATCTTAATATTAATAAATAATTCATTAATCCATTTTCATATAAGAATTCATTAATAGGGGGTGGAGGAAATCTCAGTTTCTCAACAACTATGGGTTTAGTGTTTCATCACTAGAGAGATAACATGGTAGAAATATAAAAAAAATGATATCTAGTTAATAAACATCTCTCTCGATAATGAATTCCATCCCATTTAATAGGGTCAAGGTGAATATTCAATAATTACTCTAACATGAAAGGTTTTAGCATGACTTTATTGAAACAATATTACAATGTCAATGGAAAGGATTCCTTCTAAATTTTTCTTCCTCCTCCCAAACTATCATTGTTAAACACTAATTATTTGGATTTTTTTCACATATACAACCCCAATACTACCGATTTCAAAAACATGCACATATCATGAATCTTCTACAACAAGTTTTCTTCTTAGGATCATTATATTATTCAACTAATGAATGGATTCAATGTGGATTCTAGGGATAATTTTACACAAATTTTCCATATAAAAATAATCTACATTTATTTAATGTCAATAAATAAGTCAATTTTTGAATTTACGATTTTAACATACATGTGGGTCTAATTGAGGAAAAACTAAAAGTATCATGTGTCTTCTACAATGGGAAAAAATATTTTACATATTCAGTTTCTCATGATTTAAAAAACATCAAATATATACGAATCAATCTCTTTATTTAAAATTATATTATGTATTATGTTCATCAACAATGGTAAAAACCTTATGTAACAATATTGGTTCCTATAAAAAACCATATGTATCATTTTCATTGGGAAAATTATTTTATGAATTAACTATTTTCATAATTACTTAAACTACAAAATGTAACATATTAGGATTTTTTTCTATGAAAATTATAAATATCACACCTTATCTAAAAATAAAAAAATAAAATAAAATTTTACTCTTTTTATTGGAAACTCAGAATAACCTAAATATTGTCAGTGAATAGAAAAATTATATTATATTGACCATCCCTTTGTGATTTATAAATCTCCCCACAGTATAATTTCATGCATATCTTATTCTAGTGAGATAATTTTATGTATCTATAGTTTCATATAAAATAATTATATCTTATATATAAACACTTAATTTATTATTAATTTATTCTTGACATATAACCTCTAAATGTTTTGGGCTTGGTGGTTCTCACTTCCCCCTTAAAAGTGTTTCAATAATCAAATAAAAAATAATTTTTAGCTCAGCTCTAAATGTTTAATTCTACTATGCTCTAACTATATTTTATAAATTTTTATCTTTTGGACATTCAACATACATTTATTTACATTTGTATATTACTTGAAAACCATGAGAAATTAAAACCTTAATGTAAGTTTTTTCATATTAATTACAAAAGGATATTATCAAAAAACATCTTAAAGAATATTCATCTAAGAATTTAATTTTAGAATCAACACTAATGGAAGGTCAAGACCATTTATTCTGAATAAGAAGAAAATAAATTTTAAAATTATATTAAATATTCTTTTTAAAATTTATGTTTTGATCAAAAATATATTCTAATCTCTTTTATGACATATATTTTTATTCAATTATATTCTAATTGGTATAATCATTTATTTTTCTTAATTTTATGTTTTTAGAACCCACATATACTCCTACTAACAACATAGAAACTATATTTTATATAAAATATCATACTAATAAACAAAATTATTTTTTTATTTAGAAATATATTTTTTAATCATATTAGGAATGTTTATGAAATAATCTATTATAAACCTTAACTTATATAGTATTCTACAAGTTTAAAGAATTATTTAAAAAAAGAGTATCTTTTTCTTTAAAATATGCCAATGTTGGTTAGTGGAAACTATTTCACTTATATTTTTACATTTATATTGAGAAAACTATTTTAACTTTGATAATATGTATTTATCATTATCTTATTTTTAAGCATGTTATATAATTTAGTGTATCATAAACCACATGTATTAAAAACATTTTATAATATTTTTCATAACAACTCTAGCTTAATAACTAACTTTTGTTATCATATTAGGCAAAAAATATTAAATATTCATCCATTATTCTAGTATACAATATTTTTAATGTGATTATAATATATCTATATTTTTAGAGAAGACTATGTTTGATAGCGTATACAAAATCCAACATTAAGCTAAAACACACCCTAAAATATTATTATTTAAATATGACCGACATAACCTAGTAATCAAATTAGGGGGTATGAATAGGAATTACCAGATTATGAAATATATATATATAAATTTAATAATAAATACAAATTTATTGATTAATTTTATTAAAATAAACACTAAATTTTTATTAATGTTATTTTGTGCCTCAGAAATATGAGTTTTTCAAAAATGATTTTTATTATGTTTTGTGGTATATATTATATTTTATTTATTATAATTTTATAAAATGTATTTTTTAAAATGATATTAATTTTTTAAATCAGAATATAAAAATTTTATTAGGGTGAGTTTTTGGTATTTATCTTAAAGGATTTATTTTTCAATAACTAGTGAAAATTACCATTTTTTTGTAAAACTGTCAATTATTTTCTTTAAAAACTAATATTTTATATTTAATTTGATATCAATGTAAAATAAGAATTATTTAATCTAAAGTAATTAATTAATTCAATTTTAATCATCATTAAGCCTGATTTTGGTATAAGTTCATTTTTAGGAAAAAAATCATTTTTTTAAAAAAATTGTTTTTCTTGCAGTATATATATTTATATTAAAATTAATTTCTATCAATTAAAAGACTTTTTTATGGAAAAATTATTATATATTTGGAATCAGGAGGTTCAAATTTTTTAAATAGATTCCTTTTGTGTCCTAATGAATAGTAACTATTGTAAAATTTATCACCTCAGTAAGGGTAAAACTGGTAAAACCAGGTTAAAATGTTGGGGTAAGACCTTAAAATTACTCCAAAACTTCGTTTAATCATATTGGATGAGTTTAGATTGTCCATATTCTTCTAATTGTTTAAAATATAGTAAAATATTCCATTTTAGTTTTATATTGAGAAAAATATTTTTTTTGTAAAGTATAAAAAATGCCACACTCTTTGTTTTTATAAACATTTATATTTTATGAGAAGGATTTAAATAAGTTATGAATGATAAATAATTTTTAAATTGAGTATGAAAATATTATATTTATTGTTTTAATTTACTTTTAATTTTTATAAACAATATAACTACCAATAATGCTAAGACGTCACTGATGAAATGCTTGTACAAGTAGGTAAAAACTAAAAGTAAATATATTAAAAAGTATTAAAACTGAAACGTTTTGGATATGTTAGGGACTTGAATAAATTTTCAAGATATAAATTAATTTAAATTAATTTTCAAAAAAATTACATTTGAACCCCATTATATTCATAGAGGCTTTAAATACAAATTTTTGTTCATAGTGGAAAAATATAGTTTTTATGAGGTATAATATATTTCATAATATTATCATAACATAAATATGATATATAATTTTATGAAACTTATGTAAAAAATTATGAATTATAATATAATAAAAATATCATGCAAATATTATTCAAAACATATAAATTATAATTTATTTAATGACACATGTGAAATTCATTTTCAGTGCCAACACTGCGATTAAACAACACTAGAAAATTAAAATTCATTTTCTTAATGATAACAATTGAAAAGGTAAAAATCTATTCATGAATTATTTATTTAATATCATCTATAAATGATTGTTTTTATTTATAGTTTATAACTTTGGATTTATATAAAAATAATTTTATCAAAATTCTTGTGCAATTCTTGAACAAGGTGGGAAAACTCAAAATTAAATATTAAGTATGATATCAAGATGTGAAAGAGAATAAATATTTTGTTATGAATGAATGTAAATGATAAAAATTATTTTAAATAATTTTTTTTGTTTTTAATTTTTTTAAATTATAATAATAGTCTAAAACACTTACAATGTGATAGTGCAACATATACAGTAAAACAATTAAATGAATAATTTAAAAATATTAAAAATGACAATATTTAAAATAGTGTAATTATATAATAAATTTTATAGATATTTATGAAGGATGAGTAATGATATATGTTATTATATCTGAAATTGGTATTTTTCATGATGTTGTTAATGGTAATATTGTGAATTGTGATGAGAAATACCTTAAATAGTTTAAAATGTTTAAGAATTTATATTAAATAATTAAAAAATTAAAAAAAATCGATCATGAGTAATATAGATATGAAATTGTTGAGAATATAATTTTTGGTCCTTATGAGTGACACTTTTAACATTTATAATTTTCTTTATGACTTTTAAAGATTGAAAATTTTCAAAAAGTCTATTGATTTTTTCCTATAAAAAGGGACTCACTTAAACATTTTTCAAAAAGCTCAAATTCAGTGTTTCTGAAAAACCTATAACCCAATACCTCTTTGAAAATCCATTCCCTTATCCCCCATACATTGGGGTGATCATAAACATCTCCTATAATGCCCTTAAGATTAGTCGAAGGGAGGGGACATAAAGGGAAGAGTAAGGGGTTTCTTATCTCAATCATTTTTTATTAGGCTATTTCACTTCTTCATTGATTATATCATAATTTTTTTGCATGAAATTATTAATTTTTGATATTTTTAGTATTTATATTTTTTTGTATAATTAATTTTATTGCAAAAAATCTCTCCATTGATTAATTCTCAATTCAATGACATGATCTCTACAAGGGTTATGCATATAAAATTCTCTTTCTTTGGGACATACGTTTATATTATAAACTTATATTATTTCATGAGTGGTATAAAATTCAAATTTTATATTTTATATCTTGAATCTCTTTATGTTAATGATATTTAATGATTTATCTGAAGTTATTATTTTATGGGTATTACGATTCAAATGCTACCAAAGTTGGTAGGGGTTTATGGTTCAATAACATTTTAATCGTGATTGATTATGATTGAATATAAATTAATAAATTCTATAATCATTATTTGATAAAATCATTTAATATTTCTTCTACTTTTTAAAATTCTGGTATTTTAATGTTTAAGTACCATTCCCCCTGTTTGAAAATCAAAACGGTCTAGATAATATTTTTAAGAGAAGTCGACCTAATTTCTCCTCTTTCAGCCATAAATCCTTTTTATTCCATATCAATTTTTTCAGAAAAAATTCAAAAATTTTATTTTCTAAACATAAATTATTCCTTAATGTTATTTTACAAGACCATTGAACTTGTTTTAATATGTTTTTAGAGAAAAATTAATAACATTTTCTTCACATGTTATTTTCACTTTCTTTTTAGAAGTTTGAAAATAATATTTATTTTTAACATTTACATGATGAATGGATTTTCTTTCCACTATGATTTTTTATGAATCTTCCTTTATATGTTTCCAAGATTATTATCAATGAAAACGATTTTCACAATATATATTTTTTGAATTTTTAGTTTTTAAAAATTATTTAAAAAACTGAAAGTGTATTTTCCCCAATAAATTTTTAATGAAATTTGAATGGTATTGATATTCATCATCAATAACAATCCTCGATTATAATTATACTGCACTGAGTATATGTTGTACTGATACCATCATCATTATTTCTCTAGATAGTTATAATATTTTTGAATGGGTAAATTATTGACATTTCTTCTATTAGTTTTACAATAGGAATGTTTACCTAGATTAAAAATTAAATTTTTATTCACCACTTTAATATGATTAATGAATTGAACTTATTATGTTATGGGTAGGGCCTGCTATAGCCAATAAATTCATTGATAGGTCTCATGAGAGAAACAAGTTTTGGTATTTTTTGTATGCGTTGACCATTTATTTATAATGTCTTGACATGAATCATTGATGGTATATTTATGACATCTTGTAATATGGAATCAATTATAAGTTTAAGATGTCTGATATTATGCATTCTATCATTATGAAACTAGTTTTTTGTCATCCATGTGATTGCTTGAAAAGTTAAAATATCCATGAATAATTTTCAAACTCATGTTATTATTTATATGGAATTATTTTTTATCAACTATTCATTCCATATTATTCTTTGTACTCCTGTAATTAATTAAATGGGATTTATTTTCCATTTTTACCTTTCCATATTGATCATTCCTTATTTAACAGTGATATAATCTTTCATATGTAACCTTTATTGAGGGTTTAACCTATTTTTTCCATTTCCTTAGGTTGTGAGGAATCATTTTATTTAAATTATACATTAAAAGGTTTATATGACATCCCAGACCTAGATTTCACTTAGGAGGTTCTCGGAGCCTAGTGGTTCACATTCCCGCAAGTCCATCTCCCTAAACACAAGAGGCTGCCGACTAGCAGCAAGGGCCTTTGGTTTGTCTGTGGGGTGAATGTGCCCTAATTACTAGAGTGTAGCACAAAAAAATAATTATAAAGATAGGTAAATCAAACAATCAATAAGTAAATTGATTACAGAGTGAAAAGAGACAAGTATAATAATAACTGAAGTAATTGGAATAAAAGATAATAGATGATGATGATATATTTCGTGCCACAAGAAAGGTGGAAAACATGGATATGAAGTAACAAGCATACATGAAAAATCCAATGTAGAAAAATAAATACATAAAATATCCTAGGAATCCCAAGTTATATCTCTATTATCTACTATTATCTCCATCCTATAACAGTAAGCAATCAAGTGTCTGAATCATTATACTTCCTTTTATAAACACCTATATACATGTAATCTACCTCAGGTACTAAACAACACTCGGAGAGGGTATGAGATAAATCTCAATGGGACACCACCAAAGGTGTCTATAATATCCAAGTACCCACTTCATCTCAAGTAAATAATTACAATGTAACTAAATACCCAAGTACCCGCTTCATCTCTTGGTTGGTGTCTGAACATGTAACAAGTTCAACAATTAATTAAGATTCAATTTATATAAACAAGTCATGTGTGGAATATTTAACGCCCTGAATCTAGTTACCTAGAGTCGGTGCATTATTACATAACATTGGCATGATAAAAATGAAATCATATCTCTAAAGACCGATCAGTTTAGTATTATTGGCAACAAGATTCATACATAAGTTCAACTTTACAACTTGAATAGAAATACAACAGAAATATATTTCATTAGAATCATCCTGGCCTCCTAGATTATGCCTACAAGTCACACATAACTAAATTCTTCATATCCCGGGAAAATGAAACATAAGAAAGGGGTGAGCTAAAACACTCAGTAAGGGTAAGAAATATAGTGGAAGATAACATTAATATTAAGCAAGATGAAGAATTTAAATCCCATGCCTTTGCAAATAATAAACATGGATAATTTTATGGAAGGAATATGATATGAGTAAATAATGCCACAATAAATCATAATCATGGGTATTCTACTATACGAATGACCACATGAACCATCAATATTATTTTCCTAATGAGGTAATGTATAATGCTGGACAATCGAAAACATTTTGTCAAGGCCTCGGCCAAGATATCTACAAATGATTAAGGCCTCAGCCAAAACCATATATTAAATTGGGAAAGGGCCTCAGACAATTCCATGTCTAGTTGTATCATGAGACCTACCGATGCATCGAGGAGCTATAGCCGGATCAACCCGTCACTTACTAAGTCCAATATAATCCTCATATGAAAAGGATTAAACATATCATAAACATTCATATTAAAACTAGCATACAAAATTTCAATACATTAACCATAAACCATGAATGGTATAAAAATATCACATCCACAATCAAACATATCACCAAACCTTCAATACAATATTGAAGTTTTGTATCATAACAAATCCACATCAAATAAACTTAAAATCCATCAAAGGATGTTGAAATAGATGAAATCAAAACCCTTTTTTAGAGAAATATCTCTTTCTATTTGGAAATCATTTAAGAGTCACATAATTATAAGAAAACATTTATTTTTAAAATATTCTTATATTCTTGTAAGGGAAGATTTGATGATGTTATAGTGGCGAAAAATATCCGCATCCACCGTATAAGTTAAAAAAACATTCTTATATTAAATTTATTGAAAAGTTAAAAAAGTACCTTGTTTGGAAAATGATGGAAAGATTCCTTTCAAAACACATAAGGGTATAAATGACTTTAACCCATTGTCGAGTAAATTGTAAAAATGTTTTGAAGTACATTTTTAAGAAACATGGATGTGGATGATAAAAAGGTCTAAGTGGATAATTACGTATAAACAACCTCGAATAATGAAGAGATTGTAGAATTAACCCTTAAGTTGTACATTTACTTGGTCAAGGGTAGGTTAACCTCCTGTATAATGGTTAAATAAGTTTTATAAAATTATACAAGAATCATATACATTAATATGATATCATATAAGATATTTTAACATTGCTTTGTTAATAATATCTTAGTATTATTGTCGTTACGGGTGTTAACGGATTCATTTTCCTTTATATTCTTTGTTATGTGAGTCATATATTTTTGGATTGGATGTATCTTATTCATATCCATAATGATATCAAGTCTTTAAATATTATTTTTAATCCTCAAATGAAAATTAGTCTTGAATGGATATGATGGGGAATAAATCTCATCGCATTCGTGGAGACGGTAATCCGTACGTATGCACGAGCGACAATATCATTCTTTTGATATTAAAATAATATATAATTGGATGTTATATCATATATATATTTAATCATTATCATGTTATATTCATTATTTATATCAATTAATCATCATTATTATATCCATCCAAATAATAATGGATTGAATAACAGTTACAACACGACGTGGATACGGTAAGCCGTATGTACACACGTATGGTGACATGTCATTCAAAGGATGGATAGAATAATGAATAAGACTATACCATATTTATAATAAAATCACAATATATAGAGGATACTAGATTTATTATTTCAGAATGGAAATTACAATGAAAGAAGAAGTATAAGAAGAAAAGAACTTGAAATAGGGTGGTGAAATTGTTTCATCTTCTTCAGGTTATTCCTTTGGATTTGATCAAAAGGGCTCCTTAAGTTGGATTTATGACTAAAGTAAGTCCTCTAGGATTAATTGAGGAAATTTTGGAGGTTATTTGTGCAGGGTTCGGATGAGCCCAAAGGCTTTGAAGGTGTGAATTAGAGAGAAGAGGGAGTGCCCTTTTATAAGTGGGGTGAGGGCAACCTTCAGAAAAGTTAGAAATATTATTTTATAATAAAATCATTTTCGGGTTCTAATGGCTCAAAAATGGATTATTTAAATTTTGAGGTTGTTATGGGTCTAAAACCACTCAACCGATAGGTTTTAGACAGGTTTGGGTCACTATATTAACTTTATCTTTTAGATTTAACTCTTAGTTAAATAGTTTGACATTTACCATGTCTCTTTGTATTTTTATATTATATGGTTAATAATCATACTATATACATCCAAGAGAACCCCAAGTGGTTCATTAATGATACATCTATCATTATATAAGTCCTTTGGACAAACCTTATATATTTAGGAATAGAATATCAATTAATAATATAATATTTTTTTTAAAAACACTTTTATGTCAATTTTGACACTATTTGGTATTTTTTTTTTCTAAATTTATAACAACATTATTACTTTAAAAAAAATTCATTTGACCATCCCTAATATGTCATATTAACCTATAAAATTAGTTTAATTCATAAAAAGTCTGAAATTACATTTATTTGGATATCTATAATATCAATTATTTTAATATATCATTAATTAGGTAATTACTGCATCACCATTGTGTCATAACAAAATTAAATTATTTAGTGTCTAAAAATTATAAATAAAATACCATTATGTAGGAAATAATTTTAGATTTCTAATGAATATTTATAATCTAATTTATCTTATGCATAACCCTATATTAAAAAAGTATTAGTTATTAAACTTTGATTTTAACTCTTTTAACTCTTCTTTGAATTAAATAATAATAAATGTCCTAATCTAATCCAAGTGGACCAAAGAGGTTCATATTTTATTCCTAATGTTTTTTTCGTCGAATTAAACTTATTCAATAGAACTAGGACATGTGTTAGGGTAATAATAATATCATTTTTACCCTTAGTTACCCTATTTACTTTTAACCGTGGTAAATAAAAGTAAAAAGTTACTATTCACCAAAAATTATTTTAATCTTATTGAACAACATTTTACTCCGGGATAGTAACCATTTGTCTTGGATTTTCGGAATTCCAATCACAGAAGTGGTAAAATTATGTTTTACGTGAATTTTCAAATTCTCCTAGGAGGTGTGTAAAAGACTGTGAGAAGTTCAATAAAATTTTTATATATCTAAAATTATTATAAACTGAATCTAATGAATTACATTGAACTTATATTGGTTTTATGTATCTATTTTGACCTAAAATAAATTTAAATAAAATAAAGAATTATTTAAATAAAAATTCAGTTTTAAACTATAACTTAGTGTTTTTCACTAATCATAAAAAATTGAATGTTTTCAGAAAAATACCAAAAATTCACCCTAAGCTAATTTCGATATTATGAATCCAAAAAGGAAGTCCATTTTTAAAGATAAAATTTATAATATTTCAAAAAGAGGTTATTACTATTCATAACAGCTAGTATGATTGGTTGTGGTGCGTGTTAGAACTCGAAGTTGCGTACAATACACACTACTGTATTATTCAAAGAGAAGCGTACTATGGAAGCTTGGGGTGTTACATTATCCCCTCCTCCAAATAATTTCATCCTCCAAATTTATAGGATATTACAGCATAAAAAGACTCAGGTGGTTCTTAATCATAAGTTTCTTTGGTTCCCATGTTGCCTCTTCCTTATTATTATTTCTCCATAGAACTTTTACTAGACGAGTCATCCGGTTTCTCAACACTTATTCTCTAGTATCAAGAATCCCGACGGGCTCTTCGCAATAAGACAGACCAGGTTCCAGTTCTACTTCCTCAAAGGTGAGTACATGTGTAGGGTCAGGCATGTATTTTTTCTCAACAGTGATACGTGGAACACATCATGAACTTGGGAGAGATTTGGCTGCATTTCCAAACGATCAGCTACAACCCAAATTCATTCTAGAACTTCGAAAGGTCCGATGTACCTTGGACTCAATTTTCCATTCTTACCGAAACGTATAACACCCTTCCATGGAGATAAATTCAAGAAAACATGATCTCTTCCCAGAAATTCCAAATCCATCCCTCAATTGTCAGCATAGCTCTTCTGCCTACTTTGAGCTACTTTGATATGGGTTTGGATTACCTTCACCTTTTCCATCATTTCCTCCACCAGTTTTGGGCCTACGAGTTTTCTTTCACCAACATCATCCCAACAGGTTGGTGTGAGACATCTCTTTCCATATAACGCTTTATATGGTGATATCTGAATACTTGAATGGAAGCTATTGTTATATGAAAATTTTAACAGAGGTAAATATTGATCCCACATACCCTGAATGTGAAGTGAGAAAGATCTCACCATGTCTTCTAAGGTTTGAATAGTCTGTTCTGATTGTCCATCAGTTTGGGGGTGGTAGGCAGTGCTCAAATGAAGTTCAGTATCCGGGGCTTTCTGAAGACTTTTCTTGAATCTTGATGTAAAACATGGATCACGATCAGAAACAATCGATAGTGGTACTCCATGAAGTCTAGAAACTCCATTAATATATAGTCTTTCCAATCATTCAAGTGGTAAATCTTCTCTTATTGCAAGAAAATGTGCTCACTTGGTAAGACGATCAACAATGAAACAAATTGCATCATTCCTTCTAGGAGCCTTTGGTAGTCCCATGACAAAGTCCATCGTAATATTATCCCATTTCCACTCAGGTATGGGAAGAGGTTACATGACTCCTCCAGGCTGTTTCCTTCCAGCTTTCACTTGTTGAAAAACCATACATCTTGACACAAAATCAGCAATCCCCCTCTTCATGTTGTCCCCCCAAAAATGTTCCTTCAAATATCTATACATTTTTGTGCTCCCAGGGTGTTTAGAGAAATTGTAACTATGAGAATCATCCAACAATTCCCTTTTTAGATTAGGTATATCCGGAACACAAAGTCTCCTCCCAAACATCAAAATTCCATCTTCATACACAAAGTCACTCAATCTCCCATCATTCACTGCTTTAATCTTCTTTTGAAACTCTTCATCACCGGTATGAGAACTGTCCATCCATTCCAGTAATGATGGTTTGGAAACCATTTGAAAAAGCATTTATGTTTCACCTTCCATGGTTATTCCTATAACCATCTTCACTAGATCCATGTATATAGGATCCTTTTCAACTCTCATATTGTTCAAAACTCCGTGATCCTTTCTACTCAAAGCATCTTCTAACTAATTTTCATTCCCCGGGTGGTAGTGTGTAGTTCATACATAATCCTTGAGTAGTTCAAGCCATCGCCTTTGCCTCAAATTGAGTTCTTTCAGTGAGAAAATATACTTCAAACTCTTGTGATTAGTATATATCTCACATTTTTTCACCATAGAGATAGTGTCTCTATATATTAAATGAAAAGATTATAGCTGCTAACTTAAGATCATGAGTAGGATTGTTTTTCTAATGAATTTTTAGCTGTCGTGATGCACATGCAATAACCCTATCATTCTACATAAGGACACAACCAAGTCCTTTCTTTGAAGAAACACTATAAATAACAACCCCATCATTCCCCGATGGTATTGTCAATATAAGAGCATAGACTAATATTCTCTTCAGTTCTTCTAAACGTTCATAACACTATTTTTTACAAACAAATTTAACCCCTTTATGTGTGAGCTTCATTAATGGGTTAGCCAATCGGGAAAACTTCTGGACGAAACGTCGATAAAAACCTGTTAAACCAATAAAACTGCGTACCTCGGTTATGCTTGTTGGTGTTGGCCATTCATGGATCTCTCTTGTCTTAGAAGGATCAACATAGATTCCATCCTTATAGACTATATGTCCAAGAAAATAAATCTCTTGAATCCATAATTCACACTTGTTAAACTTCCCATATAATTCATGTCTTCTCAGAGTCTTCAGGACAATGAACAAGTGATTTTCATGATCTTCATATCTTTTGGAGTATACCAAGATATTATCAATAAATACCACTAAAAAGTCATGAAGATATTCCTTGAAAACTCTGTTAATTAGATCCATGAAAACAGAGGGTGCATTAGTCATCCCAAAAGGCATTACTGTAAACTCATAATGCTCGTACCTGGTTCAAAATGCTGTTTTCGGAATGTCTTCCTTATTCAAACACAACTGATGATATCCATATCGAAGTTCAATCTTTGAAAAATATTGATCTCCATGAAGTTTTTCAAATAAATCATCAATGAAAGGTAGGGGATACTTGTTCTTTTTTGTTATAGCATTGATGTCCCTGTAGTCAATGCACAACGTCATAGATCCATATTTCTTCTTAACAAAAATTACATGGGATCCCCATGGAGAAGCAATAGGTCGAATAAATCCCTTATTACTCAATTACTCTAGTTTTTTCATTAATTCCACTAATTCCAATGTGGCCATTCTATAAGGGGTCTTCGATATGGGACTTAAACCAGGAATTAAATCAATGGAAAACTAAATTTCTCGTTCTGGAGGATGTCCAGGTAAATCTTATGGAAACACCTCAACATATTATTTCACAATAGGTACATCCTCTATTTGAACATTCCTTTCCTCACCCATATTTATTTCATTCTCTTCCTCCCCCATAATTGAATTTAGTTGAGCTACTTGGGGTGGTTCTAGATAAGAATCAGGTGGTGATGTTTCTACTCTAAAGATAAGGCATTCTTTATCATCGTCATCAAAAATTGTAACCTCCTTCTTCTTAAAATGAATTTTTGCATCATGGTCTGAAAGAAAATCCATACTGAGGATTATATATAATTCAATCATGGGTATGACGATGAGATCAGAAGATAAAAAACATTTATATGATCTAATGGGGACTGATTCACAGAAATTTGTTGTGATGATACTTCCCTTACGAGTTTTGACTGAAAACTTATTTATTAAATCAAATTAGAAATATATAATTTCTTATCAAATTGGGAAGATATTAAACCATGAGATGATCCAAAATTAAATAAAGCATTTTCTAAACTTGAGGAAACCATTAATTTACCTGCAACCACGTCTTTCAGGGCTTCAACCTCAGTAGTAGTGATCACATAAGCTTACCCTTGATCCCTTGGCCTTTTCTGAGTTATGTTTCCCAGATGATTAGGAAATTCATTTGGATAATGCCCCATATCCCTACAATTGTAGAATTTAACATTGGTAGTGTGTTTCTTTCCCTTACAATCACTAGCTAGATGGCCTTTCTGTCCACATTTTTAGCATACTCCTTTTCCTTTTAGACAGGCACCAGGGTGCTTCCTTCCATAATTATCAGAGGGATGAAATTCAATTGTACCCTTCTTCCCTATTTCCTTATTTCCTTTCCCAGAGTGTTCAGCAGATCTCTTCTTCTCTTGCATTGATTTAAAGTCATTTTACTTAAAGAATTCCTTTTCATTCTTGATAGCACACGAGACAATATCTTCGTATGATGAGAAGGATTGTGATAACAATGATCGATGGAGAAATGATTTTAAACCATCAAATAAATTATCAATATTACTTTTTGGGTTATGTATATAATCTGCAGCATGCCTCTCTAACCTTGTAAAGTTAGCCTCATACTTTGCGATATCCACATCCTACTTTTTCCTCAGACTCAGAAATTTCCTTTCCATATCTGCCCGATGGTCACGAGGAAAGTATTTTTCTAAAAAAAATCTCTTTAATCTCCCTCCATTCCATATTTGATACTTCACCATCTTCATTTGTGTTTTGAATCAATGACTGCCATTGATCAACATCTCCAGTGAGGTAGTAAAATGCCATGATAACTTTTTCCCTTTCACTAATCCCTGAGGCATGTTATATATTCTATAAGGAATATATCCATTTCCCAGATACTAATGGATTTTTACTCCCATTGAATGTTGGTGGTTGTTGCCTCATGAAGCGATCTAACATTGATACTCCACGCTGTGGATCAGGGTGCTCCATATGGGTAAGGTTATTATTCATAACCTGAGTGAGTTGTCTCAGTATGGTGATAAGCTGAACAACAATAGTTGTATCACCAGCTCCATTATAATTATCTTGAGTAGGAGGGCAATCCCTACATGGAGTGCATGCATTGATACAGTTTCCATTCCTTCCACTAGGTTCCATTTCTAAACAATGGCATAAACTAGATTAGTTTATGAATCGAAATACATAATTCCAAACTTGCAAAACACTTAGCATAAATTGAATAGTTTATGGATATAATCAATAATCATAAAAATGTTTTCTTTGAGGAAGTATATACTCATAAACCCTTCATAATGGTTTGTAAAGAAAATGAGAATTATCCTAAGAATATCCCCCTGGAGTGTCGTAACCAAGAGTGCAGCAAGGCCGGTTGTCGTGCCCCACTTCCCGTTCGAGTCTAGCTCAAAACGGTGTTTTCAGGTTTTACCCCTAGGTACATCTGTGCCAAAGCCACCTATATCTTCTCGTATCCAAATAGGGATGTATTTCTAGGAAAATTCAAAAAATATCCACAGTACCAAAATTCTAGTAATTTCTTCTATACTAATCCTCAAATTATATCTTAGGGCTATGTTCTCTAATCAGAGTTTATCTAAATTTAGTTTCCAAGGTTTTTACTAAACTTCCTCTGATACCAACAGTGATGACCCAACCCTAGCTACCTAGAGTCGGTGCACTATTACATAACATTGACATGATCACAAGGAAATCATGTCTCAAAAGACCGATCAGTTTAGAATTATTGGAAATAAGATTCATGCATAAGTTCAACTTTACAACTTGAAGAGAAATACAACACGAATATATTTCACTAGAAACATCCAAGCCTCCTAGATTATGCCTGTAAGTCACTCATAAATAACTTCTTCATATCTTGGGAAAATGAAACATATGAAATGGGTGAGCTCAAATGCTTATTAAGGGTAAGTAATACAGCGGAAGATAACATAAATATTATGCATGTTGAATAATTTAAACCACATGCCTTTACCAATAATAAAAATGAATACTTTTATGGCAGGAATATGAGATAAGTAAATAATTCCATTATAAAACATAACCATGGGTATTCTACTAGACGAATGACCACATGAACCATCAATATTATTTTCATAATGAGGTAATGTATAATGCCGGACATTCTGAAACATTTTTTCAAGGCCTCAGCCAAGATGTGTAAAAATGATTAAGGCCTCAGCCAAAACCATATATCAAATTGGGAAAGGGCCTCGACCAATTCCACATCTAGTTGTCTCATGAGACATACCGATGCATCGAGCAGCTATAGCTGGCTCCACCCGTCACTTACTGAGTCCAATACATTCCTCATATGAAAAGGTTTAAACATATCATAAACATTCGTATGAAAACTAGCATATGAAATGTCAATACTTTAACCATAAACCATGAATGGTATAAAAATAGAACATCCACAGTCAAGCATATCGCAAAAACTTCAATACAATATGGATGTTTTGTATCATAATAAATCAACTTCAAATAAACTTAAATTCCATCAAAGGATGTTGACATAGATGAAATCAAAACCCTTTTTTAGAGAAATATCGCTTCCTATTTTGAAATCATTTAAGAGTCACATAATTTTAAAGTAATCATTTATTTTGAAAATATTCTTATAATATTGTAAGGGAAGCTTTGATGATGTTTTAACAGTGGAAAATAGCCGTACCCGCCATATAAGTTAAAAAACATTCTTACCTTAAATTTTTCGAAAAGGTCAAAAAGTACCTTGTTTGGAAAACGACAGAAAGATTCCTTTCAAAACACATAAGGGTATAAATGACTTTAACCCATTGTCTAGTAAATAGTAAAAATGTTTTGAAATACATTTTTAAGAAACAAGAATGTGGATGATAAAGTGGTCCAAGTAGATAATTATGTATAAAAAACCTCGGATAATGAAGAGATTGTAGAATTAACCCTTACCTTGTACTTTTCCTTGGTCTAGGGAAGGTTAACCTCATATATAATAGTGAAATAATTGTTATTAAATTATACAAGAATCATATACAGTAATATGATATCATATATGATCTTTTAACATTGCTTTGTTAATAATATTTTAGTATTATTGTCATTTCAGGTGTTAACACATTCGTTTTCCTTTATATTCTTTGTTATCTGAGTCATATTTGTTATGGATGGGATTTATATTATTCATATCAAGGATGATATTAGGTGTTTAAACATCATTTTTAATCATCAAATGAAAATTAGTCTTGAATGGATATGGCCGGTTGTTTTAATGAATGTAAGTTTTCAGAGTCCCAAATTATATTTACCCTAACAAGTATAGTACCAGTAAGGGGTAGATCCACAGGGATCTATGAGGTTATTTTATCTTTGCTTAATTTAGTTTTTATTTTTGTTTTTAGTGATGTCTACTGAATTAAAAAGCGATTTTGGTTTGTTGTTTGGGTATAAAAAAACAATTGGTTTTAAAAATTCTTTTAACAAATTAATTACTAAATTGAAAGTAAAGATAAGAAAGTTGGTTTTGATGAAAATAAGAGATAGAAATGTGTTGGGGTTATGGATTTGTGATAAATTGATTACTAAATCAAGTTTCTTATGAAGTTGTGTTGTTCATGATAACCCAACTCTCTGAGTTTAACTTGTAATAAATTTTCCTTGATCCGGTAAACATTATATTTAGAAATGAAGAGACTAATTCCTTAGTCCGGCTGTTAGTTTTTAACAGATCATTATTTGGCTTAGTCCATTTTGAGCTGATGATTACTTCCAATGGTCATGAAGTTGTTCATCGTTATTCTTCTTTTGAATCCCTAAAAATTCTTCCCTTCGTCCGGTATAGAATTTTCAGTGATAATTTGAAGTGATTTAAGAAGAATAAGAAGATATTATTAGAGCAAACACATTCAGAGCAACTTAATTCAAATTACAACTTATCATCTTCCAAAACCCCAACACACTGGGTGTTTAGTTACACATATTGAAAATGATAAATACAAAACAATTGATACCTCATGAAATCATTCTTGAAACTTTGAAAAAGGAAATGGTTCTTCGGTAGACGAAATCATGGTAGTATGATGGCAGAGTGTCTTTCCTTCGGATCCTTAACCATTTTCTCCACAAAATAACACACACCACCCACACCTGTTCTGGAGGCCAAGGCCACCTTTTATAGAAAATTAAACTACACAGTTTGTAGGAAACTACACGCCGTGTAATTATTGTCAACGCGTTTTTACCCCCATTTTCTCCACTGGTGGGCGGCCTAGAACGCCATCTTTGACATCGAAGAGGGTGTTACCTAGTTGTTGAATCTACATGGAATGTAGCACCACCATACAGGGCATGTAGTCTCAAAGTTTGGCCACCAACCGCTTCTAGAAATGACTACACGACGTGTATCAGTGGAACACGACGTGTCTACTTCTGCCATCCACAGGCGCGTATAGACTCTTCGTGGTAACCAACTGTTTCTAGAACAGTATACATGGCATGTAACCATAACACATGCCATTTAATTCCTTTTGGTTACTTGGGAATTTGTTTGTCCTGGTCAACCCGTGTCTGAGCTTGAAAGTACACGGCGTGTATATTAGTACACGCCGTGTAGTTGGAATTTTTTTCTCGGTTTTCCTCCTTTTTGTGCATTTGGCCAAAACCTTATGAAAATGAACAAGATCACCAAAATAAAAGTATTTGTCCGCTAGGCAGTAGATAAATGCTGAAAAATTGTTCCTATTTTTCAATAAATTATATGAAAATGTATGCACAAATCGGGTGTATCAAACTTCCCCATACTTAGTCATTTGCTTTCCCTCAAGATAATCTCAACATCTGATTAAAAGAATCTATATTGTAAAAGGAATAACTTTAGTTAATCATAAATGTAAATAGTAACAGACATGAGAAAATTTCAAAAATAATACAAAGAAGTTTCAATCCAGGAGATATTCTCATCATGCCTCATATATAATTCAATTAACTACTTTCATCCTCTTTTAACACATGTTTAAACCTTTCAAATATAACTAAGCCACTTGATGATTTTCCTCACCAAAAATTTTCCCAAAACTCAAGATGTTTTTAAACAAACATATGCTCAATCAAAGATATATAAACTCTATCCATAGGTTTTCAAGAATTCTAGTTCTCTACTTTAGAAAATTTGTTTTAGAAAAATCATGGGGAATTTTCAAATAGGATCAGATGATTCTGTGGCTAAAGGTTTGTAGGTAAAGATATGAAAAATAACTCTGAGGCTTAAAAAAGGATGCTAAATTATTAAATAACAAAGCATGATATTCAATTTTAAACTCAATGTAAAAACATACTCAACAAGCTTTATCAAAGGATCTCATCACCACCATCTCCTTTAGCTAAGTAGGAGTCACAAACCAACAAATGTGTATAAGGCCCCTTTTGTTTTTATCATTTTTTTAAATAAAGGAAACCATTCTGAATTTCCACAATAGAGTTTTTGAACTATTTTCACCCCAAATGATCAAGAGGCACTCCCCCATACTTCATTTATTGACAATTCATGAATTTAAACCATGTGTTTCCAATCCAATTTTGTGATATCAAATGAATATTCATGAAAATCATAAAATAATTAGGGTAGGAAGGGAAATAGGCTTGTAATATGGCTTCTTATAAAGGATATTCATGGTCTCTAGGGGTTTCACGAAGATAAGATTTAGGGTAGGCTCAAGTTAAAGGGGTTAAAAATCTTATTCCTCAATCATTTTAATGTAATTCAAAAATTACTCATGTTTCGAAAAGAAAACTTGCAAATTCTGGTAGTTATATACATTCTATGAATCTCTCAAGAAAGAGGGTATTAGAAAGAATATGACAGTGAGGTTTAGAATACCTCTCGAGAGTGGGAAAAATAAATAAAGAGGCAATCAGGTTATGACTTTCAAAATAATTGATAAGTCTAATCGACATAATTATCCAAGGATTACATGTTTGTAATTTAAATTATATCAACAATCATTTTAAAATACCTAAAAATCAAAATAAGCATGCAATTTTTTTTAAAAATCTTCCACTTTGAACTTTAGTATTTAAAAATATTATTAACCAAAAATGTCTTCAAGTTTTCAAATATATCTTCTAATAATGATGTCTCCTAGAATATGAAATGGGAAAAGACTAATGAGGTCGAGAGACACCCCCCCATACTGAATATTGCACGTGGTCCACCAAGTTCACAATAAAGAAGAACAAGTGAAGGTGGGGACACAACAAGGGACCTGACCGGGGGGGATGTAAGGAAATAAGTAAACTAAGAAAGAATGGAAAACAATGGAAAAATAATACTCTCCTCGTGTCTAGGCATAGGGAAACAAAATGTGATGGAAAAACACATACCAAAACGTTCCAGAGTACCTGTGAGGGGGAAAGAAAAAGAACACAACAAGTAGGGATAACAAACACAGGCACAAGAGATCACAAAAATATATATACAAAGAAAATCATGTGCCCCGAAACCATTCATGGGGTCGCCTCAGAAGAGGCATCATCGAGTACAAAACCCGCCAGAAGAGATGGCGCAGGAGCAGTGGAAGAGGGAGACTCAGACTCGGCATCAGGAAGGGAACCTGGAGAAGTAGGAGCCGTAGGGACTAGGCTCGTGAAAGGAAGCGCGATAGTCCCCCTGGACTGGAAACAGCGTCAGCGGTAGTAGTAGGAGTAGCAGCTAGACCCACAATAGAGAGAAGAATAGAATCTGTGGATAGCGCAGTAGAAGGTGGTGGAGCAGCAGCAGAAGGGCTAGGAGCCGAGTTTGAGGCAGGGGCGGAGGTAGCAGAATACCAAGATGCTGAACAAGAAGCTCCAACAACTGCTCCATCTGATCCAGGCGGCTGTCGATACATACCAAATCCTTCTCCATCGTGGCCAGGAAGAGTGAAAGGGAGAGATCGACCGAGGGTATAGGGTAGGTGGGGAAGGTGGGGGAATAGAAGAATGAAAGCTAGATGAAGCGAGGACAGTAGGAAGGGGTTGGGGTGAGGAAACTAAAGGGGGTGGGGAAGGAGGAGAAGGAGCATCAACTGGGGTAGGAGTGTCATTGGGTGGATGGGGCCCAGCCTGGGCAAGGATGTAGGCACCCCTTGCTTCTGGACCAATCCCATGCAAATAAGTATGATATAGTCCATCCACTGAGGAGAACCTAACAAGTCATGGGGTAAAGAAGGCTCAAACACCCCAAGGTGGTGGGCGAGGCGAGTGGCGTAAAACCAGCCATTTCGGTTGGCCTAACTGCTGGTAAACATAGAATAGAAATAGGAGGAGGCTAGGTAACGGAGGTCTGGGTAGTCCTTCTGGATGACATAGGTAAGGAGATCCATGTCACTACTGGTCATGACCCCCATATCCTCATGGAGGGGGAAAAGAATGGCGCTAAAGCACCGGTGGGTAAAATGAAGGATGAGGTCGGTGATAAGGGTGGTCTTCTGTGAGGTAGGGGCGTAGCGGTGGTCAGGCCCAACAATCTCCCACCACATAGCCACGAGATCAGAGCACTCGGTTCTGGTCATGGTAGAAACAAGGGGTGGGGTGATGGGATGGGGGTAGAAACCGCACCCTTAGCCAAACTTTGTCATGGTGAGGGAAAATCATCGACCGCCCAGCCGGAACAGAACCATGGGAACCACATCACCAGGTGTCTCCCGGTACTCATCTCCATAAAACTCAAAAGTGGCCGCAAAATCCAAAAATAAATCGCGGAAAACTGGAGTGCTAACCTGGAAAATAACGAGCTGTGGAGTGTGGACAAGGAGATCCTCCAACTCACCCCAGATGCCCAGCTTCTGAGGAATTTTGTTTTCATGGTAGCTACCGCTCAACGGAATCTGACGATGAGAAGAACGCCGAACCCTATCATGTTCTAGATCGGTGACTGGGAATACCATGCAGGGATAGGAAGCACTTGTAGGTCCTGGCCCAGGTGCATGTGCAACAGCAGGAGTTGGCTCTGTGGGTGGCTCGACTGCTGAAGGTGAATGGTCACTGGATGGGGTGGTTGAGGAAGTTCCAGCTGCAGAGGAGGAGATCTCAGGTAGAGTGGTAGCTGGGAGGGAAGGAAGGATGGTGCTCGGACCAGCCTCGGTAGAGGGAGTGAGTGGTGGAAGGGTGTCCAATGGAGGGAGCTTGTAGACCAGAGCGTCTGGGTCTGGCTACGTTGGAGGTCAGAGTTGAATCCACCGAAAAATGGGCCTCTCGCCCTCAATGGTGGAGGCCGGACGCTTCCCCCGGGAAGGATCGTGATCTACCATATCTTGAAAAAGAAATAAAAACAACACAAAAGAAAAAGAAAAGAAAAGAAAACAGTGAAAAAGTGAGAAATCTGAAAAATACAAGTACACGACGTGTACATCCAGAGTACATGACGTGTAGTATAAGATGATCAGCAGCCTGTGTTCTCAGGATAAACACGTGGAGGGTGAAGAAGATTTACCATGTAAAGGTAGACGACATGTACTGAACATACACACCATGTTCAGAAAATGTGGATATGGTCGTGTATCACAAACGACACTACCATTTTTTTATCAGTTCTAAGAATAAAGGACATGTCGTGTATGGGACAGACACTGTGTGTTCATGACTCAAGGAACATGACCGTATGGGGGTGATACACAGGTCAGATGAAAGAAATAGGCTACACGATGTTTACCAATCATACACGCCATGTACATGAAAATGGTGTGTGAGGCCATGTGCAAAAGGGTACTCAGGAATGATGGGGAAAGTACATGGTGTGTACCGAACATACACACCCTGTATTTTCAAATTGCAAAGCATTGTGTGTGTGTCCATGTTAAAACGTACATTGTGTGTGTTCTTTAATTCAGGGTCGTGTATCACGGAAGCCAAACGGTCAGTAGATCCAAATACACCCTAAATGCTTCTGAAAACTTGAAATAGTGAGTGTAGAAGGGTGTACCATGACCGAGGATCGCAATGCAAGATAAATCAGATCTCGAAACGAACCAAAATGACGGATCTGAGAGTGGGGCGTCCGGGTGGAGTTCGGGAGAAGAAACAGGAAGAAGGGGAAGAAAGGGGGAGCTGTGCGACATGAGACGAAGCCAGGTGGCCGACGACTTATATAGCCGCGGTACGCGATGTGTACTTCTATACTACATGTCTTGTATCTCATTTTTTAGAGTTGTTTATATAATTATTAAAAGAAAATATATATTAATTAATATTAATTAATTAAAATAATAAAAATGGATAAATAGATATATATACAAATAATTTAAAAATAAAACTATAGACGTAATGTAGTGGGAAAATAGACACCATGTGTTTAAATTTTTTTAAAAACAACGTACAACCGTTGTTCCGGTGCTTGGGGAGAGGTTCGAACCGGCGATCAGCCATTCCGAACGAAAGCCCTCATCCACTGGAGCGAAGGTTGTGCTGCTTCCCATATTTATTATTTATATACAATTATGTTATAAGGAATATACTACACGGAAAGAATAATATGCATGGAATGTGGTTTTTAATTATATAAGAAGAGGATGAAGCATGTAGATTAGCCATGTTCGAACTCGGGTCTTTTGGATCCAGGGCTGAGACTTTGCCAATCTTCCAACTTCATCCGCATGAATTTATTTTATTAGAAAACTTTTTTAAATTAGTAAGGAAAAATATGGCACACATGATGTATATCAAAAAACACACCGAGTGGTTTTATTAAAAGGGTAAATGTTGGAAATGGGGCGGTTGCCAGGATTCGAACGCGGGTCTTTTGGAACTGGGTTACGATCGTGGCCAACTGATCCATCCCCACCATGGGTTTTCTTATAAGCACACACACACACACACAACGATATATATATATATATATATATATATATATGAAAATTAATACACACGCCGTGTAAGAAGAGGAACCCCTTGCCGAAGGTAGGTTAGGAGGATTCGAACTGGGGACAGCTTGAATGAACTCCAGTGACCTTACTATCAACACTAACATCATCCCTACTTATTACTTAGTTAATTTATACATTTATACTCTTAATATTATATGTTAAAAAGATAAGTACATGTCGTGTAGTATAAGTGGGACACGACATGTAACCTCTAGGTTAGCTCCCAAGAAGCGCCTTTGTTTTAGGTCATTGGCTCGACCGACTTACCTTTTCTTACCTGAGAGGGTTGGTAGAGATTATTCCCACTGCATCTTCCTTGTGATGGTAAATATTCATTAGTTGTCCATTCACCTTGAATGGTTGACTATCCTACTTAGAAATTTTCACCGCTCCGTGGGGGAATACTCATATGACATGGAACGGTCCCGAGCACCACAAATTGAGTTTTCCTAGGAATTGGTGAAGACGATATTTCAAGAGGAGTACCTGATCACTGGGTTGAAATGTTTTTCGATAAATCATCCGGTTTTGAATGGATTTTGTCCTCTCCTTGTACAATTTGGCGTTCTCATATGCCTCCCTTCTGATTTCATCGAGTTCTGAAAGTTGGAACTTTCGACTCTCTACAATTGCCTTTATATCAAAATTTAGGGCCTTGACGGACCAATATGCTTTGGGTTCCAGTTCCACCAGTAGATGGCATGTTTTTCCATAGACGAGGTGGAATGGTGACATCCCCAGTGGTGTCTTGAATGCGGTGTGATAGGCCCACAAAGTGTGGTCTTGTTTTTTGGACCAGTCTTTCTGTGATATATTCACTGTCTTCTCCAAAATTTGTTTAACCTCATGGTTGGATATCTCCACCTATCCACTTGATTGGGTATGGTATGGTGTACCCATGTGATGATTCACACCATATTTCGACAAAACTCCTTTCATCAATGCATTGTCAGTGTGAGTCACCCTGTCGCTGATCAGCACACGAGGAATGCCGAACCTGCTGAAAATGTGCTTCTTAGAATGCTCACAACTACCTTAGCTGTGCCGTGCGCCGTAGCAGTGGCTTCCACCCATTTGGAGATGTAATCAACGTAGAAAAGGATGTAGGTATTACCAAAATAATGGGGAAATGGTCTCATGAAGTCGATTCCCCAGACATCAAAGATCTCGATCTCCAGGATGGGGTGATGGGGCAACTCGACACTACGTCCCATATTTTTTTTACCTTCGCATGGATCACAACGGGCAACGAAGGCTCGAGTATCTTTATGCATGTTGGGACAAAAAAAACCAGATTGTAGAATCTTTTACAAGGTATGGTCCAACCCATTATATCCTCCAACAGGTGAGGCATTAAAAAATTCCAGGATCCCTTGGACCTCCGTCTCTGGGATACACCGTCGGATCACCCCATCTCCACAGGATCAGAATAAGAGTGGGTCTTCCCAAAAGTACCACTTAACATCAGAGAGGAACCTTTTCTTCTTCTAGAAGGAGAGGTCGGGGTGGATGGAACCTGTAACTAAATAGTTGGTAATATTATCAAACCACGGCCTAGGGGAATCAGTAATTGAAAAGAGATTCTCATTAGGAAAATCCTCTCTTATCTCTCGATCCTCTTCCTTCTCAAAGTATGGGAGCTCTAGACGGGATAGATGATCAACAACCATGTTCTAACTCTCCTTCTTATCACGGGTCTCTAAATAAAGTTCTTGTAAGAGGAGGACCCATCAGATCAATTGGGGCTTTGCATCCTTCTTGTTTAACAAGTACTTAAGTGCTGCATGGTTAGTATAAACAATAACTTTAGACATCACATGGTAAAAATGAAACCTATTGAAGGAAAATACTACTGTTAACATCTCCTTCTCTTTAGTGGTGTAGTTCAGTTGGGCCTCATTGAGTGTCCTCCTGGAATAGTAGATAGGTCGGAAGATTCGGTCCAACCGCTGACCCCAGACAGCTCCCACCACATAATCGCTGGCATTGCACATTACTTCAAATTTTTCCTCCCAGTTGGGGGAAATCATCAATGGAGCTTTGAACAGGAACTGCTTTAGATGATCAAAAGCTATGGTACATGCCTCATTGAATTCAAAAATAGCGTACTTAGTTAGGAGGTTGGTTAGGGGCAGGGCTATCTTTGAGAAATCATGGAAAAACCTCCTGTAGAAACCCACATGTCCCGGGAAGCTGGGGATGGAATTAACAGAAGTTGGAATGGGAGGTCGTGAAATGAATTCTATTTTTTCCGGATCCACCTCTATCCCCTTTGCTGAAATTATGTGGCCAAGGACTATGACAATTTCTACCATAAAATGACACTTTTCACAGTTCAAAACTAGGTTAGTGTATTCGCATCGCTCCAGTACTAGCTCCAGGTGCCACAAATAGGTGGTAAATGACTTCCCGTAAATGAAAAAATCATCGATGAATACCTCCAAGATTTGTTCCACCATGTCATGAAATATAGCCAGCATGCATCGCTGGAATGTGGCTGGAGCGTTGCACATACCGAAAGACATCCTGAGGTAGGAAAACATTACGTATGGGCAAGTGAAAGTTATCTTCTCCTGATCTTCTGGGGAAATGGAAATCTGATTATAGCCGGAGTAGCCTTCAAGTAAGTAGTAATATTCATGCCCTACTAGCCTTTCTATCATCTGATCCATGAAGGGAAGGGGTAAATGATCTTTCCTTGTGGCTTTGTTCAGATTCCTATAATCTACACAGACTCTCTAGCCCGTGACTATGTGAGTAGGTATGAGCTCATTCTTGTCGTTTGATGCCAGAGTGATTCCTCCCTTATTAGGGAACACTTGTAGGGGACTTACCCACATACTATCTGATATAGGTTAAATGATGCCTGTATCTAATAGCTTCATTACCTCCTTCTTTACGACTTCCTTAAAGGGAGGGTCCAGACGCCGCTGGGGTTGTCTTGATGGATTTTCTCCATCTTCAAGTAGCACATTGTGGGAGAAAATGGTAGGGCTTATACCCTTAAAATCTGAAACTGTCCATCTAATTTCCTGCTTTCTCCGCTTCAAAATGCGAATAAGTGAATCTTCCTTTGCCTGTGATAGTGCTGCACTAAGTATAATGGGAAAAGTATGATGATTTACCAAATACCTGTACTTTAAGGAAGGTGGGAGAGGCTTCAGTTCTAGTTCACGTGCCTTGAGAACTGAAGGTACCAGTGGTTGTACTTCTTCCCTCTCTAGGATGTCAGGAATGACAGCTTGTTTCCAGTAGTGGCCACCGTGGCCTTCAATGAATTTCAGGTCCTCTAGTGCTTCATCAGTGGAAATTTCTGGAAAAATCATATCATCTGAAATGGAAGAACATACCAGATCATCTTCTTGTCTGCTAAGTGGTCCATCCATGGTAGTCACGGCGTAGCAACCCTAATTTTTGAGTAATGATTCTTGTTTGACGGCCTTTAGAACATTGTAAGAGACTATTTCGTCCCCTACCCGGAAAATCAACTCCCCCTGGTGCACGTCGATCAAGACTTTCCCTGTGGCCAGGAAACGTCTTCCCAATATAAGAGGTGCCTCTTAATCCTCCTCCATTACTAGGATAATAAAATCTGCTGGGAGGATCAACATTCCCACCTTCACCAGAACATCCTCTAGTATCACCTTTGGATATTTAATGGATCTATCAACAAGTTGAAGGGTGACTCGGGTAGGCTTCAGATCGTGGAGTCTGAGCTTTTGGAAAACTCCGAATGTCATGAGGTTGAAACTGGCTCTTAAGTCACCTAGAGGTTTTAAAAATTCATAGGGTCCAATTATACAAGGGATAGTAAAGATACCTGGATCTGGGAGTTTCTGAGGAATGGAATGTTGTACGACTACAGAGCACTCCTTTGTCAGTGCAATGGTGCCCAAATCCTCCATCTTCCTTTTATTTTAGAGGGTTTCCTTCATGATTTTTTCATATGTGGGAATTTGTGTCAGGGCCTATGAAAATGGGATATTTATGTGTAGCTTTCTAAATACTTCCATGAATTTTCCAAATTGGTGATCTATATTCCTTTTCTTTATCCTCTCCGGAAAAGGTAATGTAGGCTCAAATGGTTTGATGATCTCCTTTTTGTTGCCTGGTTGAGCATGCTGTGATGGATTTTTAGAGGAAGAGGGGTCTTAAACTATACCTTTTTTTTCAACAGGGAGTATAGGGGTAGCCGAATGTGCTGGTTCCTTCTGATGAAGATTGTTTCCACTTCGTAAAGTGATGGCATGGTCCTCCTCCCTTGGGTTTTTCACGGTGTTGCCGGGTAGTGTACCAGCCTGTCTCCCTGAGTGCTGGTTTTCTAACTGACTGATTTGGTTCTTCGGGCTTCGAATAGAAGCCTCCTAGTTCTGAAATCTGGTCTCAATAGTTGATTTGAATTTTGTCGTAAGATCCTATAAACTTGAGGTATTCTCTTGCTGAGGTGGATGTGCAACTGGTGGAGGTGGTTGCTGCCTTGGCTACTGCGGGCGAGGGTTTTGATACCCTTGTTGATGGTAGGAGACCTACTGGTTCTGTTGTTTCCTAGGGTATGGGTTATGATATTGTGGCTGACTATAGCTAGGAAGTCGCTGGGGTGGAGGATTTTTCTGCTGTTGGCCCCATCCTGTGTTCTGGTTTTCGTGCCATGCCGGGTTCTGGTACTGTGGATACTGGTTTGACCCTCTGTTTTGAGCAACATAGGTCACCTCACTTATCAAAGGGTCGACTGAAGGTCCTGAGCATTCTCCCAGGGTGTGGTTGTTACAACAATCACCACATGCTGGATGGTTTGCCGTATGGACTTGAGATTCACCCTTGAGATTCAATGCTTCAATATTTTTGGATACTGCATACAACTAGGGAGCAATCATTTTAGTAGCATCAATACTATGCATACCTCATTTTTGGGTCCCCTGCTTGGAATTCCATTAGAAGCTATTGGCTAAAACAACTTCCAGCAATTCAAACAGTCCTTCGAGGGATTTTCGCTTTACCGTACCTCCAGTAGCTGAATCCACCACAGAGTTTTTGTTCGTTGTGATTCCTCCATAGAAGGTTTGGACTTGCATCAAGAGTGGAAGTCTGTGGTGTGGGAATTTATGTGACTTTTCCTTGAAATGTTCCCAATATTCGTATAATGACTATGAGTCATGCTGTTGAAAGTTGTGGATCTCGTTCCGTAGGGTTACTGTCTTCGAAGGTGGAAAATATTAAGACAGAAATGCCTGGGCTAGCTCCTCCCAGGTGGGGATGGATCTTTGTGGAAACCCTTTGATCCAGTCTTCCACCTTGTCCCGTAGAGAGAAAGGGAACATGCAAAGATGAATGGCATCCTTAGACATGCCATGGTAACATAATGTATTGCAGATATCCAAAAAATTGTAGAGATGGGCATTCGAGTCTTCACTAGGCAAGGCGCCAAATTGAATAGTGTTTTGGATTAGCTGCATGATAACAGGCTTGATCTCGAAGTTCTGGTCCTGTACCAAAGGATGAATGATGCCCGTATCAGCTCCGTGGATCGATGGAAGGTCGTACTCCATAAGAGTATGTCTTGGAGGTGGCTGCTGAGGGGGTGGATATTGCATGTACTGCTACTTTTGAAGGGTGAAATAAGGCCATTGTAAGATCTGATGTAGTTGTTGAATTTGGCTGTACTCTGGAGGAGGTTGTTGTGGTGGTCTTTGGTAGTTCCATGGGAGGAATTCCATGAAGCCTCCAGGTGCATGCTCCGGTATACCAACAGCGGGAGGCAGCTAGTCCTGGTATGGGTGTTCAGGCGTAGAAACATTGTCAAGTTCTCCCTTTTTCTTTTTTTTCATGGTTAATGGATTGTGGTTGTGAATTTCCACCATTGCACGTCGACGATGAGAAAAAGTCCGTTCAATTTCCGGGTCAAGAAGAAAAAGATCTGATGACTCGGTGCTCCTGGACCATGTGAGGTGTTGGTTCAAGGACCTCTGATCAAGCACAAACACAAAAAAAACTAGGTGTAAAAGGGAAAAAAAGATAAAAATAAACAGGATTAGGAAATAAATTTATAGGAATTTTTTTTTTACTTCCACTAAAATTTGATACAAATTTAATTGAAACAAAAATAAAATTACTCTATGATTCCCCAGCAACAGTGCAAAAATTTGGACGGTCGTTTTACCGAATGTATGATTTTGGTGTCCCAAATTATATTTATCCTAGTAAGTATAGTACCAGTAAGGGGTCGATCCATAGGGAACTATGAGTGTATTTTATCTTTTCTTAATTTAGATTGTTTTTTTGTTTTTAGTGATTTTTGATGAATTAAAAATCAATTTTGGTTGTTTTTTTGGGTATAAAAACAAAAAGAATTAGTTTTATAGCTTCTTTTAACAGATTAATTACTAAAATGAATATAAAGTCAGGAAAGTTGGTTTTTATGTAAATAAGAGATAGAAATGCATTGGGGTTATTTATTTGTGATAAATTGATTACTAAATCAAGTTTCTTATGATGTTGTGTTGTTCATGATAACCCAACTCTATGGGTTTAACTTGGAATAATGTTTCCTTGATCTGGTAAAATTTATATTTAGAACTGAAGAGACTAATTCCTTGGACCGATTGTTAGTTTTTAACACATATTTATTTGGATTAGTCCATTTTCAGCTGAAGATTACTTCCAATGGTCATGGAGTTGTTCATCGTTATTCTTCTTTTGAATCCCTAAAAATACTGCCCTTGGTCAGGTACAGAATTTTCATTGATAATTTGAAGTGATTTAAGAAGAATAAGAAGATATTATTAGAGAAAAAACATTCAGAGCAACTTAATTAAAATTACAACTTATCAACTTCCACAACCCCAACACACTGGGTGTTTAGTTACACGTATTGAAAATGAAAAACACAAAACAATTGATACCTGATGAAATCATGCTTGAAACATTGAAAAAGTAAATGGTTCTTCAGTAGACGGAATCATGATATTACGATGGCAGAGAATCTTTCCTTCAGATCCTTAACCCTTTTCTCCAAAAAATAACACACACCACCCACACCTAGTCCGGAGGCCAAGGCCTCATTTTATAGAAAATTAAACTACACGGTGTGTAGGAAAGTACACGCCGTGTACTTATTTTCAACGTGTTTTTACCCCCATTTTCTCCACTGGTTGGTGGCCTAACACACCGTCTTTGACTTGGAACACGGTGCCGCCTAGTTGGTGAATCTACACGACATGTAGCGCCACCATACACGGCGTGTAGTCTCAAAGTTTGGCCCCCCAACTGCTTCTATAAATGACTACAAAACCTGTATCAGTGGAACACGACGTGTCTCCTTCGGCCAGCCACATGGGCGTGTAGAATCTTCTCGGCCACCAACTGCTTCTAGAACAGTATGAATGATGTGTAACCATAGCACACGTTGTGTACTTCCTTTTGGTTACTTGGGAATTTTTTTTCCTGGTCGACCCTTGTCCGATCTTGAATGTACACAACCTGTATATTAGTACACACCGTGTAGTTGTAATTTTTTGCTCAGTTTTCCTCCTTTTTGTGCTTTTGTCCAAAAACCTTCTGAAAATGAACAAGATCAAAAAAATCAAAGTATTTTTCTACTAGGCAGAAGATAAATTCTGAAAACTTGTTCTTATTTATCAATAAATTATATGAAAATGTATGCACAAATCGGGTGTATCAGGATATGATGGGGAATGAATCTCATCACGTTCGTGGAGATGGTAATCCATACGTTCACACAAGAAACAATATCATTATTTTGATATTAAAATAATGTATAATTGGATGGTATATCATATATACAGAATCATTATCATATTATATTCATTATTTACATCAATTAAACATCATTATTATACCCATCCAAATAATAATGGATTTAATAACAATTAAACCACGACGTGGAGACGGTAAGCCGTGCGTACACATTTATGGTGACATGTCATTAAAATGATGGATAGAATAATGAATATAGCGATACCATATTTATAATAAAATCAAAGTATATAGAAGATACCAGAGTTATTATTTCAGAATGGAAATAACAAAGAAAGAAGAAGTGGAAGAAGAAAACAACTTGAAAGAGGGTGGTGAAATTATTGTCTCTTCTTCAGGTTCTTCCTTTTGATTTGATCAAAAGGGCTCCTTAAGTTGGCTTTCTGACTAAAGGAAGGCCTCTAGAATGAAGTGAGTAAAGTTGTGAGGATATTTGGGTAGGTGTTGGCCGAGCCAAAAGGCTTTGTAGGTGTGAATTAGAGAGAAGGGGGAGTGCCCTTTTATAAGAGGGGTGAGGGGCACCTTGGGAAAAGCTAGAAATATTATTTTATAATAAAATCATTTTCGGTTTCTAATGGATCTAAAATAGATTATTTAAAGTTTGAGGTGGGTATGGGTCAAAAACCACTCAACCAATAGATTTTAGGCAGGTTTGGGTCACTATATTAACTTTATCTTTTAGATTTAACTCTTAGCTAAATAGTTTGACATTTAGCATGTCTCTTTGTAGTTTTATATTATATGGTTAATAAACTTACAATATACATCCAAGAGAACCCCAAGTGGTTCATTAATGATACAAATATAATTATATAAGTCCTTTGGAAGAACCTTATATATTTTTTGAATATAATAGCCATTAATAATATAATATTTGTTTTAAAAACTCTTTTAGGTCAATTTTGACACTATTTGGTATTTTGTTTTTTCTAAATTCATAACAGAATTATTAATTCGAAAAAAAATCATCTAACCAACCCTAATATGTCATATTAACCTATAAAATTAGTTGAATTCATAAAAAGTCTCAAATTACATTTATTTGGAAATCTATAATATCAATTATTTTAACATTTCATTAATTAGGTAATTACTGCATCACCATTGTGTCATAAATAAATTAAATTATTTAATGTCTAAAAATTATAAATAAAATACCATTATTTAGGAAATATTTTTATATTTCTAATCAATATTTATAATCTAATTTATCATATTTATAACACTATATTAAAAATTATTTAGTTATTGAACATTGATTTTAACTCTTTTAACTCTTCTTTGAATTAAATAATAAAAAATGTCATAATCTAATCCAAGTGGACCAAAGAGGTTCATATTTTATCCCTAAGGTTTTTTTGTTCAAATTATACTTATCCAATAGAATTAGACATGTTTTAGGGTAATAAAAATATCATTTTTACCCTTAATTACCATATTTACTTTTAACCGTGGTAAATAAAAGTAAAAAGTTACTATTCACCAAAAATTATTTTTATCTTATTGAACCAAATTTTACTCCTTGATATTAACTGTGTGTCTCAAATTTTTAAAATTCCCCTCAAAGAAGTGGTAAAATTAAGTTCTATGTGAATTTGCAAATTCACATAGGAGGTGGGTAAATGATGGTGAAAACTTCATTAAAATTTATATATATATAACATTATTATAAACTGAATCTAATTAATTACATTGAAATTATATAGGTATTATGTATCTAATTTGACCTAAAATAAATTTAATTAAAATAAATAATTATTTAAATAAAAAATGGGTTTTAAACTATAACTCAGTGTTTTTCACTATTCATCAAAAATTGAATGTTTTTTAGAAAAATACCAAAAATACACCCTAAGCTAATTTTGATATTCCAAATCCAAAAATGAAGTCCATTTTGAAAGATAAAATTTATTAAATTTTAAAAAGTGGGTATTACTATTCATAAAAGGTAGTTTGATTGGTTGTGGTGTGTTTCAGAACTCAAAGTTGCGTAAAATACACACTAATGTATTATTCAAAGAGAAGCGTACCGTGGAAGCTTCAGGTGTTACAATATATCTATCACTAAAATCTCCTTGTGATAGTTTAAATAGTGAATGTTGCAAGGTGTTACAAGGAAACCATAATTGATGATTAATATGAATTCGTGCCATGGGATTCACCAAGGAATCCTATACCTTAGGTATTCTAATTCAATAATAACCAATTATAGTTAAGGGGTAAGAGTGTAATCTAATGAGTATCATCGAATGAATTCCATAAAAAAGATACATATCGAGTCCATGGAGTTTTTCAAAGGTAAAATGAGGCTAAGAAATGGCAGGTATAGGCTACAACTATGGAACCTACTTGTCTTAGATGGATCAACAGAGTGTATCCAAGGAATCCTTTAATAATAATGAAGGGATCCTATAGTGTCATACCGGGCACCCACAGGTAGACAAGGATCGGGTTCCCGAGTAGGTCTCACCCAAGAAATATTCATCCTTGAGTCGAAATGACATCCTTGAGTACCCAAGGCATTCCCTTGGGAATACAAGAGCTAACTTGAGTCAAGCCTCTCTATAAAGATTTCTTGTTCCATGTTCATAAAGGGGAACCTTATATTTAATTAATTACAATTAATTTGGTCATATAAAAACTACGCCATTTAAAAATTCACTTAGTTCAAGCCTTTTCATTCATTAGTTTGAAAAGGCCATGTAGCACACCAACTTTTAATTAAAACCATCTCTATCAAATTTAGTTAATAGGGTTTACTCTGATACCTTCCATAAACATGGAAAGATGTACTATGGACGTGTAATCAAACATTTATTTACATTTAATAATCAAATTCATATACTCTGTATACTTTCCAATTTACATTTAACATTTACATATCAAAATGAAGCACTTACCTTAGGCAGGTCAAGTGGCAGGGATACATGGCACATTAAATTACACAATTCAGAAATTAAATCAAGACAGTTAACATAATAAATATCACCATTAGAAGGGTCTATCTATGGAACACCCCAAAGATGACCCAAAAGATTCAAAACACCAAAAACACAGTTATGGAGTAACACCCTATATGGGATGTTGGGTGTTTTGGACATAACTACCAACAACTAATTGTATATTTATAAATAGTACGACTATACAATTATAATTTTTATACGCATGGAATATAAATTCAATAAAAGAAACACGATGAAATAGGTGGGCCTAGAAGTCAATTCCCAAATCAACAAATGTGAGGGATGATTTATAGACCACAAACTCTAGGCTTGTATGACTCTCCTCATCTAGTATTAGCCTATAATTTGGTTTGGAATGGAGTGGATTTTAGAAAATAGTAAAAATGGTTACACCTTGAAAACAAGGTCTAGAGAATGAGAGATGAAGAATGGCTAAAATGGACTCAAGTACATACAATTGCACATCCAATGTGATGAAAAGAAGCTCAAACAGATCCCAGATGAAGGAGATATCATTATCCCTAGGTTAGGCCTTCAAAAATTTCCAAAATGAGAGAAATGGAGGTTCATCCTACTGGAAATAAAATCAGCGAAGAAATGTTTGTATAATGAGATCATTAAGGATAAAAATGTAAAATTACCCAAAATTTACCCTCTTTATGGTTTGGATATACAATTTTCCAAACCATTCACCAACCATGCACGAGCACCAGTAGAAAGGGGCATTCCACACTCTTGGGTCGCACGGTTTGAGAAACCATGCACCAACCATGCGAGATAGCTCTGCCCGAAAATGCAGACCATCCACATGGTGAGATCTAACCATCTTACCTAACAACATGATTTCCACTAATTGTGTGGAAGTTCCATTTTTACCAAAAAAAGGATGGGTTCCAGGCTTCGAACAAGCCACAAAAACCATTTGGACCTTTATTAACTCATTAGAAATCCATATTGGTTCCGAAATAAAGCATTAGACTGATATTTAAAGGATACACACCTATGTTAAAAAGATGGGTTCTTATAGTATTCATTTTTAATGGAACTCATCCCTGATTTCACATTATAATGGTGGTGAAATAGTTTCTAAGAACAACTCTGGCCACTGGGCACGTACGTGAGCTTCCCACTCCCAAGTCTCATCCTGCACATGGTCATGCTTCCATAACACCCATACTAGAGGGACAAAAATGTGTCATAGAGACTTCATGATCCCGTTAACAATGTGTATTGGATACTTTTCAAAGGTAGCGTTGACATATAACTCAACTTCCTTGGGTTAAATGGTATGAGATGGGTTGACATGATAATGGTAATGCTATGAAATATGGAATACATCATGCATAACATGGTACCTCTATGGTAGTAAAAACTGATAGGATATTGGGAAAAATCATTCCAAGAACTCAAATAGACCTACATAACGAGGTGGTAACTTCCCTTTCTTCCAAAATACTCTATTCCCTAGCCTGGGATATAATCAAAGGAAAAAATGATCTCCAAACTCAAACTCTAGAGGTCATTGATGACGATCGATGTAAGATTTTTATCTATATTGAGAAGCATACATACATTCCCTAATTATCTAATCCTACTTCAAAGTATCCTATATGTGACAACGAAAAAGTATGGCTGCCTCACCTACCTTTTTCCTACATAGAGGTGAACGAAATCTCCTACTAGATAGGGCCCCAAAAATAGCCATCTAAATTGTCTCCTTAAAGATGTTATTATTAGAGAACTCGATGAGAGGGATATGATTCTCTCAAGAACCACCAAAATTAGGGAACCATGCTTAGAGAATATCCTCTAGATACTGTATCATCCATTCCAACTATCCATTAGTCTGAGGGTGAACAGATGTGCTTAAAAGAATCTACGTACCCATAGCTTTCTGCAATCAGTGCCATAACAATGACATGAAATGAGTGTCCCTATATACAATGATAGTATGAGGAACCCGGTGTATTTATATGATATCAAATACATATATTCTTCCAAACTCATCATCTGAGACTATATCCCAAATTGGAATGAAGTGGGTTGATTTCGTTAGTCGTTCAATAACTACTCATACAACATCGCTACCCCTTTCAACCTGGGTAAGACAACTCGAAAATAAAAATATGAATCATCCCATTTTCATTCTAGGACTAGACGAGGATGAAACAAGCTATTTGGTCTATGGTGCTCTTCCTTGACCAACTGATTGGTGGAAATCCTTGTGACAAATTCTTCTATCTGATGTTTCATCCTAGGAAACCAACACTAACATCAGATATCTAGATACATCTTATAGATGCCTATATGAACTGCCCACAGAGAATCATGGGACTCTCGTATAAACTACTCTCTCAAATCTATAGAAACCCAGACATGCCCATGAATACAAAGAATATCATCTCTATCCATAGAACATTCAGAAGTTAGGTTTGTTCCTGATATACTCTCATAGAGAACCAAGCCCTCGGGGATCTAAACATGGAATTCTCTTCACCTTCTCAAGATATGAAGAGGTAACTATGAAGACTGAGAGGTAAGACTGGTCATGGTTGTCATGAAACAATAGATAGAGCTTAGAAAATAGGGCCATTAACTTGCATTCATCACTGGATTCCTGTACGGCATGTGCCTGAGTTTTTTTGACTCAGTGCCTTTGCAACTACATTTCCATTCAAGGTGTATAGGGAAGCTCAAAATCCAAGGACTAAATATATTCGACCCATATTCTATATTTAATATTCAATTCAAACTCTAAAAAAATATATTTGAGGCTCTTGTGGTGTATGTACACCACAAACCACTGACCCAATGTATAGTGTCTCTAGAGATGCAAGGCATGTACAACTGTTTCTAGATCAAGGTTGTGTGTTGGGTAATTTCTCTCATAAGGCCTCAACTGATTACATCTGTACATAATGAATTTTTCCTCTTGTATCTACACTGATCTTATGTTGATGCATGATTCATCAAAGAAGATGATATAACCTCTGCCTAGATCTGGAAGAGTTAGAATAGGTGCAGAGGCAAGCCTCCCTTTCATATACTAAAAGGACTTCTCAGGAAATTATGACCACATGATCTTAACACCCATCATTTTAAGGCCAATAAGAGGTGAATAAAGGTATGAGAATTCCTGTATAAAATTCTTGCAATATCCATCCTGCCCTAAGAAACTATGTATATCAAACACATTCCTGGGTTTCTCATAGGAAACCATTACACTCACACTCTTTGGGTGAATTTAGACTCCTGATTATGATATAATATGACCCAATTAGTGTACTTTGTTGATCCATAAGTGGAAATTATCAATATTATCATAAATATAATTTTCTCTCATTTTACTAAGAATGATCTTATGTTTCTTAGAATGTTCTCTATGAGTGTGATAATACACCAAGGTGTTGTCCATAAAGACTACGAAAAAAGAATCCAAATAGGGGTGGAACACCCTATTCCTAAAATCCATCAAAACAGAAGGCATGTTCATAAGACCGAATGACATAACAAGGTACTGATACTAACCATACCTACTATTAAAAGCTGTACGAGGTTTGTCTGATGGCCTGAATCACACATGATGATAGCCTAATCTCAGGTCTCTCTTAGAGAATACCTTAGATCCTGAGAGTTGGTCAAATATGTCTTCTATTCAAGGTAGTGGATACTGGTTCTTTATTGTTATATAGTTCAATCATCTATAATCCTCACACAAATGAAGTGTCCTATCGTCATTCTTAGAAAAAATCATGAAGAAACCCCAAGAAGAAGTGCTATGATGTATAAAATAATTTTCCTCTAGATCCTATAACTTTCTATTGTTCTCCTGAAGATTAATAGGTTCCATCCTATAAGGAGGAATGTACACTAAAGCTTCTCCTAGAACAAGATCGACTGTAAAATATACCTCCCTTTTAAGAGGAAATATAGAAAATTCATCAGGAAAAATATCCATTAAACAATCTATTACCAGAGGGAATTTGTCATATCCAAGACCTTGATCCTCCGTGAAGAGATTGGAAATCTGTGCGGTTACCCCACCTAGCCCATAATGCTTTGGTCTGACTCTACTATCCTGGACATCCAAATCACCCTTATTTAGATAATAGCTACCCTATGGTAATCTAAATGACACACTTCGAAGATAGTATTCTACAAAGTTGTGATATGATACCAACCAATCAATCATGAGAATGAAATCTAATCCCACCATCTTGAGAACAATAAGGTCCCATAAGAAAGGGTAACGACCTCCCTTAGGGGGATAGTCCATACACTGGCATGTTCCCTTTGATCATACCCCTAATGGTGTATCTAGGGACATAACACCACAGTAGAACTGTAGTTCTAGCCCAAGACTTTCCATGATAGATAATGAGATAAATGAGTGTGAAGAACCTATATCAAATAAAGAAGATACTATAGTGGAGGCTACTAGAAAAGAACCTCTTATTGTAGATGGATCTGTAGCTTGATCCTCTGGTATCATCTGTAAATCATGCATATATCTGGATCAATGGCCCTGAGTAATAATTGGACTACCATGATCAAAACATCATTGCTGGAACTACAGGTGACTAGGGGTATTGACACTATGACCTCCTCCTTGTCCAATCTAGATAGTGCTACTCCAACTCCCTTCCTGGAATGACGTAAAAGAACATTCTCTAGAAGGTGGATCTAATGCAGATCCTCCCCCTCATGAAGCTAATGGAAAGGTATGACATGAATGATGAAGATACCCTATACGACCACAAGACCAACACTTCAATTACTCTCTATCACACCGAGGATTTAGATTCCCCATACGCTGGCACTGGGGACACACTATAGTGATGTGTACATGGGTACCCTAACTACCACATCCCTGATGATAAATGTCGAGGGAGCACTTCCTTCAACTCGAAGAACTACTGGCCTGACATGAAAATGGTCCTCTATGCCTGATACTGTCACCTTCATTCAGGATGTGGTTAGTGATAAGATCAAGATTTAATAACTTATAAAAGGTAGGTAGGAGAAATACATTAACCTGAGTATGGATGGAATACTAGAGACTATACTTGAAGTGTCTATCATGTGAAACACATCACCAACTTGAAGCAGTGAAAAGTGCTGCAATTCCATGAAAGACGCTGAATAATCTATAACTAACATAAAACCCTACTCAAGATGCATGGACAATCTACCTCTATCAACTATCAGTGTATGAGGAAATAACTATTCATATAATGTAATCTAGAAATTAACCCATAACATGCCCTAATGATAACCATCTTGGGTAATCAAATCCCCCCAACGCTTGGCGGAATCACGAATATTTTAAGTAGAATGTTTGAACCTCCACTATAGAGGAATATCTAGATTCTTATAGATTTATAGGGTGGCCTCTAACCCAGACTTAGAAGCCTATAGACTACCATCCCCTGAGAAGGTGGAAGGATGCTACATCTGGGACTCACGAGTTAGATTAGCCATCGTAGGTGTAGGTTGTGGAGCACCATGAATGGAAAAAATAATATGTAAAAAACTATGAAGGGCATGGGAACCAATTCCCATATTAGGTAAAATGGATGGTGCCTCCATTGACACTCCTCGCAGTAAGACTAGAAGCTCAGGGCCCACCATATTTGGAGCATGGTCATCTCTACCTTCCTAGTATATGACACAAGGATTTCTTGGTGGTATTGGTGTACAAATTCCAAGAACACGCCTCATGAAAAACATATAAGCACAAAGATATCATCTCTTGTGGTTGCTAAACATGAGAAAACTCACTACTGAAGGAATACTACCCCAACTACCCTCTTAGAGGACCATGTATCAGTAAGTGATCAGATATTAGTTTCAGGGGTTTCAATAGATGAAGGGTCAATAGTAACTTGACTCATCATTCATTGTCAATCATTTTGTTTCATTTAACACTTAATTAATAGGTTCAACCCTTTACCTTTCATACGTATGACAAGGAAGGTTAAGGATGTGCAACCATTCCACATTTATTTTTTTATTTTCCTATAACTTGGATTAATGTTCCTTTAAAATTCATTGTCATTCCTAGTAAATCAAGGCCCATACTCCTTGTCACTAAAAACACCACCCATTTTAATTTCTAATTAAGGTCTTGATTTGGTAAATTACTAATTCGAACCACAGAGGTCCTATTACACATCATTAATTGAAATAGGAAACCACTCAATCACAGATCATAGTAGCATAAGTAGTATGCAAAAAAAAAAAGAAAAAAACCACTCAACAATCATAGGAATAAAAAGAAATGAAAATTATTGAAATGCACCTATATGGCCTAGAAATAATCATGACATGTAAATTTAGATTGAATCTATGATGCATTTTACAATGATCCATGCCTTCATATCATCGACCAAGGATAAAATAAAATCTCCATCATAAGAATAATCAACAACACCACACAACATGCTTTTCACCCAATTGTGAAATTATATCAATTGTAAAATGAAAAAAATAGAACAATAATTGTATTTCCAGAACATCAGATTTTACCCCGAATAAGGGTTCGTGATGCCTAATCATTACTTATGGCCAAGTTACAAGCATTCCTAATGTCCAATATATTGTCTCAAAATAGTAAAACAAGAAATAAAACTGAATCAAATACCAATTTGTGACATCGGAGACCCAGATTCCACTTAGGAGTTTTATCGAACTCAGTGGGCCAAATGGCCTCAAGCACATTTCAGAGAACCCTAGAGGCTGTCGACTAGTACCGAGGGCCTAGGTTGTGTCCGTGGGGTGACTATGCCCTCATTAATAGAGTGTAGACCAAAGTATAATTATAAAGAGAGGTATATAGTGTAAGCAATTAGTAAACAAATTGCTCAGTGCAAAGAGACAAGGATAACAATAACTGAAATAACTGGAATAAAATACAATAGTTTATGAAGATATATGTCCTATCACTAGAAAGATGTCAAAAATGGATACAATATTGTAGGAATACATGAAAAACCCAATGTAGTAAAATGAATACATAGAATCATGAGCTATAGCTCAGTCATATGCTACTAGCACCATCCTAGTATGACAAGCAATCAAGTGTCTGAAGTATTACACTTCCATTTATCAACACATGCATACATGTAATATGTTTTGAGTACCAAACGATACCCGAAGAGGATGTGAGATAAATATCAGTGGGACACCACCAATTGTGTTTATAACATCTGGCCCGTGTATGGAAATTTAATAGTGTGAATACATGCACATATAAATTGAAGCATTATAATGTAATAAAATACTAAAGTACCTTCTTAATCCCTCAGCTGGTTTCTGAACACGTAACCAATTCAAATATTAATTATGTTCCAATTTATATAAACAAGTCACATGAGGCATATCCAGTACTGACATCACCTCATGATAGTATAAATAGTTATGGTTTCAAGATGTAACAAGGAAATCATAATTGATAATTAATATAAAGAGGTTCCATAGGATTCACTAAGAAAACCTAGACCTCAGGGTCCAATAACTCAGTAATAACTATGTCCAACTAAGGGGTAATAGTGTAATCCAAGAATAATCATCCAATTCATTCCACAAAATATACCTACTGAGTCCATGTATTTCTTTTAAGGTAAAATGGGTCTAAAAATGACTGGGCCCGATAGACTATAAGAATGGCACATAATTTTCAAATATGTATCTAAGGATTCTATCCAAGTCATCTCGTAATAGTAATGAAGGGATCCTATGGTTTCATATCGGGCATCCATAGGTAGAAAAGGATTGAGTTCTTAGGTTTGTATCACCTAAGGAAACTTCCATCCTTATGTTAGAATGACATCCTTGATTACCCATGGAATTCCCTCAGGAATCCAAGAGGTAACACAAGTAATGCCTCCCTATAAAGATTTCATGGTCCATGTGCTTAAAGGGGAACCTTAAATTTAATTCATTACAGTTAATTTGTTCAAATGATAAATATTCCATTAAAAAATTCACTTGGTCCAAGCCTATCCTTTAATTAGTATGACAATGCCAGGTAGCATGAACCCATTTAATTTAAACCACATAAATCAAATTCTGTTAATAGGGTTTACTCCAATACCTTCCATAAACACGGAAAGGTATTCTATGGGCATGTAACCAACCATTCATTTAGGGTTAATAAGAAAATTCATATACTCCATATACTTTCCAATTTCCATTTAACACTTATATATAAAAAAGAAGCACTTACCTTAGGTGGGTCAAGTGGTGGAAATACATGGTACTTTCTATTATGATACTCAAAAATTAAATGAAAACATTTAACATAAGAAATCTTAACATTATAATGGTCAATCCAAGGAACACATGAATGGAGAACTAAACATGTAAAAACACCAAGAACTAAATTTTGGAATAACACCCTATATGGGGTTTTAGGAGTTATGGAAATATATACAAACAACTAATCTCATATTTTGAAAGATTATAACCATATGGTTGTAATGGTTATAATCATAGAATATAAATTTAATAAATGACATCTGATGAAATATGTATGGGTGGCACAACAATTTGAAAATCGGTGAACTTGAGGGATGAGCTATTGACCACCAACCTTAGGCTTTTATGAATCTCGTCATCCATTATTATCCTATAATTCATCTTTGAATATACTAGTTTTGAGAAATTATTAAAAACACTTACTCCTTAATAGCCAGGTCGATAGCAAGAGATGTGAGGAATGACTAAAAAGGACTCGATAACTAACCATTGTGCATCCAACGTGACAAACAGAAGCTCGAACGAATTTTATATGAAGTATATATCTTGATCCCTAGGTTAGGCCATAAAAAGATAAAAAATGATAAAAATAGAGTTTTATCTAGCTAGAAATCTAATTAGGGAAGAATGGTACGGTTAATTATATTATTAAGAGAAAAAATGAAAAATTACCCAAAATTTAGCCTGTGAGCGGTTTCGCCACAGGGTTTTCCAAACAATGTGAGAACCATGCATATGCACCTGTAGGAAGGGGTATACTGCATGGTAAGGTTACATGGTTTGAAAAATTGTTGGGCAACATTGTAAGATGGCTCTACCCGAAAATTCAGACCATCCACACAGTTAGATCTAAACATGTGTCCAAACCACATGGTTTTCTCTAACAGTGTGACATGTCCATTTTTTCCAAAAAGGATAGGTTTTAGGCTACAAACAAGACACATACACCCATGGGACCTTTTCTAACTCATTATACATATATATTAGGTATGAAATAAATAATTAGACTAAAAGTTAATGGATCCATACATGAGTGAAAAACAAAGTATTTATAGTTACTAGATGTGATGAACATAGGGGTATGACATTGATTTATATGAACTAGTTGTTTATTTATCCATGTTTATAAGTAAAATTTTACCACAGTTATCAAAAACTCTAAACTATAAGTACGTTGGGTATGTAATTGATCCAATATTTCCTTTTTATGTTGTGCATTTTGGAAGACCAAAATTGGGTGATGTTTATTGGTATCAAGCTAGAAATATAATGATAATGTTTTAATACTATATCTGGGAGTGCGTGTTCAGTGATATCACAGTTGGTATCAAATCACAGTTTTGATAAAATTCGATATTAAGATGTTTTATTAATAGTAATTAATACTATCAAGGATTTATATGTTTATGGTTAATAATATGTTCAAAGGCTTGGAAACTCGTTTTGAGGTTTTAAGAGTTGAAATTTTAAGACGATTAACTATATTTTTGGATACATTTATGGAAATACAAACCTATTGTTTAGTTTGTCTTTTAGTGAATAGTTTATTTTAAGAATAATGATTTCATATTTTAGGGACATAAGTTTAAATGTATTGAGAACCTTTAGAATTCAAATGATCTTTAATATTTAGGTAATTATGGTTAATTAGGATAAAAGGGTTATTACATGTCGAGAATATAAGATTTACCATATAGATCACCATTGGGATTGGAATGTTTTTTGGAGACTATTTAGTTAATGTTATTTTTGAAAAAGATCACTTTTCTTGGGAAATTACATAATGAAGGTAAATATAAATACTTTTGGATAAGATCATATATTTATTTGATAAAAAAAGTTGAGTTATATTTTGTAAGAATGTATGATTTTATTTTTTATTTTATTGATTCTTTTTATTTATGAAAATGATTTGAAAATTTTGTATATTATAGGACTTGGGCATATACATTTTTTTATTTTACTTTACGAGTGACACATGTTGATTGGAGATAAAATTTAAATTATTATCAGAAGAATATGTGAAAAATTCCTTTTATATTTTCGGTTTTTAACTAGGTCAGAAATATTTTAAATAATTATAAGGTTATATATTTATTGAGTTTTCAACATTTATCCTTTGTTTTTTTAATTTTGATGATTATTTCTCTATATAAAGCTCTGTTCATTTCTAAAATTGTGTTACCTTATGATTTCTATTTTTTTATTAGTTAGTTTATAATGATAGGTGGAATTACCTTTTATAATTTTATGGATTATATAATATGTTAGATGTTTATTTCAGTGCTTCATGCATGAATAATTCAACTTGAATACTCATCATTTGGAGAAAAAGATGAGATTATGGGGGAAATTGATTAAAGGATTAAGTGTGACTTGTCATGTAAGTAAATTTCGTTATGTTCTTAGTTAATATGTAAATTTAAGTACTCTAATTTTGAAAAAGGACCATGAAACAAAAATGTTATCATATTACCTGAATTTTTAATGAATCGATGTCCCTTTTCACACATCACTCCTCCAATGGCCCGAAGGCCTTCATTTTGATTGATTTTTGATAACCCACCTTTCAAGGGGTGAGGTGTAACCCTTACAAGGCCCGTAGGTGTAAGTATTACATATCCCATAGGAGTTAGAGGAATTAAATGCCTGTAAGCTTCAAACATTACAAGAAACCCAGACTAACTACTTGGAATTGCTCCTCCCCAGCATCTTCATCATGAAATTAAGTCTCCACCTTCGCATGGCTGTTCGGATAGGATTTCCCATGCATGAAAATGCTTGTCCTGTTGGCAAGTGCTATACCCTCTCATTCATGCAATCTGTGTATTTTCTGCTATGGTGAAATATTCTTTGCTCATACTCCTTCTGAAGCTTGTTCCTTGTTTGGTTGTCTGGTTTGCATCTGCACTTAAGGTGGCCTGAAGGCCTTACTTACCCAAAGGCCTGGGTGGCCCGAAGGGCTTAAAGGACCCGAGGACCAAATCGGTGGTCAAAGGCCCAAACGGGGGAATATTCTCGACTTCTATAATGCCAAACAGTGCCTCCTACAGTTCCTGCTATAATACCTGCTACAATACCTCACAATTCCTACAATAGTACCTGCTATAGTGCCTGCTACTACAGTCTTCTACAATACCCAGAAATTAGCCTCCACCTGGATTTGATCTCAGGTCCACTTTTTGCACTTAAGGATTCCTCAACCACTGGGCTGAGGCTTATGTGCTTCACACATAACTAATTTATCATTTCTGGTCATTAAGTTTCTCACGATCATTCACTTTCTTGTGGTCAATGTTTTCTTTTACTCCCCATCATTATTTGGACATTATATTTTTCCAAGATGGCTACATTTTCACTTCTCACTAATGCTATCATACTTTTAAACCTAGTTATGTGTTATTCTAGAGGACATTCCTATTTACCTTTTATAGTTTTAAAGAGGAATTTTTGTTGAGCCTTTTTATGATGTGGTATTTTAACAAAGGTATTTTCACATGTCAAACCCTTGATTATCGAGATCAAGTTCAAATAGAGAGGATGAAATTTTGTAATGGGTGAGAATGTATTATCTCTATATATTAAGAGAATACTATGTTATATTGTGTATACAACACACAACATCGAGCTTAAATGAACAACAAAATATTATTATTTAAATATGACTGATATTAACTTATCATTGAATTTGTGGGTATGACTAATAATAAACATAGTATGAAATATCTATAGAAATCATAATTTGTATAAATTTTTTTGATTATTTTTTAAGAAATAAAATCTCAATTTTGACATTAGTTATTTTATGTTGTAATAACATGTTTTCTTCAATTTTTTTTATTTTTGTGAGAAAATAATTTTTTAATTAATATATTTTTTAAAAAATTAGTTTATAAAATGTGAATAATTTTTTAAATAATAAATTGTAAATTATCTTAAGTTTAAATTTTTGATATTTTTATGGAATAATTGACTTTTAAGTGAATTTTTTAAATTAAGGATTTTTATAAAATAATAATTTATTTTCATTAAAAAGTAAAATTTTGATTTAAATTTGATATCAATGTAAAACAATTATAATTTAATGTTAAATAACATTATTAATTACATTTTAACGTGCATTATACTTTCTTTTTACATAAGTTCATTTAAGACTTAAAATTGTATTTTTTCTAAAAAACTATTTTTCATTTCGATTTAAAAATTATTATTAAAATTGATTTATACAACTTCTATTAATTAAATATTGAAAATTGGATTACATATTTTGAATCCAGAGGTTCAAAATTTTAAAAATGTATTCTTTTTTATCATTATGAATATTAACCATGGTAAAATTTATCACCATTGTAAGGGTAAAATGGGTAAAACTAGGCTAAAACTATGGGGGCAAGAAAATAAGATAACCAAAAAACTTTTTATAATTATAATGGATGAGTATATTTCATCCATACCCATATATTTCTAAAAAATATAGCATCTTTGATATAGATGACATTGACAATGACCTAAATATTATTTAAGTAATGTATAAAAATAAAACACCTCTCTCTTTATATTAATAAACATTAATTTTTTATCATAGGGATTAAAATAATTTATGAAAGATAAAAATAGATAAATTTAGTATGACAATATTATATTTATGATATTAACATACTTTAAATTTTTATATATAATATAATTACCTATAACACTACACATTGCTGATGCAACACTTATACAAGATGGTAAAAAAATCAAAGTAAATAGATTCAAAAGTATTAAATTTGATGTGTTTTGGATAATTTATAGTATTAAATGATTTTTATGGATCTAAATTAATGTTAATAAATGGTTAAAAAATATATATCCTATTTTCATTATTTTCATGGGGTTTTTAAAGTCAAATTTTGGTGAATAGTAGAAAATATATAGTTTGTTATGAGGTATGGTATATTTTATGATAGTATCATAACATATATTTGATATATAAATTTATTAAACTTTTGTAACGAATAATTCATTATAATATAATAGAAATAGTATATGAAAATAATTCAAAATATATAAATTTTAAATAATTTCAATATAAATATGAAAATATTTTTAAGTGTAGACGCAGTGATTGTGTAGCATTGGAAAAGTAAAATTTAGTGTCCTAATGATAATAATTGAACATTAAAAAGTTTTTTCACGATTTTTTATTAAAATATATGTATTAATTATGATTTTTATTGATATTTTCATAAGTTGGAGTTATATGACAATAATATTATCCAAATGTTTGTGCAATGCTTCTGTGTGTTTCGAAAAGTCCAAATAACATATTAAATATGTATTCATGATATGAATTATAATAGATATTACTTATGAATTAATATAAATTATAAAAATTATCTATATTTATTTATTTATGTTAATAATATTTTTAATTTTTTAAAAATTACTATAATTGTCCCAAACACTTGCGACACGATGGTGTGGCGTATATAAAAGAACAATTAAATAAATAATTTTAATAATATTAAAAATAAAAAATAATAATTTATTTTAAGAATACCATGAATTTTACATATATTTAAGAAGTATAAATATTTATTTAATTGATTATACTAAAATTTGTTGTTTCAATAATGTTTTTAAATTCATGTATTGTGAATAGTGATGAAAAAACCTTACCTAGTGTTTAATGTTTAAAAATTACTTTTAAATGATTAAAAAATTATTAAAATCATATCATGAATCATATATATCTGATTTTTTTTTAATATCATTCATTTTACTTATGTTTTTCACCTTAAATTTTTAGAAATAACTTTATGAAGCTTAATGTTTGAAAAATTGTGAAAATGCCCTTGATTTTTCCTATAATAAGTGATTCGTTTGAACATTTTTCAGAGAAGTAAAATTATATTTTCCACTAAAACAAAAACCCAAATAACACTATAAAAATCTATTCCCACATCCTCCATCCACTAAGGTAATCATAAACATCACTTATAATGTTTTTACGATTAATCTAAAGGAGGAAACATAAAGTGAAAAGTAAGGTGTATCTTTACTCAATCATATTTCATTGGGTTATACCACTTATTAATTCATTATATTATGAAAATATTATGTGTGAAATTAATTATTTTGATTTATGTAGTATTTATAATTATTTTATAAGGATATCAAATTTTTACATATAATTTATCCATTTATTAATTCTCAATTTAGTGATATGATCTATATAAGGGTTGTTAATCTCAAATCCTATTTCTTTGGGACATACGTTTATATTTTTTACGTATATTATTTCATGAGTTGTATATACAACCACTTTAGTATATTATATCATTAATCTCATTATTTTCATGATATTTAAATATTTATTTGATGGTATTCTTCCATAGGGCTTATGATTCAAAAGCTACCAAGATGGTAATGGGTTTATGTTACAATAACATTTTAATGGGGATTGTTTATGATTGAATTTAATAAAAGAAATTATATTTATATTATTTTCTTAACTCATTAAAATTTTGTTTTTATTTAATTATATCTATAATTTTGAGGTTTTAGTACCATTTTTCTCTATTTTTCACTAAAAATGGTTTAGAAAATGTTTTAAATAAAAGGTGGTTGTATTTGTCAAATTTTAATAATGAAACCTTTTTATTTCATATCCATGTTTTCTAAAATGTTTTCAATAATTTTTCTTTATGAACATAAATAATTTCATAATGTTATTTTACATGACTGTGGAAGTTGTTTTAATAGATTTAAATAGGAAATTTCATAACATTTTCTACAAGGGTAATTTTTGATACTCTCTAAAAAAAATTGAATATAATATTTATTTTGAATATTTATGTCATAAATGGATACATCCCACAATACTTAACTATATTCGTTTTTAAACATCCATTGTATGTTTCTAAGGCTATTTTCACAGAAAAATATTTTCACTATATTTTGTGATTTTTTGTCTTTAAAAGTAATTTCTAACATGTAAGGAGTATTTTACTTAAGAATGTTTTTAGTGATACTTTTTATGGTATTAATATTATTAAATAATAAAAACCCTTGATTTTAATTATTTTCCATTGGGGATATGTTATAATGATACCATCCTTATTCCTTATCTGCATATATTATGACCAGTTTGACTGGGAAAAGTATTGACATTTTAAATGAAAGTTTTTGATTATTATGAATGTTTATATTGATTATGAATTGAATTTTTATCCACCCATTTCACATGATTATGGCAATAGAATTTTTAATAAATGGGAGTGGAAATCTGTAGCAGTACTATAGCAGAACTATACACTCTGTGGGTACGGTAGCAGATCTGTACACTGTATATGTACTGTAGCAGAACTGTACACTGTGTGGGTACTGTAGAAGACACCGTAGAAGTTATTGTAAAAGGTTCTATTTGGTACTGTAGTAGTTGGAACTATTCTCCTTAGGACACTGGTTTGGGATTGGAGTCCTTAAGGCTTTCAAGCCACCCAGGCCTTCAGGTTAGTGGGACTTTCGGGACACCTTTAAGGCCTTCAGCCTATCTCAAGGAATTTGGGACACATGCAGTTGCCTCAGAAAGACTAAAAAAAGCAGTAGCCCCAGAAGAGGATTCAGAGAAGCTGCACTCACCAGAGGAGAACCAAATGGATTTTGCAGAATGAGAGGGTATGGCTATGCCATCGGGACCAGCCTGTGCTTGCACGGGAAGCCCAGCCAGATGACTATGCGATGGTAGAGAGCTACTATAATAAAGATACTAGGGAGTGGCAGTTCCTTGTAGATAGTTTGGTTGAATTCCCTAATACCTTCAGGTCATGTAATCTTCTATGCCTATGATCCATGTAATCTCTACGCCTACAGGACTTGTAAGGGTTCCCCTCATCCCTTGAAAGGGGGGTTATCAAAAATCAATAAAAATGAAGGCCTTCAGGCCATTTGATGTTATCCATTTGATTATTTGATTAGTTTTTATATCCATGGATAATTTTTAATGTCATGCGATTATTTAAATGAAATTATTTGATCATTATTTATTCATTTCGTATTATTATTCATGATCAAGTTATTGATAAAATGGAATTTATTTTCAGATATTTACTATTCCATATTGACTATTCCTTATTTATTCATGATATATTCTTGTATATGTAACCCTTAATGAATGTTTTATTTTACCCTTATTATGTTTCCCATTTCCCCAGATTGGGAAGAATGGTTTTATGTAATTCATACATAATAATTCTTCCATATGTGAGGAATTAGTTCGATATAACAATGATTTTTATGAACCAATTGATTATTTATCCACATTGTTATATAATAGTTTTTAATAATTATATAAAAATTAAACCAATAATATCATTGGGTATATAAGTGATCCATTATTTTTATTTTATGTTCTATATTTTGGATGAACAAAATTGGTTCATGTATATAAGTATCAATATAGAATATGAAAATGATGTTTTAACATCAGATCTATGAGTGTAGGATCAGGGTTGTCACAATGATATTATATATCCTACTCCTCATTGTAGAAAACCCTTGACCCATATTTTTAATACAACATTTTCACTATATATATTAATATTTCTTTAGTTATATAATCTCGTTTATATATTCAATAATTTTATAATGTACAATCCATATTATTTACCCTTCAAAATAGAGAAATTAAAATCTATAAAATTAATACATGATATGGATTCTCCAAAGTTATTTTTCCACCCTTTAATTTTTCAAGAAATACCTTATCCAATGACCAAGACCCCCACAATGGTTGCACTATACCCTTTTTAAGACTCCTACATTATGTTTGACTGATGGTAACAGACTATTGAACCCTATAATATTCATCTTCCAGATTGAACTATTTCCCTTATAAATTTTTTAGTATTAGAGTAAATCCCAAAATTCCCATTTTATCTTAGTTATCCTCAAAGTATTTTGGGGAATGGTTGAATAATTATTTAAATAATTAATATTATAGTATAAAATAAACGGTCAGAGAATTTCAAGTAGTGATTGTAGAATAAAGTAAATAGCTCTCCCAACATTTAATAGAGAATTCAACCTATCTAGGTAAATTATGATCCCAATAATATGTAATACATGAGTGTAGACTTATTATCCATTATACATATTTAATCTAAACAATTAATTTGAAACCTTATACATTACATTCCTTGATTGTTCTTAGAAAACCCCATTTAGGTTGTCTATCATCTTGAATAGATCCATATTCTCTCACTTTTTTTAACTTAAACAACTTAAATATGATATTTATAATGGATGCATCTAATGAATCTATAAAATACATATCAAAATCATGATGAAATATCTATTGAATGATTTCACCAGTTTGTTCCTTATGATGGGGTTACTTTAACACATAGAATTTTCTGTGTTTCTTAATAATAATTTTTATGTTTATGTAGTATTAAGAGAAATTTATTCCATTAATATTATCCCTTTCCAATAATAATTTAAAATTCTTGTTAAAAAATGACAATTTTATTTTATTCAATCATAATATTTTACCAAATTAATGTTGTGATTTAAATTCATTCAATAAGGATGTTTATTAAATACAATCCCTCTAAAATCATGAAATATTTTAAATTACATCATATACATTATTGAGGTAAGATCCAAATTGCACTATGATAGGGATTAGAATTACTATTTCTACCAATTCATTGTTATTTATCTATACAATTATGTCAATCATATCATATATGACTCCAGGATAGTAAATCAGACAACTTTTTACCCAACTCCATTGAATGGATTATGTGAAATTTGTACCTCTAGTATCCTAAAAATTATAGTTTACAAGGAAAATATGACCCAAATATTGTAGTTCTATCTAATTACATAACTTTTAGAGTTAACCATTTCCACTATGACTTAAACAAGAAAATATATTGGAACCTAAACTTTAGGATCACATATAAAAATTGATCCAGTATTTGACACATGTTTTATTTCTAAGGAATCAAGAACTTACTATTTTAAATGGATTTATTTTTTCTCTTTACTATCTCATTTATAAAATTTTCATTTAAAATGATTCTAATGATTTCTTTCAAAACCCTTTTCATTCCACTAAATTAATATGTTCAAACAATATTGATTTCTAACTGTTTAAAAAATTTATATATTGTGTTTCTAATGGATATATATGAATTAAAATCATATGAAATCAGGATTCCCCAAAAGAGTAAGCATGGAATGACTGGTGGCCAACCCCAACATTTCTAGAAAAGAATATACACCCAATATAGTGAGAAGTTTGACTCAATGTCCCTCTAACCATGTTTATTTACTCAAGAGATACTTCAATTACATGAAAATTTTATCACCTAATATATTTAAACTATAATATATTTATTTAATACAATCTCTTAACTGAATACATAACAATGTAAAGGTAGGAGAAAACTAGATCAATTGTCATAATTAGAATTTGATTCCTTAAATGTGTGTATAATATATTAAAGAAGTATATTAAATTAATTTAAACAAAAGCATACATCAATTTTTTAATATAAAAAATCATAATTTAGGAATCCTCTTGGGGGTATTCCATAACATAAATAAGTATGATAATTTCACATTTATTAAATTTCAAAACAAATATTATCATCCAAGAATAGGTCACATGAGTTGGTATATGGAATGGCTCAAAGGGAATTTCAGATCCCCATAGGTTAGAGACAAGCTCCTGGGAACCCAACTGCACCTTTTGGGAAATTTTTTCTAAAAAGGACATATAAAAAAGGATATATCAATAATGAGGGTAATAAAAAACATCCCAACACATATCAAAAATAAAAAAAATCTCCGAACAAGTACATAGTATAACAAGACATATCTAGATGTCAGGAAATAAATGGAAGAGGTGCCACTATACTAATATAAGTACTGGTCTATGGGTAGAAAACAAAACTGAAGACTGGTACACAGCTCTATGTTACAAGTTTATCACAATACCCCCACACCACCCCAATAACAAAAACATGAATTAGATCATGTACCCACCACCACTATGAAGATAATTTCTCTTTCCTAATTCAGACTTGAATAAGTATATAAACACCTATTAGGTGAATTTTGGGTGTGAGACCCACATACTATTAAGGTCCCACCAAATATACCATAAGAATGATTTTTTAAATAAATCAAATTTTCTCAATTTACAAAAATAAAATTGTAACAGAGAAGATTTAATAATCTTGCAGAAATCATGATTAATTTCCACTTTGAAATAGTTTTAATAAAATAATGAAGAACATTTTTTTCTTAGTTTTCTGGAAGAACAAGATAACCAACCATTTCATAATAGTTTATAATATATATATGTCAAAATCATTTAAAAAACATGAATCAATAACCAATTCTAAAAATTAAATCCATTTAAAAAAATTTAGAACCATGATAAGAAGTCCCAAGGTTTGGGTCATGCTAGATTGGACTCTCACAACTCAAGTGACAAAAGAAAGTAAATAAATGGGTGTTAACCCAATACACTAGCACTTAATCCTGGGGACTATAGGTCACAATAATGTGTATCCCTACCTAACCAAAACATAGTTATATTTTTTATATATGTACAAATCTAGGCATGCTAACTATATCTTTTCAAGCATGTCTATGACTATCCCCCTACCACGCATGCTCTAATGTGCTGTACCCCACTCATGGATGCACCATTTTAATATTTAAAAACCATTTAAATGGGGAGTGTTTACCCAATTAAAATCCATTATTGTCAAAGAAATAAATATAGACCCAAAACTGGTTATAAAAAATCCTACAAATCATTTTCAGCATCCATTCATATTCCACATTTAAAAAAATTTAAAAAAATAAAAACCATGAGTCTAAATAATTAAACACGTCTTTCAAAAACAATAAAGTATGAAATATTCATATGAAAAATCATTTTTAGGAAAAAACCTAATCCAAACACTTGGATTAACGAGTAATTGGATGGAACCCAAAAACTAATGTAATAGAGAAATCTTAGAATAATAAAGAAATCCCTAAACCCCAAACCATCATCAAGAAAATATAGGTACAATAAACCCAACGATTTTATATAAATCTGGTGATTAGAAATAAAAATATATGGGGAAAATATCATTTAAGATATGGGAAGGCACTTACTATGATGTTCATTAATTATATTGGGTGAATCCTAAATGAAATCACACTATAAGTGAAGGAAGAAAGGATCCCATTTGAAAGAGAGACGTCTATGTTTAGGTTCAGGGAAATGAATGTGAAAAAATTGTAAAATTGAGTGGATGAGAAAATAGAGAATCCACAATTTAAATAGTCTGGATGACAGGTACAGAGCATGAAACCATATTCTTATCATGAATCATTTCTGCCCAACTGGTTCATAGTGTGAATAGAAAGTTACTAATATTAACCAATGCTATATTACTCAGTCTCTCGACATTGATATAGTTGCACTCCGAAGCTCACCAAGACCATGTAGATGAAAAAATAGATAAAAAGACTTTTCATACAAGAATTCATCCTAGATATATGAAAATCTCCCCACCTTATCACTTTCTATCCACATATAGCTATGTTGAGGAAATTCAATCCGTAAATATGTGAGGCCAAATCTCCTTACCAAATGATTATTGATCCCATGTTTCCTTATAATATTTAATGTACTTCAATAGAAGTGTGTTGAAAAAAATAGATATCCCACATAGGGTCTTTTATTGGGAATCAATTATCTGAACTCTCTACTTGACTATGGACACAACTGGCACTGAATGGAGTTCATCCAAAATCAAAATGCGATAAGGGTCTAGATAATTCTTATTGAGTTGAGATAAATGAAACATTTTTTTTATTTAGTTAAACTATGTTGGTAATTTCAAATGATATTACAGGTATCCAGTCCATTCAATGATCTCTAAAGGACCCACATATGAGCTACCTTCCCTTTTTAATCTAGCTATTAGTAATGAAACCATTATGATTCTTTCAATATTACATGGTCACCAACCAAAAAATAGAAATGATGTTTATGAAGAAAATATTATATTTATGCCAAATATGATTCATCACCAACCACTACAAAATTTAATAGATCTGAATCATTTTTCCACAATAATACTCAATGAAACTAGAGAAGATTCAACAACCTCAGTATGATAGAGGAAAAATCTATAAGGTGAGCCACATAGGGCTTTAAATGGATCTATTATGATGGTTGACTAGTAACAATTATTTTAAGAAACTTTTACCAATCAAAATGGTATTACTAAGAACCTCCAAAGTCAGTGAAATAATCATAGATAATGTCCTCCAGAATCTTATTTTCTCACTCTGTTTGACAATATATTTGATGATGGTGGGTTATTATTATCCTAACATAACATCCCCTCCACTCCTGGAATACATTCAAATACTAAGATGTACTATGAGGGTCTCTTTATTAAAATATAACTAAGAAAATCCCCTGAAACCTCCAAATTTCTTTCACATACATCTTTATTAATTCTTCAAACATAGTGGTATACTAGATTAACATATAATGTTCATACTAGATTAATTAATCAATATCCACACATATGGAATTATAGGGAGTCCATGTTAGTCTAAGGGTAAAATTTATAGACACCTTTTCCACCTTAGATATATGAACATGGATAATTTGATTTAATCAAGTATAATTTTGGTGCTTGGAGCTATAAGGACTACCTATGATATATTTAGCATTGAGAGGGGGGAAGGGGTGAATTTTTGTCCGTGGTATTTTATTTTAATTTTTATTTTTTGACCCGTTTAACACTTTGTATGGTTAATATCTTTATTCTCTTATTGCCTTACATCATATTTATTATTTATCACATAAACATAGAATAAAAGATATGTAAAAGGTTTACCCTTCAATAAGTACATATGTTCCTCGATACAATTAAAAAAACTGCCACTGATTACACAGCCCTCTAAAATAAATAAGTTTGTTATAAAAAGGTAAGGAGTATGATAGAAACATGAATTGTTCTACAGTCTCTTTGACAGTTCTTCGATGACTCTTTGCACATAGGTCTCTGCTACACTTTATGATTATTATCAAAGTGTAGTCTAGGACTGATCCTTCTACTCTTACATGTAGAATAGCATGAAGGAATTACTTATTTTTCTTTTGTACGCATAATAGTGAAAAAATCATTACAATAGTAAGTATGAGTGTATCTCCTTTCATCTGTTCTTTCGGTAAAAACCTAACTGAACTACCTTATGCTTCTTATAAAATTCATAGAAAACTTGGCCAATTATTCTTATTCTTCTTTTGATGCAATAAAACTACAAAAAAATCCCCGCATATCCCCTTTTATTTCCCATTTTATTCTTCAATTCTTATGATCGACACTAGTTATACTCATATTAGCAGCATCTCAAAACTTGTATTAATATTTCAATTGAGTCAGATCTTCTTTTTCATTAAACTAAAATATTCACTCTCTTAATCATATTGTTTAACCTTTTTTACTCTTTCCTTCTATACCTTTTGAACTGAATGAATATATATATATATATATATATATTCATCATTCATTAATTGTCTCATTCTTATCTTCCTTCATAATTAGATATAGGTATTCATTATATTCTAATATATCCACAATCTTCAGCCACATCTTCTCCTCATTTAAAATTCATAAGGACTCAACATTAACCATTCCCATAATAGTATGAATTATCACATAACATATCCTATAATAACCACACATAATTACTATATGTCAATATACTACAACTAACCAGAATTCATCATTCTTCAAAACAACTCATTATTCATGTGTGCTTATCCGTTAAATATATTCATCAATACTTCTTCATTTGAGACACCAACCTCACACTCACTTCATCCATATTTCCTAATTTCTCGTTCCTCATATATCCATGGTTAATATGAAATCATTTAATCTCACTATGATTAAACCAATATATGCATGAAATGATTACATGTTCATGGATTCCTTAATTCATTTATGACATTAGATACTCAAAATAATTCAACATTCTTCATTCCATGAAATACTCTTTATATTTTTTTGCATATATCTCTAATTTTTTATGTTTTCAAGGATTATAAAAAGGTAAAATTATTTACTAAAGTATTACACTTAGGGCTTTACAATTTTTCTACCTTTTTGAATTCAAATGATTACAAAGTAATACAATCAAAACTTTTCATTTTTCTTTATCGGTGAAGTCATACATTTATGAAGTCTTACAATCATTAATTATTATGTTCATAAATTCTTACACTCATGAAGACTTATACTAAGCATTAGAGTCATATGAACAAATTAAAAGTATCAAACTCATGATAAACTATAATAATAAATCAATAAATTTTACAACATATTATTTTATTTGATGTTGTATACACTGAATGAATTTAATATTTATTTATTATCTCTTTCTTCTTAACCTTTCTACAGAATGTACATTAACTATAGGTTATTTATCCTCATCTGGGGACCATTTATTTATAAGGACAATTCTCATCTGTAGTGAACTCTTTTACATGAACTATTTGCCTACATTGATCCATTCATGTATTAAAATTTGTGTATATAGATTCCAACTTCTGTTGATGTTGAGATACATAATAGTGAATTCTTCTAGACAAAATTTCCTATATAGGGAAAATCCATACATTGATGTTACCTTACATAGAGAATGTATGAAAATTCATGTACATGGTTATTCACTTCTTTAACTGACTAAAAAACTTCATATTCTGCTTTTTTTGACCTTCCAACTAACTTTCATTCCTCATACAAAAAATTATCGACATACTAATGATAAAAAAGAAAATGACATTTAAAATTTTGAAGAACACTTCACTTTGCTTCAACTAAATTTAAAAATCACCTACCAGTTCTTCCACTTCCCCTACTATGTGTGTCTGTAGTAACTTTACCTACCATGCATGTCCATAGTTACTTGGACTAATGTATGTGCTTATAGGTACTCGAAACACTATGAATTATGCAATCAATTCTTCTTGTGGTATTTTTTTATTTCTTTATGCAGTACAATGTCATTCCTTGCAGTGGTTAGTTCACATTTAATCATGTATTTTGTTGAGTGACCCTTCATTAGGTAGGTTCCAATTCTTCTTATGGTTACTTGAGTGACTGTGAGACCCCCACTCACAAACTCTTCATCAAAAACCACAAACACCATCCCCTTTATCATATATATATATACAACTTACTTAATTATAATTTAAATTCTCCACAGATATCCTTTGAAATTTATTAAAACATAATATTACATGATATTTGATAATAATGAAATAGCTTCCTAGTTCTATAAATATTTAAAAGTATTTTTCTTTACATTATATTGTCCTCTTTTTAAAATTATTCATTAATAACAGTTAAAACTCACACAAAGTGGAATAAACAATCTCCCTTTTTTATTTTTTGGAAATAACTTCTAAACTATGAGTTAGTATGTGTTTTATTGATTCCTAATACCCCTTTCCTGTAAAAATTTCATTTCAATTTCTCTCCCACTTATTCATAAGAAATATAAAAAACTTTTTAATTCAAAATCAATTCATGCTAAAGTGATTTCAATCAACCATTACACTCTAAATCTACACGATCCATGCTCTATGTAAAAAATAAAAGAATTTTATTGACAATAATTTTTTCCATTATCAACTAAATTTGATACGAAATGAAATTTGAATGTTTTAATTTTCCTAGATGTTTTTTAACAATTTTCCAAGACGATGCCAATTTTGGTTCAAATTTATTATTGATTAAATGAACATAAAAATCCTTTGATCTCTCCAATTGATAAGTCAAAAACATTCATGTACAAAGTAGGATTATAGTTCAAGGAGACAATATTTATTGTACTTTAAAAATTTAAATTTGATATCATTGAATTAAATAAAATTATCCATATTAATGTAATAATTGGTATTATTGTAACTAAGGATGAGATATTTTTAAATAAATATATTTTCAATGATACTATATGAAGTGGTTTATGGAAGAATTAAAGTTTTATGAGATAGTATTTCTAACAACTTCTTCAATATTCTTCACTTTTATCTTTCTTAGAGAGACATTCCTCATGATATTAATAATTAAAAATATCTTTAATAGACATGATTCGAGATCTCAATGTAAAAAATAAACCAAAACAAATCATTTTCTTATGGATATAAAGACTTGAAAATTTTCTATCTTGACCAAAAATGATTTTATTTAACACATATTCATTGAAATTTTAAAACATGAGATTAAAATATTATGGAATCATCTTAAATTTTCTATCATGTGTTGAAAAAAAACACTTCCTTAGAAATCATAAAAATGATCCATTAACAACATTTTCTGGAATATCAATTAATAGATCAATCTTATATATTGACATATTTATCTATTATATCTATATTTGTTAGCCAACACCTCTACTTATTTTATCTCCCGGGGATCATGATTCACCTTTAATTCCCTCCATTTTAAGTATAAATACAATACCCAATGGTTAAGTGAATAAGGTGTCCCTTTTTATCTTTAATTTAAACAACTTGGTTGAGAAGTTTTTCTCAACCATGTTGTTTCAATTCTTGTACTATTCCAAATTTCACCTTTAAACATGAATTCTGATTTAGTTTGAGAAATCATGGATTTATACACATATTCAAATCATTTTTATGGGGAGAATATCACCTCATCATCCATCATGATGACCGAATTTATAATTTTTCTCTGGGTCCCATATTATTATGGTAGAATATATGGACACTATAAAACATTTTTTTCATATTTATTTCATTTCTCACATAGTTATTATTTTATATAAGTGTTTTCTTTTATCACAAATTTAATCATCTTCATGTGGAACCTATTATTTTCCATTTGTGATAGATTTTTTATGCCTCCACTATCTTATTTTCTCTTTCTAAATAGCTGGTTTGACAACTAAAATATCATTGGGTAGATCGTCACAAAATTAGGGTTGTCCACATGGATTCTTATGGTAATTTTTAATATTAATTGACCATTTAAATAATTAATATAATGACCCAATCTGAAAATTCTTTTTTTTATATAATTTAGTAGATTTAAAATAGCATATATCATAAATATAATATACCATGGACTGGTAGTTTGAGTTTCATTGGATAATAGCTACAATGTAATCTTATTTTACTAAACTCATGATCATTTCCCCTCAAAGGAACCGTACTAGACAAATTTCTTGAAGTCTCATTAATAAGACTCATCCTCATAACCTAGTGAAAGAAAAAATAAGGAAAAAGTGAGATCAAACACTCCGTAAGGGGTTAATAAAAATCTCCATAAGGATGATTTATATTAATAAGTAAAATACATGAGTGTAAGAAAAATATCATAACATCATGACTGTTGACCATAAAACATAGGTGATATTCAATGTTTATAGAATAAAAAATAAATTGAAAAAACATCAATCTGAAAACATAATATCTATAACATGTGTTATAATTATTTAACTTAAACATTCGATCATTAGAGCATAAGATTATAATAAATAATATCCTTTAATCGTGGTACAAACATTAGACTAGGGAAACCATACATTCATGAGACACATCATTAGTAAAAATTCTTAAGAGTAACTAAAATTTTATCCAAAATACCTATCTAATGAGATATAAAATGTTAAACAATTAATTGAAGGGTGATATAGGATCCCACACATCAATCATCTATACTTAGGTCTACCACTTATAATCATTCACTTTTCACCTCATAATGTACCCATGGAAATAAAATGGTTTTCATAAAACATATAAATAGAAATCAAATAATTTTCATAAAAAACCCATGGAAATAAAATGGGTTTTGTAAAAAATAAAATTTTAAATAATTCAATTTTTCTAAAGAACTTTTGGAAATAAAATGGGTTTCATAAAACATCCAAATGGTATTAAATAACATCATGTTTCAAATCGTTTGATATTGAGAACCTGATCAAAAAAAATAATCACATAATTAAATTAAATGGTGGGTAAATTATGAAAAAACTATATTCTAGATGTATCATTAGAATATATTGAAAACCAAATCACGAAGATATATTTTTTGAAAATATTTTGTCTTCATCATTGTAAAAGTCATAGTTACGAGTCTCTTTTTAAAAAGTATCCTTTGTATTTAATAAAAAGGAAAAGAAAAAATTTCTTTTCAATGTATTTAGATTTAATTCACTTACCCCATAAATAAAAATATTACATCATTTAAATTGTAATGTTTTTGAAAAATGAAGTTCAATAAGAAATTATATACCTCAAAGATAAGAGTTTGAGCTATCATCTCCCTTACCTTCACCCTTTATCTCCATGGTAGTTCTTTAACCTCCTAGATCATAAAGATAAATATATTAATTACATAACTAAGGACCATTTTAAAATACTGCTCTATTTATACACTTAATTAATAGAAACTCACTTCATGTATTTGATTGCTGTAATATCTTTTCAATATCAGGTGTTAATAATATTTACCATTTTAAACTAGGTTCATAAAAGTGTTGATGATCTTCCATTTTCTCACAAATATAAACATTTAAAAACAATTAAAGGTAATTTAATTGTTTTTTAAAAAATTATAATTTTATACTGCAATTACCTGCCTATTTCGTCATGTTTCGTGAAGACCAAAATAGTGATGAACTAGTTTTGGGTTGTTTACTAATATAGATATATTTCATTATAATGATCATTCCTTTTTGTGCCATCCAAAAAGAAATATATTATGGATATATCATATATATATATATATCATATATACTCATAAAATATAAACAAAAATCATCCATGTTTGTATGTGAGGGAATATGAAACACATTTATTCTTGGTGGTGATAGTCCAAACAATGCATGATTCACCTTTTCATTTTCCATAGTGGAAAAAGGGAGGGTGGTTAATTCTTGTAAATTTATTATAATAACATAAAAGTATAATAATGACATTAATGTTATAATTTAAGATGGTGAAATTAAATTTTAGTAAGAAAAAAATTACATAAATAAATATAAAATAAAAAGATATCTTAGGAATGTATACTTCACTTCTTGGATTGTCTCCTTTGTAAAGGGGATTTAAACTTTTAGGGATGAGATTTTGAGATCAATAGAACATTATTAATGTGTATTGGTGTGTGGAGGAGAGGTTTGGGTAGTGTTTGGGCTGAAATTAAGGTGTTTTGGGGTTACAGAGAGGTGAGGAGAGGAGTGGCCCGTTTATTAGTGAAAACGAGTGGAAATTTTGAAAATACCCAAAAAATTTCAATAATGGAAAGTCTCTCTCAAGGAAAACTGATGAAAAATTGAGAAATAATAGATATTAGAATATATAATTTTATAAAACACCTCCAACAATTAATTATAACATGTTTATAATATTATATGTCCTTTAACTCTAAGTTTACTCAGTTTTACCATTCTTGTTTTGACCACCGTAACTAGTTTTTACATTGGTAATTTTTAATTTATGAAAAAAATTAAATGTTTATTATTATATAAATTTTATAAAAGTATTTTAAATTTAAAATATATATTTTTAATTCAATTTTTATAAGTGATAAAAATTAATTTTAAAATACTAAATATATAATGTATTAAAAACCATTTTTTGAAAAATATATGTTATATTATAAAATATAAAACATGGCGTTATAATTTTTTTTAAATAATAATTTATTTTATAATATATATATCTAGTCTTATAAAATGGTTTTAGAAAATTAAAATTCATAATTATATACTAAAATTTTTATAAAATCTCCAACATTAGTAAAAACAATATATTGCATTATTCATCTAAAAATAAAAAGATTCAAATAAATACTAAAAACATTATACTTAGAATATACATTTTTCCTTCATAAAAAAGTATTTTCATATTCTAAAAATGAATTTCCAAAATTTAATAATTTAAAATTTTAAAAAAGTACAAAAAATATAGGGAAAAATTGTTCATGTTGGAAAATTTCATTTTAAAAGGTTAACTATTCATTATTCTAATTTCCAACCATTTACTAATTAATTTTTTGGTAATATATAATTAATATTAAAAATATATTATATTATTAATTATTGATAACATACTTAATTTTTTTAAATAAAACAAAATTTTTAGAAATATGTATTTTTAAGCATAAAATTATTTTCTTAGTTGTTTTAGCTATAAATTTTACATTTAATTATTATTAAAAGTAGTATTTATTTTCATTATATAGATATTAATATTTTTGTTACTCCTATTAAAACCTTTTATTTCAAAAAATATATTTTAATGTCCAAATTTAATATTTATATTTTTCTTAAATGTTTCATGTTTTTTGTTTTTAGTTCTATGTTGTGTGTGGAAAAAGATATGGAACACATTTTTTTTAAGGAGGAAAAAAATTCCTTACATTCTAGACCCTTAAAAATAATTTTATTTTTAAAATTTTTACTACATGGAAGAAAATAAGTGAGGATACTTTTTTCTCATTATATATTCAAGTTCCCCCATAGCTTCTTTAAATATATGAATTCTCTATAGAACTTTAACCGTATGTGTCATCTTGTTTTGCAAAACCATGTCTCTAAGAACTAAAATTTCAAATAGTTATTCCTATTATAGAGATAATGTTTCAGTTTCATGGATTTTGAGTTTAGTACATGTGGAGGTTATGGTATGTACTTCCTAAAAACTGATACAAGGAACACATCATGTCCTTGGGAGAGGTCAAGAAAGAGTCCTAAAAAATAATCTAGAGCCCAGAAACAGTCAAGGATCTTCAAGGGGCTGATATACTTTGGTCATAACATTCATTTCTTCCCAAATATCATAACATTCTTCCATAGATATATTCAAAGGAATACCTTGTCACCAACATCAAACTCTATATATCATTTATGATTATCTTCACAACTCTTCTATAAAATTTTTGATGCTTTCATATGTCGCTAAATGGTTTAAACATTATATGTTTTTTCTTAGACAATGCCATGTCCAATCAACTTAATATTTACAACCTCATCCTATCAAATTGGAGTCCCATATCTCTTCCTAAACAGAGCCTCATATAGTTTTATCTGAATTCTAGAATGGAAACTATAGTTATATGATAACTCTACCTAGGGGAGGTGTTGATATCAACAACATTGAAAATCCACCAAACAATATAACTATATATACTCCTGATTTTGTGTTATCCTATAATATTTCCATCTATCGAAGGATAATAAGATGCGGTAAAACATAGCTATATCTACAAATATTTCTATATGCTTCTTTTAAATATCAAGGTGAAACACAAATCTCAACATGTGGACTTCCTTGCAACCTCACCAGTTACCTTATGTATATCTTGGTGAGTAGGATAATGGAGATATCTTATATTACGGAAATAATTTGGGGTAAATTTTTAAGCCGGTCCAATATAACCCAAATAACATTATGGATTTTTTCTTTTTTGGGGAGCCCTATGATGAAGTCCATGGTGATGTTTTTAAATTTAAATATTGGTATGGGTAATATTTTTATCATTCCCTTAAACATTTGTTATTAAGACTTATCTGGATTTCACAGATAGCATTGAGGTATGTATTCCATAATCTATCTCTTCAAAATACCCTACTAGAAATTTTGTTTTATATCTCTATACATCTTCATACTTCTTGGATGTATAGAGAAGTATGATCTATGACCATCAGCCAAAAGTTCCATATTTTGATCTCATTTTGATGGGATACGTATCTAGTTTACAAACCTTATAACTCCGTATTTATCAAGGTTAAAACCTAGAATAATAAATTCATTTTTTGTATTTATTTATCATATTTATGATCTTCTTTGATATTCACATGAATGGATAGTTGAATAATCACTAGGGAAATATATAATTTATCACCTTCCCGTATAACTTGAAGATTTATCCTTTTCAAATCCATGAATATTGGGCTTCCTTTAATTTTCATCAATTATAGGGTAACATGATCATTCCCGATTGATGTATCAAACACTTTTTTTTCCTTCCCAAGGTGGAAATGTATTCACCATTCATAGTCTTTGATCAGTTCAATTCATCTACTTTTGTACATATTTAAATAATTATGTGTGAATATATATTTCAAACTTTATGGTCATTATAAATATTTTACTTCTCATTATAGAGATAATTCCACATAATTTTTAATGCAGAGATCAACACTACTAGATCTAAATCAGGTGCCGAGTAATTTTCTCAAGAGTTTTTTAATTTCCATGAGGAATAAGAATAACCTTTTAATTTTTCAAAATGATTCCCCAGAAACCCTTTTTTTGAGGTATCACTTTGTATTATAAACCCTTTCCCATAATAGGGTAACATAAGTACTAGTGCAATGACCATTCTCTTCATCACTTCCTTAAAATATTATTCACATACCTCCATCCAGTGTAACTTATCTCCCTTATATGTAATTTTTTTATTGTGTATTTGATATCATTGAGACGTTTTTCACAACGTTTTGATAGTATCTAGCTAACTCGAGAAGACTTCAGATATGAGTTACTTCTTTTAATATGGGAAATTTTTCAATATCTACAATTTTTGAAGGATCTATAAGTATTCCCTCAATATTGATTAATGTAACCATGAATGAAACCTTTTTAAAAAGAATAATCATTTAATAAATCTGGAATAAAACTTCTCCTTTCTTATGTTCATGAACTAAATCTACATATAGTCATTATAATGACACTTGGCCCACAAGTATGTAAGGAAATATTCAATAAATACAAGAAAAAAATCATCACAACAGTCCCTAGAGAATCTATTAATTAAATCCATGAATATTGTGTAGGATTAGACAATCAAAATATTATCACTATAAACTCATATATTAAACACCTTGTTCAGAATGATATTTTAGAAATATCATCCCTTTTAACCGTTAACTAATGATATCGAGCTCGAAGGTCAATCATTGAGAAGTACTAATAGCCTGTATGTTTATCAAATATGTTTTTGATATGATAAAAAGGATAAATATTATTAATTTCGATAATTTTAAGCTCATTATAGTCAAAGATAAGCAACATTAATATAGATTTATTCTTAATAAAGAAGTCTGGTTCCTTCCATGGTGAAGTGTTAGGGAAGATAAAAAAGTTTTCAAAATTCTACTTTATCCACTTATTTAATTCCTCTAATTCATCAATAGCCATTCTATATAGACTCCTTTAGATCAGAATATATCTACATATATTTTCAATCAAGAACTCAAACTCTAAGTCTAAGGGGTGTCCGGGTAGTTAATTCTAATATACATCAGTATATTCTTATACAATAAACTTGTCATCAATTTTGACTTCATATCTGATTATTTGAGTAAATATTCCCTTGTTGTTGGGTATCTAAACCAATATTATATAATTTTATTCTAAAGTATGATCATCCATATATTGATACATGAGAATAGCATTATTTCAAATAAAAAATGATATCTCCTTATCCCAAAAATTGACATGGTCCCCATGTAGGTATAACCAATACATACCCAAAATGAAGTCAGAATCAACTAAGTATAGATTAATTATATAAAAAAGAATTATCCAATAATAATATCAATTGTATAAGTTATATATCTTAGACGTCATAATTTTTCGACCGAGTGTTTTTATAACTAGTTTGATACCCATCGCTTGAGGTGGTAATTCCACATTCTTTAAAAAAACCAGTGATGTAAATAATGATGTGAATTAGAATTAAATACTATACTTCCATATCTAGAATAAAATATTAAGTGCACCTCGCATCACTTCTGTATCATGATCGACCTCAATGGTTGTGATCAGAAATAAACATCCTTATTCTCACAATTAAGGAAAATGTTGGGGTTTATTTTTATCATTGTCCGGAAATTTGGTGAATTTATTTGAATAGTGTAAAAACTCATTAAACGTAAAGTATTTCTTCATAGGTAGATCATCAGGTATGACCTTATTCTCCTATATTTTGTTAATCAGCTTCTTAGCCTTACTTATACAGTTGTGGCCTTTTTGGACTGCTTTACCAGACTTAAAACAATTTTTTGACACTATAATTTAATTACCTGGGTTCTTCCTACCACAATTTTTATTAGAATGTATTTGAAGATTCTTCCAGACATATGAATTAGTACTAGGGTTCCCATGGTATTCCACCATCCTTTTTCCGTTTATATGGTACTAAGAGACCCAAGATTCCATCTCCACCATTAGATCACATTGAACAATCTCTTCAAAGCTTCTAAAGTATCTTATATCCAAATCCTTATGATGACTAATTTTAAACCCACTAATGAAATGATTGATTTTACTTTCTGGATCAGTGATACAACAAGAGGCGTGTTTTACAAGACACATGATATTTTCTTTATTTTTCACAATGTAGTTTTCCTAATTTTGTTTTATCTCAAAGAATTACCTCCCTATCTTTATACGAAGTTTGTAAGGAAAATATGTTGTACATAATAATTTCTTAAATAGATCTCTTTTCATTGGGTTAACTTCTTCTTTCTTTGTTGTATTCTTAATTAGAGTCCTTTATTGGTCGACCTAACACTCTAAAGAATAATCATCCCGAATAACGTTTTCAAATTTCAAAAAATAGAGAATAGAAAACACATTTTCCATCACAATGATCCATTTCATAGGGATAAATGGATTTGAAGAGCCAGTGAAAGAGGGTGGATTTTTGTGCATAAAATTTTGAATACCAAGTTTCTCCATACTCGGTGCATTCAAGATCTTAGCATGGTTCATGTTATTATTTATAACTTGAGATTGTTTTGTGAGAATTACTAAGAGGAAGTGTACTCCATTTAACATTCTAGTAGGTTGTTCATTGGGGAAACCATTTCATTATCTATCAAACCCATTTTTTACCTAATTCATTCTAGCTTATGGAATTACTATAAAAAGTAGTTATCACAAGTGATGAAAAATTAACATCATTAGGGAAAACTATCATAAAAGGAATTCAATCTTAAAATGTATTATTCTTTGACACCATCGTGTTAGTAAATAATTAATTTTGTTTAACCTATATCATTCTTTGAAAACTCTATGTTGGGTATTCTCATACTAAATAACATAGCCCCAAAAAGTAAATAGAAAAAAATCCTTTAAAATGGTTTATAAATAGTATGAGATTAACCAAATTATATCCCCTAGGAGTGTTTGTCTTGGCATGTATTTAGTACACTTTTTAATGCACCATGTCCTGATTCATTTAATACCCAAAGCCCCATCTTCAGGGTTATTACCCACAGGTACAACTATTCCAGATCCTGCATCAACATATCAGTTTCTATACATGGATTTATTTACTTAGAAAACCACCAAATCAATACTTTACCAACATTTTAGGATATCACCTTAGACTTAGAATCATATCTGGGGTTTTATACAATGTTTATCCAATATTAATTCTCAAATAAGATTCTATAATCTCTATAAATTACTAAAAATTTTCTATATTACCAACTATATAGACCTTAACTAAACATGAATTTATTTTACCTCATTTACATGACATAAAATACAACATTTAATAAATAATAACATTCCCAGACTGATAGGTTCAATGTATATAGAGATTAGATACATAATATATTTTTCTAAAAACCTCAAGGTCATTTCTATTTAATGGAATCATATGAGACCACATTCTAGACATCATATTATTATGACTCATCCTCAAAACCTAGAGAATGAAAACATAAGAATGGTGTGATCTAAAATTCATAGTTATGGGTGAACAAATATTTTATCATGAATGAATTCATAAGAAGAAGTAAAAACATGGACATAAGAGAAATATCATAACATAAAGAGTGATAACCATAAAATATAACTGAAATTCAAAGAACATGGTATAATAATATGAATATATAAATGATATACATGGAACAATAATATCTATAACATGATTTAGTAGTATATAACAGAATACTTGAATCATGGGAGCATAAAATCATAATGAATAAAATCAATTAATTTTGGAACAAGCATTAGCATAGTGAAACATGAGTTTCATGAGTCACACTATTAGTACCCATTTTTATGAGTAACTAAAATATACTAGTGAATACTGATCTTGTTAGAGATAAACTGTTAAGTAATGAAATTTAAGGTGATACATGACCCCACACATCATTCATCTATACTGAAGTGTTATAAATAAATATCATTCATTTATCACATTATAAGGAACCCATGTAAAAAAATTGGTTTCATAGAACATAAAAATTGAAATAATTCACTTATCATAAAGAACCCAAGGAAATAAAATGGGTTTCATAAAACATCCAAAAGGTATAAAATAACATCATCAAATAAATTTTCTTATACTAGAAACATGATAAAAAATATTAATAAAATAATTAAATAAAATATTGGGTAAACATGAAACATAACTCCAATAGAGATATATAATTTGATGAAAATTAAAACCAAATCATTAAAATGCATTTTTGAAAACATTTTGTATTTAGCATTGTAAAAGTCATTGTTACAAGTCTATTTTCAAAAAGTATCTTTTGTATTAAGAAAAATAAAATTAATAATATCCATTAAATTTGATTTTAATCAAAAAATATTTTCTCCATGAGATAAAAATAGAACATAATTTAAAATGGAATGTCTTGAAAAAACAATGTTCAATAAGAAATAGTATAACTCAAAGAAAAGAGTTTGAGTTACCATGTCCCTTACCATTACCCTTGATTTCCAAACATGTGATTTAACCTCTTATATCATAAAAGTAAAAATATTAATTACCCATATAATATTCTTATTAATATATGTTTCCATTTATAATGGTAATTAATAACAATTATCTGTAGGTATTACATTTTTGTAATATCTTTTCTACATTGGATGTTAATAATCCTAAACATTTTGAACTAGGTTTGTAGAAACAATGTTGGTCTTCCTTTTTATCCCCAATATCATCATTTAAAAATAATTAATGTTACTGGAATTGATATTTTCTAAATATTAATAATTTTATAATTCCATTAAAAGAAAGTTTCAGTCACAGTTCATGAAGATGAAAACACTGATGAACAAGTTTGGGGCTATTTACCGATATTGATGGATTACATTATATTGATCATTAATATTTTAATTATCAAAAACAATTATAATATTAATTATATATGTTAATTATATATATATATATATATCATATAAAATCATAAACTATAAAATAAAACAATGCATTCTTGGAACTGAATGAAAACAAAACATGTTTATTAATGGAAAGGGTAGTCTGCACAACCCATGATTCAGATTTTTTCTTAATGGATAATGGGAGGGTGGTTAGTGATTGTAACATCATTATTACAACATAAAGGTATGATAATTACACTTATTTTATAATTTTATGATGTTTAAATGAAATTTTAGTAAGAAGGAAAGAATACAATGAAATAGAAAAGTGAAACAAAGGTTAGGAACTTATACCTCACTTCCTGGATTATCTCATTTGAGAATTGAGTGAAACCTTTAAGGGATGGTCTTTTGAGAGGACCATCACATAATTAACGTTTATAGGAGTGTGTAAAAGAGTACTGGAAAGAGTTTTAGATAAACATATTGGGTTTTAGTGTCAGGCGATGTGATGATAGGAGGGACTCTTGTAAATTTGATAAGAACTGACAGTTTTGTAAATACAAAAACCATTTTAATAAATAAATGTTATTATCATAGAAAATGGGTATAAAAATGATAAATAATAAATACTATAAGTGATAAGGTCGATACAAACCTCTAACACCCAATAAAAATATGTTTATAACATGTTTGGACCTTAACCTCTAAGGTTACTCATTTTCACAATTATTGCTTTCTCCATATTAAATAGTTTTTACTTATGTAATTTATCTTTTTATGAGAAAACAAAATGGTAATTAACACATAATTTTTACATAATTATTATAAATTTTAAATACACTTTTATATTAACTTTATAAAATTGATAAAATTGAATTCTAAAATGATAAATTTATAATGTAATAAAAATATTTTCTTGAAAAAATATGACTTAAATTATAAATGTTAATTACGAGATTTTTAACAAAAAAACAACATTAAAATTATAAATTCACTTATAAAATAAATATTTTGACTTATAAAATGGATTTATATTTTTAAAATTCATTTTATATATTAATTATGGCATAAAATTCACAATATTGGTAAAAAAATATATGATGATATTTACCTAAAATTAACTGTATTGAAAAAAACCTAAAAATTTCATCTTAAGAATATATTATTATGAATAATCCACAATTTTTTTTTTAATTTTTCCAAATTTAATTTCTATAACTTGAGAATTCCATATATAAATAAAATCCCAAAATATAGAGGTATATTGTTTATAAAGGAAAATAACTTTTAAAAGGCTAACTATACTTTATTATTATTTACAATCATTTAATAATAAATTTATTGGAAATATTTATTTCATATTATAAATATATTTTTAATATTATTTAATTTTATTATATATAATTTCAAGAAATAAAACACCAATTTTAGAAAACTATATTTTTAATAATTAAATTATTTTCTTAGTTGTTTTAACTATAATAATTTAATTCAATAAGTATTAAAAGTAGTCATTATTTTCATTAGACACATATTCATATTTTTCTTACTCATATTCATACATTTAAATTCAACAACTAGTTTTTATAGGTTGTATTTAAAATTTATATTTTACATAAAAATTTTAGGGTTTTTATTCTAGTTTAGTGTTGTGTATAGAGAAAAATATTGAACATAGTTTTTTAAGGAGGAATGACTCGGGTAGTTACAATGAAAACAAAGTATAATTCTTTGACTAGTTTTGAATATGACTTGTATGATTATTTTTTGTACAATTATGTCTCACCAATCAATTTTGATATCCTTTTGGGATAGTTTTTTTAATAATATTATTCTTTCATCGCAAGCATGCTTCTTCTTTCTTCACAAACTTATGTGGTTTAGTTCCTCATCTGATTTTGGTACATGCATGGATGAGATTTAACGATTTCTTTGACCACCATTATTATATACATAACAATTACCTCCAAGAATTCCAAATTCGTTTGAAGTATATAATTGTTTTTATGTTTGGCCTTTGATTCATTATCTCAATCTTGATCCCCCTTGACATGAGATTCTTTTGTACTTTAGAATTTGGATGATTGTACCAATAATCCATTACATAATTCTTGAATGTAGAGTAGAACTAAAAATTACCCACAAATTTTGTTATTTTTTAGTATATCTTTTTGATCTATATATTTTGTATCAAGATATTTTGGGAATATTTCAATACCATTTGGGATTATATTGGGAGACTAACCTCTAGATTCATTCTTATATAAACCATTTTCATGGTGGAATATTTCAATGAATTATTTCTCATCCATATAGATATAAAATTTTTATGCAGTGCTACAAAATATTTATATTCTTTTTTAGAAACATTATAATTTTTTATGAATGGAACCTATTTAATTATTGCTACTTGACCATGATTATCAGGTGATATAATGATCTTATTATAATGTGATGATGATATTTTTCATGTATAATAATCATGGAACATGGTACAGTAGTAGTAACATTAACTTTATTTTATAAAAACTAAAAAATGCCTTATAAAGACCAACAAATTTAACCTCCAATTCCAGGTACCTCATGTTGAGGAAATTCTTCAACTATTCAATTGTAACATCATTATATTTTCAATCCTTAACTATTCTTTCATTTTCCACTTAATTCATTTTATTTCATTCTTTAAGAAAAATTTCATGTTCCATTATTCCGATTTTCTTCACACCCAACATTTCATTTTTTTGATATTAATTCTATATATTTTATCTTCTTCTAATGCATGGATATTTTCTTTATATTAATTAGTTGTCTCATATTTTTTTGATTGAATTGATCCACTATACTTCAAATTTAGAGAAACATTCTTCATGTTACTTATTTTCTACTTCTGTGGCTCTAACCCTTTTGGAGAGGTTCATACAAGATAAATCATTTTCTTGAAAATCTATCCTCATGTTATTGAACTCAACCCAAAGTTAAGTGATCGAATCCAACTTTCTTTGAAACTATCCACATATAAAAGAAACTAGTTCCATGGTAAATCCATGGAATATATCTTTTAATGCATCAATTCAAAAATCAGTTGACTTGTCATATCTCAATAGACATTGGATCTTATTTAGGGTAGTGTGGTAAAAAAATTAGAATATACCTCTTGATCACATGAGTTTTTTTAAGAAATTGAATTTGAATGACTATCCAATATCTTGGTAGTTGTATAAGACACCATATCTTCCCTTTCTAAACAATATATATCTTATTTTCTATCTGTACATAAAGAAATGTAAACTTCCTCTAATTTATTCAGGATGGAAAACTTTATCAATATTATTTTATAATTCCATATCTTATTCAATGATCTATTATTAGAAGCTGAATTCTAATCAGAAATAAATTATTTTTCTCTAAAAATGGAATTTATTATAAATCAGTAAAAAACTAAAATATTTAAGAGGAAAAATAAAGAAATAGAGAATCTAATCATGGTGAACCTCACATTTATACTAATTTTTAGGACCACTTGGGATATAATTAACTTAATATGGGTAGGGGTGAATCATTGTTGATGATATTTTTTATCTAGTTTCACATTTACCACTTTACATATTTGACAAGTTAAGGTCTATATTCACACAATATATTGACTCGCCTTCATTATTCAACACACATGCAAAGTGGATAAGAAATTTTTAGGTAACACCTATAAAAAAGAAAGGCTTTCCCTTTGTGTAATTGGGTATAAATCCAAGACAACACAACCCACTAGAAGAAATTAGTGTGTATCAAACAGAAAGGGTATATCATTAAAACCCATGTAGTACTATTGTATATTTGATAGTTATTTTGTGTATACTTGAACACTGGTGCCTCTTTCCCCAAATGATAATTGTTAGAGTGATGCATGGGTCTTCTCCCTCGACTCTTACCTACACAATTTCATGAAAAGTAATTCTTCTTATTTTGTATTAAAAATAGTTCACATACTCTTCATAGTAGTATGCATTGGTGATGATCTATCATTCTTTTTTTTCTGAAAACTGAACTACACAACCTTATTCTTCTAAAGAAATTCATAGCTAACTCAGACAATTATTCTACTTATTCTTGCATTTTAATAGAACATCACAACACTATCTTCTTCCAATATTTCTTATATTATTTTTATTTAGTCCAAATGATATACCTCAGTTCTCTTCTTATTTTATTTGATTAATAAAATTTATTAATATAATAGTTGAGTCATATCATCTATATATTAACACAAAAATATTCTCTCTTCTAATCATAGTATTAAACCTTTCTTACTCTTATCTTATTTATATTATGACCTGTAAGAATATATATATATATATATATATATATATTAATAAATAGTTTAATGTTGGTCACATATACCCTTATTATTCTCCATTTTATTTATTCAAAATAACATTTGAATGAAATATTTTGAATTAGCAAGATTATTGTTAATTCAAAACCCTTAGATCTCTACATTTATTATATTCTACTATATTCACAATATTTAGCTACATATTCTTATCATTTTACATTCCTGAAGACTCGACAATAAATACTGCCCTGATAATAAGAATTATCATGGATTTTCACTAATTGTATCCACATATAATAATAGTATATTAATATATAGTAATTGATGTGTCCTGATCATACATGAAAATGGATCCTTCATCATACATACTAATACAGTAAACATATTCATGGGAACTTATTCATTTACACTTTAGTTTTTGTACTCTATTTGTTTATCAATTCCTAGCTTCTCCTTATTTGGATCTATATGGTTAATAATTATGAATTTAATATCACCATGCATAAAACAACATAATAATGTAAGAATTATGTATTCATGGATTCTTTCATTCATTCATTACAATATAAACATCCTAGAAATTATTCATTCTTCATTCCATTAAATCCACTACATATTTATTGGCCTGTAGAAATCTAAAATTCCCTTAGTTTTGAAGTATTACATATAAATCCTATAGTTATCCAAAGGGTTATGGTCACAACATTACCATTTTATACTTGGGTGAAGTCATAGGCTTATATTGTCTTTTGATTAGGACATTGTATTTTTTATTCCTTTGAGAAATCAAATGCTTATGAAATATAATGATCATGAAATTTTATTCTCAGGAAGTTTTGTTCTGATGATGTCTTACACTTATGAAGACTTACTCTCAACATTAGATTTATATGACCATATTTAACATCTTTTTCTAATGCTCCGATATAAAAATATATTGATCTTCATCCTAGAATCAAATTCGATTTGATGTTATTCACTCTAAATAATTTGAACATCTCTTATTCAAATCCTTATTTTTTCACCTTTACATAAAAGGTATATTACCTTTACATAGTACATCCTTATATATGGCCAATTTGTTTACATTAACAATTTTATTCCATAGAGAATTTATATATGTGAACCATTAAACTATGTTGATCCATTAATGTATCCAAATTTGTGTATATAGAGATAAAACATAATGAATATTTAGATATGAAGTAGTTCAATCAGTTGCACATTTTTTATTATACATGGAAAACCAATAAGTGGATATTCCCTTACATGGAGCACATGTGAAAATTCATATATGTTGTTTTTATCTTTTTCAACTAGCCACCAATATATGTCTTCTCAACTTTTCAACCATTTTCTTATATTTCAATCCTCATCCAAAATGTTATTGAATGAATCATGATATCCAATAGTATGCTATTTTAATTTTGGAAGAATGAATCACTTTACTTCGACTAAATTAACAATCACACAACATTTCATAAAATTATCTTTCTAAGTGTATCCATGGCCATTTGAACTATTGTGTATTTATAAATTCACTAGACCTACCCTATACTTTCACAATAACTTGACACACTATGCATGAGATAAGAAAGCCTTCATTCCATACGAACTCATTCCATCATGTGATAGGTTCTCATTCCCTCATTCGGTCAATTCACATTTCATCACATGGTTAGTTGAGTGGAACTTCATGCGGTTGGTATCAGTTCATCATGTGGTAAATTAAGTGACTATGAGACCACCCTTTACATATTCATCATCAATATTTTCAAAATTCATCACCTTCCACATAGATATATATAATTTTTTTATAGATGTCATTCTCCCTATAGATTTAATGTAATTTCTTCAAGAATAAAATCTCAAGATATATGATAATCATGGAACAACATCTTGGGTTATTTTAATCTCCAATAAGATTATTCATCACATTATTTTGAAATTTAATAAAAAAAATCATTGAAAATAATTAGAAGTCAAAATTTTTTGGTACTTCATTATTCTCTCTAGGAACCTCCAACCATATGGTTATTTTTTATAGCTTTACTACCCGTATATAAAATTCCTTAGGTTATTGGGGAGAGTTAAATTGACTTACTAATAACATCTAAAACCCCTCACAACACAATGTGGGACTCATGACATGCTAGAAGATCACACCCTAAGTATTATATTGGTTAGTCCTGATCACAGATCTGAGGAAAGAGCTAATAGTACCACAATAATATTCCCATCAGTATTATCCAATGGATCTAATTCTTCCACTCCAAATAATACTAGGTAAGGAAAGAGACAGATCTTCCCACCAGTGCAGCTGCACATGATATTCTCCACTATGAGAACCCCCAATGACATGGCATTATTTTTCCCGAGTATCTAAACCGTATGGAAAATTCCTCACATCAGGGGTGATTAAACACGTCTTAATCACATGTGAAACACCCCCACACCCCAATGTGAGACTCATGTTTTTCTATATGGTCAAAAACAAGGTATTAGGGTAGATACTCCTAGTATTGTTTTCAATGGGATTTCTACACATGTCACAACAACCATGAACCTACTAACCTGTATAAAAATGGTAAATAAAACCATCTCCATCCTTTTACAAACCAAGACCACAAAATAAATGCTTCATGATTTAATACATATTAGTAATTCAAATTTGAATGTCCCACTAATTAAAATAGAACTTCTCAATCACAAACATTATCATGAGTGAGAGAATAACAGACCAATTTAAGAAACAATGAACAACCTCTGAGGAAAAAGACCACTCATTAATGATTTCACTACAGTATAATGAAATACTAGTTTTATGCAATTCCGCATCCCATTTTTATTCTTTGAAAATAAATTTATGAAGATATGGTGTCAACTAAATACTTACTAGGGAAACTTTAATCCCTTTATCCTTTGTATCTAGGAGAATCCTAGAAATTTTTTTTACAAGGTTCCTTTCATCCATAGACTCTATCATAGCCTGAGAGGTAATCATCCAACTAAGGTTATTAATAGTAACACCCACATTCAAAATGTGTAGGTGATGTCAAAGTTGAATGACTGAAGTTACTCTACCCACATCCATTTCCTATGGTTCATGACCCACTGATAAAACATATAGATCCAAATTTTATGGTTAGAAAAGATAGTTTAATTTTTCCCCAAAAGGTAATTTATTCAACTCCAAAGGGAATGTATGACTACATTAAGATCTAGACAATGGGAGAGGTAGTTATTATTGAAAAGTTGGAGATGATAAGATTTATACATCATTACATTATCCCATTATTTAACAACACAAACCAAAACTATATCTGAGGAATAAAAAAACACAACATATCCCTATCCATATCTGGGAAAGATAATGATATGATATAAATTCACACTCCATTTATATTAATCTAAGGAAGTATTAATCATTTAATCCAAAGAAAAATTTACTCCCTTCATATTGAGAGCTATCAACGGTTATGAAAATAGTGAATAATTCTTTACAAAGTATCATTAATTACCTTTGAGATGAAAAAATCTCCAAATATTGAAACAATTTCACAGATCGTCCCATGACATAATATCTTTTATCTTTTCTTGGTAAACTTTGATTCTTTTTTTTAGACTACATGTCACAATAATTTAAATTTTAATATATATAAGTGAAATATATATAGGAAACGATGAATTAAAAGGAATATCAAGGTTCCCATCATTGTTCTTAGATGAACCTTATATTCTTCCTCATTTCATGAATAAAACTAGACAAAATTTATGAATAAAAATATGAGATCATCCAAGTACTATTGAAATATCTTGTTCATAAATTCTAGAAAAACTATTGGATAATTAGTCTAACAAAATGGAACCAAGAGATACTCAAAAAGGCCATACCTACTCATGAAGGGTGTATTCTAAATATCTAACTCCTTTTTTAAGAGTCAGTGTTATCATGAGTGTACATAAATATTCTAAAACCACATTTTCCACTTTTATTGATAAAAAATGGAAATATATTAAAGGAATGCTTATTATTACTCATCACCCAATTGATCTTCTGATAATTAACGCATAAAAAGAGTACCCTCGACCTTTTAGGAAAGTGAAAAAGGGATTCCCATAGAAATACACTTGGATGGATGAATCCCCTGGATTCCATATCATATAACTAAATATTTAACATTTTTAATTTAACTAGTTTTATATTATAAAATGGTATATATATTTGTTGGGACATTGTTACTAATTATATTCCATACATTTCTTCTCTCTCTGGAGTTGTACCAATAATTTCAATTAGATGTAACCCTAGTGGAATCTTACTACATTGTGTTTCCTCATAAAGTTCAAATATAAACGAGGATATTAATTTAATAAGATATGGTAGATAAGCTCCAACAAAACTAGAACTCATATCCCATTCTCCTTAAAATACCCAAGAGTTATTATATTGGGTAGTGAATGATACAAGATGATGGTAACACTTAATCTAAGAATTATAGGAAACCATACGATCCATTATAAAAAAAAGAAGAGATCAAAATCAATCACTAATAATTATCATTCCAACTCAATCTCTGATGATGAAAAGGTGTTTGAGGGGAATCAGAACCCCTACTTCCTTTTTTTCCCAGAGTTTCCAGTCTCTCTATAACATAGGGCGTGAGCTCCATAGAGAGATTTAAAATATTAAAAAGGTGGGTATATGTGATGAAAATATAGGCTCTTATATAAAAAACAATCTCTATGGATTAAAAAAATGAAAATAGTACCTCTCATAGTCACAATATTCTCCTTGACCTCTACTGGAAACTCTTCCCCTGTATGCAACTTCTTCACCATAGAAACTAACTTTGTATTTTCCATATAATCATGCAGTTAAAAACCTACTTCCTTAAAATCATATGAATATACCACTAAACCAATTTTATGAGATGAAAATTAATAATTAAAATATTTTAGATGAACCATAAATCTAGAAAAGTGGAAAACTTATGGTGCTATCAAGAAATAATGTTTGGTATCCCCTATATTTATACACTAATAGTAAGTTAGAGGGAATTTTATATCTGGTGCAAATGACATAGGATGTGTTGGGTTTTTTAATCCACTACCAATTCCCTTGTAAACCTTTTTCTACTTTCTATACCTTTCATAACAAGAATTATATCTATCAAAAAACTTAAGAGGAATATCAAGAAATCTTGAATTACTTATATTATCAATATCTACCATCATCAACCTATCCATAACCTCAGACATAGTGGAATTTTTTATCATGAAAACATAAAAATAGATATCTAGTTTCAAAACCATATGAAACCTATTATCATGTATCTTTTCATTCAATACAACCTCTTGTGGGAATGCTAATGTTCATAAAAATTTAATGCACACTCCATTACTTCCTGATCACCATGTTGATGAATTAAAAAAAATAATTTACTAGGATGAAACCGTTTTTTCTATGAAAAAATTATATGTAACTATGGATTTATAGATCCTCCATTATAATCCATATTGTTACATTTCAAGAAAAACTGAATCCCACTGCCTTCTATAATGTCTTTCAATCTTAGATACTAAAAAAATTACCTTACTAGAATCTAGAGTCCATAAGAATTTAAATATCCTCCCAATTACTTAAAACTAGTCATCCACTTCATGTGGGTTATTTCCCCCTATAAAGGTCGTAGTTTCTAGGTGAGAAACCATAGGGATAAATTCCTATAACCATCCTTCTCTAGCTCTACATATCTATCTGGATTAGTGACTCAAGTTCCATGTTCGTTCAAATCATGAACCAAACACATTAAATATGAAAAATATTCTAATTAATAAGATGATTTTCTAGTTGAAAGTTATCCATAGAACCCTCCAAAGGGTTTGTTGGAATTTGTAACATCTCAGACCTAGGTTCCACCCAACAGTTCCCTAATCTTGATGGCTCACATGGCCTCAAACGCAAGTCCCCAAATACCAGAGTCTACCGACCGGTAGTGAGGGCCTAAGTGTGTTAGTGGGGACACTATACCCTCATCCCTAGAGTGTATAACAATAGAATATTAATAACATAGAAGTAGTTAAATAACAGAATAAGTTAAACGTACATGAAATAGATCAAAAGCAGGAATAGATAACATAACCAAATGAAGATCATATTCAACAATGATGATGATACATGTCATATATCTCTATTAAAATAGTTAAAACATGTATACAAAGTAGGTGTACAACACATGGAAAATAATTTTAAAATGGGAAAAAACTGTCTAGCTAGCATCATGAGCCTCAGCTCGGTCCCATGCTCCCATGCTTCTAAGAAATCAAAAACCTATAGTAGGGATCTTTCCCTTATCCATACTTGAAATAATATAGTATGTTTGGGTACCCAAAGGTATCCCAAATAGGATGTCAGATATAATTCCTATAGGAAACCACCCAATGTAAAATTCCAATCATTCAGTGAATATATATATATATATATAAATAGTGTGGAGGTAGATATGTAATAAATAATAGAATTACTCAAAAGTATTAATCCTATAATTCTATGTTCTAATTTTATAACCAATTCATTTAATCATTTTCATTTAATAAAGAAGTATATGATTTGACAGTCAGACCCATGTCATTTAATCAATATTCATTTTATAATTTGATCTCATTTAATTATAACACTCAAGACCGAGTATAAGCCCGATGTCCCTAGTATAATCATGAGTGAAGAAGATACCTAAGTTGGCCACAAAAAGGTATAAGTCAAAGATTAAATCCAATATTTTTATTTGGATTGGATGACACGTCAAAATTCATTTCATTCATTAATTCATTTTGAACATAAGTCTTTCCAGGGAATACCTATGTTATAATCCATGTGTCACTCTAGGTATAATATAACCAACACCCTATGATCCCATCCATGGAAAACCTCAAGAACCCAGGAATATCTCTTGGTGTGGTATAAAGTACCATCAACCAGAGTCCATCATTTTATGTCCACAAAGGGATCCAAGGTATGACCCATGGAATATATATTTAAATTCCATTTGAGTATATCCATGTAATTTTCAAATTAATACATGAATCAATCAGTATGTAATAGACAAGCCCCTCCTGAGTCTGTCCTTAGAAGTCCATATCAGGAGTCTAGGTATCGCTCGAGCATAAGCAGGGTAAATTCCAAATGATTCCATCCATGGAATTAATCATTTTAATCAATGTTTCACCCAAGGTATATAACATTTAGTATCCATTAATCCATTAAATTATACCAAGGTTGATCTCCCTAATCAATTCAATCGAAACTCACCTCAATAGGTGACTCAAGTAATTGGACAAAATTAGAAGTCTTGGCTTCCAATTACTCATATGATAAAAACTTTATAATAAGATTCACAAGATTAAATAAACTATTCCATGACTTAGTCTCTGTCAATCTCACATGGGCATAAAAATACGAGGGAAATTCATTCTTAATAAAGCAATTTCATAGCAAGGGCTAATCATAGAAGGATTTCCCTCAGTTACTCACATGGGAAAATCAATAAAGAAGCAACTCGATATTGATAATAATTTTCATGGAAGGGATCTAGGTTCATGAAATCTATTCCATAATCCTTATCAATTCAATGACTATTCCATTAATACTTTTAAAAACAAGGAAAATCAAGGCACACCTCAAGGGAATCCATGTTTCAAAAGCCACACATGTGCCACTTGTTAAATTGATCAACACACCCATGAGGTGGTTCCATTTCAAGGACCTTAACCAAAAAAAAATATTATCATGATTATTTAATTACAAGGTCTATCAATTCAAAAATATAATTTCATTTCTTGTAGATTCTCGAAAATTGGGTATACGACGCAATGCCATATATATACCCCATCAAATTTAATGAAAGACACGAGACCACCTATCATAGGTCTGAAGTTGATAGCTCATCTAGTATAAATTCTTGGTTTGACTCATATTGGGAGAAATCAAATAAAGTATGAAGATCATAATAACATGGAGTATTAAATTTCACCTAAATAGTGTAACCAATATTTAGTGGAATTAAGAATGGATAAAAAGGAATCAGTATATTACCGATGGAGATCTGATGAGACAAATGACACTTAAATCTGGTACCAAATGAATAATATCCCTAGATTCTAAGAATAAAAAAAATGATATTAGTTTGGGGTGAATGTCTATAGGAGGAATCAAGTGAAATTTAGGTTAAACACGTATTTTTTAATTAGGGGAAAATTTTTAATTTCACACAAAATTGGGAATCATAGGGTTTTGCTACTCGGTTTAGCCAAACCGTGTGCTAACCATGCACAGTTTTTAGTAGTGTAGAGGCATCCGCACTGGTTCCTTAAACTATTTGAATAACCATGTGAAAACCATGAAAATATCCTCTATTAAAACTAAGGACTAGGGAACATGGCCATGTGGCCCAACTCACAAGGTTTAATCTAACCATGGGCCTAGAAATTTCACCCCCAACATGGGTTCTGAGGTCTGAACTAGACCTAGACACTCTCAATACCACCATACCCTCAAAAGGGATTCATATTAGGCCACATTTAAACATTTTTACCGAGATTTAATAGAAATAATGGATCCATACCTCAAAGAAGAACCAGGTTCTTACAAAACTCCCCCATTAAATAAATTCATCCATAAGTTTACCTTCCAAAAGTGGTGAAGCATGACCTATGAATAACTCATGCCACTGTGATCGTATATCTACCTCCTGCTCCCTAGACACATCCTGTACTCATTTGTGCTTCCATAGAACCCATACTAAAGGAACTAATCATCTTTAGGGAACATTTTTTTACTACGATACACAATACATATATGATTATCCCCAAAGAAAACATCTACATGTAACTCAACCTCCTTAGGATGAGATGTATGAGACATATGGAATCCCTCCTTTTTAATACATAAATTTTCATTACATTTTACAATCAGAGGATCTTTATAGTCTTGTGTCTTGGAAATCTGGAACAATGTACATCAAAAAAACATAAAAAACTCTTTTAATACACTTATAAGGCTCCATCATAAGTTCATCCTAAGTAGAATTACTATTTCTCAAAACCCAAAGACATACATCAAAGGAAAGGAAGAGTAGAAGGCCCAGTAAGGGTAAATAAGGGAATCAATTTACATGTGATATTAATAAGAAATTGATAAGACACATAAAGACACGAGCCGTTGAAGAAGAGGCATATCATAATAAAAATAAAATGAATCAGAAATTGAATATGTGGCTAAATCATTTCAATTATACATTCATGAACAAATCACCATGGTTCATTCTAAAGGCGTCATAAAAAATTTCTAAGGTTATTCACCAAGGTATCATGAAACTTTAAATCTCTAGAGATTAATTCTTTAACTAATTCATTGAAGCACTATCAAGGAACACAATTAATATGACTTTATTTCATGTTATCCACATATATCATAATAAAAAATTTCATAAAAAACCCATAGAGAGTAAAAGTAATGGGTTTCACTTCAAAATCGTGACATATTAAAAGTTCATAAAATCTTGATCATTATGTCATTTATAACCCATAGAAAGGGAGTTAGGGTTATATTTATGTCATTTACAGAATGAAATAGATCAATTTTATGTATTTATTAATACCATTGGAAATAAAAATATATTTGCGTATTCACATAAATAATACAATAGAATTTCTTGAGAAAAAGAGAGATATTTTTAGACAAAAATTCTACATCATAATAGCTATATAACACAGTTTTAGAAAACATTGAAAAGAGAGGGGACCAAAGTCACCCAATAATAAAAAAATCATAATAAATTATGATTATAGAATAAAAGTTAATAATATAATGGTATGTATATTTGAAAGAAATACCATATAAAATGAAACACGAAAGAAAATAGAAGATGCAATTTCTTTTATGAAAATTTGGCAGCCTAACAACGTCACTTAAAAATTCAGAAAAAAAATTGATGAGAGAGGAAAGGGTATCTCATAATCTGGACATGAAATGGATAGTAATATGAATATATAAGAACATACCCCCACATAAGAAGATCGAAACTGGAATACATACCTTAAAGTAAATCATGTCTAAAAAAGGAGGGTTGAAGGTTCCCTTACCTTGAAGAGTAACTTAAAAAGCTTGAAGGTTGGGACTTTAGGGGGCTTGAGGGAACCTTGGGAGGAGTACTTGGTTTGTAAAAAGGATAGAAATACTTTGAGGAGGATTTACGAATTAAATGAATGAGGGAATGTCATGGTATTTATAGGGAAAAGAAAGGATATTTAAATAATTTCCCAAGGACACCTCATCGACGGTATTTAAAAAACCATGTGCTTTCCCACGGTATTTACCCATGGAATTGGCCACTTGGGACACCTAATAGATTATATTAATATTCACAAGTCAAATAGAATGATTACATCATGATTACATCATCAATGATGTCATTAAACACTAGAAACACAAAACTATATTTTTACTATTCATTGAAAATTCAACTGTTTCAGAAAAATCACAAAAATGTACCGTAATCTAATATCGAGGCTCTGAATTCAAAAATGAACTCCATTTTATAAAAATAATTTTATAGTTGTTTTTAATTTAATTTTTAAATAAAATCAATATTTATTAAAAAACAACTCTAAAACTATAACTTATTTTGTATGACCTTGAAAAAGTAATCAAGGTCCCATAAAATTATCGTATAACCATAAGAAAATAAAGTAAAAATTTATGATTAAATTTTATGAAAATACATTTTCATTTTAAATTATTAAATTAATTATTAAATTTTAAATAAAATATTTATGACCTATAAAATTTACAAAACTTATACTATGATCGTTTTTTCACTTTTAAGATGTCTAAATTGTATTTATACATTCATGGGTGATGTTTTTATCTTTTTGGCCAATTTACTATTCATTACTATTCATACTTGTATGCTACTGGTCATACATTACAATTCACTCAAAAACAAGTTGATCTTATTAGAATATAAATTTATTACTGATTACAACTGTAGAAGACCATTTTTTGAAAATCAATTCACATTATTAATTATTTAAATTTTATAGGAATATTTCAAAACCCCCTTTTTACCAAAAATCATCAATAACATTCATGCTATAATTATCCAGACATTTTAAAATAACAAATTTTACCATAATAAGAAATAAAAATTTTATTTATACCAGGAGATTACAAAAAGTATCTAAGGACTCGTTACATAGCCCCTTATAAAACCTGCATAGGACCTAAGTGTAAGGTGTGCTATGGTAATAGAATTTTGGGGTGGCTTGGACAACATTGCCCGAGTGGTGATTTCTATCAGTTTAAACTTCTCCCCTCAGCGATTCTGTTCAATCTTCACATGTTGAAGCTATGATTGGGCTTGGCTAGAGTATAGCACAGAGATGCTACCTCCTCCCCAAGCTCTGACAGATGGGCTTCGTACAGCTCGAGTATAATATATGAGGCCATCTACTATTCTTTCCGTATTAACCATTATCACTTGTATTTATAAAAAATAATTTCAATGTAATGAGTTTAGTTTCCAACGGTCATATTGACCAATAGTCATATAATCGTCGAAACCCAATGATCAAATTTAATTATAATAACTATATTAATTAAAGTATATATCTTTGTGGAGTATAAAATGAAATAACACACATGTTTAGGAAAAAAATATTATTCAAAAGTTTGGGTAGTTACATTTTCCCCCCTTAAGAAATTTCATCCCCGGAATTTTTAAACCGTACTCTAAGAAGATAAAAGGTGTGGGTACTTCTTCCTCATAGACTCCTCTACTTCCCACATGGATTCTTTGCATTTTTTTTTCTTCCACAGTACCTTAACAAGGTGGGTAGTCTTGTTGCATAGAAACTTGTCTCTACGATCCAATATCTCCACTGGCTACTCCTCATAAGAGAGGTCATGTTCCAGTTGTACCACCTCTGGATTTAGTACATGTAAAGGGCTAGGTGTGTACTTTCTCAAGAGAGATACGAGGAAGACATCAAGACCTTGTGCTAGATTTGGAAGGAGTGCAAGCCGATAGGCCACTACTCCTACGCGATAAAGTATTTCATTGGGGCCAATGTTTCTATGGCTGAGAATACATTTCATACCAAACCTCATGACTCTCATCCAAGGTGAAATTCAAAGAAAAAACATGTCACCAACATCAAACTCAATGTCCATTCGATGGTTGTTGGAATAGCTCTTTTTCTGACTCTGAGTAGCCTTAATGTGTTGCTGGATGGCATGAAACATTTCTATCATCTCTTTCACAAGATCAGGCCCAATAATATTTTTCTTACCAATATTATTCCAACAAGTAGGAGTTCTACATCTCTTACTATATAGAGCGTCATAGGGTTCCATTTGATTTCTCTAGTGGAAACTGTTGTTTTAAGAGAACTCAACTAAAAGGAGATGTTGATCCTATCCAACTTTAAATTCTATTGAGCATGTTCTCATCATATCCTTGAGTGTTTGAAAAGTACTTTAATATTTTCCATCAATTTGGGGGTGATAGGCTATACTGAAATTCAATTCAGTGCTCAAAGAACATTAAAGACTTATCCAAAATTTTGATGTGAACCTTGGATCATTATCAGATACGATAGAAAGTGGAACTCCCTGCAGCCTTACCACTTGCTTCACATAAATCCTAGAAATTTGATCAAGAGATAAATCTTCCCAAATCGAGACAAAATGGGAAGACTTGGTGAGTTGGTCCACAATAACCCATATCACATTGTTTCCCTATGAAGTTATCGAGAGAGTAGTGGTGAATTCCATAGTGATATTGTCCCACTTCCATGCTAGTATGGGTAGTGGTTGCAATACCCCTTTAAGAAGTTGTCACTCTACCTTTACTTTCTGACATACCAGGAACCTTGAAGTGTAGTCAGCAATCTTCCTTTTCATATTATCCCACCAATAATGATCATGAAGGTCCCTATAATTTTTTGTGCTTCCAGGATTTATAGAGAATGTACAGGTATGAGCTTCATCGATTAGTTCCTTCTTTGTTTCCAGAATAGAAAGAACACATAGTCTTGTAAGAAATTTAAGTACACTTTCTTGATCGATATTGAACTCAGGAAACTTTCCATCCTTCACAGCCTCAGACTTCTTTTGTAACAAAGGATCTTTTTTTGAGCATTCTTGATCTTCTCAAGTAATGACGGTTGATAAATAATTTGGGTTAAGGTTGATGATTTCATTTCCCTTATAATTCCCATGTCCAGCTTCACTAGGTCATTGATCAAAAGATTTATTTGAATCCTGATCATGGAAAGAACTACTGGGACTTTTCTGCTTAATGCATCATCGACTTTTTTTGCTCTTCCAAGATTATAAGGAATTGAATAATCATAGTCTTTGAGAAGTTCCAACCATCTCCTCCGTCTCATGTTCAATTCTGTTTGTGTGAAAATATACTTCCAACTTTTATGGTCTATATATATATATCATTTCTACCCATAAAGATAGTTCTTCAATATCTTCATAGAAAAAATGTCCACAACCAGCTCCAGATCATGCGTAGGATAGTTCTGCTCATGAGTCTTCAACTGTCAAGATGAGTAAGCAATGAATTTTTTAGTTTTCATGAGGATGCAGACAAGACCATTTAGAGATTCATCGCTAAAAATAATGAATCCTTATCCAATTGAGAGAAAAGTTAACACATGTGTAGTAACCAATCTCTTCTTCAGATCTTGGAAACTTTCCTCACACTCCTTTGTCTATATGAACTTGACCCCTTTTCGCGTTAATTTAGTTAATGGATTAGAAAGTTGTGAAAAGTGTTTCACAATCATCCAATAATATCCCACTAGTCCAAGGAAACTATGAATCTCAGTTATTGTAGTAGGATGAGGCCACTCCTCTAGAACCTTTTTCTTTGTAGGGTAAACTGTGATTCCTTTATTGTTTACAATGTGCCCCAAGAATGCAACATGTTGTAACAAGAATTCACATTTGCAGACCATTCCAAACAGCCTCTACTTTCGTAGAGGTTTCAAAATAACCCTTAGAAGATCTTCATGCTCCTCGCGACTTTTTGAATATATCAAATTATCCTCCGTAAAAACTACCACAAAGATATCAAGGTAGTTCCTAAAACTGGATTCATCAAATCCATAAAAATAGTAAGTGCATTAGTCAGTCCAAAGGGCATAAAAAAACTCATAATGCCCATATCTTGATCAGAAGGCAGTTTTCGGAATATCTACTTTCTTCACCCTCAATTGATGATAACTAGATCGAAGATAAATCCAAGATAATAATTGAGCCCCATGAAGTTGTTAAAATAAGTCATCAATTCTTATAATCGGGTATTTTTTCTTCACTGTGTTCCCATTCAGTTCTCTATAATCGATGCACAGTCACATTGATCCATCCTTCTTCTTCACAAAGAGAACATATGCTCCCCATGGTGACACACTCGGTCGGACAAAACCATTCTCCAAAAGATCTTGGATTAGTTTTTTTAACTCTTCCAGCTCCACATTTTCCATCCTATATGGGGTATTTGATATCAGATGGGATCTAGATATGAGTTCAATAGATAACTCTACCTCTCTTTATGGGGGAGGTCTGGGTAACTCCTTAAGAAATACGTCAATGTATTCCTGGATGATGGAGACATTTTATATCTTCAAACTCTCATTTACTTCTTCTTTTTCTTCACTGATCAACTCCATAAAGAAGGATATAGGAGGCTCTTTTAGATAAAGATCAGGTTGAGATATCTCTCCTTGTAATATAACTATAGGTTTTCCATTCAAGATTACTGTTATTTCTTTGCTTCTGCATTTGATCATAGAATTATACTTTGATATCTAGTCCATGCCTAGTATAATGTCGGTTTCTAGAATGGGAACAACAACAAGATTTACAATAATATTGGGCTCACTAAATTAAATACTAGAGTTTCTAAACACTGACAATGCATGGATAATCCCACCATGAGTTTTGACTGATAACTCTACTTTTAGAAAATCGGGGGTTGATTCTAAATACTTTGCAAACTTGGAGGAAATAAAGGAATGAATAGAACCAGAATCAAACAAAGTAATTGCTAGATTTTAGAGAACAACAAGAGTACTAGCCACCGCATCATTTGGCACTTCAACATCTGCTTTAGTGATTGAAAAAGTACAACCTTGTTCCCTTGGTCATTTTTGATGCTAAAGGGGATTCCCCTCTATTGCCCTCAGATTGGGATAGTGACTGGAAAAGTTCCAATGTTGTCCACACTTATTGAATTGGACATTAGGTAGTTCATGCACCATCCTCCATTTTTTGTTAGTGTTGGGAAGTTGTGGCTTCACCTCACCACGACAATTCCACATAATGTTGCCATCTCTACCACATTTGTAGCACCTCCCGCTCCTAAGAAAAAAGTTCCCAGAATGCTTCTTCCCACATTTATTTTACATGATACATTGTACGATCTTGCCTCCTATTCCCTAATAAAATCTCCTCCATAAGCTTGGCTCTATTGATATTTTATTTTCATTGGATTTATGAGACCATTCTGTCTCACCAAACTCTAGTTTGACTTTCATTCTCCTCCAAAGCCATTTTTTTTATTTTCTAAAAAGGTGGTTTAAGGGTTACCGGTAACCGTACAAACTCTAGTTCTACTTTCACCAAACTTTGCACGATCTTATCATAGCTATCATAATCTCAGTTGGCTAGATTCTTTTTCAGATGAGGTCTCAGTCCACTGAAGAATCTATCAACAATACCATTTGGATCCATGAAAAATCTAGAGGTGTAACATGAATGCCTTGTGAAGTTTATCTCGTAGCATCCCACCAATTCATTCTCCTTCTGATTCAGTTTGAGAAAGTCCTTCTCCATTCTTGTTCTCATTGGTCGAGGGAAATACTTGTTGAAGAATATCCCTCTGAACTCTTCCCACTCCATAGCTTCAACTTTCTTTTCTGGTCCTTGTGTTTTTAATTAGTTCCCTCTAGTGATCACCTTCTCCATCGAAGGAATAAACACCTAAGGTTACCTTCTCTTGTTCAGAACAGCAGAGCACAGAAGAGATCTTCTTGATATAGCTGATCCACTATTCAGAAATCAATGGTTTGGTAGATCTAGTGAAGGTTGGTGGTCGTTGACACATAAAGGATTCAACATAAAGTTGTTCCCTTCGTAGTGAGATTATCCTATCATCTTAATTCAAGTTATTTACCATAACTTGACTTAGTTAGTTCATCATTCATAAGAAAGTTTCAATTCTGGCTTCCATCAGAGGGTCATCAGTGCATGGTCCTTTGAGGTCACCATTTTGATGGTTCCTACTATTTACTGCCATTTTATAAAATAATAAAAACTTAGTAACAAAATTATTTGACTTACGGATCTTTTAACTATAAAGTATTTTATGTCTTAAAACATCATGCTTAAAACAATTAGATTTCTCTATAAACCCTTCATAATGATTCATAAAAAGCTTGTGATTATCCAAACATATCCCCTAGGAGTGTCATAACCAAGAGTACAACAAGCCCCATTGTCGTGTACCAGGATACCCCAGGTCAATCCCAAAACTCCTTGTTAGAGTTTTCACTCCTGGGTAAATCTGTGCCAAATCCGCCTCTACCTGCTCGTATCCAGAGAGGGATGTATTTTATTGATACACCACTTACTCAATACTCACCAAAATACCCGGAAGTATTCCTATATTTAAAATTTTATATAGGGTTATTTCTCAAGTTTTCATAGCCTAATTTTCATAAATAACTAAACAATCCTTTGATACCAGCTATGGAATCCCGCCTTTTTAATACATAACATTTCATTACATTTTATAAAGGATCTTTAAAGTCTGGTGTCTTGGAAATATGGAACAATATACTTGGAAAAAAACATAAAACACTCTTCTAATAAAATTTTAAGTCTTCATTATAAGATTATCCTAAGTACAATAACTACGTCTCATAACCTGGAGACATACATCAATGGAACGGGTGAGCAGAAGGCCCAGTAAGGGTAAATAAGGGAATCAGTTTACATGTGATATCAATAAGAACATGATAAGAAACAGAAAGACATGAGAACTGGAATAAGTGGAATATCATAATAAAAATAACATTAATAATAACATGAATATTTGGATACAAAATTTCAATAAGACATTCATGAAAATATCACCTAGGTTCATCCCCATGGTGTCATAAAAAAATTACCATTGTTATTCATCAATGTATCATGAAACTTGTCATCTCTAGAGATTAATTCTTTACCCAATAAATTGGAGTGATATCAAGTCACACCCTTAATATGTATTTATATTCATGTGATCCACATAGATCATAATCAAACATTTCATAAATAAACCATGGAGAGTAAAAGTAATGGGTTTCACTTCAAAATCCCGATGTTTTAAAAGTTCTTAAAATCATGATCATTATGTCATTAATAACACATAGAAAGGGAGTGAGGGTTATATGTATGTCAATTAAATAATTAAATAGATCAATTTTATATATTTATGAATACCCTTGGAAATAAAAATCTATTTGGGTATTCACATATATAATACAAGAGAATTTGTTATGAAAAAGATAGAGATTTTTAGACGAAAATTCTGCAGAAAAATGATTATATGACATGGGTTTAGAAAACTTTGAGAAGGGAGGGGACAAGATTCACCCACTAATAAAAACCTAATAATACATAATGGGTAGATAATAAAAAGGAATAATATCATGGTATGGATATTTGAAATAAATAACATATGAAAATGAAACTCGAATGAAAAGAGAGGATGTGATTTCTTTTATGAAAATTCGGCAGCCTAACGGTGTTACATAAAATTTTAAAAAATAAAATGACAAGATAAGAAAGAATATCTATTAATTTGGACATGAAATGGACAGTAATAAGAATATATAATAACATACCCCCACATAAGAATATGGAAACTGTAAGATATAACTTAATGGAAATCATGACTAAAAAAGGTGGGTGGAAGGTTCCCTTACCTTGAAGAGTAACATCGAAAGCTAGAATGTTGGGACTTTGGGGGCTTGAGAGCCCCTTGGGGGGACTCTTTGGGAGCTAAAAAGGCTATAACTTAGTTGAGGAGGATTCTGGAAAGAAATTAATGATGGAATGACTTGGTATTTATAGGAGAGGAGAGGAAATATTTAATTAATTTCCAAGGGACACCTCATCGGTGGTATTTGCAAAACCATGGTCTTGACCATGCTGTATGACCATGGTATATGCCCATGATATTTTCCAATTGGGACATCTCATAGCATATATTACTATTCATAAGTCTACCAAAATTATTACATCATGATTACATCATCAAAGATTTCATTAAACTCCCGAAACTCAAAACTGTATTTTTACTATTCACTAAAAATTCAACTGTTTCAGAAAAATCCCCAAAATTCACCCTAACCTAATATCAATTCTCTAAATTCAAAAATGAACTCCATTTTATGAAAATAATTTTCTAATTTTTTTTATAAAATCATTATTTATTCAAAAAACAACTCTAAAACTATAACTTATTTTGTAACACCTTCAAAAAGTAATCAAGGTCTTATAAAACTATCTTATATCCATAAGACAATAAAGTAAAAATTTATGATTAAATTTTATGAAAAATATTTTCATTTTAAATTATTAAATTACTTATAAAATTGTAAATAAAATATGTATGACCAAAAAAAATAACAAAACTTATACTATGATTATTTTTCACTTTTAAGATGTCTAAATTATATTTATAAATTCATGGGTGATGTTTCTATTTTTTTGACCAATTTACTATTTGTTAAAATTAATTACTATTCATAAGGTTATGTTACTATTCATACCTTACTATTCACTAAAAAAACAAGTTGATCTTATTAGACTCTAAATTTCTTACTGATCATAACTGTAGGAGAACATTTTTTGAAAATAATTTCACATTATTAATTATTTAAAGGTTACAGGAATATTTAAAAATTCACTTTTTACAAAAATTCATCAATAAAATTCATCCTATATTTATCTAGACATTTTAAAATCACAAATTTTACCATAATAAAAAATAAAAAATTTATTTATACCAAGGGATTACAAAAAGTTTCTAAGGCCTCGTTATATAGCCCCTTATAACACCTCCATATGACCTAAGTTTAAGGTGTGCTATGGTGATAGAATCTTGTGGTGGCTCAGGCAACATTGCCCGAGTGGTGATTTCTATCTGCTTGAACTTCTCTTGTAGGTAGTTCCGTTCAATCTTGACATGTTGAAGATCAGCTTGGGCTTGGTCTAAAGCAAAGCCCAGAGATGCTACCTCCTACCCAAGCTCTGACAGATGGGATTCATAAAGCCCGAGTCTACTAGATGAGTCCACCTACTCTTCTTTCTGTATTAACCAAAATCACTTGTATTTATTAAACATAATTTTAATGTATTGATATTAGTTTCCAATGATCATATTAACCAATGGTCCTATAACAGTCGAAACCTAACAATCATATTTCATTCTACGTACTTCATTAAGAAAAGGATATAGTTTTGTGGAGTATAACATGAAATAAAACACAAATTTTGGAAACAAATATTATTCAAAAGTTCGGGTCATTACAAGACATGTATGAATAGTAACATCACAACTAAGAAATATGGAATATGTGTTTCATGGAAAAATACCTCTAAAGTAATTACAACTGATCAACTGTTGAACCAACTCTCTCTAGAATCTCAAACGACCTGACCTAACATGGTGAAATGTTACTCGATATCCAGGTTCTCTTGTATCCCAACCTTGGTGAAACATGAATGAAAACCCAATCCATGACCAAAAATTTTAGAAGTCATCAACATGTGATTTTTAATGAGAATATGTTGTATACACCCACTTCTATATCAACTGCACTTACTCTGTGGTCTCTTGAACAAGATGAGGGCCAAGCATAACTGCCTCTCCTACCTCTAACCAACACATGGATGATCAATATGTCCTAAAATAAAAATCCTCATAAGGAACCATCTGAATAGTATTTTTAAATCTATTGTAGTAAGTGAATTCAACCAGGGGTATATGCCTCTTCCAAGAGCCTCTAAAATCCATGATGCATTCTCACATCATGTCCTCAAGTACCTGAATCATTCATTCTAACTAAACATCTGTCTAGGTGTGGTATGTTTTGCTTAGAATCACCTATGTACACAATGCCATTTGTAGAACTTTCTAGAACCGTGAAGTAAATCTGGAGTCCCTATTTCGAATGATAGTGTGGAGAACCACATGAATTTATACTATCTCATGGATGTACAACCTCCTTAGATCATAAACATTGAATGTATTTTTAATAAGAAAGAAATGTGTAATCTTCTTGTGCCTTCCAAAAATATCTCACAAAACATCATTACCTCATGGTGAAATCTGTAAAACTATCAAGAAATCCATCGTGACATCAACCCATTTCCACTCAATGATGGGTAACTGCAGTAAAAGTACAATTGTTCACTGGTGTTCTTCCTACACTTGTTATCTGGTGGAACATATCATGAAAAACCAACTACATCTCTTTTCATACTTGGAGACCAGTGTTGGTGATGTAAATCCTGATACATCTTGGTGATTCCAGGATGAACTAACCAAGATAAAGCATGAAATTTTCATATCACTTACTTTCACATGTCTGAAGAGACACATACATGACCATGAACATGCATAATTTCATCCTCACCTACCTTCTAACTAAGAGCCAACTTCTCACCCTCCACACTCTCTCATAGGATTAGGCTCTTAGAATCTGATAGCTACCTCATCCTCACTCTACTCAGTAGGGTATAGATAATAGTTAAGTATGATAGATAATTATAACCCTAACTATCCTGATCCTACAAGTACATCTAAGAGGAAAAATCCACGAGCTACCACTTTCAATTGACTTACTGAACTACCTATATCTATGTCCTTCTACTCAGTGCATCAACCAAAAAATTTACATTAACAAGCATGTAGGAAAGCTCAAAATAAAAAGACTGTAGGTATTCAACTAACCTATTCTACCTCAGATTTCGATCACACTATGTAAATATGTAATTGGGGATTTTTTGGTATGTGTACACCACAAAACACTCTCTGAGTAAGTAATGTATCCAACTATTCAGTGCATGAACTACTGTAGTTGGATCCAGATCATGTATTGGTTAATTATTCTCATGTGGCCTCAACTTATAAGACCCTAATGCCCTGAATCTATCACCCTACACAAGGAATTATCCTAACCCAATACTTGATGCATCATATTATATAGTGCAACTCCTACCATCATCTAGAAGAATTAGTATATGAAATGATGTCAATCTCCCTTTCAACTCATAAATGTTTTTCTCATCGGACTTTTTCTATACATACTTCACAACCAACCTATTCAAGCTCGTAAGAAGAAATGATAAGTTTGATAAGTACTTTATTAAAAACCTATAGTGACTAGTAATCTCTAAGAAACTCTATGAATTGAATGTGTTCTTGGTATTATCTCAAGAAACTACAACTCTCACCTTCTCTGGGTCTACTGATACTCTTATCTATGAGATGATGTGACCTAGTAAGTGAATCTGATCCATCCAGAAGTGAAACTTTGTTATATTAGCATATAAATAATGTTCTCTCAGTGTATTAAAAATGATATCAACATATGTGGAATGGTCATGTCGATTTTGAGAATAAAGAAAGATATCTTCCTTGAAAATCACCAAAAAGAAATCAAGATAAGAATGTAACACTTGTTTCATCATTTTCATGAAGACTTCTAGAGCATTTTTGAGACCAAACGATATAACCAAATACTCTTACAGACCATACCTACTACGAAAGGCTTCAAGAGGTATGTCTGATGGTATAAAACACACAAGATGATTATCATATCACAAATCAATTTTTTAGAAGACCCAAGATCCTTAGAGATAGTTGAAGATATCATCTATCCATGGACAAGGATATTGTCTCTTAACCATCAACATGTTCAATTTCTGATAATCCTGAAATCTAGGGAGGGAATGATCTACCTTTTTCAAAAAAGGGACAGTAAACCCCATAGAGATGTACTGGGTTAGATGAACCCCTTTGCCTCTATATCTTCTAACTACCTGTTTAGCTCTTGAGACACCATAATATCTATCATGTAAAGAGAAATGGATAATGGTTCAAATCTTGGAACTAGATTCATATATAACTCTACCTCTCTCACTAGAGGAAATATTGAAGAGTTATCTGGGAAAATTTACCTAAAATGACAAACCACTGGAGGGTAATCAGTCTGACATATTCCATGATCATCCAAATGTAATATCACAATCAAGGCTATCCTCCTGCCCAACCCATGATGCTTTTGTATATCTCGGATTTTTTGAACATCCCAATAACCCATGGGAATAAACTATTTACCCTCCAGTGATGTAAAGGTCACCCCAAAATAATAGAAATCAATGAAATCATGAAAGGGAACCAACCACACCATTCTGACAATGATATAAAATATAGTCATCTCGAGGAAAAATAGGTCCCATATGATGTGACACCCACCAATCTCAAGGGGAACCTCGTTCACTAATATTCACCCACCATTCTAATCCAAAATGCAGTGTAAAGAATCATGGACCCATCAAAATAATAAACACTGATCCCAAGGCACCCCACAATGGTCATATATATATATATCTACATGATCCGTTGTATCAAAAAATGTAGAAGAAAATGTAGAGGCTACTAGAATATTACCCAAAACAGTAGAAGGTATGGGATCCTTCTCCACAAGTTTATTTTGTACTGTGTATGCATGGCCTAAACTACGACCCAATGATACATCCCAGATATCCTGATAAGATCCACCCTTCGGTCAGTATAAAATCGGTATCTTACTAAAACAACCACAACCTTAGCATGATCAACCAACTATACTCAAGATCATTACATGATGAGAAGTTGTTAATTCTTCTCCTGGATGTGGATTTATTATAATCCAACTCTCTCTATATTATGAAGAAAATATTATATAGAATAACTGTAGATGACCCATCTTATTGCATGATTGGAACTCAAATGGTTCCCTCATAGACTGTTCCCTTGTATTTCTTGGCCTACCGCACTGGTAGTACCACACCTAACTACCTGAGTATATGAAATGACTGATAATATCATCATGTAGAATCTCCAGATCATGCTTCCTTTTTTCGATCGATGCAGTACCTAATCATGATTCTAAACATCCTTACCTCTCACCTCCAGCATCTCTTAGGTTACTCTATGTGACAAGTGCTTGAGTCACTATTCCTGAAATGGTGGTCAGTTAAAAGACATTCAATTGAGATCATATTTCATGCCTAATACCATCCTCAAATCTCCATGATTTAGAAAACTTATCCCCCATCAGAATATGTATGAAGTGCTAGAGATCAGTAAAACATGTCTAATAATCCATAATTGATAGTGTGACCGGATCTAGTGGAAAAAACTCCCTTGATCTATTAGAACTCAACATCTTGGGATATAATTAATCATAAAATTCCATATGAATATCACTCTAGGACATCTCTTAATGACATTATATTTGATTAATATCATCCCACACTCTTTTGGTGGAATCACACATAATATACGTATTGATCTTTACCCTCCTATCAGGAGGTGTCTCTAGATGCTCAAAGATAGAAATAATAGCCTCATGAAATTTAATTCATAGCCTATAGACCACCATACCCTAATAATGTTGGAATATAATACTTTTGGAAGTCATGTGTCAACTCTTCTATAGTCGGGACAGGTCGCAGTGCTCCCTGAACAGTTTGTATAAATTGCGAAAACTAATAACATAACTGTTCCCCAACACATGTGTCCATTATAATGACTGATGTCATAGTAGTAACTATTGGAGGATCCATCAGTAGCCCATTTACCACCACTTCTTATGTGTTATCACCACAACCCTCCTAGAGTATACCTAGAGGTTGAGGTGGCATGCCTATAAAATTACAAACAAATACCTCAGTTCCAAATCATTATCAAAGTCATAGCTCAATAGAGTAGATATTTAAGTAGGATAGGTAAAATAATTCCTCTTTAAGAACACACCCCTCTACCTACTTCATGATTCAGGTATGGGAATCATATATATCGTACATAAAATCTAGAGACACAACTTATTTCCTACTACTAGGGTTGGGTCTGGGTCAAGTTCTTTAATATAAAAAAACTAAGTTTCCATTCCATTTTCATTTGAATTCACATATTCATTTTATTTTTTTTCATTTGAATTCATTCCAATTTATTATTTATATCAGATTTAAATTTTAAATATTCAACCAATTGTTTACCAAATTCCTATCCATGTGGGCCCAAAACCCATCGGTCCCATGATCAAAACCGGGCTCTAATACAACTTTGTAACATCTTGGACCCAGGTGCCACTGAATAGTGCCTCGAGACCAGTGGGTCACTGGACTCAAGCATATCTCCCCAAATGAAAGTGGATTCTGAATCAGAGTGATGGCCTAGCTGTGTTAGTGGGGAGACTATTATCTCTTCACTAGAGTTTGTCACAGTGGAATATTAATAACATACAAGTAGTCAAATAGAGGAAGTAATAAAAAATACTGACAATATATCAAAAGGATGAATAGATAAAAAAACAAAAAATAATATAATATACAATGATGATGATGATGATAAATGTCATATGTCTCTAATAAAGAAGCTAAAACATGTATACATAGTAGGTGTACCACACATGGAACAAAAGTTAAAAAGTTAAAAAACTATCTAGCTAGCATCATGAGACACATCTCTGTCCCATACTCTCTAGCTCATATGTAATCAAGAACCAATATTTGGGATATTTCCCTTATACATACTTGAAATCATATAGTCTATTTGGGTACTCGTAGGTAGACCAAATAGGGTGTGGGATGTAATCCCAATATACAACCACCCAAGGTCATGTTACAATTAGTAAGTGAATACATATATAGAAAAAATGTGAAAGAATATATATAAAAAATAAAGGAAGTAGTCAAAAGTATGCACCCAATAATTCCCCATTCTCATTTTATATCCAATTCATTTAATCATTTTCATTTAAAAAATAACAATTTTATTTAATAGTCAAACACGTGTCTTTTAATCAACTTCATTTAATAATTAATTCTCATTTAATTATAAGCCTCGTGACTCGGCGCATGCTCGACGTCCCATGTATAATCATGAGAACAAAATATTCTTAAGTAGGCCATAAAAATGCAATAAATCAAAGACACAATCCAAGATTGGGTGTTTTTTTGTGGCAAATACTTCATAATTCATTTAATTTATTGAACCATTTAGAACCAGAGTTTTTCATTGGAATCCCTATGTCAGAATCCAAGTGTCACTCAAAGTATAATATAACCAAAACCCTACAATCCCATCTATGTCGATCATTAGGAACCCAGGTATCGCTTTAGGTGTGGTATAAAGTCCTAGCCACCTGAGTCCGTCCTTAGTGGTCCACTAAGGGAGCCCAAGAATCACCCATGGAATATATGTTCAAATTTCATTTAAGTCCATCCATGTAATTCTCATATGAATCCATTTGTTAATTATCATATATTAATTAATCCCCTCATGAGTCCATCCTTAGCAGTCCATATCACGAGTCTATGTAACACTCGGGCGTAAGAATTGAAAGTTCTAAATGAGTCCATCCGAGGAATTCATAATTTGAATCATTTTGTCACCCTAGGCATATAACATTCAATATCCATTTATTAATTCAATTACACCAAGGGTCATGACCCAAACCAATTCAATTCAAACACACCTTAAAAGGGTATTCAAGTCATTGGCCAAGCTTAGAAGGATTGAATTCCAATTACTCATATGGGAAAAACAGTATAACAAGATTCTTAAGCGTAAATAAACTATTATGTGACATAGTTTCTTTCTATCTCAATTGGTCATAAAAATATAAGGTAAATTCATTATTAATCAAGTAATTTCATAGAAAGGCCTAATATTAGAAGCCTTTCCTCCAAATAATCACATGGGAAAATCATTAAAGAAACAAATCAAGCTCAACAAGATCTTCCATGGAAATTATCTATGGTCATGGAATCAATTACCTACTCTATAAATACAGTTTCAATTGAATTAATCCATTTAAAACCCAAGGAAAGGAAAGACATACCTTAAGGGCATCCATGTTTCAAAATCCACCCATGAGGTCCTAGTTCAATTAGTTAACACACCCATGTGGTGGTTTTGTTTCAAGGTCCTTAACCAACAAACAAATATTAATATGCCTATTTAATTACAAGGGCCATTCCTATCTATTCAAATATTTAATTTCATATCAAGATGATGCCTAGAAATTGCGGAATCGGCATAATGGCATATATAAATACTTTGAATTTTAAAGAAGGGAGTGAGACCTCATACTTTGGGAATGTAGTTGATAGATCTTATAGTATTTAATATTGATTCGACACTAATCGGGTGAAAATAGAATAATTGATGAAGAAACTAATAATAAGGAATACTTTATTTCACCCTAATAACACAACTGAAATCCATAAGAATGAAGAACGACTAAAAAGAAATCTGGATCTTATTGATGTGGAACTAATGAGATAAATGATTCTTGAATCCAACACCATATGAAGAAGTTCTTTTTATTCTATGAGTATCCACCAAAAAGATCTTAATTGGGGGATAATTTATTTAGGTGTAAGAATGTGAAATTTAGATTTAAAATATATTTTTAAATTTGGGAAAAATTGTGATTTCACCCAAAATTGTGCAACATAAGTTTTGGCTGAACCGTGATCCAACCATGCATAGGTACCTATAGGGTAGGGTAACCTACAAAAGTTCCTCATATTGATTGAATATCCATGTAGAATTCATGAAAATGTCATATTTTAAAATTGTAGACATGGGCCATGGTCATGTATCCCAAATCGCACGATTTACTCTAACCAATTTCAAAGTAATTTCACTCCAAACATGGATTCTGGGCTCTAAACCAGCCTCAGACAGTCCTGATACCTCTATACCTTCAAAGGTAATTCATATAAGTCCATAATTAAACATTTAAACTATGTTATGATGTAAACTAATGATCCATAAATCAAGGAATAACCAGGTTCTTATTGAATTTTATCTCTGTGTCTTGGTATGACACTACTCCAAAGAAGGTGGAGAAAACATAAAAATATGATACATCCTTGAAAAAATATGTAATAAAATGAAAAAAATCAATATCACACATTAATAGATATCACATTTAAACTTAAGGATCTTAATGATGAAATTTGTCTATATACTCACTCGCAACCTACAACTTTAGTACAAACAGTCCCAACTAATATCTACCAGAAAATATTAAATCATAATGATTGAAAAACACCTTTGATATCAATATTTCATAAACTAACCTAGTTTATCACTGAACATAATATCTGAGGTATCCCATGAAAATACCTGCAGAGTGTTCCTGATCCCCAAAGTTGAGCGAAAGGCTACTAAGTATCCAAGAACAACCTTTGGGAATGATTTTCCCACAAAGACATATAAGAAATACAATATTTCATGAATAAGGGTAATAAAAAAGAATAACATATACCATAATGGAAAGGAAAACCAATAAAATATACAATTTAACAAGACATATCTAGATATAATGTGAGAAAATGTAGAGGTTCCACAATGACATGAGAAGTATTGGTCATGTGGTAAAACAAAACAAAATAGAAGACTGTAACACATCACTATGTGATATGTGGGTCAACATCCCACTATGAAACCACTATAACAAAAACACATACTAGATTAAATACCCACCCCTACTAAGTGGCGTCTTCCCTATTTTGACATTAGAAATTAAGAAATAAATATACACTCATTGGGTATATGTAGTGTGTGAAATCAAAATCCTATTAGAGTCCCACCAAGTGTTTCATAAGAAGACTTTATTAAATAAATAAATTGTGTTCAATTTATATAAATAAAATAAGTTTTAATATTTTCATAATACTGTTTAATGTTGTAAGAATAAACACATTGAAATTGTTCGAAAAAAGGGATGAATAATATATTTTCACATTTTTAGGGAAAAAAATCAATTGCCATCTATTTCATAATATTTTTTAAAGAATATATATATAAATCATTTATAAACATCAATAAAAAAATAATAATAAAAAGGAAAACCATATAAGAAAATTTTTTCACCATGATAAGGAAACCTATGATAAATTAAGTATGGGTTAGCTAGGATCCTCACAACTCAAGTGACCAAGAAAAATAAACCAAATGGTCTAATTTCACTTCCCTATGACATGATCCAATGGAATGATGATTATTATCACATGAATCTATACATCTTTAATTTTTAGTTAGAGTTTTCATAGATACCCAATAATTAGGAGGACTACCATACCTAGTCATGCTTGTCTATGAACACCCACCAAATACCCAAGATCCCATTGGTTTTCCCCTATCATGGAGGGACAATTTCCACAATTCAAAACCATTTCCAAGGATTGATTTTATAAATAAAAATCCACATTTATCAATGAAATACCAAAAACCCACATGCTGGGAATAAACATTCCCACAAATCATTTTCAACATCCATTTATTTTCTGCATTCAAATCTTGTTTTAGGAAATAAAAACTAGGTATTTGAAAAATTTAAAACCTCTATAAAAAACAATAATGAATCATTTGAATAATACTTTTTGTGAAACTACCTAGCCTAAAAACATATAATAATTAGCAATTAACTTAAACCCAAAAATAAAAATAAGAGGAAACTCTTAAAAATGAAAGGAATATATTTATAATAAACCCTCATCAATAAAATTTAGATCCAATAATACCAAGGATTCCATAACCTTATAGTGATAAAAACAATTAAGGGAAAACAAAATAGATTATAGATGCTGTGAGAAACCACTTATTATTATGCCCCTTGAATATATAGGGAGAATTTTCAATGAAATCACACTATAGGTGAAGGAATCATGGATTCCATATGGTGAAGATTATTCTAGAATTAGATATAGATAAAAGTAGGTCAGAAATAGGGTTAAGTCAACCTGGGGGAAAAATAGAAATGCCACAACTTAAATAACTCGATCAATGGGTTCATGGCATGAATCATAGTTTCATAACTCATTCTCTCTTACTTGAGTTATTTACAAATGTTTATTACTTTAATAAATCATTAAAACTATTAACTAATATATAAATAGTATGAAAACTTCATAAAAGATCTAAAACACACTAATGTTTTCCAATATAAACAACAAGATAGAATAAAATTAGATAAAAGAACTCTTGAAACATTGAATAAACACTAGTATGTGACATATTTAAATATTAAGTCCCTCATATTCTTAATTAAAATGAAATTTAATATATACTCCTTAATGTTAATATTATTTTATATTCATGAAAAAATTTATGATTATTTAAAAATTTTAAATTTTATATAAAAACATTTTATAAATTAATTATCAAATATTTTATATCCCATTAAATATAAACAGTTTATTTTATTATTTATAAACAATTATTAACCCTATATAAACAATTTTATATATCACCTTATTTTATAATTTACAAAGACTGTGTAGATTATTTTATATATAAATACACTTTTAAGCTTGATCACATTTATGAAAATATTTTCAAAATATTTTAAATATCCCCATGGATTTAGTGCAGCCTCACCCCAATGAAGGTTTATAAGATATTGAAAAAAATTATTATTTTTAAATTTTATAGGCCATGAAATTCCACCATATAGTGGTCAATCTTATATCAACTATGTTGAATAGTGTATATATTGGTTGATCTAACCACAATGTATGGAATTATGTTTCAATGGTCACACAATAACAAAGACCGTTTTAAATGCATTTTTTTATTATCTAAGACTTTTTGTGAAAACCATTATGAAATAGTACTCTTGATTTTATGTTATGGCCTTATTTGTCTATATGACCATTTATAAACACCACAACCATTTTAATTGTTGACCAAGAAATAGAGTCCTCATGTTATGATAAATTATTTTCTTAAAACTTTTCTACGACCATTTTACATAAAAAATGAATTGGTTTTATAACATTTACAATAAAATGACCATATTACCTGAAAATTTATGTTTTAGTTTACAATTTTTTTTTATAAACACACCATAACTAAAGAAATTATTATTTTTTAAAAATCATCACCTATTTTATAATTCAATCCAAATGAGAAGGAATATGATATAATACTACTTATTGGTTTTAAAATTGGTAAAATATATATAGATACCACAAAAACATAAAATATTTCATAATAATCCATCATATAATCAATTCATATTCTCTTTAATAAATCAATAAAGATTTCTGTACTGTTTTCTCCATTGATTTGTTATGTCTAAGATCTAGCACAAGAGCTTGATTATGATCACTGAGAAGTATCCAATGAGTTCCTTCCTCAAAGGGTATCCATGGGATATTTGAATCTTCTAATTCTTCAGAAGGATCACATATAAGTCATAGTTTTGTTAAACCTTGAATTTTTAGAGAGATATATCGATAAATATATATAGAGAGTGAGTTAGTGAGTGAGATACAGTGAAATATACATTAGTCATTAGAAGTATTAGTGATTGGATCATAATTTCAGGAGAAACAAAGTTTAAAAACTATTAGGATTTATATATATCAATCCAAGGAGAATATATGAATTATAAATATTTGTATATATATAAGGAATCATTTCATAAATGTTTCATGAGTTACAAAAAATTGTAACTCTTAATGTATATTAATCATTAAATCTTTAGAGTTTAAATAATTTTGTTATACATTTAAAATCCAAAAAAGTACCAATATATGATGAATAAAAAAAATGATTTCTTGGACCAGGAGAATAATTCTATTTTATGCTATATTAGATATCACATAAAACAACCACATAAAAAACTATGGAATGGTGATATTTGCCATGACATAGTTTATCCCAAAACAGAACATGAATTTTTAAAAACAACTATGTTGTGTTATATCGTTTAGTGCATATTTCCAAAAAATTTGATACTAATCCCTTGTTATTAGATATGAAAAATAAGAATTTTGTGTGCAATATGGTTAATAAAATTTTGCTGGAGAGAACTAGTTTAAACCATGAGTTATTCTTGGGATGTGCTAACAAATGAAGATGGGGACACTATCAAGAAAACATGGTTGCCCTTTTAGGTGAGGATATATGACATAAAAGTTTTCTTTGACTAGAAATCAGGACAAAAAGTAATATTAGGAAGAGGGTTGTATGTTTTTAATAATATTTTAAGACAACTTGTGATTGTTTTAGAAAATAGTATGTGTTTTCCACTTTTTGTTATTAGGAACCACGTGTGGGGTCAAGGCATGAAATTGGCCATTTGTGTGTTTGTTTATTGAAATGTGCCTATTGTGGGTTGTGGAAAAAATAATTATTTACTCAGTTAAAATATAGTATAGTGGTTAACCTAGGTTGTCTCTAGAGAGGAGCGCACAACAATAATGTTTTTCAATTTGTTTTCTAATTTGTTTGGTTTTGAAAACAATGTAACAAAACTAAAGAAAGCAATAACGTATAATATTTAAAACAAATTGAAAAATAATGTGATTAAAAATAGTGATAAGTATTGGGTGATCAGGTCGGGGTTGGTTATCCAATTGCAATTTTATCATAGTTCTTATTTATTTATTTCCCTTTTATTAAATCGATTAAAATGAGATTTCACAATTGATTCTTCTCACTTATTTGTTTAATGATGTTGGGGAGATTAAACCATACTAATATCTCAGTTTGGTCTAACATTCATCCTTTTGTGAAATATTTTTAGTGAATACCCTCAATTGATTAAGGCAATTCCCAATCAGGTCTTCATTATCCCAAATAATCTTGAATATTCTGTACAAATCCCACACGTACAAACGATCGCTAAGTACTTCACCACTATTTTCTGATATATTCCATAGTATATAGACCATAACCTAGTAGGGGATATAATTTTCATTAAAAAAATCAATAATAACAATATAATATAAAATCAAATACAATCGCACAAGATAATATAAGCTGTTATTATAATTGAAACCAACATCATAATAGAAAAAACATTTTATAACATTAAGAGAATGAAATAAAACATTACAAAATGGAAAAACTAACCTTCCCCAATCACTCATAAGATTTACCCCACCATGGTTAGGTAATTTTAGGAGAAGGGGGAAGAATAATGCATTATAAAATTAAGAAGAACAAAATAAAGAAATGAAGAACCAAAATTTTCTCCTTTAGAATCTGTCCACCAGAAATATAGCTTCAGTTCTCCCACCCTCTTTATGAATCAAGCCGAGCTCCCTTCTAATAGGAGGTGAGTAATGGAGCTGGCCATATACCCACACTGTTTGAAATATTTTTGAGCCGTGTGGAATGAGTTATGATCAAATTGTTAGACATGACTTTTCCTGGATGCCAATCAGTATTCCACCAACCATAATTTGACCTATTTAATGGCGACCTTAAAAAACTCAGTTCTCCATTAAATAGAATTTTCAGATGCCTCGTTTAGTTGGATTTCTGACCCAGGTAGAAGCACCCCATTTCGTGGTCTGTAGCCCGAGATATTGATCATTGAATGAAGTGATGTCTATTCTGTCGGCCAGAATAAGTGTTCATATTGAACAATTTGTTTTGGCTTGTTGGAGTTCGAATTGGGATTGGGTCCTGAAGACTTATATATAGAAAACGAATTATGTAATCCTACAAAAAAAGAATCAAGTGCATTGGATATAAAATTTTTGAGTTATGCTTGAAATACAGAGGAAACATAAATATGTTTAATGTCCATAATTAAGCACTTTTCACATTTAAGCTCAAAACTCACCAAAAAACATAAAATAATCCAAATAAGATCAAATTGATTAATGGGAAGGGAATAAATTATTTAAAAACATGTGTAGAAATATGAAAATATGGGTTCTGTGAATTCCCCCACACTTAGCACTTGGACTCTTGGACAAGTAAATGTTGATATTAAATCAAAGCAAATTTAAAACACATATCTTTGAGATCTAACAATTTAACACCAAGAAACAAAAGATATCATGCCTCATCAATAACCATTATTATAAGTTATCTATTAATTTCATTAAATATATTTCCTCTTAAATTAGTCTCCCATGCACACAAAACACTTACCTAACATGCATTTTTTTCATCACACAAATATCAATTTTCAACAATGTCTTTCTCATCCAATAATCATGCAAGGGTCACCATAGTCTTGATAAATTCCTACATCTCCACCCGATATGAGTCAATGACATATGTATATCATGAGAACCTTATAGGGTTTTTCCGTGGATTCAGGTTTGTAGGATTTATATGTGAAAAATTCTAAGTCTGAATGAAGAGTGCTTGGCTATTTTTGAAGCAAAATTGAATTATTCTAAATTTTACTTAAATATGGTCTCCTCATTACTCCCCTTAGTAGTAAATCAGCTCCATTAGAATGAAAAATCAGTGAAATTTCACACCATTCATCATTTCAACAACAAAAGTATTAGTAATCTCAAATATTATTTTTCTTGAAAGCTCCAGATAGGCACAACTTTCTTCTTTTTCATTTGAAGCTCCAGAAAGGCACAACTTCTTTCACATGAAAGCTCCCGAAAAGGCACAATTTTAAACATAAATTTTTTTTTCAATTTCAAGAACATCTCTTAAAAATTTTATTTTACACCCAAAGTATCTCCAAATGAGGTAGCACAACACAAGTCAACCTCCCCCCACACTTAAGTTTGACTTGATTGTGCAATTTTACTTCAAGAGCAGGTCAGATAGGGAAAATTGGCTTGTAATGTGGATATCATAATAGGATTTTCATGACTTATATGAGATAAAATGATTAAATGTAAATGGTGGGACATTATAAAAAGGATTATTTTGGAAATTGGTCTTTAATACCAAATAAATTCTTCAATAATTTATAACACATGTACCTCAAACCCTCATGTTTTGACAGAAATAAATCAAATTATTGTTAAATCATGCATGGTACAGTTCTCTCAAGAAGTAAAATGAATGAAAATAGTATGAAAAATAGGTTTAGAATCCTCACGGGAAAGTGATTTTAAATATAATGACAGTGAATTGTGGCATGCGAATAAAAAATCAGAGCACTTTTCATGAAATTTACAAATATTTGAACTTGAAACAAAGTCATTTCAGCAATCACTTAAGCTAAGTTTCATGGGATAAATTGTTTCACACATTGAGATGGGTTTAAAAAGTGATGATTATATTAATTTTAGCTCAAAAGATTCATAAATAAATTAATAAACACACATTTTTGAAAATAAATAGAAAAACAATTGAAATTACTAAACTATAAAGGTTCCCTCCCCCAAGATTAAATGATATAGTGTCCAAAATGAATCCAAATTGATTTAACATGTAATTATAGTTTAAATTGAATCACAATAATCAAGAAAGAGATAAGGATAGGTACAACCTGACTTATTGGTAGTGCAATGTTGAGTTAAGCACCAAAGTTTTATTCATATAAAAACATACAAACAAAGGCAGATAATAAAACATAATAAATTTATTAAAATTAAAGAAAATAGAAATATAATGAGAATAGAAGGATATATATTGGTTTAATCCTCCATGTGGTCGCTGGGTTTTGACTACCTCCAGATGGGTAGTTTCAGTTGGTTATCTCTAATCTGATGGTGGGTGAAGTTTCTTTAATACGAACCACCAGAACGTCTTCTTTTAATCTTGAACTTCTTCCTTTTTGTTGAGGAATCTATGGATATAGTACACCAAATCCACTCCTATGAAAATGATATTAAACTTTTATGGTGGGGGTAGGATAAATAATGCTTCCTCCTCTTTATTGGTTTCCAATTTCAAAACATCTTCTTCATTCTCCAATAGTTACTCAATGTATGCCACATCAAAAGAATAATAAATGATACAATTAGAAAGTTATTCAATTTGAATAATATTAAAACATGATGAATCAATATCAAACTCCTCCCTTTCAAAGTAATCATATCGTGTCTATTTTTCCTTATGAAAATCCACTTGGTTCTCATCTTGAACTCCTTCCAATAAATGATAATCATGTTTGGGGAGCTCTAGGTGTTCCCTTATAGGTGTATCTTCTTCTTTTTCCTCATCCACCATGGAAATGCATTTTTTATACAAATATGAAAATTTCAAGCAAGGGGACGTGATACTCAATTCAGATTCCATATAATTAGAATGAAATGAGTTAAGAAAAATATTATCTCCCTTAAGTGGATTGACTTCAATTTCTTCTTCAGTATGAGGTTCCACTTGTAGTTGAATCTCATAAGATAGAGGTAGGTTGTCAGGCTCCTCCATCTTTTCTCCAAATTCCACCATTTTGGTGGTGTTTTCCATCAATGGTTCCAGATCTTCTACTTTTTAAGGAATATGTTAATCAAGTAGTTCTTCACACTCAGTTTATAATCCATACATATCTTATTGATTATACACATGTATCTCAGTAGTCAATTCTTCCATCTTGGCCTCCTCAAGTTCATGATTGGTTTCTGGTTTCTCCATAAATGCACGAACATATTCAAAGTCAAGTTCTACTTTTTTCTCAAGTTATTCTATGTCACTTCTATGTTCTTTGATCTTAACTATATTATACGCAAACTTGTATTATGGTTCCACTTGTGGGTAATTATTCCACGAATTAAAGGGATGATCATTTGAAAAAATCATGGAAAAATATTTTTTTATCTTTTTTTAAAAGTGTTAAATATTTATAATTTGATTGTAGCACTACCTCCATCGGAAACGATGCCATGTTTAGAAACGTGACAATAATGGGGTGTGGAAAAAACAATTATTTACTAAGTTAAAATATAGTATAGTGGTTAACCTTGGTTGTCTCTAGAGAGGAGCGCACAAAAATCATGTTAATGACTTTGTTTCTTAATTTGTTTGGTTTTGAAATCAATGAAACAAAACTAAAGAAAGAAATAATGTATAAGATTTATATCAAATTGAAAAAAATGTCATTAAAAATACTGATAAGTATTGGGTGATCAGGTCAGGGTTGGATATCCAATTGCAATGTTATCATAGTTCTTATTTATTTATTCCTCTTTTATTAAATTGATTTAAATGAGATTTCATAATAGATTCCTCTGACTTCTTTGTTTAATGATTTTGGGGAGATTAAACATTACTAATATCTCAGTTTGGTCTAATATCCTTCTATTTCTGAATGATTTGTAGCGAATACCCTCTATTGATTAAGGCAATTCCCAATCGAGTCTTGTTTATCCAAAACAATCTTGAATATTCTATACAAATCCCACACGTACTGACGATTTCCAAGTACTTCACCACTATGTTCTGATATATTTCATCATATATAGACCATAAATTATTAGGGGATATAATTTTCATTAATAAAAATAAATAATAATAAAATAAAATAAAATCAAATACAATTGCACAAGATAATATAAGTTGTCATTACAATTAAAACCAACTTCATAATAGAGAAAACATTTTATAACATTAAGAGCATGAACTGAAACATTACAAAATTGAAAACCTAACCTACCCCAATAACACATAAGATTTACCCCACCATGGTAATGGTAATTGAGGAGAAGGGGGAAGAAGTATGCATTATAAAACTAAGAAGAAAAAAAGAAAGAAAAGAAAGATCTGAAATTTTTTCCTCTAGAATCTGTCCAGTAGAAATATAGCTTTAGTTCTCCCACCCTCTCTTTGAATAAGGCTTAGATACTTTCTAATAGGAGGTCAAGAATGAAGTTGGACATCTACCCATGAAGTTTGAAACTGTTTTGAGCCCTGGGGATGAAGTTACGACTAAATTATTAGACATGACTTTTATTGGCCTCCGATCACTATTCCACCAACCATAATTTGATCGGTTGAAGGGAGGCCTTAATAAACTCAGTTCTCCATGAAATATAATTTGAAGATGCCTCGTCCAGTTTTATTTCTGAATCAGCTAGAAGAACCCCATTTTTTGGTCGTTAGCCCGAGATATTGATCATTGAATGAAGTCATGTCTATTCTACCGCCCAGAATAAGTGTTCATATTGACCGATTTTTTTGTCTTGTTAGCCTTCAGATTGTTTTTGGATCCTGAATATGTATATGTAGAAAATGAATTATTTAATCCTACAAAAAAGGAATCAAGTGAAGTGGATATAAAATTTAAGAGTTATTCTTGAAATAAGAGGAAACATAAATATGTTTAAAGTCCATAATTAACCACTTTTCACATTTAAGCTAAAAAATCAGCAAAAAACATAAAATGATCCAAATAAGATCAAATTTATTAATGGGAAGGGATTAGATCATTTAAAAACATATGTAGAAATATTAAAATATGGGCTCTGTCAATTCCCCCACACTTAGCACTTGGACTCCTGGACACGTAGACACCGATATTAAATCAAAGCAAATTTAAAACACATATCCCTTAGATCTAACAATTTAACACCAAGAAACAAAAGATATCATGACTCATCAACAACCATTATTCTAAGTTCTCAATTAACTTCATTAAATACATTTCCTCTACATTTACTCTCCCACGCACACATGACACTTACCTAACATGCATTTTTTTCATTACACAAATATCAATTTTCAACAATGTCTTTCTCATCCAATACTCATGAAAGGGTCACCATAGGCTTGATAAATTCCTACATATCCACCCGATATGAGTCAAGGGCATATTTTTTTTATGAAAAAATTTATAGGGTTGTTTTGTGGCTTCAGGTTGGTAGGATTTATATGTGAAAAATTCTGAGGCTGAATGAGGAGTTCTTGGATATTTTTGATGAAATATTTTATTATTATAATTTTTACCTAAATATGGTCTCCTCATTAATCCCCTTAGTAGTAAATCAGATCCATTAGCATGCAAAATCAGTAAAAGTTCACCCCATTCATCATTTCAAAAACAAAAGTATCAGTCATCTCAAACATTATTTTTATCAAAAGCTCTAGATAGGCACAACTTTCTTCTTTTTCATTGGAAGCTCTAGAAAAGAACAAATTCTATTACATGGAAGCTCTAGAAAAGGCACAACTTTCAACATAATTATTTTTTTCAGTAGTAAGAACATATCTTCAATATTTGATTTTCCACCCAATGTATCTCCAAATGACGTAGCAAAACACAAGTCAACCTCCCCCCACACTTATGTTCAACTATATTGTGCAAGTTTACTTCATGAGAAGGTCAGATAGTGAAAATTGGCATGTAATGTGGCTAACATAACAAGATGTTCATGGATTATATGAGATACAAGGATTAAATGTACATTGTGGGACATTATAAAAATGATTATTTTGGAAATGGGGCTTTAATACCAAAGAAATTCCTTAATCATTTAAAACACATGTACCTCAAACCCTAATGTTTTGACAGAAATAAATCAAATTCTTGTTAAATCAAGCATGGTACGGTTCTCTCAAGAAGTAAGGTGAATGAAAATAGTATGAAAAATATGTTTAGAAGCCTCACAGGAAAGTGATTTCAAATATAATGACAGTGAATTGTGGCATGGGATTAAAAAATCCGAGTACTTTTCATGAAATTTCATAATATTTGAACTTGAAACAAAGTCATTATCAGTATTAATTTATGCTTAGTTTCATGGGATAAATTGTTTCACACATTGAAATGGGTTTCAAAAATGATGATGATATTCATTTTAGCTCAAAAGATTTATAATCACACAAATATTTTATAAACACACATTTAAGAAAAACAGAAATTACTATACTATAAAGGTTCCCTCCCCCACACTTAAATGATGCAGTGTCCACAATGAATAAAAATTGATTTAACATGTAATTAAAGTTTAAATTGAATCACAACAATCAAACAAGAGATAAGGAGAGGTACAACCTGACTTATTGGTAGTGCAATGTTGAGTTAAGATCCTAAGTGTTATACATATAAAAATCTAGAAACAAAGGTAGATAATAAAAGATAAAAAATTTAATAAAATTAAAGAAAATATAAATAGAATGAGAGTAGAAGGACAGATCTTGGTTTAATCCCCCAAGTGGGCCCTGGGTTTTTAATGCCTCTAGATGGTCATTTTCACTTGGTTATCCCCAATCTGATGGTGGGTGAAGTTTCTTTAATATGAACCACCAAAACTTCTTCATTCTATCTTGAACTTCTTACTTTTTGTTGAGGACTCTATGGATATAGTACACCAAATCCACCCCTATGAAAATTATTTTAAACCTTCATGGTGGGGGTAAGATGAAGAATGATTCCTCCTCTTTATTGGTTTCCAATTTTATAACTTATTCTTCATTCTATAGAGGTTCCTCAATGTATTCTACATCAAAAGAATAATAAATGAGAGAATCAGAAAGTTATTCGATTTGAATATTATTAAAACATGATGAATCAATATCAAACTCTTCCCTTTCAAAGTAATCATCTCGTGTCTCTTTTTCCTCAATAAATTCTACTTGGATGTCATCTTCAACTCCTTTCAATAAATGATCAACATGCTTGGGGAGATCTAGGTGTTCCTCTATAGGTGTATCTTCTTCTTTTTCCTCATCCACCAATGAAATATATTTGTTATCCAAATATGAAAATTTCAATCAAGGGGAGGTGATATTAAATTTAGATTCTATATAATTCAAATGAAAATAGTTAAGAAAAATATAATATCCCTTAAGTGGATTGAATTAAATTGATTCTTCAGTATGAGGTTCCTCTTGTAGTTGAATTTCAAAAGATAGAGGTAGTCAATTAGGCTCCTCAATCTTTTCTTCAAATTACACCATTTTGGTGGTGTCTTCCATCAATGTTTCCGGATCTTCTGCATTTTAAGGAATATGTGGATCAAGTAGTTCTTCACACTCAGTGTAGAATCCATCCATATATTTTTGATCATCCACATGTATCTCAGTAGTCAATTATTCCATCTTGGCCTCCTCAAGTTTGTGTTTAGGTTATGGTTTCTCCATAAATTCACAAACATATTCAACTGCAAGTCCTACTTTTTTTCGAGTTATTATTTGACACATATAATTTCTTTCATCTAAACTATATTATACCCAAACTCATCTTATTGTTCCACTTGTTGGTAATTTTTCAATGAATTAAAGAAATGATCATTTTAAAACATCATGGAAAAATATTTTTTTATGTTTTTTAAAGTGTTAAATATTTATAATTAGATTGTGGCACTGCCTCCCCATCAACAATGCCATGTTTTGACACATTCCTATCATGGGTTGTGGAAAAAACAATTATTTACTAAGTTAAAATATAGTACAGTGGTTAAACTATGTTGTCTCTAGAGAGGAAAGCATAACAATCATGTTTGTCACTTCATTTTTTAATTTGTTTGGTTTTGAAAACAATGAAACACAACTATAGAAAGCAATGAAGTATAATATTTAAAACAAATTTAAATATAATGTGATTAAAAATAGTGATATGTATAGGGTGATCAGGTATGGTTTGGTTTTCTAATTGCAATGTTATCATAGTTATTATTTATTCATTCCTCTTTTATTAAATCGATTAAAATGAGATTTCACAATCGCTTCCTCTGACTTATTTGTTTAACGATGTTGGGGAGATTAAATGTTACTAATACCTCAGTTTGGTCTAATATCCATCCTTTTCTAAATGATTTGTAGCGAATATCCTCAATTGATTAAGGCAATTCCCAATCAGGTCTTGTTTATCCCAAACAATCTTGAATATTCAGCACAAATCCCACATGTACTGATGATCGCCAAGTACTTCACCACTATGTTCTGATCTATTCCATCATATATAGACCATAACCTATTGGGGGATATAATTTTCATTAAAAAAATAAATAATAACAAAATAATATAAAATCAAATACAATCGCACAAGATAATATAGGTTGTTATTACAATTAAAACCAACTTCATAATAGAGAGAACATTTTATAACATTAAGAGCATGAACTCAAACATTACAAAATGGAAAACCAAACATTACCCAATCACTCATAAGATTTACCCCACCATGGTAAGGGTAATTGAGGAGAAGGGGGAAGTAGTATGAATTACAAAACAAAGAAGAACAAATGAAATAAAAGAAATAACCAAAATTTTCTCCTCTAGAATCTGTCCACCAGAAATATACCTTCAGTTCTCCCATCCTCTCTTCGAATCAGGCAGAGGTCCCTTCTTATAGGAGGTGAGGAATGGAGTTGTAAGTCTACCCACAGTGTTTGAAATAAATTTGAGCTGTTTGGAATGAGTTATGTAGAATTATTATACATGACCTTTCCTGGCTGCCAATCACTATTCCACCAACCATAATTTGACCAGTTGAAGGGTGGGATTAATCAACTCAGTTCTCTATGAAATTTAATTTGAAGATGCCTCGTCAAGTTGTCTTTCTGACCCAGCTGGAAGCACCCCATTTTATGGTTAGTAGACCGAGATATTGATCATTGAATGAATTTATGTCCATTCTACCGACCAGAATAAGTGTTCATATGGACTGATTTTATTTCTCTTATTGGAGTTAGAATTGGCTTTGGTTCCTGAAGACTTATATTTATCAAACGAATTATTTAATCCTAAAAAAATTTATTAGGTGAATTGGATAAAAAATGTAGGAGTTATGCTTTAAATAGAGAGGAATCATAAATCTATTTAATCTACAGAATTAACCACTTTTCACATTAATGCTCAAAACTCACCAAAAACCATAAAATGATCCAAATAAGATCAAATTGATTTATGGGATGGGATTAAATAATTTAAAAATATATGTAGAAATATGAAAATAATTCTTATATTATATGTTGTTTTTCAATTTTCGATGTTTGTTGTGGAGTTCAATGTGTGATTAGATATTAAGTTATGAAGTTGGAATCCCCCAAATTGAGGAACTATATGATGGGTTCCCATAATCTATGTGTAATGAAGGAAATTTACATTATAAATACAAAGTAACTATTGTATAATTGAAAATAAAGTCAGTGGTTTTAGATTACCAGAAAATATTGGCTAAACAGGTTTTAAGGGAATCCATAAAACATAAAATGATTATAATGACTGATCGTTATGGATAAATATGATTATTTTTGAAGCAAGACATTCATTTATTAGTATAATAGAATAGGATAAAAAAGAATAAGTTCTATTAATAGTGAACAAATTTAAGAGTTATCATAATTAGTGTAACATGGATATATTATTGGAGGTATTGGAGACCCATCGGTAGGGAGAAGACCATCCTCATGTTTATTGATCCCAAAGGATGATTCTGATAATGATAATAAAAACATGTATGATGTGTTATAAAGGCTGATATGGATACAAGAAATTTATTTTAATGATGCATCATATGTTCTTGTAAAGAGTAATTAAGAGATTGAAGAAGTTTCATAAACTCACAATGGTGGTTATAAGTATTCATAAGTGATATATAATGGACTGTAGTAGTTTTAAAGATCCTTGGATTTTATTAATTTTTTTCTTCCTTCATTGTATTAAAGTTCACGTTGGATAGACTATGATTGGTTAATACACCTCCTAATGGGTAGTCTTAAACACGAACATGGTGTTAATATACCTATTTTTGAGTCATGTTGTTGATTATCATCCTTAAGGATGATCCTTAAAGTCATGCAGTCAATCTAATGACTCACGGTCTATATGTACATTATTCATTTGGTCGATCCATCTATGGATAATTTGTTATTCATAAGGTTTATCCTCAAAATCAATATGCATCGTTGATCTACGTGATAGATTATCACAACCATTTATTTGTTCATGTTATCGATTGAAATTCGGTATCTTGTAGACGTATGCCTCATGATCAATCTTAATGGTCCTCTGGTTGATTGAATTTATGGTCTTTTGTCTTTATATTGATTCATGATTTATTTTAATATGATACAAAGGTCATTATTATATTACAAGACAAGATTAAAGTTGGTTTGAGTAGAATCAAAGTGTAGAGTGAATAAATGGGAAATAAATAAATCCTAAAGTTATTCTTATAGATTTATTAAAACTATAAATGAATAAAAATATGAATATTCCAATGCTTATCTAAAATGTATAAAAATCACAATGAGTTGTCATTCATGATTGAAATTAAGTGAGATGAGTCAACTTGAGTTGCTATATGAATTTTCATATTAGACTAGATATTTGCATTGGTATATCATAAATCCTCATGTTATAGGAAATGGATCCATGTTTTATATGAAATACTATATAATTACTATATAGTAGGGGATATTGAGGCGTATTTAGTGATAATATTTAAATATGATGGGTGATATAAAGCCTTTTGTAGTTGTATTTTAAATTTTAAGATGTAATGGATATTTTCATAAGGTGAATAGATAATATTAAGAAGGTTTAGGGAAAAATAATTAGATAATAATGATCTCAAGGTTTCATAAAACAAGTTTATAGAGTCTAGAATAATAAATTCATGCAATAGAGAATGAGAAATAAATGAAACGGGAAAAATAACATTAGTCCTAAAATTTTCAAGGAGACAACCACATGGGAGTAAAAGGAATGTGATTCTGTGGGGGAATCCCATTTTTTAAAAGGTAAAAAATATTAATATATATCATGGGCATCAAATTATAAGGGGATATTCATTATTCCAAGAAGGGAAATAATAATTCCCAGTGACTTATAATTATAATGAAAAATATGGATAGAGGAGTTCTGTTCATTAGTTCATCTAAAAGAAAGGACCATAGTGAAAAATACTACATCTCTGAAATAAGAAGAATAAGAAGGATACACTAAGCCTGTGTTATGGAGATATATCTTTTTGGTATCAAAGATAAAGGATGAAAAAGAGTTTCCTTTGACTGTCATGATTATAGATCCTTGGGAAGACGAAAACATAGTGAGATTCCAATCTGATGTAAATGTTTTCATTTATTATCATTGAAAATTTGAATAAAAATAAGAAGCTACCATGTCAGAAGATTAACTGAGTTTAAAGTGATCTATAAACTAGGTGAACTATTTTTAATGATCTATGAATATTTATTTAAAGTTTTACTCTAGTTAAAAATTATTCTCAGTGATCTCCTAACATTTGAGTAAACAATAATTGAGAAGATGGAGATATATCTTATTGATGTAGAAGAATCCCATATAGATTTGTCAATCTAAAAAAAGATAGACTTTATGGAAATAATTATATATATATGGTGTGACTATATAAATCCACTGATACTATGGGTATGTCTGTAGATGATGGGGTGAAGTATTGACAACAATGTGAATATATTGGGACAATTCCATTATGATTCTTGACAAGTAAGTACTAAGAGAGACATGAACTCGTATGAACTATAATATGCATTGTAGTTGTGGAAAAAATAACCCATTATAATAAAAAATAGATTATAATGGTGAATTTATTATTAGGGTTAATAACTAATCATGTCTAGGAGTAGGTCTTAGCATCAGACCTTATAAATATACCATGTTACCTTTTACAGCTTTATTTTCATTCATTTTGTTGATGATTTCCTATTAAATATTTTAATATACCACGATTCACTAACCAATAATAGGATTTAAATTCTAATGTTGGTTAATGTCTCCAAAAAGGGATAGAATTTGGTAAAAAAATATAATGTACCAGATTCACCACCCACAACTTCAACCAATCATATAGTGTATTTCATTAGATATCAAAGATAACGTTAACCTATGGTTGGATATATTGTTAATTCCCAATAAAATTCATTTTTATTAATAAAGTGAAGATTTGAGATATTTGAAGAGGCTCATATAGAAAGAACGATGTCTAATCTCATTATCACTAATGGTGAAGTTGATTCCAAGAGAATGAGAAACATGATGGAGAAGTAGTTTACTTAAATGAGGAAGAACTCAACGAATATGGATGAACACCCACTAGCTGAATATATTCATAGTAGTATTTTTTACATCAAACCTAGTTAGAGAGAACCATCAGATGAACTTAGTTAAAGCAACATAGAATTTTAGGGTTTAAAAAATAAAAAATCACTCAATGATTTTTATTTTTAAATTAAAAAGTCATTGAAATGGTACCCAATTAAGTTATTGTAAAAGTAATGACACTTTTTAAGGGCCTACATTATTAAAATTCATAGTTGAATCTTGAAGATGATGTAATGAAATATGCATTAGCGAAACTAGTTGGTAAATCTAATGCTCTATCAAGATTGATTACATAAAAGTAAAAATAGTTACACTTTTAAATGGAATAATTGATTTTATATATGAAGTATAAAATATATATTTTTGTTATAATTTTATTATTTAAGAAGTGATTGATGAACTTGTGTGACTATAAAAAGATTTCATGGGAGTTAGGGAGTCCAAATTGGATGTAAAATCCAAGATAGTGAAATACTTGGAAAGTTTATTGGTGCATGAATGCAATATAAATGGATAAATGTTATAGAACATGGAGAGTCAATAGAATAATAGTTTGATATCAATTATTAATGAAAATAATTATATTATTTTAATATTACTTGATTTGGAGTTAAAAATGAATAATCTATAAATTTTTAAGCCTGAAACATCCCAATTTTATGAGAATAAAAGTGCTTTAACACATGTTTCATAGATATAATTTCCCTTAAAGAATACTCATACTTGCAAAAAATAGTTGTTGATAACTATTGAAGAAGATTCCACCACATGGTCTTGGAATAATTATACCTAGTAATATAAATAATATTTACACAAAAAATATGGGTTTTCCAATAATGTTTAATAAAATAAAATTTCTTTACACATGTGGGTGGTTAAAATGATAATAAACCCAATAAAATGCCAACGGTCGATGTGAGAATATGTATAAATAGATCCTCTAGAGAAGATGCATAAAATAGTATGATTTTATCCCAAAGTTATGAATATTATTAATATATAAAATTTAGACAACTTAACATAAAATAAAAAATAATATTGTTTTTTAGGAAAACGTTGGTGCTACTAGAAGTTTAGACATATAACTATTGATTTTTGGAATAATGGATCACTTTATTGAAGTGATGGAAGCGAATAAAAAAGCATGATAAAGCCTGAAAGAAAGATAAAACCTACTGGATAGATGTTTCATTCATGTAATGGGAAAATATTTTCTTAGGAAGAGCATATTTTAATTAAAGAGAAACCTCTTTGAGTTGTTTAAGATTTATGGTTACTTTAATAAGAGATCCTAGTATAATATAATCAGTTATTACTCACATGCTTAAGAGAATAATTGTTTTCCCTAAAACTATAGAAAGGTATATGAGTCAACCCCTTGGATTTTGTAAAAGATGAAATATTCTAAGAATAAAACATCCAAGAAGAAAGAAAAAATTGGTAAGGGGAAATCCAAGAAGGGATACTCAAAATAAGATGTTGTATGTAGGTGGTTTATTTAAGCAAGACACACTCCAAACATGTTCATAACTACTCTATAAGAATAAATGGGTCTATTGAAGAGTAAAGGAATAGAACCAGTGGTTTATGCTTCCAAATAAATATTTATAAAAATGAAGTCTACATAGAAAAAGATGAAAGAAAATGTGCCTGTAAATATATTGATCATATAGATAATTATTTTGGAATAATCAATTATGTTGGAGAAATCATTAAAAAGTGAAACTAATAGTGTAGATCAGGAAAATAATTCCATTCCAACTAAGGTAAGAGTTGATTAAAACAAGAAAAAAATAATTAAAAATGTATCCAAATTTAGAAATGTAAATATTATGTAATCATGGAGAAAGTCAGAAATTATTGAGCTTCAAAAAAATGGAAATTGATTGAGAAATAAGTTTAAACCCGTATACTACATCTTGAAAAGTTATTAACTCCACCTTATTACAGATCAAAAGTGACTATTTTTGAATATTGTAGATTGAAGGTGAAGTATGAAATAAGACTAAGATGCTTATATACCCATAAAGGATGACAATAATTGTGGTCTAATATTTAAATTAGTATTAATTTTCAATTTTTAACTAGTTTTTGATAGGTACTATAACTTCAAGGAGCATATTTTCATAAGTAATTTTCCTTATTGATGAATTACATAATTCATCCATGAAAGTGGAGAAACTTAGTAAGTGAATCTTGGTAAGAAATTATTATTTCTACAACAATTTGTTATCCATATAGGAACTATAAATAAAGATGTTTAATGTATCATACACACTCTCCTAGTCCTTTTATGAATTCTACTTATTATAATCATAAATAGATAGTGTTGGTCAGATAAAATGATGATGTAATTTACTTATACTTGAACATTTAGACGTGTTTGTTATGATGATTTTAGGTTGATATACATTTTTGAAAATCTAGTTTATATAACCCCAAGTAAATGTTATTCTGAGTTGAAAAAACGTTGAGAAATATATAGGGATAAATTTGTTTATTATTTTTCTACATTGGGATAACCCATATATACTAATATTTGGATTAATAATTACTCATTTCTAATAAATATATGTTTTATTTCATTATATTTATATAGTGCAGGATTATTTCGAGAGGAAGTTGGTGTTTCAAGTGGATAAGAGCATGCATATGTTAAATGGGAGGAAATATTTCTCCACTATTTTTATGTTTGAATAGGTTCATTAAAAATCATTCACATTTGAAGAAATATGTGTTGACAACAAATAAAATGGTGAGACTGATGTTCCCTTGGGTTTTTATGATTCTTAAATTGAATTTGTTGTCAAATGTCAGTACATGGTACAAAAGTCAATTCATTCTTAAAGATTTTGTGGTGGAGTTGGTATCCACACAATAGATAGAATATATAGAGGATACCCATAAACTATGGGTAATGAATGATTCTTCCATTGGAAGTAAAAATTGAGTCTCACATGTTTTAAAGGATGTTAGAGTTGTTGGATGACTAGGAATATCAGGCCTGACATGTTCTCATGGAAGAGCCCTAACATACGAAAATTTCAAGATCATATATTCATAGATGATCATGAATAGTTCCTAAGGTTGGGTTCTAATTATTTATATAATAGTTTTTAATAGATTAGGTACTAGATACCGTGAACAACCTCAAGATATATGATAATCAATGTAACATTACTAGATTTTTTGAGGTTTTAAAGACCCTAGAGTTGGGAGAAGACCATTATTATGTGTATTTATCTTGACGGATGGAACTTATAATTACAATCAATAGTTGTATGGTATCTTATTAATATTGAGTTAGTGTCTTGAAATTATTTATAGTGGTGGTGCATTAGTTTTTAGAAATATTTCTATATATTTTTATATTTTTTTATCAAACTCCTAAAATTGATTTTTAATGTTCATAATTGATTGAGAATGGTTGAAATTATTTTTTAAAAAAATTGAAGTTTATTGATTATTTTTTGGTTTTTGGATATGTTTCGAAGTTCACAATTAATAGAGTATATGTGGTTAATCCACTACCTCATGAAAAAACAACATATACCTATGATTGGACTAAAATCCATAAATTCATATCATAGATTATCATACATTCGATAGACCCACATAGTTGTCTGGTCAATCAACTAACACATGATCAAGCAATTTTTTTATACAGTAGAAACGTCCACCGTCATTTTCTTATTCATGTCATTGACCCTCATTGTTGATACACATGTATGATCTACAAGGTTCATTAACATATACAATTATTTGTCCATGTGGTCAATTGACCTATAGTCCCTTTTATACCAATGTCTTATAGTTATTTTTAATCTTCATACGGTCAATTCACTTCATGGTTTATTATTTACCTAAATATCATGGTAAATCTAATACATAGAGAAAAAATGAAAAATATGTAGACTAAAAATTAATATTTTCAAATTTTATATCTAAATAGGAAATTGGATGTGGTGATTCTTTGGTTTTTTTAAGTTATAAAAATATAACAAAACAACTGTTCTACATGTTTTGAATTATTGAGTGATAATCCTAAATATGAATCAATGAAGATTAAATTTTTAGGATTTATAAAAACATTCAAATGTAAAAAAATAAATAAATTTTAGATTGAAATAGAAACATATTTCTATTTATACTCAAACTATTCTAAGACCATCTAAATACCATGATTCTATTATGATGTTTGATTAAATATTATTTGATAAGAATCTATCTGAAGAGTAAATTTTAGGGAAATAAATCAATCATGAAGTTGTTCTTATATATTTATAAAAACTAGTAACTAAGAAAAATATGAAGACTCTTATACTGATTCGAAATATACAAACATCACAAGCAATTATGATTCAAGCCTGATATGATGTGAGATGATTCTAGAAGGCCAATTATCAAAAAATTTAGATCATTTTTAATGCATTCACTAGTAATTAATAAATACTTAAATATATAGGATAATGAGCCAATCTTTATATGAGAAACAATATTAATACCATACAGTTGGGGAGATTGAAGTGCAGTGAGTGAGGGCATTTAAAGATGATGTTCAATTTATATACTACCCTAAAATCATTTGTGATATCTATTTTATTTAAAGATCTAATGGATTTTTCTATAGGTTGAATAATATAATATCAGTCTGGTTCAATGATTATTAATAATATGAGTAAGAAATCAAGCCCAAATGGAAGAATATGGAAGATTATAGAATACTGAATTCAAATATTAGAAAAATTATAATGGAATGAAAAGAAAAATAGGGTCACTTTTGGAATTTCCCTGGTGATTACCATTTGGGAATAAAATAGAACCTAAAATCTTGGGGGAATCACATGTATGGAAAAATAGAGAATTTTATTGGAGATCATGGGTACTAAATTATATGGGGATGCTAAATATTTCAAAATGAATAATAATAATTCAGGATGAACTAAGTATAAAATAAAAAAAAATATAGAAAGAGGGGAAATGCTATTGAGTTCATCCCAGACTGAGTAGAAAAGGGAAATTTCTATAGATATTGGGGAAGAATAACAAGAAAGAGAAACTGATCTTGTGAGGAAGAGTAACATCCATTGATTATCATAGATAAAGTTAGAAAAAGATATTATGAGGATATTCATGGATTTTATGTCTTGAGAAGAAGAAAACAATGTGACAACTTAATCAGCTATGAAAATTTTCATTTATTACTATCAAGCATTTAGAGAAAGAAAAGGAGCTACTAGGTTGGATTATTAAAAGAGCTAAAAGTTAGCAAAGAGACAAGGTGATTAGTTTCTAATGACTTGTGGAGTAAAATATCTTGTTATGATCGAGTTGTACTGTATTCTTAGAGATCTATAGAAATTCCAAGAAGCTACTATTCAGAAGAAGGGGATTTATATTATTTAAAAAGAAAGACCATGTTTAGATCTTGTGATATAATTTCCAAATAATATTAAAATAAATACTTCAATATATATTGTCTTACACCATATAACTAGAGTGATTTTTGGTATGCAGAGATATCATGGTGCGAATAAGTAGAAATAGTGTGAAGAAACAGAGATAAGTGCAATGTGGTTCTGGAAAATAAATTTATGTGAGGTATAAGAACATTTATACAATATGAGACTTGATTTATGTTTGGGAAACAACTACAATCATAATTTACATTAGATTATAATTCATAATCCTTCATTGGGGATAAAAACCAATCAATGCAAAGAGTAGGTCTTGTTTCTGAACCTTATAAAAATATTGTGTTATCTTTTAATTATTTATTTTTATACATGTAGTTGATGGGTTCTTCAAAAAATATTAAATAAATCTTTATTAAATAACTAAAAATATGGGTTTAGTTTCAATTAGGGTTAAAGTTTCTATGATATATTGGAAATTGGTAAAAATCAGGCACCAAATTAACCCCCCCTTCAAGGTCCTCCACTGATTCTATTTTTTATTTCAATTACATAGTTTGTGTGGTATCATTGTTCTTGTGTGAGGATCGAGAAGGTAAAAATATAACTATTATGTCTTGGGTTGATATAGTGGAAGACAATATATTTTTCTAGATGGAATCAAACTATTTATTAGTGTTTACGATATAAGGTGGATTATGCCATGAGTAGTCTTACACTATTTTGGATTAATGTGTAAGAATACCATGTGAGATATTGATGTATGCTCAATCCATAATAGGGAAATTTTCCCCTTTGGGGCCTTCTTCAATCTATTACCATCATATGAATGTTAAAAAATTGGTAGATGGTCTATATATAAAGGATCTAGCAACCCGATCCTTGATGATGATTGGAAAGAATCCAATGTTCTAGGACATGAAAAAATGGATATGTAAATCATTAAAGAAACTCCATCCAACCTTTTTAAAAAAAATTATCAACCATCCATTATTGATAGGATAAAAGAGGCTAAAAATGATATGTATCTACATAAAATTGTAGCGAATATTCTAGAGTTCAACTTTTCTAAATATAGAGTTATAAGGTTTGGAGCTGAGATATGTGTCCCATAAAAACCCGTAAAAAAGAGGGAACTTCTGGATAATTAGCATAGATGATCCTACACTATTCATATAGGAAGCGCTAAAATGTATAGAAATACAAAGCAAAACATTTGGTTACATAACATAGAGAGAGATATTATAGAATTTGTATCTCTGATTGATAGAACAAGTAAAGGATGAATACTATAATTATAAGGGTACAATCATACAATTTCCCATAATAGTATAGAAATGGAAAAAACTAACCCATTATTTCGTTATACGAATCCTTGGGACATCTAAATACAATAAAACAATTTGGATGGTAATTTATCTTCTTATAAGGTCATGAAAGTTTCTTTACTATCAAAGAATATTTCTCTATTGACTAAATTTCTAAGACACACATAAGAGAAGAGATAAGACACTATATACTACCACTCTCAATTGTATCTAATCGTGATGCGAGGTTCTTTTAAAAGTTTTGGAAAATCCTTTAGTATGAATTGGATATAGAGCAATGTTTCAGAACTACTTATGAACCTTTGATAGATGGTTAGTCTGAGGGAAGCATTAAAACTCTAGTGGATATATGAAGATATTATTTAATGTATTTTCAAGGATGTTGGGATCAAAACCATACCCTAGTAGAATTTTTATATAACAATTGTTTCCATTCTAGAGTTTAAATGGAACCATATGAGGTTCTGTATGGGAAGATGTTTTAGACTCCAACATGATAGGATGAATTTGGTGAGTGGAAGTTGATGGTACCTAATCTTATCTAATATATTATAGAGAAGGATAAAACCATAAAAGTTCATATAAAATTTGTTTAAGTTTGATACGAAAGCTATACCAAAAATATTAATCTATTATAAGATTTTTTGATCATATAAAATGCTTTCCATAGTATATCACAATGGAATAAATTCAGGAGGTTTTGGAATAATGGAAATATTATTCCTAGATATATCAACCCCTTTGAGATCATTTATCACATCATAGTTGTGGCCTATTGACTAGAACTCCCACCTAACCTACATAAAGTATGAGATGTGTTTAATGTATCCATATTAAGTAGGTACATACCATACCCCTCATTTTTACTAAATACAGAGGTGATATCTCTGGAGAATGTTATTTCGTATGATGAGTAGCTAGTGAAGATCTTTGATCACTGAGGATCATTTCTATGAAATAAGAAAACTCAATTGGTTAAAGTGAAATGGAGGAATGAAAAGATCTAGGAGGAAACATGGGAGCCAGAAGAAGTGATGAAATAGATGTAACCTTATTTGTTTTATTATATGAAATGAAATTTTAAGGGAGAACTATCAGAAAGGGGAAGAATGTAAAACCTTAAATTTTTTATGGTAAATCCCCTTGTGAATGTATTAATTCCTTATTAAGTAATGTAGTTATATAAAATACATTCCTTGTCTATCATTTACTATTTTATACCTTTATAAAATATAGATATAATTTTTATATCAATACTAAATGACAATTAAAAATAATAACCATTTAAAATATAGTCTTCTTATAGTGGCTTTTCAGAAAATTATATATTAAGGGTTATGGTAAGATCCAATTGACACTAAAAAAAGAAAAAATGGCCACGAGTAGTAGGATCGTACCCTATGAAGCCCATTTATTAGAGATTTAGAGGGATATAGATTTACCCTTGACTAATCCTAATCCATGATTCAACTATTTTAACATAAGAAAAAACATTTTTGGGAGAAGCCAAATATTATAAATATCACTTCCCAAAACATGTCCACCGAACCACCCCATGAATGTTCCACTAGTGAACACCTTATCCTTATGGTATATGTATGTTTAACAAGGGGTTAGGTTTCCAAACCCTAGTATTATAATTTTCTATACTTTATTTTTGATTAAATAATTATTTTAGTGATCCACTTTCATAATTACCTTATATATATAAATGAATATATATGAGTTTGGTTAAAATTAGATTTTGATTTGAAGAAACCAAAATCATATTTCTGAGAAACATAAAGTTTCAATCAAAACCCACTTTTTGTTAAATTTTATACTTTTTAAATAAATGTTATTTTCATGGAATATTCTTATTAAATAATATTTATTTCAATATAAATTAAAAAATAATTTAATGAATCCTACTGTAATTTTATAAGGGTCTGAAAGTTGTTAGTATTGAAAAAATGAATATTTTAAATAAAATGAATAATTTTATTTAAATGTGTAAATTATAATATTTAGAAAATTATTTTTTATAAAATAAATAACATTTGATATATTATAATTTTCAAATTATTCAATGCTGACTTTTTTAATTTCCCATGAAAGATAATTTTTTGGGTAAAAATTAAATATGGTATAAATATATGGTATATATTTTGACATAATCATAACCCAATGTGAGGTTATAAATAATATAAAATGAATAAATGATGAAAAATAGAATCCCCATTAAAATAATATGTTTTTGAATTTCTTTATTTAATTTTACAAACATGTAATGAATCCCCCAAAACCAAGGATATATTTTATAGTATGAAAATCAATTCTTTATGAACATGACTCACCTCTACATCATGAATGGAATTATTTCAATTAGTTCAAATATTATACTAATAAAATATGATAAACTAGTCCATTTTTTTGGAAACCATGGGAAAGAACTATGGGAAGGTTTGGGGTTTTCATTATTTTATGAAACAAAGTCCAAACCCTTGGTTTAAAAAATAATAAAAAATTAAAATCTTTTTTTTTCTCTAAAAACAACCACAAAAAATTCCATTACCCTTTATTAAAAACCATTTGAGTATGAAGTTTTTATCCTTATTCCTTTGTAAATTCCCCCCAAGGTGCTTCTATGCTCTTTATAATATCCTATCAATATTTTAGAAGCACCCTCTCAAGGTAAAGGATTTAACCCCCATTATTTTTATTCAATTAATTTATTTGTACTAAGTCTTTTAGTTTCTAATTTTTCTTGTTGTAATTTGTTTTTAATCCTCCCTTTAATATCCTAATAATGAAAAATTAACTAGATACCACCTTTCACTCACAATAATACCTTCTACGAACCTATATGTACACATTTTATGCCGTATAATTATCACATAATTTTTCTTGCCATGATTTTGTACTATGAATACCCATCCCCATTTCCCCTTCGGGATGTTCACCTAGATGTTATTATCTTTCATTTATTAGAGAATTCTATGTATGTAAGAATAATTTTTTCATGGGATTAAAAGTGATGAAATACATTCTTATGTTGTATGATCCTTGCGGCACAAAAATTCATGTACATACTATGAATGTGGTGCGTGTACCCATAATTTTATACCCCTCTAATTAATTGTGTAATTTTTACATTCTATGAGATAATAAAAATGATTCTTTATATTTTATCATAAGAACACTATTTTATAATGTCATGGGAGTTATACTTACCTTATTCTTATGATATATTGTTTTATATTTTTACCACATTCTAATGATGCCTTGATTTTATTGTTTTATATCATGATTTGATGTTCACGAAATTTATTCTCAACTATCTATGTCATCATGTTATTCCTCTCGACTGACATGTACTACATTACTTCATTCAATGCTTTGATTATTCCCTTATTTGGATTTATATATCACACCTTTATTATGTGTGTCCCCAAGTTTTCTCATCCATTATGTGAAGATCAAGGGAATTTGAGGGCATGGGATAGTGTTTCTAAATATTTTCATTATATTCATGTTTCATGTTTCTGTAAAATATATCTAATTACCTAAATTCACTTGGCCTCTCAATCTTCTGGGATTGTATTATGTGTATATTTGTGTAAAAAATCCTGAAAAAAGTGCATAATAAATATTATTTACATATTTACAATGGTTGGATGAATTTTTCAGACATGATGAATATATTTTTTAGAAGAGGGATATACTAGGATATCCTTGGAATTAAAAATAATTTACCATCTCAAATGATGTAGGTAAATTTGTATATATATCATGTCCTCCTAGTGTGACTATTTTCACGAGAAGAGGGATATGTTATGATCTATTTAGTATTTAGATGAATTTCCTCTTTTTATAGATTCATGGAAAGATGTTTGTGACTAAATTATTTATTGTATGAGTAATTTTTTATTGATTAATTACATGTTCTACTCTCCTTAGTATTTAGATGAACAATCTAATTCATATTGATGCTAGTGTTTAACATTAAATTTGTTAGCCATTTATTTTAATTCAAATACTAGCCTTATTCTTGCGATGTATTTTTGTATGTAATTTTACCTTTACTATGAATATGGAATTCCGCTTTTAAAATATGAATACTCTCATGAGAATTTATCCATGCAAAGAATATCAAGGTTCATGGTATCTTGGTTAGGAAATGATAACCAGATATAGGTTTCTATTTTAATGTTTTTTATTTTTTATTTAGTATAATAAATCATATGAATTATTAGATATATGTAGAGGTCCCATTTATGGTGTTCTAATTTGTTATGTACGCAAACCCTACACATGAACCTAGGTGGATGTGTATATTTCCTTGTTGAGAATTCGAGTTAGAGGAAGGAAATTAATATTTAAGGTTGAGTTGGGATAACTCGTCTAAGCGATGAAGGAATACTAGGATTTATTAAAGGACTCATTTTGTAGTTTCACATCTTGTATTATATATATATATATATATATATTCATTTATGATCGTTTTTTTAGAGATATACTTTTAGATTGGTAATGTATGACCACAACATGGGTAATAATTTTATTATTAGATTATGCTATTTGTTTTATGATTTTAATTTATTTTTTATTCCATATTATGTTTTGTGGGGATTATGTTTTTTATTTATCAGTCTTTTGGAAATGTTATGAATGTATCAATGAGTACAAAAAATAGAAGATTATTGAATATAATAAACAATATAAAATTAAAGAAAAAGAACTTGAAAAATAATGTGAATATAGTGATTTACATAGGTTGATAAAAAATCCCACATCAAACGGGAGGCAGATTCATTTCCCAATTTTTCTAGAAAAAAAATTATTGGTAACAAAAACTATCTGAAAACCTATCTGAAAATTAGATTTTAAATCAATATAGTTCTATAGAAGACTCCATCACTTAAGTACCCAAATCTACACCATCTTTCCATTGTGGAATATTATGTTGGAGTTGGTGTCCATGATCCAACTACTTTGTATTATTTTCATTAATAAATACATTATCACATCTTGATAGTTCTTCTACAAGAAAATGCATGTGATAATTTCCTAGGGATAGATGACTCACCAAAGGGTCATAGTGGATCCCTACTATGTTGAGAACCGAGAAGTGCCATAACACTACTCTTGAATATATGTTCTATGGTCATATGATGTTATTTTAGGGACAAAAATAATATAGTCCATTAGGGGTGAGGACTCATAAAAATTTGAGGCACCTTCTCACGGTGTGCGCCCCTGGTAATATACCAGAGGATATTATGAGAACGAGACTCGCCTTTATGAAATCCATATTTCATAGTGTCATTGGATGTTCCAATCCGTGGACATGTGTATTGGTCCATAGACTTTAAGATTATTATTATAGGGTATTACAACTCGCACACTTCTATGTATTGACGAAAATTGCGGCGACATAGTATTTGTAGTGAGGTAGGATATGTTGGGTGCGTCATGAGTAATACCACATTAATAGATAATGTGAGAAATGATTTGTCCCTTCTATTCAATAATGAAAGTTGATCTCTCAGGCCCTTTGATACAATTTATATAGCCTAAATAAATTCATCTCCATGGTAAGGAATGTGAAAGCTTAATTTTGGGAATTAAAAGAAAGAATAATCGAGCACATGGGTTGATGACACTATCACACAACCCTCTAGATTAGAGATATCGCGAACAATAGATTATATTACACGGTATTAGGTTCTAGGAGGAGACACGTCATTGCAGCATTAACTTCATTCTCTATGGGTGCCTTGGTGTGTTTCTAGACTTTAACCTAATACTTTTGGCAGGATCCACCTAATGCCACTGAGAAAGTGGCCTAGAGGGTCACACACTAAGTGTGTCCAAGTATCTCAGTTAAATATTAATTTAACAAGATGAATAAAGATTATTACTGATTATGGATTAATAATTATTCAAATACTGATCGCATTTATTTCGACACAAGTTATTCAGGAGAATATATTTTTGTTGAAATAATATATTCATTAGCAATTAATGCAGTGATACTTATATTAGAAATAAATAGTAATTATTTAAGGTCTAATAAATGTGATTGAGGAAATAAAGAAAATTGAAAAAACAAAAGTATACACCATGTATATTAATATACACACAGTGTTGTTTTTAGGGGATTTTTGAGAAATAATATTATTTATTTAAATAAATAATATTTGGTGTAATTCATTGGGCACATGTAAAGTGATAATAATAGTCAAATGTTATCATTAAACATGGGGTCTTACTAAGAAATAAATGATATGAATAAATGATTTCAGGTAATTAAATAATTTTATTATTCTAAGTAATAAAATCCCAATTACATTATTCTCATGAGCTCATACATTCTCTGTGGTTGGGCACAATTGATCTAGAGAAAGCTATCAATTCAAGAGATAATTATTTTCTTCTAACAATGATATCACATTATGAGAGAGATCCTCCTCCACCGTATCCAAGAGAGAACTTTGGAAGCAGCTCTCAAGGTGATTTAAGGTGGACATTGAAAGAGGAGGACCTTCCATGTTAGCTCTCAGAGACCACTTCAGCGAAATCCAGACATATGTGGAGCACATGTGGATCACTGCTTGAGGAAGCCTACACTTGGCTTCTATGACGCAATGAAATATCACATCATATTGTGTCTAGAATCATCATGAATAAGTAATTTCATCAAGGTAATTCTTATCTTTTATTTAAATCATAATATAACCAAATTATGATGATCTTATCTATGGTTATAATACTTCCCTATTTTCTTTCGTTCTTCATTATATTTCGAATATCCAACATTTTATCATCATGAAATATCTCAGAATGATCATTGTTTACAGAAAAATAAAATTTGGTACACCCATCCAAACACTTCTGCTGTGCCCGAAACCTACAAATGGTATGAGAGTGGTCATATCATCGATTATAATTATTTTGTTTTTCATTTATGATTTACACATTTAATAATTTTGTTGTTTCAAATCATGTAAATTGTTATGCAAATATGAATCTCAAGATATGTTCCTCCTATTTTGTTTCTCGTTCACCTTACAAAAATGATCTTTTATTTTTGACCTTCATTAAAAAAATAGAGGAACACATCTAGAGGTGCCAAATAATTCTACCCAAACAACACCAGAACACACAATGTGTATTTGACAGTACACTCCATGTAGTCTAGGTTCCATGCACCAGGATTGGTCTGCCAAACCAATCCGTGTGTTGGAGTCTATGTAAGTATTAAATGAATCCTTGGGTTGACCATGAACTTGTGCCACGTGGTTTCTAGATTACACATGGTGTGGCCCACTAGACCTGGCATGTAGTACCTCCGGGTTAATGCTAGACCGTGTAGCCCATACACGGATTTCTAGGTTGGAGACTGTGTAACGTGAACACTAGATGACATGTGGCCCACTGGACACACAATGTACTCTGAATAATTCTGAAGTATATCTACATTCCATGTCTCGGGGTGTGTACTTCGGATTGACAGTGAACAATAGTACACACTGTGTAGTCAGAACTACATTCCATGTAATCATGCAAAGTATGCCAATTTATTAAAAGTTATTATTATATTATACAAACCCTTGAGACGTGTACCATAGTACAAGTGTAAAGCTAAGTCAAAACACGTGATTAGTTTCATATATAAATGTGTTTAATTTAACTTCTGTGTAATGTCCATTTCTACTCATTGGGTTGTTATGAATGGGAATTCACCTGGTTTCCTCCATGATACATGTTACATGAAAAGATAATTTTAAATTAATTTATTTGTTTAAAATTATTAAGGATGAGAATCTTATTGAAATTCAGAAAAAGGGTTTAAGATAAAAGGATTTATTAATTAAAGATAATTAATTGATTCGAGAATGATTTATCTTAAACAAGAACGATTAGATAATTGAATGCTAGTTTTATTTATGCATAAATATCACTGAATGTATAGATGATCATGAGCTATACCATGACCTTTGTATGTGAATGGTTTTTTTAATTTATTTATTTGAATTAAAATTTTTGGTCTGTGAGACTTCTCCTCATTAATATGTAGGGCATGCGTGCCCAAATTTTCTTTTTTGTAAACCCCATTTTACCTCTCACATGCGAGTGAGATAAAAGAATATGTAATGGATTGATCTCCCAAGCTAGTGGTGGAGGCTCATGTTAGTATCCAAGATGAAAACAATATCAGGAGACACAAAGGTGGATAGGTGGAATGTTGTAAACACAAAACTAAAAAGTTTCAAGGTGTTTCTCCCCAAGGTATTGGGTTAGTTTGTAAACCACTAGATAAAATAACAAATATAACAAGCTTATGATAATAATATTTATTTTATTTCCATCAGTTTCATGGTTTATTTATTGTGGGTGTTGTGTCGTGATCACACAATTAATAAATTAAATAAGCAAGTAAGATAAAACTAAAATAAGATCGGCTTTTGTGTAAATATTATCCTTGAAACGATTAATCACTTTAGTATATCCCAATTAATATTAATAAGAATATAATCAAAGATAATAAAATGGTAATTATGTATAAGGATATAATCCCTTAAAGAAATATTATGTCGGTATAGGCTTCTATAATCTTGGATAGAATCGAACCATAGTTCAAAGTTCTTGACCAACCCTAGTTGGGGTGCTTTCAATTATTGGGGAATTATAATTCAATGTTTTGGGTTGAATTGATTTGGTTCACAACAAGGGTTGACTGCCACAGTAGGACTTGGTGTGTCCAAGAGGAAAATGTTGATAAAATTCAAAATAAAAGGATTTCAGGATTGGGGAGTCCACTCAGTGGATCAAGGAGTTGCGAGTTAATGCAGTTGGCATTTGGAATGCCTACATAAAACCTTTAAAGTATCTTGACCAACCCTAGTTGGGTAAATGTGGAGGGAAATATGGATCCTTTCCAATAGAATATTTGGGTAATAGAGTAATCTGAAGTAAATGGTGAGGGCTATTGGTTTTTGATAAAATATTGGGAGACTAATAAGTATTAATTTGTCTTATTTTTATAATGATAAATTACTAAATATTTTATCATATTAATATGTAGAAATGGTAATAAAAATGACTTTAAACATATCATTGTGAACAATAATCCAAAAGGAAAAACTTCTCACTAACAACAATTTCCAGGAGTGTTAGTGGCATTTACACGCCATCCTTCGCCATGAGAGGAAATTGTATATGTTGGAGTTCCTATTCTAGTTGGGACTAGAAAAGAGGCTAGTGATGATGAAAAATCACTCTATATGAAACATATATATCCTAACATAGATGTCCATTGTTTCATACTATCGTCCATGTCTAATGATCTCTTGAATCAACATGAAAACATGGATGCATATAGCATCATGTCTCAACTTAAGGATCTCTATTAAGAGAAGGAATGAAATGGGAGGTATGAGATCTCCAACTCCTTGTTTACAACTAATATTGAAGAGTCTGCACCTTCTGGACCTCATGTAGTCATGATTATGGGCTACATTAAATTCCTAGAAATCTTAGGGATCATGTTCTTAGATGAGTTGTGTACAGATCTCGTCCTATCATCACTGCCCAAGACCTTCTCTAGCTTTATTTTCAACTACAACATGATAAATAATGAGAAGGGTCTATCAGAACTTATGACCTTGATTCACCAAGTAGATAAAGACCTGGGGCATGAAAAACCCACTGTCCTTATGGTTAATAATAATAGGAAGGACAATGAAAAGGAAAAAAGGTTTATAAACAGTCTTATTACACCGATAACTATCCCTCCAAGAAGGGGATGATCCAAAGGAATTGAAATGAATGAGAAGAGGTATGTTTTTAATGAGGAAATCCAGGCCTCTAGAAGAGTAACTACACCTAGAATTGTGGGGATGCTAAAGGTGTGTTCGTTATCTAGTGTAATATTTCTATTTCTACTCATCGGGTATTAGATACAGCTTTTGGAGCTCACATATATATATTCAAATGTAGGAAGAAAGTAGATTTAGAAATATTTCCATAGGAGAGATGGATCTTCGAGATGCCAATGTCGTGAGGCTAACTACATTGGAGATTGGCGATTACTATCTTTTATTTCCAATTGGGATACTTTTTGTTTTACATAACTGCTAATATGTGCCTAGTGTTACCAAGAACATAATTTCTAAATCATGTCTCGATATGGATGGATTTATTCTCAAGTGTGGAAATAAGGGCTATTTCATTTATAAGAAATATGTATGTTATGGTATGGAACATTTAAATACTATTTTGTATGTATTAAATTACGAAAAACAAATGTTGACAATTGGTAATGAAACAAACTCACATGACTCATACAACACCTAGTTGTGGAATCACTATCTTGGTCATGTAAACGAGAATCTCTTGACTAAGCTCTTCCAAGATGTTAATTTAAACTCTAATGAGATAAAACCACTTGATAGATGCCACTCTTGTTTTCAAGGTAAAATGACCAAGCCACCTTTTTGTGGACAGGGTGAAAGGGACACAATGCATCTAGGATTGGTGTACACCTATGTGTGTGGAGCATTTCTAGTAGAATCTAGATGTTGGTATTCTTACTTAATTATTTTTACTAATGGTTTGAGTAGATATGGATATATATAATTAATGTGGTATAATTCAGAGTCCTTAGAAAAATTTAAGGAATTCAAGAATGAAGTAGAGAATCATCTTGGTAGGAATATAAAGAAGCTTTGATCGAATCGAGGGAGAGTATATCAGAACTAAATGTTCATTGAACTTCTATAGGAGTCTGGGATTCAATCTCAATTCACTCCTCCTTTTACAACACAGTGGAATAATGTTAGTGAAAGGAGGAACCAAAACTTTTTGGACATAGTGAGGTCGATGATGAGCCATACAGATCTTCCATTATCCTTTTGGGGATATGCATTACAAACTAAAACATACAAATTAAATTGAGTAACAACTAAGGAAGAAAATGAAATTCCATCTAAGTTATGGAAAGGAAGGAAACCCATTTTTTTACAAACATATGTTTGGGGATGCAAGACATTTGTTAAGGCCTTCTCAGGTAATAAACTAGCACCTTAGGGAACATGGTGTATCAATATAGGATATTCCAAGGAAACGAAAGTATATTACTTATATAACCCTTCAGAAAAGAAATTGATTTTTGCCAAACAAGACATATATCTTGAGAGGGAGGACATCCACAAAAAGGATAGTTGGAGAAAGATTGACTCTGATGAAGTTGATGCTCAAGATAAACATGAGTTGGTATAGGAACAAGTTCCACAGGTCCCTATAGAAGAGGTTACTAAAACACAAGTACTGCGTAGGATCTCAATAGAGGTATGGAAACCAGATAGATTTGGTTTCCTAGTCATTGAGGATGGTGAATCATTATTTTTGGACAATGATGAACCAATATCCTACATGGAAGAAGTATAGAGCTCATAATCTGCAAGATGGCTAGATGCTATGAATTTTGAGATGGATTCCATGTATCAAAACAATATTTGGGTTATTGTTGATGATCCAGTTGATGTAAATTTTGTTGGATGCAAATGGGTATTCAAGAGAAAGCAAGAAATTGGAGGTCAAGTTAGCAATAATAAAGAAACACTAGTGGAAAAAGGATTCAGAAAACATCAAGGAATTGATTATGATGAAACCCCCTCTCCAGTTTCCATGTTTAAATCTATAATAATCATACTTTTCATAGAATCTTACCATGACTATGTGATTTGGAAAATGGATGTCAAAACAACATTACTTAATGGTAACTTTCAGGAAGAAGTATATATGACATAACCGAAAGGGTTTGTGACACCAGGTGAAACCAAATGGGCTTGAAAGTTGAAGAAATCCATTTAAGTATAAAATCAAGCATCCAAGTCATGAAACATTCGATTTTATAATGCCATAAATGAATTTTGTATCATTAAGAATTAATATGAGACATGTTTTTATAAGTGGTTTAATGAGAATAGAGTCGTTATCCTAGTAGTATATGTTGATGAAGTATTACTTATTGAAATGATGTACTGGTCTTATAGTTAGTTAACAACTGGTTTAACAAGTGTTTCTCCATAAAGTAATTTGGTGAATCATCCTACATTATAGGGATCAAGATCATTATTTATAGATCCAAGAGGCTTCTTGGACAACATCAGTGTCGATACATTGGCCAGATACTAAAGATATTTATAATGGGAAAATCATATGGGGATTAGTTCCAGTGTCACATGACCTACATCTTTCTAAGAAAATGTGTCCTTAGACACAATAGGAGAAAAATAGGATGAGTAAGATCCCATACACTTCGGTTATAGGATCCATCATGTATTCCATGTTATTTACTGGGCATGATGTTTCCTATGTACTAAGCATGGTGGGAAGATATCAAGAAGATCTAGGAGAACAACATCAGACTATTGTTAAGGCTATCCTTAAGTATATAAGAATAAATAAGGATAGATTTTAGGTGTATGGATGAGACGAGGAGATTTTCATCAGAGGGTATGCTGATGAGGGTTTTCTGATAGATCAAAATGATCTGATGTTGCAATATAGATATGTTTTATATCTTAATGGAGGAGTTGCGAGCTCAAAGAATTCAAAAAATCCAATTGTCATTGATTACACAACAGAGTCTGAATATATATCTGCTTCTGAAGTATCCATGGAAGCCATCTAGACTCATAACTTTGTCTAAGATCTTGATGTGGCGCCTAACAGTAAATATCCTATCATATTGTATTGTGATAAAACTGCAGCAGTGGCTCTTGAAAAAGAACCATGGTCACATCAACAGACAAAGAACCTTATCCAAAAGAATTACCCCTTGAGGTATTTCTATCAAAGGGGTGATGTTTTATTGAGTAGAGTGTCCATGAAAGATAAATTGGTGGACCCCATGACTAAAGTCCTAACTCTGCAAGAAGCATGAATATCATGTGTGAGCTAGGGAGTTAAAGTTAGTTAAAAGTTGGATCTAGTCCAAATGGGAGTCTGTTGGAATTGGTGGCCTAGAACCAACTAATTTTTAAATTATTCTTTAATAAATAATTTATCACATCTTGATTGTTCTTCTGCGTGAAAATAAAAGTGATAATTTCATAAGGATATATTTTTCACCAGAGGGTCATAGAAGATCCCAAATATGATGAGAACCCAAAAGTTCCATAACACTACTCTTTAATATTTATTCTATGGCTGGATGGTGTTATTTTATGGACACAAAGAATACATGCCATTAGGGGTGAGGAATCATAAAAAATTGATGCACCTTCTCATGGTGTGCACCCTTGGTAATATCTAGGAGGATATTAGGAGAATGAGACCCGCCATTAGGAAATCCAAATTTCATAGTGTCATTGGATATTCTTATCTACAATTGTTTGTATTGGCCCTTAGACTTTAAGATTATTATTAATGGTTATTATAACTGAAATACATAGATTTATTGATGAAAACTGGGACAACACACTATAAGCAGTGAGGTAGGATATGTTTTATGCATTACAAGTAATAATGCATTAATAGATAATGCAAGAAAGGATTTGTCCGTTATGTTCCATAACCTAAGTTGATATCTTAGGCCATTTTATGGAATTGAATTATCCTAAAAAAATCCATGGCCATGGTAAGGAATGGGAAATTTTAATTCTGGGAATTCAAATAATGAATAATAAAAAACATGGGTTGATGGGACTATCATGCAACCCACTTTATTGGAGACATCGTGATAGGGGATTAAATTACATGGAAAATGTTCGTAGGAGGTGACATGTCATTATGGCATTAAATTTTTTCCCTATGGGTTCCTTGGCATATTTCTAGAAGCTAAACTTTGACTTAAGGAAGGATATACCTAATTCCACTGAGAAATAAGCCTAGAGGGTCACACACTAAGTGTGTCTCAGTATCTATGTTAAATATTAATTTTACAAGTTGAATAAAGATTATACCTAATTGTGGTTTAATAATTATTGAAAGATGACTGATCACATTTATTTTAACACTAGTTATTCGAGAGAATATATTGTGAGTGAAATAATATATTTACTAGCGATTAATGTAGTGATATTTATTTGAGAAATAAACAGTCATTATTCAAGGTATAATAAATGTGGTGGAGGAAATAAAGAAAATGGAAAAAACAAAAGTACACACTCTATATATTAATATACACATCATGTAGTTTTACCGGGGATTTTTGAGATATAATATTACTTATTTAATTAAATAATATTAGGGGTAATTCTCTTGGATCATTTCAAGTGATAATTATAGTCATCTGTTATTGTTAGACATGGGGTCTTACAAATAATTAAATGAAATGAATAAATGATTTCAGGTAATTAATTCATTTTATTAGTCTACGTAATAAAATCCAAATTACATTATTCTCATGAGCCTATCTATTCTCTATGGTTGATCACAATGGATATATATAGAGCTCTAATGCCAAGAGAGAATTATTTTCTTCCAAGGACGCTCTCAAGTTACAAGAGATATCCTCCTCCACTGGATCCAGGAGAGTGCTTTGGAAGCGACTCTCAAGGCGATCAAAGGTGGACATCACAAGTAGAGGCTCTTCTATCCTAGCACCGGAAGATCCCTTTGGAGACATCCAAAGATATATGGAGCACGTGTGGAACATGTGTGGAACACCGCTATAGGAAGACTATACGTGGTTTCTATGACGCAACGATGGATCACATCGGATCGTGATCAGAAACATCAACGAAGAGAGTATCCCATCAAGGTAGTTCTAATATTTTAATTAAATTAATTATAAACAACATATGGTGATCCTATCTATGGTTCTAGGATGTTACTATTTTCTTTCTCAATTCATTCTATTGCCATGATCCGAAATTTTATCATTGTGAAAGATCTCAGATTGATCGTTGTTAATGGAAAAATTAATGTTGGATACACCTATCCACATGCTTTCGATATGCCCGGATCCAACATATTACCCATAAAATAAAACTCAATGATGTTAAAATTCCTAATCCAGTAGTGTTCATAATTATATAGTACCCATTATGCATGTCTTTGATAATATTTGACAAAGTTTATATTCTCTATGAGTAGATTAAATTATGCCTAACAACATCTGATGCATCAGGCACCATCATTCCAACAATCCGCCCTTGGATCCCGATCATACAAAATAACCTCCTTGCATCCTTCCGTTTTATATAGCTTAAATTATTTGAGATCATTTTCTTCTTCACTCACTACTCATAAATTTCCCATTATGTAATTAATATCAGGACAATTATTCATGAATAAATATTTACTTTCCCATTATGATTTCAATTTTATGCTGAATATTCATGAATGTCTAATTTTTTTCTTTTATACTCTCAAAATAAGATTTTATATTATTCCTATAAATATTTATTTTTCAATTAAGATTAATGGAGTCATTTTTATTCTTTAACTTCTTAGTCACCGTATGTTTTTTTGATATATCTACCAAATTATTAGATCATCAAATTTTTTATAATGTTAATATCTCATCTTGTATTAAGACTATGTTAAATTGGTACTTCAATTTAATATGCTTTCATATAGAATGAAACAGTAGGACATATTTTAGATTCATACCACTCCGAATTTCATAGTGAAATACATTTTACACTCATTTTTTTATAAAACTCCTCAAAACATTTGTTCAGAAAAACTATATATTTCTTAGATTCTATTAGAATAATGTAATCTTCCTCTATGTTAGATAGTGAAACCACCTTATATAACTATTTTATCAAACATACTATAGTTACTCCATAATTAAACCCATAACCTATGGTACTCTTCATATTTTCAACATCACCTTTAAGGACATTATCCCCATACCAATGTACAAAATTTGAATTCGTAATGCACAAATATATTTCCTTCCTTCAATTTAAATACCTTATTATCAACTTCATATGTTTTTAGTGTTGTTTTCCATATTTATCCATGTATGTTCTCACATATTCCAATATATAAGAAATATTAGGTCAAGTTTCGACCATAGAATACATCAAAATTCCAATAGCTAATTCATAAAGAACCCTAACAATATATTAATTCTCATATTCTATATTTTTTCTTTCTCTTAAGACAATATAAAATGAATGAGAAAGGGAATAAAAACTGTATTTATATTTAATATACTAAAATTTATCATTACCTTTCCAATGAAGTTATATTTTGATAACATAAAGGTTTCAACTACATAATCTATCTTTATCTTCATCCCCACAACCATAGTAGTTTCACCATGATAATAAATTTTAAACTCCTCAACTAGTTCCAATTTTAGCTCATTAATATTTTTAATACCTTATACTATATTTAACATTCCATCCACATATGAAATAATTATAATTTAACTATCTCTAAAATATATGAAATTATAATATTGGTTTATGCCACATAGTTTGTAAAAATTATAAATCAGGAATTCCTGAAACATATTAGTCCTTAGTTTGGGTTCTTTTTTAAATATATATAAAAGTATCTTGAATTTTCACTTGAGGAATTTCATTATTGACTCAAAAAATTCCTCTACTAATACCATATATATTAATTCATATCGATCCCCATAAAATAAATTATTCTTTATATCAATTTACTCTTTATATAGATACTTAGATGCAACAATAGTAAGAATTACCTAAATGGTGGTACTTTTTTCTACAGGTGGTAAATTTTAAATGAAATCAACACCTTCCTTAAATTTGAATCCTATCAAAAATATCATTTCCTTGTATCATATCTTACATTAATTATATTCCATGAACTAGTACATGTTTTTTTATTCTTTATTTCCTTTTGGAAAATTAATTATCATCCAAGTATTGTTTGCATGAAATGTTGAAATATCCACCTATATAAAAATATCACACTTTAATAAATAATTCAATTTCATTTTCTCTTCAAATATTTAGGCACTCAACCATTAGTCAATAACAAATTCTGTAGGGATTATTTATACCTCAGTATAAGTCTTTTCACCCTTGTTGATCTCCTCAATCCCACTTGATGGGTATGCTTCAATTGTTATTTTGTCAAATTCTCAAGTACACCTTCAAGAAATAATTTTTCATGAAACCTTTATTGCTTATTCACATTATCCATTTCAACTATTTTGTGTTTTTATTTTATATTCAGTATACTATTTTCATTCAAATCTATATGCACAAATGCTGAAAAATGAGAGACTCATAAATGATAGATTCTTTCCTTTTTTTCTAACCAGAGATCCTCAAATGGTCATTCTCTCATTGATATTATTGTAATAAAATAAAAAATATATGATTTCATATTAACTACCATTATCCAAAAATTAGTGTTTAACCATGATTTTAAAATCATACTCTTGGAATGTTCATTAAATGTATCACCAATCCTTTAATCTAAACTATTCTGTTGTAGTATACCTAGGAGTGTTTTCTCCCACCAAATTCCTATATTAGTAAGTAATTTCATTAATTATTTACCATCACAGTCTCCTTTATTGTAATACCTCATGAATTTAAATATTTACCCTGATCCATTCTCCAATTGATTATTCTACTACTAAAACATATTATTCGCATGAGGATTAGTTTTTTGAATGTAAACACATACCTTCTATGATGATTAATCAATAAATATCACATCATATAGTGACCCTATAAGGGAATTCACTGGTTAAAACCACCAAAAATGTGTTAGAATATATTGATGATTTATATCCATTAGTTTCCTATAACATTTCATAAAATAATCCTTATTTATATTTTGAGAAATATTTGTTTCCATGGGATTGATTCCACCAACATCAACTCCGATAGAATTTATTTTGTTACCATAACCTACATCCCCTTCTCAATAATGTGACATAATCGGTAATTCCATAATTCTCAAAGAATAATAGAATCTTTGACTTCAATTATATCTATATATATGTCTCTTGCATGTACTTCATTCACACAAATAAAATAGGTTGGACCAAGTCTATTTTCCTTACCTTAACTCCCTCCTAATGATTTTAATCATCATGTGTGTCTATCCTTCTATATATATCTACCGATTCATTGAATATCTAGATTAATACTGGATAATATACCTGATTTTATTATTCAAATATCCTCATTATTTATGAGATCTATCACATCATTTAACTTCAATTTTGAATTCCCTAATGGACTTCTCATGGATTTTAAGATATCTTCCCAACATTAACACAACCAAGTCAATAAACTAGTGACCATACATCACCATATATTTTAATTATCACTCATTTAAGCTATCTTTAATTTTTTTAAAATTAATTGCTTGGATTTGAAACAATATTCCATTTAGTCATATTTATATTGAATAACTATCACATTGGGTACAATATATTTGATAAAAATTAATTTTTAGGTGTTTCATCAACCCCAATGTATTATTTCTGCTCTAATTTATAACACGATTTTCATTACCAACATAAGGCATACAACTAATTGAATCTTTGAACTGATAAATCCCATTCTGTTTTTTCTATTACTATTTTTTTTTAATTTAATATAGTAGGTGTGTATTATATAATGAAGATAATCCATTTTTTTATATTCTAGAAACTAATGTAAGATCCTAAAAAATAATATAATTTTACCTTTACTTCATCCATGGAAGTAATTTAACTATATAAATTAAACCATGATAATTTGAATTAAATATATGACACTCTTTTTTTATAGAAATTAAAAGAATTACCGAAGATTAAAAGTTCAATAAAAGGTTAATATAGAGAAAAAAATAAAGAATAAAAAGAAAAATAATATAAGAATAGACAGTTATATGGTTGGGGAAGAATACAAATATCCCCAAATAGGTATAACATATTCACTATTTTCTAGTAGGGTAATTATAGGGCACACATAGATTATCCAAAAACCCATTCTCAAAATGTTATCTTAATGTAATGTGGTTCTATAGTACCCCATGTTGCTATAGTAGAATAATTATCCCCATTTGTCCACATTGATACAGTTAGCATGGAAATAATGTTCTTGATTCTACAGTTCCAAAGTTGGTAAAGTTCACATGGATATAGTTTCCACTATTGGTATCACCAGATATCTAAACTATAGTTATTGTTCTATTTCACGACCCATCCCCTGGGGCCCATGTGTGACTACCCCATGATTTTCTTCCATTGGCCAGGGGTAGGCGACTAGCATCGGAAAGGTATATCCATATAATAGGAAGACATTGCCTTTAAACCTATAAAAACACACAAAGTCAAGAGTACAAAAAGTGGCAATCATGAATTAAATAGCTGTAGAAAAATGTGTGTTGAAAGTAAAGGGGATGGAATACAAGCCCAACTGGAAAGTACAAGTGCAACTGAAAAGAGAAAAAAAACTCTGGAATCATCCACCGAGGATCCTATCTGATGGGTAGGTACAAATCATGATCTTTAGTCCTGCGTCACGTCATGTCAAATGGTACACCTCTGAGCATCATCTAGTCCTGGATCCCTTAGCCTCAATAAACTCTGTCTGTCATCTGCACAAGACACAACAAGGTGCGGGCGAAGCCCATGCAAGGGTGAGTATAATAATACTTTGTAGGGATCCCGAGACCCCCAAGGTCTCCCAGTGTTCCACAAAGGAAGAACCACAAAGAAATACCACAACCACAAATCACGAAGTAGTCATCAACTCTACTTAGGTTAATGCCCATTCATATACCAAAGTTATCAAGATATACTTGTCTCATACACGAGGGAAGAATACCACAAAGGTAACCCCACTAAGGTCAAATTACCACACAGGTAACACCACAAAGATAGTAACATGAATGTTAAAGTACCACACAGGTATCACCATGAAGATTTAACCACAAAGGTAAAGGTACCACACATATATCATCATGAAGATAAAGGACTCAGCTCATATAAGGTATTAGTGAAGTATAGAAGTACAAATGATTAGTCACGAAGCTAGATCATCTTATTCTATCAAAAGGAACTGCTACTGACCATACGGAGTCTGACCCAAATATGATTGATTGGTACTAACCCCCACAATGACCCACACATTATCTGACCCACATAGGATCGGTATGCGCTAACCCACATAGGATCACTGAGCTCAGAACCACATAGGATCTAACCCACACAGGATCGGTATTCGCTAACCCACATAAGATCGCTTGGTACAACCCTTCATATGATATGTCTCCGATATCCACCTCACTGCCAGCCATTAGATTCCCTCTCATAGCACACTTGATTATGGGAGAACTACTACTTAAGCATTTGGTTGTATTTCAACTGGCATGAAGTACCACGAGGATGTAACCCAATGATCTATCACGTCATAAGGATACCAATGAAACAGACAGAGCATCAATCAAATGCCTCACCTGTAAGTTATTGGAATTTTAGTGCTAAGGGACCAATTGGATTCGGAGTCGATCCCACCCAGCCATATTCTAACTTTCTCCAAAACTCTTGTGGAGTATCTCAAAAGGTCTTCCTTGTCACTAGGGTCCTTACACCACATATGATGAGTCAATCAGACGCTCGTTCTGTTAGTTACACCCATTTATGTAGAATGGGGGTGATCAAACCTCGGTCTGGCCCAACTTGGTCAGTCATTCCAGACTATTCCAAAAGGATAGATTCCAAAAATGGGTCCCAACACCACTAACAGTGTGTCAATCGGACACCCGGATTGTTAGTTATGGGTGTTTATTTATTCGGGGACTGGTTGGGTCTGGGCCCGGTCCAACTCGGTCAGGTTGAAAGTACGAAACAGGTCCTGGGGTCCACCTGAACCCACATGGGTCCAAACCACTAACAGTCAGCCTAGATCACTGGCCCTGGCCTGTCAGGGTCAGCCCAGTTCTTATTGAAGGTTCGGGCTACGGTTGGACCAAACCGTCGGTTGGGGCTCGGCCCACCCGTGTTTGGCTCACAGGGCCGCGGGTTTGGCTCAACCCGATCCGCAAAAGGCATACTGGTCTTCCCAGCTAGCTCAACAAGTGCGGGGCCATTTCAGCCAGACAGTGGGGCGCTGCCCCACCACGTAATGGTCAGCTGTTTTTTTCATCTAGGGGTCCGTCGACCCGATGTGGAGTTAGGGCTTCACCACTCTCCACCAGCCACAACTTCGAGATGCGACCACCTCCAGCAGCGCGCGACGGTGCTCCGCTCCGCCTTCATCTGCACCCAGCCATTTCTTGTCGCTTCTATCTACCTCAGTGATAAGCCAGAGACCCATTCTATGGCGGCGCATGATGGTGCGCCGACATCTCCTTCGTGGCCGGCCGAGCTGACCGTCGTCTCCACCCGCCACAACCTTCTTCACCGGTAGTGCACAACGGTGTGCTGCTTTCTCCACCACGTCCGGCCGTTGTCAACCACCTCCATCACCTTCCATCCTAGGTTTTGTCCAACCCAAATATATTTCATGTGAAGAACACATCAACTTCCAAAAAAATGGAGGAGGTTCTGGGCCTTGTTTGTTTTGCCCACGCCGTCCACTTTAGCTTGATAGCAAGAGGGTGTTAAAAAGATTCATCAACTCTTGAAATTAGATAAGAATCAAACCCTACCTTGATATTGTTGTAGAATGCCCATGATTGAGGAAGATTATGAATTTTTTCCCCGCAACAAGCCACCAAAAATGTCACTCAATTGTCTTTCTTTAGTCCGGGGTTTGGTGTCGCTCGTCCCCTCTTGCTGGAACCAGCTCTATCCTCAATGTTTTGGAAATCACATAACTTTACCAGAGCTTCGTCTCTTGGTGAAGCCATGCCAATACCTCCCCCCAAGCTTCATATAAGAAGGACATGGGGAGGGTAATTAATGATCATGGAATTTATATGGGCTCATTTAATAGGAAACTTCCTAAATTCCAATGACACTATTACTTAGTATTTGAAGGGTCAGGACATGTAATGGCTTGACACGTCGTTGGTCCCACACTAACGCTTGTCCGTTAGAGCTAAAGTAAGAAAGAAATAAAATTACAAAGTTATTTTATTATTCTTTTAAAAAGTTAAAATTCTATATTATTCATCAAACTTGCTGTAGTCGAAGTAAAGCTTCCCTTAAGAGAATCCCGGCACTGCAAATTCAATGGTGCCCTCATATTTTTAATCAGATCTCCGATTATAAGCATAGAAAATTCCACCCATTTGTTTACTGAACATACCTTAAAAAAAGATCAGAAATTTATTCAAGGCACACTGAGCCTCGAAATCACACGCCATCAATTTTTGTAGACTCGTAATAATTCCATATAATTAAAAACAGTACATTGAAAATCCGGGTCTTTACATTCATTACATGCCATATCCACTAAGACCAATATTATATTAAGTTTCTTCTCCATAATTTCAACATGGAAATATATTGAGGGAATATTATATTGGATCAGTATATATATAATACTTATTTGGATAATAAGAATATATTTATATAGATAACTTATAGGTGGTGGGTGAATTATACTTTAAAAAACATAGTTTAAAATAATCAAACTAAACAATACACTAAGCCTCATAAATTATCTAATCGGACTTGAACCTCAGTTCAATGACTGTAATCACATAATCATAATTTTCTATAATACAATTAATTTTGAGTAACATAATTTGTATTACAATGAATCTGATTAAATAGAGTGTGAATCATAATCACAGTTATTATGAAATTATAAACAAAGTATATTATGTTGAATATGATGATCACCATTATTGTTAAAAAAGTATCATGGAAAAATAAACTTTTTAGAAAAAAGAAATAAATAGAAAATTATAAAAATGGATTATAAATATTAAAATAATAAACTATTAAAACCTTATGATTAAGGTAGTCACTATCCCTAACTAAAGGTCTCCCTTGTTTTATACGTACAAGAAAGAATGTATTTCATTATTAAGGAAAACCCTTGATACGATGACCAACTATGCATTCCAAACCACATAATCCCTCAATCCTATGGATTGGATTCTCAGTCTCACTATCCCCATGAGCCCTCAATTAACATGATCATATTATATATCTTTCAATCCATGGAATCCATCGATCGTAACAATGATTAGATGTATTGAAAATTACAAAACAATTCATAAGGAGACAACCTGACAAGGTTTCCTTAAGATGACTCTCTTTCTCTCTAATGAATTACAAAAGACTAAAAAACTGTTAATGGTATTTAATAATTGGAAAAATCAAGAGATAATGTAATCAACAGGATCCAAATTCCTCAAATGATGTGGTATTTATAGGAAACCTTCCCAATAGTCATCATGATTTCCCAATTGTCATATTTCTTTGGGTTTTCCATAATGACATGGAAATTCGGAACATCAACAGATCTTTTATAACTGAATGTATGAATTCATTTTGGTTTACATTATTACAGTGTAAAATATGTTCCTCTATGATAGAAATAATTTTACCATATTCTCATTATAAACATAAGTCAGTCTGATAGATATCCTGAGATAGGTCAACATAAATATCGTAATGTGAGTATGTTCAATGTATCAATTCCATGATTAGTCCAATGGTAAATACTATTGTACGGATAATATAAAAGAAAATATTATATAACCAAGTCTAATTAAGTCAAGTATGATGTATCATACCAATACTCATTACGATTATCATAGTGATGAATATAATGTTTATATCAAAAATACTTATGAACTTATTATAAGTATGGTAATATTATGTTTTCTATAAAACATATTAAAACACTTCTGGACATAATAATTTCTTTAATTATGTATTTAATAAAGTGTTCCTGATTTCAAAAACAAAAGGAATAGAAATCTAAGAAATATAATTTCTGAATCAATAATCTCCCCCATTTGGGAAAGCACAAACCACCAAACTTAAATGAAAAATAAATTTGAAAAAATTACAGTCCTTGTTCAATTAAGTACTTCATATTTAGAGTTAAAAAATGAAATCCATAACTCATCCTAAGTTTATAAATCATCTTAATATGATGGATAGTATGATGTTGAATATATTTAATTTCCCCATAGGATAAAAAAACATCTCCTAAGGATCATATTCTCCCCCTTAAGATAATAACTCTCCATTATGAAATCTTATTCCTTTTAAATTTTTTCTCCCAATTTCTTATAAAGATATCTTTTTGGGATAAATCCCCCATTGAAAATAATTTCTCTCAAAATAGGAAAACTTCTTTATTAAATGAATATTTCTCCCACAAAATAATATTTCTCCCCCTTTTGATTATCAAAAATATTGGTGAAAATTGTGGAGTTTCTTGAATTGTAAGTGAGGGAAAGAAAATAAAAAACAATATGATTAATTAACTTTTCTTCTATATAGAAATAAATGAACATTCAACCAACCATAATTAGAAAACATTCAAATAAATTGTATTTGTATGAAAAGAGTAATTCATTAATAAAAGAATGATACAATTTTTTTTGTAAAAAGAAAGTACAATAAATGTTCAAAAGGAAAAACTTGATCATTATTAATTAATGAATTTATGATGGTTTTCAATTTTTGGAAAAAATTTCTATATTCCTCTAACTTTTCTATTATTTCTTCTTGAGAATGAAAATTTTAAAATAACCTTTGATTCAAATTCTTTGATTTGATTAATTCCTCTAAAAATACCTTATTATGAATCCTAAAAACATTAACTTACTCTCTATAATCTTTGAGTCCATTTATTGCTGACTTTATATACCAGATCATCCCATTTAGTGTTTTTTATTTTTGAGACTGATGAACCTAAACTCTTTTAAGACTTTCCACAATATTTACTCTATATTCTACCTCATTTTTGAACTGTATATAGGTTTGGGAATATTATTTGAACAACTTCTTATCATATTTAAAATTTTCTTTATACAACTTTGTGTCTACATCGAATTGATGAGACCACTTAACAACTTTATTTCATGCATTCTTATGTGCTCTAGAATTTTTTTGAAAAACATTCAAACCCGATTCATTCTGAATACATATTTCTAATAATAGCTTTAAGGGTTTATATTTTTGATCAAGACATTCATGAATAATTTCCCCTCTGGATTCATGTCTTGCAAAATATGAAAGTATTCCATCAAGTCTCATCAAAATTGCATGATGTAATCAACTCCTTGAATAGTTATCATAATCACTAAATCTGATTCCACATTTTCAATTTCCTGGATTTTAGCATGAATGGTTCTGATTTCATATTCCTTTAATATCCCTTTATCAAATTTCATTGGTTTTGTTTCACTAACTACCTAGAGGTCAGATAATTCTATTATGTCCCAATCATTTTTTTTAGTTTTATCATTTTGTGCCTTATTTAATTCTAATTTTCATCATCTTTTTTGGATATAGATTTTACTTCTTCCTTCTATGATTATTATTTTTCATAACATTGAGTTTTTGCTTTTTGACCAGATTTGGAAGGACATTTCGATGATGATGACTCTGAGTATTTCATTAATAACTTATTTGAATGAGTTTCATTCTCAGCAATATTTTCATTCCTTTTTCCATCATCATTCTCATCATCCTCATTCTCTCCATTATCTTCATCTCCATCGTATTCTTTTTTCTCATCTCCTTCATCTTCTTAAAGATTTTTTGTTATTTATTCATATTTGGTTTTTTCACTTTCTTATTCTTCTTCAACATAATTTCATCATTTATATATTTCTTTAGCCTCTTATTCTATAGATTTATCAAAATACTCCCAGTGTAGTTGCACTTTCCTCAAATAATCTTTTCCATCGGGTACTAATTCCAGTGTATTATCTTTAATAATAGGTTCCGATTATTCATTAAGAACTTTATCCTTTCCTTGATCAACTACGGATGAATCATCTATATGAACAACTGCTATTTGTTGAAGGAATAATCCAGAATCTAGAGTTTTTTTATCTTTTTGAGTGGTAGGATGTAGCATAACCACATTACCTAAGGCCGTTTCCACTCCTTTTGATATATTTTCACATAACTAAACTTCACTCAAATTATTCCAATTCATTTTCTTTTCTTGTTCTTTCAACGTATTAACAACATGGATTCATAAGGCATTAGAGTAATCATGATCAATTTTCATTACCAGATCCTTTGGTTTTCTTTTTTTTTTCTTTCTTTTTCATCCACCCATTATATACATCAACATGGAATTTCTTTTGTTTGTTATTCTTCTTTGTTGGTGAAGTTTCATCTTGGATTTTCTTCTTTTAATAACCCTTCTCCGCTTTCTGTGATGGTTCTTCTTCTTAAGAATCACCACTAGATTTCTCAATAAATATTTGTGATTCAACATCAAAAGTAAACCTCATTCTATTTATCATATCATCACTTATGTATAAAATATTTATTCTCTTCAGAATATATTTCATTACAAAGTTTTTTAAAATTTATGTATTCAGCTATCAATTTTCTAATAATCTTTGAAAACATGATGATTTTTGACTTGATGGCTGTGGAATTCATGTTTTTGATGGTAAAGTTGAATTTGGTGAGATTTATCATCCTCATATTCACTAAATTTTCTAAAATGAAAACATTATATACCTTAAGAGTATATCGATCTCCCTTCCTTATAATTAGAAACCATTTCATTCAAAGAGATATCACATGATTTTTCAGTGTTATATGGATAATGTTAGGTACTTTTTTATTCTTTTAAAATAAGAAATATTCTTATTTCTTATTATTAAAGGTACAAAGCTCATCAGGATGTTTGGGTGACGGAAAAAATGAATCCCCTTCTGAGGGTATTCCAATCATACATGCATATTTTATATAGGATAACTTATATTTCATATCCTTCCTGAAAAAAGATAATTTTTCAAATTATTCTTCCTTTAAAAATTTAATATAGGCACAAAATCTTCAAACAAGATTATGGTAGAAAAAATATGCACCTTTTTCCAAAATCTCATCACAAAGGGATTCCCATCCATGAAATTTAATAAAATTATTCAAAGAAGAATTATATTTATCATATAAGGATCTTTCTATTATTTTATTTTCTAAAAATAAACCAATCATTGTAATCCTTTTTACAAGCCATCATATTGAGATTAAGACTGAATATGGTGAATTGGAAGAGATATTTTTTAGACTAGGATACATATGAGTAGTAGAAACTTTGAGAAACAAGACATGGCCAACCAATGTGGGACATGGCCGGTACCCCTTATACAGGATTTTAGGTGGCATTTTATCTTGAAAAAACAAATAAAATGGTTGATATTCAACAACATGTGATATTATGATTGTAATTCATTCAATGAAAGATTAAAAGTATTTTTGATCTGCTGAGGTTTTAAAATAATATTTGTATTAGATTTGAATAAGATTAATAAATTATTTAACATAAATCTATAATAAAATATCTATAAAACTAAGAGTAACTATAAAAACTATAAACCATTCGTAATGATATAGTACAAAAGTTAAAAGAATAGTCAAGTACCTTTCGAAGTGAATGAATCCATTCGTATGAATAATATATTCTTCTTGTTTTGGAAAACCAAGTAGATTATGATAGTCTTGATTATGAAATATTGAAAAACAAAGCATTAAAAATAATTTTAAATATAGTAATTTTTAGAGAAAACTAATTATGATTTTATAAAAAACCTATTATACATGTTTTAGTAGAAAATCATATTATGGTATTCTTCAAATTTTAAAATTTAAAACCCAAAACCAAAACATTTTATAAAGATTTCACAGTCTAAAAATTCATTTGTGAATCCTGACTTGCAAATGTTTTTTTAAATGAGCCTGGTAAACAGATTATTGTAATGATTTTAAAGAATGGTTTTTTGGAAAACTAAATGTTTTGAAAACTAGAAAACATATATACTCTTCGTATGAAAAGGAGAAATTTAATGCAAGGAGATAGGTAAAAAAGAAGTACATGTGAATGATTAATTTAAATTGATCATTATCGTATTATTTTTAATGTATTCAAATCTATAATATGGCAATGGTTTTGTAAGACAAATAATCATGTTTTTAATTCATTTGCATGAATTGTAAAATTATATCTTCTTTTAGCTTGTGATCCTTATGGAAATGTTCTCTTATATCTATGTTTTTAGCTTGATATTGACGTGATGGGTTTTTTCATAATTCAATGGAACCTATGTCATCACAAATTATTTTAGTTTCTGTAAAACTCATGCCATAGTCAGTGAGTGTGTGTTTCATCCACAACACTTAAGAAAAAAACTTCTAGCTGATACATATTAATCTTCAGTAATGGATAGTGCTACCTAGTATTTTTCTTACAATACAATGAAACTATATACTCTCCTAAGAAATGAAATGTTATGGATATACTTTTCCTATCCATTTATAACCACGAAGTCATCATCCGAAAATATTTTTAATTCAAAAAAAAAGTTCCAAAATAATAGAAAATTCTTAAATCTATAGTTCCCTTTAGATAATGAAAAATTCTTTTTAATAATTTCAGATGATATTTTTTTTGGATTATCTTAAAATATTTCACATAGGAATATAGAAAACAGTATGTATGGATGACTAATAGTTAATTATTGTTAACTTCCTATAATAACTGAAAATGTCTCTTGATCCATTGGTTTCCCAATCTCATCAAGATCTAGAGTATTTAAGGTACCTATTATAGTACTAATAACTATGGTATTGTTTAATCCAAAATTTTTAAGAATATATTTAATATACTTATGTTGATATGTATATGTTCTTTCTAATTTTTGTGATATTTGAATACTAATAAAAAATGTTAACTCCCCCATCATACCCATTTTGAACTCAGATTTCATGGGATCTTCAAAAGAATCAGTTAATGACGTTTGAGTGGATCCAACTATAATTTCATCAACATATATTTGAACAATGATAATATGTTTTATTAACTTATTTTATTATAAGTGTTTGATCTTCATCTCCCTTAACAAAATTGTTTGGTAACAATAATCATGTTAATCTATCATGCTAAGATACAAGCTCTTTTTTACGTCCATATATAGATTTGGTATGTTTATAAATGTATTCAATATTATTTTAAATTTCAAAACCATGAGATTTTTCAACATAAAATACATTATAAACATATCTATTTAGAAAATCACACTTCACATCCTTTTGAAAATGTTTTAAATTAAAGAATATAGAAAAAGCTATTTGAATATGAATAGTATTGAATCTATCTACTAGTGAATAGGTTTCTTCTAATTCTATTACTTCTTGTTGGATATAATCCTTAAAAAACTTATGGTCTTTATTTCTAATAATAATTCCGTTTTAATCACATCTGTTTTTAAAAACCAATTTTACTCTAATTATAGATGTTTCCTTAGGTTTTTCCCCTAAAGTCTAGTCATTGTTCCTCTTAAATTCATTAAGAAAATCTTTTATATACTTAATCAAATATTCATCACCTAAAGCTTCATCAAGATTCTTAGTTTCAAAATGGGAAAGGAAAGATATATGTTCAACTTTTTTCCATAAGGAACTTTTAGTCCTAGCGGGTTGATAAATATCAGTAATGATACTACCACTAGTATGATTCAAAATAAAAAACTGACTTCTTGGGTTTTGTAAAATTTTAAATAAAATATAGTAAAAATATTTTTGATTAAGTACAATAGAAACAATTTCTTTGGTATTTTATTTTTGATAATATCCTTCAAAAAATTAATGAAAAACTATTTTATAAATCACATTTGATGAGGATGTTTGTTAAGGTTTTTAAAAAATGTGTTAAATTCATGAAATTTAACATGTACTATTTACTCAAAAAGTACATGAATTTTTATTAAAAACTCTATATATCGTGGAAGAAGGGGAATAAACTAAAAATATTCCTTCATCATATTAGGGTATAAAATTTATGTAAGTTGTATTTCACATTCAAGATGAAAACGTTTCAACAAAAAACTATTCTGTAGGAAAATTTTGGTTTTTTTTGTCCACAACTCATAAAGAGTATTATTATAAAAGGGTATAATAAATACTGAATTTATGTTATAGAGGGAAGTACTGACCACTTTACCCCAATAATATTTGGAAACTGAGTATTCAATCAACAAAGTTCTTTTTAGTTCTTGAAAAATTATATTACTTCTATCAACAACACCATTTTTCTAGCGAGTTTTAGGATCTGAAATGTTATGTTCAATACCATTCTTACTACACAAAGTTTCAAAATCAGAATCTATAAATTATCCACAATGATGAATTCAAATATTTATCAAGGGAAGGTTTTTCACATTTTTAACATTGGCTAAAAATAATTTAAATAAAAATAAACATTAGATTCATTTGTGAGAAAATAAACACATGTGCATCTAGTATAATCATCAACAAGAACATATACATAGTATTTTCCACTAATATGTTTAATTTCAATAGGACTAAATAATTTCATTTTCAGTAACTATAAATCATCAATAATTCATACTTAACTAACATATTTAAAACATTACTTATGTTTCTTACTATATTGACATGGTTCATAGACTCTGGAATATTCAAATATAAGCTCTTATAGATCCTTAAGCTTCTTCCTAGTCAACCTAGATATGTTTCTATGATCACAATGTCCTAACCTTATATTACATAACCAAGATTTTTCTCCTATTGTACTACAGAAATATAATTCTTGGATCCTAAGGTCTTATAATTTCATTTTATAAACACTCTCATACCGATGGACATAAAAAATGAAATCATTCGTGAAACTATGGACCAAAACATTAGCATTTCTAAATTTGACAAGGTAAACTTAGTTATATATTTTTCTTCTAAAAAAATTTAATTCTTAATACCATTAACAGAAAAAAAAAATTAGAAATTAAATCTTTACCCAGAAGAACAATATTACCAATATCGATAATCTCTGATAATTATCACCAAAAGTAATTGTTACACCTTTCATATTGGTGATCTGTTATTTTTTTTACCAGTCATATTCCTGGAACATATACTATCAATGTAAAATGTATTCTTACTATTGGTACTTTCTTTTTCTTATTGATAACAAATTCATTTGAGTTTCGACACGCAAACCTTCCTAGGTCTGGTAATGTTTGAATGAAAATAGTTTAGAATCCACATTTGTTTAGAAAAGTTGGGTTTCTGAAAACCTAAGGATTGATCTTTATTTAAAGAACAATTATTTTTCCAATTAATAACACTTTGACACTTGGTTAAAAAGGGATCACTTTTAGGAACAATGAAATTTTCACTAAAAACATCATTTTTATGAGAAAAACCCATTTTGGATCTAGATCCATGAGGGAAATTTTTTTGGTAAATTTTGTCAAATTTTTCTTTACCACTAGTAATGTTTGAAAACAAATTCCTCAAATAATAAATTTCAGACTTTTGTTTTACAAAAAAAATATTACCCTCCTTAGTAATGGTTCTAGACCAATTTTTTTTATCAAAACTTGTTTATAAATTATCCTTTTCAAAATTTACTTTTTAAAAAAATTTAGAAATAGTATAGTTTTCAAAATTAGCCTTCTAAAGATATTTAGAAAGATCTGATACATTATTTTTAAAAATATATATTCTTGAATTATCCTTATAAATTTTCTTTTTAAAAATTAAAATTTTCATTTTCTAATAATTTTGAAAAATGTGAAACCTCATCATATAAAGGTAATGGGTTGTCATTACTGTAGGTGGTGGATTTTTCATATTTTGATATAGAATTTTTTTTATAATATAAATTTTCACATAAAGAAAAATTATTGAGGTTTTCAGAAGTTCATATATTTTCCATGAAATAGTGATTTACAATAGGTACATTTGAAAAGTGACCTATGGTCCTCTATCTAAAACTTTTATTATTAGAAATTTCTTCAGAAGAATATCCTCTACTGGCACTCCATGTTTCAACATATTTCATAACTTTCTATCCCTTTTTTTAATATATCTTGTCATTATTTTATTATTTTTTATCTTTTCTCTTCAACTTTGGTTAATCAGGTCTTTTGTGTCCATCTTTATTTCATTCATAACATGTAACATCATACTTATTTTCATTTATATCCTTATAGACTTATTTGTATCTGTATTTGAAATACTTCTTTCCCACTATATTTTTCATTATCCTGGTGAGGTTATCTAATTCATTCTCAAAATTTTTAGTTGTAATTGAATAATATTGATAATTTAATTTATACTTTCTTGATGACTATACAACATTTTGATGTTTATTGAGATTTAGTAGGTAAGGTTGATGTTGTATAAAAGGAAAATCTAGAATTATTTTTTTCTATTAGAATCACATTTTAATCTTCTCTTATACATTATAAGGGTTCCTATAAAATCATCATGAGAAATATTTCTCATCTTCTTAGTTTCATCAACTATAGTTCTCTTGGACTCCCATTAATTTTGCATGATACCTATTATCTTATCAATAAGGATTTAATCATCACACCCTTTCACATTAATATATTGTAAACTATTAATAATATTCATGAATCTCTGGTGCGTCAAAGTGATAGATTCTCTAGGAAGAAATTCAAATACTTGACACTCATCTCTTTACATAGCTCTTTTGGTTTCTATAACCTTTGATGTACCAAAATGAGTAACCTAAAGATTTTTATTGATATGGTTAGGTGCTTCCCAAGATGAAATCTGATTGTATATGATTCTTTTCATATAGCATAAGAAATTATCCCTTACTTATTAGTTCAACTAATATTCTTATTTCTACACATTTATAAAAGTAGAAACATACACATCAGGAATTTTATAATTCTCAGTCAACATAATAAAATTTTCCATTCATATGTTTATAACAAAGGTCTTCATCTTTTCCCTGCATTATTCATGGTTATCACCATAAAAAATTGGTGGTTTGTTGGGATTTTGAAAATCTAAGGATCTAATATTCATTCTAGCCATGCATATTAAAATATAATACATATTATTTTCCACAAACCACATTAGTTTAACAAAATTCCTATAAACCGAAAGTTAAAAAACATAACAACCTGAAATAGTAAGGAAATTATAAACTTCAGTAATTATTTTAGAATTGGAATCATGCTTTGATACCAATTATTGGATCATTATATCTATAATACTGAATAGGATCATAAGAATATTTTTATATAGCTAACCAAATGAGGGGGAATTTTAGTTAAAAAACTTAATTTAAAATAATTAAAATTATAATAAACTTAGCCTCTTAAAGTATGTAATCAGACTTGACCCTTAGTCCGATGATCATAATTATAGAATCACAATCATATATAATAGTATTATATCAAATTAATTGTATCAATATTACAATGGATACGATTAAATAGAGTATTAATCGTATTCACAGTTATAATTATAATATAAGAAAAGTATGGTATGTTGAATATGGTGATAAATATTACTAATAAAAATCACAGTAGAAAAGTAAACTGGTAAGAAATGAGAAATAGCTATAACAATGTAATAATGAATTATATCTGTTAAAATAATAAAATATTTTGACCTTAAGAGTAAGGTAGTCACCATCCTCGACTTAATGTATCCCTTGTTTTATACTTACTAGAAGGTTTGTCTTTCCTTAGCATGGAAACCCCTCAATACGGTGATCTGATTTATCTTCCTAAACAATAAATCCCTCTATCCAAATGATCATATTTTCTATCCCACTATCCCCATGAGCCCTCAATCGATATGATCAGATTCTCCATCTTCCAATCCCTAAAATCCCTTGATCTTAACAATGATTGGATGCAATGAAAATTAAGGAACAGTTCTTAGAGAGAAAACCTAATAATGTTTCCTTAAGAATGTTCCCTTTAAAGAATTAAAAAATACTAGGAACAATCTATTCACGCTATGTAATATTTTAAAAAATTGAGAGAGAATGTAATAAACCACTTCCAAACTCATCAAATGACACAATATTTATAGGGATCCTTCCCAACAGTCTTCTTGATTACCTAATGGTCATATTTCGCCTATTTGATTCCAATGAATTGGACACATGGAACATAAATGGATATATTGTAACAGAATGTTCAAGGTTTTTTAGGATTACAACATTGCATTGAAAAATAAATTCCAATATGGTAAAAAAAAGTTTACCATATTCGAATTATAAATATAATTTAGTTTGACATAATTACTTAACTAGGTCAATACAATTATCATAATGTGAGTATGTCTGATGTATCAGTGCCATGATCAGTATTATGGTTAATACTATTATCATTATGATATAAAATAAAAAAGTATATCCTCATTTATAATTAATTAAAGTATGATGTATCATAATGATACTCATTATGATTATTGTAGATAATAATATAAACTTTATATATGAAATACTTAAGAACTGGTTCTAAGTATGGTAAAGATTATGTTTCTATAAAAACATACAAAAACACTTTTGGACATAAGTATATTAGTAATTAAGTATTTAAGAAATAGTTTTCGATTTTCAAAATTAATTTATCGAAAAGTAGGATATAGAATTTATGACTCAACATATTTTCCATGATTTATGGAATACTCATTCATTACTTATTGAGAAAATTTATAATTTTCGTAGGTGCTCCAAGGATTATATAGTGCTCTCTCTCAAACCTGATAATCCAATCCAAGGTATTAAAACTAGCGCTATAGACATGATTTTTTCTTGACTTCTGAATATGAGACATGGTAGAGTAGATGTTGGATATTTGTACTCTTTTTCAGGGGATAAGATTTTGTATAGACTACAATCATATAGTATACACCCATGTAACCACTTTAGTGGGATTTTTCTTCTTGGTTGTGAAGATTATAATTTTTAGTTGTTTCATAAAGAGAAGTTTTAAATTATAGTTTATTCATCTTCTCTTGGTCAGACATAGAATGAAGGGGTTAGTGCATTAATCATATTTGGTATACAGGGTCACTTGAAATGTGTGTTCATATATGTATGTAGAAGAATGAATTAAAAAAATTATAATTTTATTTGTTAGGTTCCACTATTAATTCCATTAATATTTTCTCAATTAAATTATTTTTTATATAATAATAAAGCATAACCAATGGGGATTGATTTAATTATTTTTTACATTTTTTACATAACCATGACATGGGAAATCATGTGGGATGTGGGTGAGAACCCTAGGTAAGTTTGGGGGTGATTATTTAGTGTGATTGAGAAAGGGAGCATATATGATTTCATATGGAAGAAATACAAACAAGGTAAAGATTAGTGGTTACAGGATTTGGTGTATACTCCCTAATGACGATGTGGTGTAATGAAAACCCTGGTATGAGTAGAATATTCAGGTTAAGTGTTGTGGGTTAAGGACCCTCGAAAGGGGTGGACATGGCTTGTGGGGTTCTGTGGGTGTTTATGGAAGTGGAATCATGTAATACATATTGGAATGTGTCTTGGGTGTATATGGTAATACCAGGTATATTTTTAATATGATATATTACACATGAGTTCCTAGGAAGGCTATAATGGTTCTAACATGAGTGTGAGGTTTGTAGGGTCTCATGTAATCACATGATTGTATAATTCCTTCCATAGTAGATTCCATGTCATCAAGTGGGTAATGAGTGGTTGGTCCACTCTTTATTTGAAGGAAATAGAGGGTGATTATGTAAAATTTAATATGTTCATTATTAGGATTATAATTATATATAGGGGTTTCAATTTAACTAGTTTTACTGTGACAAGAAAGAGATTTTTTAATTTCTATGTCACGAGCTATCCCAAATATCCTTGTACCCAGATACCTGAGGTATAACTGACATGGACCAAAGTGAGTTACCAATACCTATGGGTTAGCACATAGAGTCTGGCATCATAGAAGATAAAAGTGGAATTTTATTTTCCACATAAACAACAGAAGATAAATATGTGCATAATTATATTTAAAACTCCAAAGGGAGAGAGTACTAGAAACCAAACAGGTATATCAAAAGGCCAAAGACAATAGGTAATCAAATTAATCAAAAGCATGAAATATAAAATTGACATCCCAGAGGACACATCAGTAAAATCCCAAAGGATTAATCACATCCACCTCCTCTAAGAGGATCTTTCCATTTCATCAGACCTGGAAAAATGAAATATAGAAACACCTGAAGGAAAATTTAAGGCGTGGGATAAGAATCCCAATAGGGTCTCACCAAGTGTTCCATAAAAATATACCACAATTATAAAAAAAATAAATCATTAAATTATAATTAAAATGGGGCATAGTGACACAATTTTATATTTAAAACAAAACATTCTTTGATTTTAGTGGATGGAAAAAATTTAAAATAATGGATACATAAATTTTAATATAAAATAGTTTTTATTAATCAACTAGAATGAGTAAATATGTTTCATAATCAATAGAATATACATATCAAAATAATCACAAAAAGTGCCATGTTCGTCTACCCTATGGGGTAATAGTTTTTTGTTATAGGATCATCACACTCTCATATTAGTGATCAAGGAATACGTGTACAGACAATCCTTAAGCTTAGGCCAAACCAGACTGATCAACATCCCATCTGAGATAAGATCTACCTAACTAGGTTTTTGTAAGAATTTTCATAATCAATCTATTACCAGTGAATTACCATCCTAGAGAGATTTTCCTAAGTAACCCACTAACTAACAAAGCTCACATGTTCTCAATAAATTTGTTTAAAAAAGAAAATCATTTCATTTAAAATGCACAATAATTAATCAAAAATCAAATTTCGTCTTTTCCATTTAAATCAAAATTTACTTTAAAAACCAAAACATGGGTTTTTCTTCAATTAAATGATTTTAAAAATAAAACCAATCATTAGTTTTTTATCAATTCAATTCACAACATTTTCTAAAATCAATTCTCAAATAAATTTGAAATTCCCATTGATTTCCAAAATACACCCCAAATTCAAATTTCTATTTTAATTGGGGTTTTCCAAATATCAATAAAAATTAAATTTCAAATTACTATTCATATGAAGTTGGGTTTTCATAATTACTTTGAAATAAATTTAAATAAAATCCATGACATCAATTTATAAATTTAAGTAAAAACTCAAACCGGACCACTTACCTTTGTCATGGAGATCATGTATCAACAACACTATCACAAAATTTTACAATGAAGAATGAAGGAAAAAGAAATCTATAAATCAATCCTAGAGTCAATATTAAAATAAACATAGTTTAGATCCATCAAACCTATGATTATATAACAAACCCTATTGAGTAAATTAGGAGAGAGTGAGAGAGAAAGAATGGGAGGATGATAACTTACCAAAGTGTGATCGAATGAGATCTTCCAAAATTAAATCTACCTAGGAATGGGGTTATAGGAGACAAAAATAGTTCTTGAGAGCCTTAAATACCTATTAATTCGTTCTAGGTCTAGTTAGGGTTGTGCGGGGGATAAAATAGGGATTTAGAAAATTTTAAAACAATTTTTGGAATAAAAAAGAACGGTCTAAATGGGTAGCTGGGAAGAGATACATGGTTAGAAAAACTATGCACCCTAACCATGTGACCCTCTATTAGGATGCTTGGTTTCTACTTGGGGGTGCAAGAATTGTAAAAACATTCACCAACCATGTAAACCCACACTATAAAGGGTTGCACAATTTTCACTCAGTAGGAAATTGATTTGGGAAAACCATGTTCCTACCATGTATAGCAGGAAAACTTCCAAAAAATTAAAATTTCCAACTAAAAACTCCCAAAAACATATAAAACAAAATAATAAAAATAAAAGGAGATCAAGATTACATGAAAATAAGTAAATTTATGTTACAAACTCCACACCACATAAACATCCTATTCCCAAAAATCCTATCAAGAAGCTTCCAAATAATAAAGTGTAGGCCAATGCTCTCTCACCAGTGCCTTGCTATCCCAAGAATCATGTGAGTCAAAAAGTGCTTCCATGGTGCACATATCAAAGGTATTGTCCTCATAGGAAGTACCCCTATCTCAAAATAAACTATCCTAATGGGATTATCTATTATAGATAAATTAAACTCAACATCAATATCACTCTAGATCAAAACATGATATGGACCAGAAAGATACTTTTTTAGCTTAGATACATGGATCTTATATTGTATAAAAGATAACTATGGAAGTTTTAATAAAATGTAAGCCAACTTTCCCACATTATCAATAACCTCAAAAGGTCACACAACACATGGAACATGTTTCCCTTTCTAACCAAGCTGTTGATGACCTAAATGAAGATAAACTTTCAATAACAACTACTCACCAAAAGAAAACTCCAATGATCTATAATGACTGTCAGCATAATATTTATATTGGCTTTTTTCCATCCCCATTATATAATAAATCAATAGAATCTTTATGGAAAACTCTTGAGCCATACTCGGTTCAACCAAGGATCTTTCACCGATCTCCAACCAACACAACATAGATTTGCATGGTCGGCTGTACAAGGCATCAAAAGGATCCATTCAGGTCACAAACTTATAACTATTATTATAAAAAAAACTCAACCATTACCAATTGGTGATACCAATATCCACCAAAATTAAATATACAATCCCATGACATGTCCTCAAGAATGTTTATATCCCTCTATATTTGGACATCCTTCTATGGATGGTATTCCATACTCATGAAACCTGAGATCCCATTACCTCATAAAGGCCTAAAAAAAGTGAGGTAAAACAAGGATCTTTATCAGATTCTATAGAAGTTGGAACTTTTTGAAAACAAATATTCTCTTTAAAATAGATATTTCCCAACTCCTCAACATCGTACGTACCATGAATGGGTAGAAAGTAAGAATTTTTGGTCAGCCTATCAATCACAATAGATACTGAATTATTCTTTATCTGGGTACATAGAAACCCAAACGCCAACTCTGTGGAGATGTATTCCAACTTATAATTCATCACTGTAAGCGGATGTAGAAAATACAAAGGTATCTGGTTCTCTACCATTGTCATCTTGGAAAGAATAATAATGAGGGAGAGAATCTGCAATGCCCCAACTCAAATCTGGCCACTAGAATCATCACTACATTTTAGGAAACATATTTTGGTTCCGGGGTGCACCACTAATGGGGAATTATGGAAATACCCCATCACATATTTCCTCACAAATTAATACACAAAAAAAAAACTCAAAAAACATAGAATACCCTCTATAGAGAATGACCAGTCAACAACAATTTACCTACCATAATGATTGTCTCTTATTCCACTAAAATCATCATCAAAGATTTTTTCAAGAAGAATCATCCTGAGAAGAGCGTATGTCAATACAACACTAGCCAAGAAAACCTTGACCACTATTTCTCAATCTCCTATAAACCACTATGAAAAAAGTTCCATCACGTTCCACTCTTTTGAGGATTCATTTACTGCCTGGGTTAGATGATTCCTATTCAAAGAATCATCGACGAAATTCCATTTCCCTGGTGTATAGGTAAAATCAAAGTCAAAATACTGTAGGTACTCCACCCAAAACCTCTATAAGAGATTCAAATGTTTTCTAGTGAAGATATAAATTAAACTCTTATGATCAGAATACATCTTAATCCATTTTCCAAAAAGGTACTATTTTCAAATTGTAAGAACATGAAATACAACTATGAGTTCAATTTCATGGGTTAGATAATTCTTATTTTATGTCATAAGTTTCCAAGATCCATATGATTTCACTTGATCATCCAGCATAAGAACACAACAAAAACCTGAACCTGATGCATCATATATTACCACATAGACCTACCCTCCATCTAGAAGAGTCAAAACCAATGTAAAATTAAAAAAACAATTCTGATCAACAAAATAGATCTCTCATCTCTCATACCAAATAAAAATCACTCCCTCTGAGCTATAGTGGTCCTCAAAGAATCATACTTTCAGAAATCCTTTTTGAATTGGTGATAATATTAAGAAAAATCCATGAAACACTGAATCTAGAAATCACTAGATGGTTCCTAACATTTTCTAATATCTTTTAATTTTACAATATCAACTAAAATATCATTTTTTGAGACCATGTGTCCCAAGAACATCACTTCCCAAATCCATAAATCGCATTTTGATAGAATGGAATAAAATTCAGTGATTTTTCAATAATTCTAGAACTAATCTAAAATGATACCCATGATCCACCTCATACATAGAGTAAACTGGAATGTCATCCACAATGACCACCAAGGACATATCAAGATACTAATGTAAGATCGTATTCATGAAATCCATAAAGACCTTAGGATCATTGGTTAGACCATATGAATTAACAAGGTACTCATAATTTCTATTCCTAATAGGAAATGTGGTTCTATGAATGTCAAATTCTTTAATTCTAAACTAGTGATAACCATATTGATGGTCAATCTTCAAGAACCACCTCTACCCTTTTAATTGGTAAAAAATAATTAATTAGGGGGAACATAAGCTTTTTATTTAACATAACATTATTGAGTTTTTATTAATCAACACACAGGAAAATTGTTTTATCCACTTTCTTAAAAGAAAATAATAGGTTCCGCCCAAGGTCACACACTCGGGCATATAAAAACATCTCTAAAAGATCATCCAATTGAGCCTTTTACTCTTTTATTTAATTAGGTTCCATAGAGTAATATGTAATAGATACAAGATGAATACCTATTACTATATCAATAGATAAATATACCAATCATAATGGTGGAAAACTAGAGAAGCCCGAAGGATAAATGTCAAGAAACATGATGAAAACTAGATCAATATCATCACTCAAAGACTCCCACTTCAGGTCCAAAGAGAACACTGTTATTGCTTTCCCTAACTCTGGATAAGAGGGTTGGGGTCTACATGATATCAGGTTCCATTATTCCTGGAAGAATAAACACATACCATCATGCACAATAAAAGAGACCCATTTAAGATAGAATCCCATTCCGACCTTATTAGCAGCAAGAAAATCGACCCAAAGATAAAATCAAGAAGTTTCATGTCAAGAACTAGAAAATAATAAGTAATATCAATATCTGATATATAGAAAACACAATTATGAAAATAAACTTCCTTCTATCTCTTCGTTCTGATGGGTTTAGTAAAATCCATAATATAAGATAAAATATCTATAAAATGATTTAGTAGGTTCAAAATACAAGTTGATATAAAAGAATTAGATTCTATAGTATCAAAACAATTTGTCACTAAAGATGAATCTATAGTGATGGTTGGCCTCAATGTTTCTAGTCACATATTATATTTCTCTAGAGAATCTTCACCTGTATGAAGAAGCTTCTTTCCAGATGCCTATGGTTGGAACCCATTTATTCTGGAAGTATTTAATTAAACCACAATACTTTTAGGGGTTAATTATCTCATTACACTACATGAATGATAAAATATATAAAATAACTATTACAAGTAACCTAGTAATCTACATAAAATATATATCATAGGTTCCTTAGTGAAAACACATTTTGGATTCCTAGGCTTGACAAACTGGAAATGAGTGATATTGACTCTTCTAGTCACTTTAGGTGGAATGGAAAAATTCTTCTGTCAAAAACCAACATGAGAATAAATATTCTTACTATTCCATTTAAAGTAACTCAATGAACTACCACTGGGAGAAAAATGAACTCCCCTCAAACCTAACCTAGCATCAAGATCAAGTTTGACCATCAATATCCTATCAAGAACCACAGTATAAGAAGAGATCTTTAGTAATAAAACCTAAGAATTAATTTCATATTGAATTACCATCTTGAAAAATTGAGTATTAATTTTCTCATTAAATACTATCTGAAGTGAAAAAATTTAAAGTTCATAAAATTTGTTCGTATGTTTTTATCATGGTCTTATTAGCCTTGTTGAGTTTGGAAATCTACATATCCCTAGCCGATACCATTTACTCAAGATAGAACAGTTCAGTAAAAATAACTTGCAAGTCCATCCACTCTAAAACATCATGATTATTTACTGTCACCATAGAACCCCACCATCTCCTAAAAGGTCCCTCAAGCTGGATGGTAGCACTTTTCACCTTAATAGCCTCGAGAGTTTCTAAGAAATCAAATAGAATCACTATATTTCTCAACTAGTCCCCAACCTCTTGAGGTTCATTAGAGCCTGGGAAATATGGTGGTTTCTAATGAAGGAACACCTTAGCCTGATTTTGAGACTCATCCCTCTATGGTTCCATAGTCGGAGCCTGAATGAGAATAGGTGTAGTTGCAGGTCCTAGAGTATGGAAAACCCACAAAATAATCTCAATGAGATTTTGGTTCACAAGAGTATTTTTCTATATTCCTCACCAACAGATTCCTCCAAGAGACTATTCGCGTTTCTTTTTAGTGGAATGATGCAACAACACATCAGTAATAATCATTGATGATATCATAAGATTACTCAGATGAAAAAATCAGTAAGAGAAAAAATGAAATTAATCCCATCATATAAGAAGAAAGACTTGGATTTCAACTATAAAAAACAAAATTAGGGAAAAGGATATAACCATTCCTCAAGATCACTTTCCCCAAACCATCGATGTTGAATTATGGCCTGTTACAATGAGAGATGGATAGAAACCTGCTCATAACTACCTCAGAAGTCCCAAAATGAAATCCAAAATTGTACACTAACATCAAGGAATGATTCTAAATCTGCACTTTTGATACCAATTTTTCTCAAACCATCTTGGATACCTTGGTACCTTGATACCTAAGCTGGAACTGACATGAATTGACATCGTTCATAATCTCTAATGGTTGACTACTAGCACCAGGCATCATAAAATATAAAAGTGGGAAATTATTTTCAACATAATATTCGGAAGATAAATATACACATCAGTATGCTCAAAACATAGAAGAAAGATTGTAGAGAAAAAAAAGGCATATCAAAAACCCAAAATAGAATATCATGAAAGAACTCACCAATAAGAAAGATAAACATGAAATCCAAAATGACACGATACTCCAATCACAAAATATCAATAACACCCACCTTCTCAAAGAGGTGCATTCCTTTTGTTCATATCTAGAAGAACGAAATTTAAAAATACCTGAAGGAAAATGTATTGGGTGGTCCAAAATTTCCATTAGGTTCACACCAAGAGTTCCATAAAACGATAGCACAGTAATAAACTAAATCATGCGTTAAATTTTAAATAAAACAAGGAATGGAAATGTATTTTAATATTTAAAATAAAAAAATGATTTCATTTCAAATGGTAGAAAACATTCTAAATAATAGATTAATAATCATTTTATATAAAACAGTTCATATAAATCAACTGGCATGAGTAAATAAGTATCCTAATCAATGGTATATAAATATCAAAATAACCACAACAATCACCTTGGTCATTTTACCTATGGTATGATAGTTTCTAGTTATAATATCCTCACACAATAATTGTAGTGAGTAGGGGATATGTGTACACATGTCTCTGAAGCTCAGGTTGAATAGGAATCACGACACTTCCCATCCAGGATATGATATACCTAACTAGGTTTTTTGTTGTTTTCATCCTCAATCTATTTCTAGGGAATTAAGAACCTAGCATGCTTATCAAAAATAACCCTATAACTACCAAAGCACTCATTTTCTTAGTAAATTATTTGAAAAATAGAAAATCACACACTAACTACCCAAGCTCACATATTCTCAATAAATTATTTGAAAATGGAAAATCATTACATTTCAAATTCATAATCATCATTCAAAATTCAATTGCCCACTTTTCCTTTTCAAATTGAAATCCACTTTAAAAACCAAAACAGAACGTATTCATCGATTCATTCCTCTTAAAAACAAATACAATCATATGTTTTATATCAATTCAATTTATACAATTTTTTAAAATCCAATATCAAATAAATTTTAAAATTCCACCAATTTCAAAAATATGGCCCAAATTCGAATTTTTATTTGAATTGGAGTTTTTCCCAAAATACCTACCAATTCAATTTAAAATTACAATTCACATAAAATTGGGATTTCATAATTAAATGGAAATAAATATAGATCAAATCAATAAAATAAATTTTTAGTTATATGGAGAAACTCAAATGTAACCACCTACCTTTATCATGGAGAACACGTATCAACAACACCCATGAAAAGTATTTACCATGAAGAACAATGTTAATGGAGATGTAAAAAAACTAAAATAAAGATATAAATCAATGGAAAATAGATCCATAAATCACATTATGACCTAACAAACCCTATAGAGGGAACAAATATTTGCAGGAGAGAAAGAATAGGAGGAGAAGAACTTATCAAAGAGGGATAAAACGAGATATTACACACTTCAATCAACCTAGAATGGATTTAGAGGAGACAAAAATTATTGATGAGATTCTCCAAGACCCCATAATTCATTATAGGGTGAGTTAGGTTTGATTGGGGGATAAAAATGCGGTACATGAAATTTTAAAATAATATTCCAAATAAAAAATTATCATCTCCACAGTTAGCTAGATAGGGTCGCATGATAAGATATACCATGTGACCTAAACTCTAACCCCTCTGATGCGGTGAACATATTATAATAGGTGTATGAAAAGGTTTTCAAATAGTGCAATGACTATGAAAACTCCCACTATCTATTGTTTCGTGGATTACAATGGATGGGTGCTTGGTATGGGAAAACTAGGTTCCAACCACAGACAACCTTGAAACTGAAAGAAAATAAATTTTCCACCTAAAACACCCCTAAAAAAACCCCAACAAAAGAATAATAAAAAAGGGGTTCTTGGAGTGCCTGGAAATTAGTATCAAGTTGTTACATACCATGTTTAGAGTGAGGAATGATTTGTGGGCCCAGTAAATATATTGGATATGATATATTTTAAACGTTGGCATGGATTATAAATCATGAATATGTTCTATAATGTCATGGAAAAGACATTGGATATGTTAAAATTGTATGTTTTTTTGGTTCAATTCTTTTAAAATAATTGAAGGAATAAATCTTATAAATATAATTATAGAAGTTTTTATCAGAATATAGTGAATTGGTTGTGAATTATACTATCAATTATTGAAGATGATGTTATGGAAGTTAAAGTGGTGCATTAGGATTGATAATTCATCAAAGGAATTGATTGGATTGGTTTAAAATATGTTTCTTAGAATTATTAATGTGATATATTTTGAATACATTCATTCAAGAAGGTTTTGGAGTAGAGGTGCAAGTGAAAAAACTAAGGAAGTGGTTGCATGGTTATATGAATGAAAAGTGAAATGGATTCATGGTTGGATGAAATAATAATGACATAGAGAATTGTTATGAAAGTGATTTGATTTGATTTAATGTTTGAGAAATAATTAATGGAGAATGATAAAATATAAGTTTTGATTCAACTTGCACCATGGAGATTATTCTTATGCACAATTATCTTAGAGGTCAAATTAACTCCAACAAAACACACTTGTTGCACCATTGATATTGTATATTTAGTAGAGGTATGGTCGTTTTTCACTTTTTTGTCTCAAGGTCTTCTCAACAAGGAGAAATTGTCCACACCATAGAGGTTAAAAGATTTAATTTTAATGTTAATGCTACTTTATGTGGTTCTTTTCTGTAGTTGATATGTTGTTTCGTAATCATCAAAGAGTATAAGTTCATGTTGTGAAGCGTATGGCCATTTAATAGAGTATATATGTTAGATTTTTAGAAGTTATGTATATTTTAAGGTCTCCACTCCTTGAATTATATTACAGGTCTCATGTTGAGGATAAAATAGAGCTCACACCATAATCTAGTATACCACACTCTGATGTTCAAATATGATGCAGTTTGGTATCATTATAAATTTAGAGACTTCCACATAGTAGTTAAAACTCCATTACATAAAAAACCATTAAAAATGATGTTTTTAACACTTTGAGATTTAAATACATGATTACCTTTAAACAAGTGACAATGTTTTATTGCTTTTACAACACACAACATAGAACCTAAATAATCCCACAGGAAATTTAGAAAAAGTATAAATGTTTAGGTATGATAATTAAAACCTAACCATTTAATTAGTTGGAATGAATTGGAGTAACCACTTTATGAAGTATGTATGGTAATAAAATAAAGTATATTTTTAATATGAATGAAATTCATTTGGTATATCTAAAATGACTAATTTTTTTTTATTTTTAGAATTAAATATTTCAAAAATATGCCTTTCTTGTACAATGGATTTTTTATCACCAAACTTATGATTAATTTATGATAATAAATATTTTTATGAATAATTAATTAATAATAATAATAGTTAAATTATTTAAAATAATAATAGGAATATATCATGTTCAAAAGAGTCATTTTCCCATTAAAATAGTTTTTAATTATATTTAATAATCTTATTTAATTGATAAATTTTGCATTTTTTTTAGAAAATGATAATTATTTTTGGATTCAACATATTAATAATTTTTATTATTTTTTTTGTGTTTTTCTAAAAATATTAATTTTAAGATAAATTTTGAAATATAATTTTTTTTCCAAATATCATGATTTAGTGAAATTATTTGTGTGTAAGTATGTCATAGAAATTTGTGAAACATGTTTCTACAAAAAATGTTAATTTTATAAGCGATTCTATAAATATAAAAATATATATTCTTGTTTATGAACAAATAACGAATATTTTAGAACATTAGAAACATTTTTCTCAAGAAATAATTTTTGACACATTATATATTTGTTCTTCTAAAATTAATTTCTATCACAATTATAAAATGATTAAAAATAGATTTGAAATTTGGAATTAGTAGGTCCAAATTATTTAATAATTGTTTTAATTGATCATACCTTATGAACCATTAAATATTAGTAATTCTAGGGATTTATATATTCCGAGGAAGTCCATAGTTGTTTGGATGAGGAAGGGAGGAGTTTAGAGCTATTTTGGAGGAAAATCAGGTGTTTTGTAGGTTAATGGTAGAACTGTACCATAAGAAAATGGTGGTAGCACCTGATTGTAGAACCTAACAATAGAACAATGGTGGTAGAACCCAATAGCATCACATTGAATGTATCACTTGATGGAAACACCTGATGGAAGCACACTAACGGTAGTACCAGATGTTAGTACACTGATGGTAGCACATAATGGTTGCACAATTATAATAGCACACTGATGGTATAATATAATGATAACACACTGGTGGTAGCACCTAATGGTGGAACTCTGGTGGAAGAACTTGATGGAATCACACTTTCAGTAGCCCATGATAATAGACCACTTACGATAGCACAAGACAGTATAACACTATTAATAGCACCTAATGGAAGCACACTAGAAGTATCACCTAATTGTATCACATGACGATAGCTTCCAACGATAACACCTAACAATATCAACCAACAATAGCAAGATCCCTATTTTACTAAGATTCCAATGTTTCCCTTTTTACATTTTTTTGAATAAAAATGGGTTTAATGCCTTATGTAATGGAATTAATTCTTTTTTAAGGGATGATAATTGTATATTCAATTTTTTTAAATTTCGGAGTTATTTTAATTGATACAACACATGAATTTATTGAGATTGTTATTTAATGGTCAATTAAAACCATAACAAATCCTACTAGTTTTGGATATTTTCATTTTAAAGAGAAGATATTTCCTTCATTATTTTTGGCTTGGTTTCACTTGAGAAAAGAGTTTTCATATCCTTTTCCCATGGAGTCATGAAACTATATTACTATAGTTTGATCGAGTTCACTGGAGGTGGTATCCTCTTATGATCATGCCCTTATTTTTTGTGATTAAAATTGTGTAAATATTATTCTGAATAGGTATGGGTATTCCTTCTTTTCTTATCATTGTGTCATATAAGAGGGTTTTATAGTTTTGTTAATTTTTTGGAAGTTGGTTTTTTCTTCCTCAACAAAGAAAAATAAATCCATTTTATTCAATTAAAGGGGAAGGGAAATAAATATACTGTTTTTAAAACCTTCATATCATTATTGATATTATGTAATGTTTAGGCTAATTTCCTGATAAGAATCATGGTCATTGAGGGTATTTTCTTGTGATGTATTTTTGGTTTTATAGATCCTCTATTTTTCTAACTGGTTGTTATCACCATAAATATAAATTGGATAATAACTTATATCTAGTTAATGAAGAGGATACCCCTTGAATATATTTGTGTGAGAATACCTGTAAAAGTGAAGTGGGATTGATAAAAACCCCATGATAAATATGATAAATTATTTGTGATGTTATGTGGAAATTGCTATCACAGATAAATGTGTGATACGTTGTGAGGTTGGTTTGTGGGGAATTTGGGATGGAAATTGGGGGTCATGTGGAAGTTGTGATGAGGAGGTGGATGTTGATGTGATGGTGAATGTGTTGCTTTTTTAGGATGAGGATTATTGAGTTATTATTATTATTATGTGCAGTGTTACACTAGTTTCACAATTTTTAAATCCATTAAATAAATGATAATAATGAAATTGAAATGGTATGGGCAAGTTTTAAAAATGTGTAGAAATGAATAATATACACTTGAATCGAAGTGGGATGTGTAGTTAACAAGGTAATTGATTATATATAAAATAATGGGAAGGAAATATAAATAAATGGGTTGGTCAAATGGATTTTGTTGGTAAATGTGAAATCATTGAAATAATATAATTTTTAATGGAATGGTGTAATGTGAGATGTGAAGTTTGGTTTTTTTGTGTGAAATTTTCATTTAGTGGCTACAACAAAAGTGGTGTTGTTGTGAGGCTAGGTGGTAATGTTGGGAGTTTTTTATTTCTTTCTTGAGAATCCATAGATTGTGATTGTGTAGATATATATATATATATATATATATATATTATATGTTCATTTTCATTTTCTATATGCACTTGAACCTTGTATAATACCATTTTCCATCACCCATATATGTATATGGAGGGTGTTTTCCCTAATATCATAGTAATAATGGTGGATGGCTGGGTACCCACTCTTTTCCACTCCCTCATCTAGGCGTTGATGACATTCATTGGTCGTGATGTCCGTAAGTTGAAAGTGAGTTGTCTCAATGATGAAATAGATTATGGAAGGGGCCATGCTTGGTAAGAGGATGAAACAAGGTGGAAATTCTGCATATTCATGATACCCTACTTCATTGGTTACACCATAGATCTGGTGTCTTCAGGAGAGATATTATGTGATGGTTGTGTCATGGGTCAGTGAGAGGTGATGTGATGACCATGTTTTGGGGTGGTGAGAGGTGATGTGATGTAATAAGTTTCTTTAGGTGGGATGTTATGTGTTGACCATTCTATGGGGTGGTACTATGTAGTTGTGATAGAAAATAGATAGATATTTCCGGACATATGATGTTGGGGTGAGAGAGAGTAAAATTAATGGGAAAATGGTGCAGGGTACATAATATTGATATACTTCATATTATGTCATTATACTTGGATTTGTAACTTGGGGAACACACACTAGTTACGATGCTCTTGGTTAGCTAACCTCTTTTGGTACTATTCAGTTCAGTTATTTTCTCACTGGTGCATTAGTATGATTCCATAACACATGTCAAAAATATTTTGTTTACCCTATTGAGTATTCTGTCATGCTCACAACATTCATATAAACTATGTTTCATCTTTATAGGAGGATTATGTGGACTTTGATGGGAATAGTAATATTGGAAATGTGGAAAGTTTTTGTGTCATTTTCATAGATTCTATTTAGTTACTTGTTTTTTGACACTTTTATTTGTTTTGTATTATGTACACATGCATTGTAGGATGATTTTGTGTTTACTTATATATTATCATGGAGTTTCTTATGGTAAATTCATCTAATCCACTATTATTATTTTCTTATAGAGGGTATGGTATCACATATCAAGATATTTTTATACCTTATGTCTTAGTCACCAACCCAAGTCCTACTGATGGTATGATTTAGGGGTTATTATCTCCCCTTCTTCATTTTTTCCTAGGATGGTGTACCTTTATATGGATAGGGTAATAAAAGAGTGGTATTAGAAGGATAGTTGAGAGGTTGGATGGAGTTTGGAGTTTGGAACTATGATGATTTCCTGTGTTTGTAAGTTAATGATGTCAATTGAACTATTTCTATGACATAGGCTATGGAAACTAGCTAGGAAATAGCATTTTAGGTCCCCAAGTGATCCAATGCATAGACTCTGAGATTATTGAATGACCAATTAAGGTGTAAACACTTGATCTGTTGAGGACATTGATTAGTGACATAGGACATTGTACTCTTATTAGTGGCATGATTTAGGAAAGTAAGATGTAATCATTGAAAATATGGAGATAGAATGTTGTTTCGGGGAGTTGGAGATTTATTTTATCTTGATACAGTCCAGGGATAAGTGATGGGTACAATTGGAAGTTATTAAGACATAGGGAGATTCTTGTTAGTGGTGAATTTTTTTTGGGAGATCGGAAGCTGGCATACCTCTTGTGGTCAAATTTCAAGAGTGATTATAATTCAGAGTTTTTATCATTGACCATGAATGCTGTGAAGAGGTAGGAGTATTTCTCTTTTCCGTAGGGTAACATGTTAGTTTGATAGATTAAGATCTAGTTGAAGGATCTTTTTTGTTCCTCTAAAACATTTTTCCCAATGATAAGTTTTCTGCTTAACATCTGGAGAAGGGACTACGTTATTTTTAATAGTATGTCATGAATCCATTTACATTTCCAACCTAATTGTATAGTTATAATAATGAGGACCGATCAAGAAAAAGTAATTTAAAGTAGGTTTATTAAGTGAGATGGACCAATAGTTTTCTTTTGGGGGAGTTTCTAGAAGTAGTTTTTAGCCGCTAGGGAGTTCAATGTTTTGACCATCTTGGAGTCGACTACATTAGCTTCCCTTCTAGAATTTTGGGGTCAGTGGTTTCCATGATTATTCTAGTGTATTTTGTTTAGAATTATTTATCTTTAGGGTATTTTGAGATCACTAGAACCAGTGCCTAGTGGTTTTTCATGATCACTTTTGTGGGAGTGGTCAGGTTCAACGTCAACCTTAGCAGCAATTTACAACGAGGCCATTTCAATAGAATGGGTAGCAGGCTTATACTCCATTGAGAAGTGGAAAAATAGGTGCAGTCCTTAGGATGTTCCTTGAATTTGGTTAGATCAACTAAATTGTAATTGTGGAGGTGGAAGTCCACAAAGATGTATTGGATATGGGTGTGGTCAACTTTATGCAGTGGAGGTGGCAGTGCTAAAGGGGGAATAGATCCTTAGATGTATGATCAATTTTTTAGTACCCTTGTTTGTGATGGGTTTTATTAAGGAGATCTGTACTTGTTTGTTTCACCTACTCTATTATGTGATTTAGAACTAGAAAAATATAGTCTACCCATTACCCTTGTGTTGACTATGCCTGTTGGAGGCTAGAATAGGTTGTTTGTTGTTTTCTGAGGATGAAGACTAATGATGATGCCACATCCGTTGCATGGGGATACTTTCTTGCACAAGATAAAACCATGTGATTTCATCATAAATATAAAATAGTTTTATTCTATTCATTCTTTTATCGAATTATACTGGAGGAGAGATGTGTTTTCAAATGTGGATATCTGGTGTGAAACTTTAATTGGTGACCAGATTCGTCAAGTGGGTAGTAGACCTATGGAGCCCATTCTTTCTGTGATGGTTGAACTCTATATGGAATCATTATAAGCTATAATAGTGGAGGTTATAAAGGTTTTTAGGGAGTTTTTGGATGTTTTTCTTGAGGAGGTTGTGACACTACCCTGTTGACATGAGGTTTAGTTCAAGATAGATCTGTAGCCCGGTGCTTCTTTGATTTTGATGGATCCATATCAGATGCAGAACAATGAGTTTTGTGAGTTGATAATTTAGATATATTTTCTAATTTATAATGTTTTCAACCATATTAGAATATCACCATGATGTGTTCTAGTGTTTTTATCCAAGAATACATATGTTATCCTCAGATTTTCTATAGACAACTAGAGGTTAAACCATGTAAAAACCAAGAATATATACTATATCCTGAGGATCATTGGTCTTTTTTACCAATTGGGGGGGATAATTGGTTCTACAAGATAGATCTATTATTTGGATGTCACCAGTTGAAGGTAATGTCCTGAATACAACCTTTAGATGTAGGTATGCACACTTAGAGTTTTTTGTCATCCCATTTGTTGTCACAAACACTCCCATTGTGTTCATGGGATTCAAGAACTCAATGTTCCACAAATTCATGGACCAGTTCGTAGTCATGTTCATTGATGAAATATTGATCTATAAGAGGTTATAGGAGGATCATTTCAATCATCACAGAGTAATATTTAGGTCCTTTGATTCCACCAGCTCTATGTAAAGTCATCCAAGTGTAATTTCTAGAAATGAGGTTTGCATTTACCTGGGTATGTGGTGTCTCAGTAAGATTATCCATAGAATCATAAAATGTCTAGGTAAATTTTTCTTGGGTAGCACCTAAGAATGTGGAAGATGTTCACGAGTTCCTTTGTTTTATAGGTTATTATTGGAGGTTCAGGGACGATTTCTCACGGATTGCCTCCCCATTAACAAATTTTACTAGAAAGGATCAGGCTTTTATCTGGAATGATCAGTGTCAAAAATTGTTTTACTATTTGATGGGAAATTGGTTTTTTCAACAATGATTTAATTTCAAGAGGAAGGGGTGATGTTTTTTGGGGGTTTTTAATGATTTCTATCTGATCTTGGGATTCATATTCATGCTGCATAAGTCATTGATCTTTTATGGTCATAGGTAATTATGCCCCCATGAGTATAGCTATTTAACCATTGATATATAAATAAATGTTTTTGTTTTTGTGATAAATCTATGGATAAATTACCTAATTGGTGATAAAATTTTGGTCTTGACAGATCATAAGATTTTAAGGAATATATTATCTTAGTATGATATGAATCTATAAAAATAGACGGGGATATATTTTTCTCAAGATTATGATTTTAATATCTCATACACCTTAGGAGAAGGGAAATTTTTGTCCAATTATTTGAGTAGGATATCATGGAAGGATATGGATTTAGAGTCTAGGGATTCATAAAAAGTTATAGAGTAGGTTTCATCCATATACATAGATATGGGGGCAGTTGATTGGGAAGGTTTCTTGTTTCAGATGAAAGTGTAGTCTTCTATGATATGGTGGGGGGGATTCTTAGTGGAGAGACTCATATGTATAGGTGTTGTATGATCATGTTGTCCATAGTGATTCTGTAGAGGGATGGTTGTAGATGGGTAGAACCAGATGTTGTTTCAAGGGAGTTTGTTTGTTCTCGTGGTGTCACAGGAAGAAGTCCCCTAGAAGATTAATTGATTTCCATTATCAGTAAGACCAATTGTATCTAAGATGTATCATGGTTATAAGATACCATTTTGGTGTCCAGAGATAAAATAGGCAGTGACTGAGTTCATGGATTGATGTTGGGTCTTCTGGTAACTGAAGTCCAATCATCATGTTCCTTGTAGTTTCCTGCATCCCTTGGATGTTCTCAAGTGGAAATGGGATCAATTATAAATGGGCTATATTTCTGGATTACTTTTATCTCCAAGAGGTTTTGATGATATGTGTGTAATTCTGGATTGGTTAATGGAATTGGATGAAAATATAGTGATCAAGGAGTTGGAGATTGGAACTTGCTATTGGATATCAGTTATGCCTCAATACTACTTTCCACCCTCAAATGGATGGGTAGATACAGTGGCCAATCCAAATGTGGGAGTATGTACTATGGGCATGTATCTTAGAGTTTTCAAGATCTTAGGAAAAAAATTCCTTTGGTTTAGTTTTTATACAATGATATATATCACCCATTCCTCGACATGAACTCTTTTAAGGATTTTTATGGATGGCCACATCATACATTATTGTGTTGGGATTAGGTTTGGTAGTTAGTAGTTATTGGACCCAATGTAGTACAAATTATGATAGTGAAGGTTCAATTGGGTTTTGATAGGATGAATGTAGAAAAAGATATAAAGAAGTATTATAATGATCATAGGAGGAGGACATTGGATTTCTAGGTTTGATATAACCTTTTCATGAAGTTTTACCCTCGAGGTGGATGTACAAGTTCAACAAGGGGAGTATTCTCTCAGCCCAATTTGTTGGACCCTTAAAGGTGTTGGGGTATATTGGTAAGGTGTCTTACTAGTTGGAACTTCCACCATGATTTGACCATATCTACGATGTATTCCTTGTCACTCAACTTTTTTAGTATCTTTAAGATGACACCCAGTCATTGATTGGGGAGAGTTAGATATCAAGGATGATGTGACGTTCATGGGGAGTCTAGTAGAGATCCAAGTTTGTCAAGTGAAGGTAACATGAGAATAAATAATTACCTTGGTTCATGTGTTGTAGAGACATGGTGGTCTGTAGGGGAGTATTTTGGAGTGTGATTATTAGATGCGTACCTAGTACCTAGATTGGAAATGAGTCATTTTAATATATTTTGTACCTTGTTTTTATTTGATGTGGTGTTTTTAACTTTCTTTTTTTATGATATGTTCTTCTTACTCATTGGTATGATGTGTGATTAGGAATTCAATTCATACATATTTAGTAAAACCTAATTCCTAATAAAGACTCATTATAATTTTACCTGATTAAAACTATGTAAGAGAATTAGTGATACCCAAAGAGGATAATATTTTAACATGGTAGATGGAATTTATTAAATAATATTATTGGGATCTGTTATGGGATGTTTGTACAAGTTGTTGGATTGGCCAATGTGGAGGCTGAGATAGTAATTTGGTGGTTTTACAAGGTGTTGTGAATGTTTTTTTGGTTTGTGAGTTTCATTAGTGGTGGTGTTTTGGATGTAACAAGATCATAGAGAGGTATCTCAAAAAAAATATGTTTTGACCTCATACTTCTTTCATTATGGGAAGTTTTTTATTCTTGAGGGAGTGATTATTTTTTAAGGTATATGATGTAATTTCATAGACCATATGACCTAATTCATTATGGTAAAACTTGTTATTGAGGTTTCTTGGGGAAGTTAATAGGAGTTTGGAGGGGGAAGGGAATATTTTGGAGGTTTTTTTGTGGGAAAATATTTTTTCAAGAGGTTAATAATAACACATGATGATACCACAATAGTGATATGACCTGAGAATAGCCTACTAGAGGTACCACCTGATGAAAACACCCTGGTAGTAGCACTTGAGAGTAGCTTATAATGGTAGCACCTGATGGTAGCACACTAGTGATTGAAAAAGAAGGTATCACCTGTAATTATCACCATATGGTAGCACACTAGTGGTAGCACCTCATTGTTGCACACTGATGGTAGCACCTGATTTTCACACACTGGTGGTGGCACCTGACTATGGTAAACTGGCGGTAGCACCTGACAGTAGAACACTAGATGTGTTCATGATGGTAACACTTATTCAGAAGTAAATGACTGTAACACACTGATAGTAAAACCTGATAGTAGGACACTAGAATTAGCGCCTGATGGTATCACTTGATGTTAGTTTTAATGGTAGCACCTAACAGTAGCACCCAATAGTATAATGATCCATATTCTCCTAATTTTCCATTTTTTCTCTTTTGAATCCTTTTTTAGGAAAAATACTTTTAAAGCCTTAATTAGTGGAATTAAATGTGGTTTTAATGTTTTTTTAATTATATCTTCAATTTCTTAAAATTTAGAAGCATTTTTAATTGTCTATATCGTGTAAGTTTATGAGATCCACTTTTACTAGTCAATTAAAATCATATCAAATCCTGATAGTTCTAGATATGTTTACTCTAAAGTAAATATCCTTCCTTCCTCATTTCTATATTTTTATCTATTGATATTAGAGGTTCTGAATCCTTTTCACTTGGATTCATAGAACATTGGTGATGTTGTTGGTTTGAGTTCCCTATAGGTGGTTTCATCCTATGAGTATGCCCTCTAGTTTTAATGCAGAAAATTTTATAAATATAATTTCTTCCAAGTAGGTATATTCCTTTCTCCTCCATTTTATCATGTGTTAGGGGTTTATACATTTTTAAAATTTTGGAAATATGGTTGAATATATCTGAAAAAAGATAAAATAATCTATTCACTTTATTTTAATGGGAGGGGAAATAAATCAAATGTTTTTATAGATTTGATATTATTATTGATATTTTTAATGTATAGGTTAATTACCTACTAAAAATCAAGGTCATTTGGTGTCTTTTCTTCCATTTTATTTTTGTGTTATAGGACCCATATTTTTTTATATTTTATCACCCTCAATGGAAATGGGAAAACCACTTATATCTAGTTAATGAAGAGGTTTCCCATGGAAAATATTTCTTGTGTGCGAGTTCCCTTAAATGTGAGTTGGAATTGATTAAAAATTTCCTCAATAAAAAAGGACAAGATACATGATGTTGAAATTGTTTTGATATATGAATGTGTTATCCGTTATGAGACCATGCTGTTAGAAGATTGGGATGAAAAGTTGTGGTGATGTGGAGATTATGATGAGGAGGTGGATGTGGATGTGGTTGTGGCTGTGTGATCTTGTTGGCATGAAGTTGATGAGCTATTTTTTACTGTGATGTGTGGTGTTATGCTAGTTTCTTAAGTAATGGGGGGATTAAATAAGTGATAATGTTTAAATTGAAATGTATAATGATGGTTTAAAAATTGGTTAAAAAGAATATTGGGCACTTAAATCTAAGTTGGTTGTGTATTTTAAATTGTCAATGTTTATATTAGAAATGATGGTCTTGAAATTTAAAGAAATGGGTTGTTGAAATAAATTTTTTTGTTAAATGGGAAATATAGGAAATAGATGAATTTTTAATGAAAGTGTGGAATGTGAAATATAAAGTCTGGCATGTATATGTGAGGTTTCTATTTAGTTGTGGTAGAAAACATGGTAACATTTCCTAGATTAGTGGTGTTATTGGGAGATGGTTAGTACTTTTTTTTTATCGATGTGATGTCCTTGTGTGCAGATATATGTTTCTATATACCGCATATATTCCTTGTGATTTTATATACACACCCCACCTGTATCGATCACCACGTGCCAACACCCATATATATATGGGTGGTGTTTTCCCAATATCCTAATGATGTGGATGGATTTATGGATAATTGACCTTTCCTAATCTCCCCAATAGGCATCGATGAAATGCGTAGTTTGTGATGGGAAGAAGTCAAAAGTTGGATATCGAGATGATGAGATTGCTTATGGTGGGGGTGTGAATAGTAGGAGGAGGACACAAAGTTGATTTCCTACATGTTCACGATACCCTACTGCTTTGGTTATTAAATTTCATAAGTTTATTTTGGTGAGATGTTATGTGATGACCATGATGTGGGGTGAGGTGACATGATTTTCCATGTTTCTTTGGGAAGGTTGTCAGGTATCTAACTTGCTATGGGATAGTGCGATACAGTTGTGATACAATTGATAAGGAATAGCTAGAACATGTAATATTGGGATGTCATCGCGAAAATTAATTGGGAAAGTGGTTCATGGAACCCGATATTGATATTATTTATATCATGTTATTATAATTTGATGAATTGTCTATTGAGAGTTCTACAGTGAGGATGGGATTGGTTAACTGACCTATTTAGATGTTGTTTGGTTATTCTATTTTCTCATTGGTACATTTGTACACTTCCTTCACGTGTACATGATAGAGTATGGTTACCCTACAATGTATAATTGTATGATAAACCTAAGTATATAAACTATTTTTCTGGTTTATTGAAGGATTACATAGACTGTGATGGGTATTACTTGCTTGGATATCTAAAAAGTTATTGTGTCACTACCATAACTTTTATTATCGTACTTGTTTTTAGACTTTTATATGTAACTATTTTATTTTCACAAACATTGTGGGATTATTTTGGGTTTATTTATATAATTTCATGAATTTCCTTCTAATTGATTCATCCTATCTCTCGATCTTGTTTCTAAATAGAGGGTAATGACTCCCATGTCAAGAAATTTTTATACCATCAGTGTTAATAACAAACCCAAGCCCTACTAGAGGGTAGACTCAGGGTGCCATTATCTCATTTTTTTCATTGGAAGACAATAAATATTACCTTTGGAAGTAGGGGTCATGACATTAACTAAGATATTTTTATGCATAAAAAATAAATTACTTATTTAAAAACCAGTTACTACTATAAGAGTAAATTACGGTTAAAGGGGATGAACCTAGTGTACATGTATAGAACTTTATAGAAAATGTGAGATAATGTAGTATTGAAGTATTTATATCACATTATAGTTCATAAAAGTATTATTTATCAATTTTGAATCCACTTTCCATGAAAGAGACTTCCCATTATTGAAAAATTATGGGTATTTAAAAAAATGCCATTCCTTCTCATTTAAAAAAGGGTTATCTGACCACAAATTCAATAATACACCAAAAATTACGTTTCCTCCTAAAAACAGACCATTTTTATTTCCCACAGGATCTACATCCACCTCCATGATATTCTATTCAAAATATATTAGCCTAATCCCTCCTTTTCTAATGAATTCTCTATGGATAATATAAAATTTATCAACTTTCAAAATCATTTTTAATTAATATCATTCATTTATATGATACCTATTAATATTAAATTCTTTAGATAAATATTTAATGAAATTAGAATAATTTATATACTAAATTTTATTATGCTATTGAAATTACTATTAACCAGCTTTCCCCTCTTCCCTTATGAAAAAGGGAAACATGATTTATGTATATGTGTGAACAACTACCTCTATGAAGAAATAGTTTCATTTTACTTCATCAACATTAATGGATGGTACCAAGATTGTGTTTAATTGATAAATATTTTTTATTTTATCATTATATTTCTATTTTGAAAAATTATAGAACCTATTTTTTATATGATCAACAAACAATTTTCAGTAATTCAATCATTTAATACAAGGATACTAATTGGAAAATATATTTATTCATATCCTGTAATATATTTATATCCATTAATCATTCTTATAATTCCATAAAATTATAATATATCACACTAATAAACACAATATAAAATCATTAGTCTTTTGGTATAATGATATTATAACTAAATCACCAAATAATTTTCAATTAATCCTGGAAAGTTCATGTTTAGGATGATTTACCACTTGAACAATGATATAAATCTAAATCATGTATAGATATGGGAAAATAATTACAGGAATAATAGAATAAAAATATTTAAATAATGATTTTTTTTTATATAATTTTAATTTTTTTAAACTCATTAATTATGAAAATAGATTTTGTTCGTTAGGAATCTCTTAAACCTGATCATCATCAAATTGACCATCAAAAACTCTTACCAAAACTACCATGAATGAAATTATAAATTTTCAAATATCAGGAAACATATATTATATTACCTTTATGGATATCGGGAAGAAAAAATTTGTAACAATAAGTATCAATAAAACTTTTTTATAAAACTAGTTCAAAATGACCAAGTTTACACACACACGATGTTTAAAATATGCTATAAAAAGTGTAATTCATATAGAGAATGATTAAAAAAGAGTATAAATGGAAAATATATGTGTAAGGTTATTAAATAGGTTATTTAGATAGATATTTGTGTTATATAGGTCGTTAGGTCTCATTCTAGAAATCCATGATAAAATGTAGAGTTTATCTTGGTCTCAATTCTGATTTTAAGACATAATACGTTTTCTACACCATGTTTTACTTTTACTGCGTATTTACAGACTAGGGATTGATTTTTATCATTATTTATTTATTTAGTAGGATGTAATTATCCAAATTAAATCCCATTTTTTAATGTATATTGATTAAATTTTTACCCTTTTAGTAAGGTTTTTTTTAACCCAATATTCGTTCATTTATCTATGATCATTATTTAGAACGTATTTCATATAGGATGGGTACATTAAAACCATTGATGTATTATGTGGTATTAACTCAGTTTTTCTATGGATTTATATTCCTCCAAAATAAATCTTTTAAAACGTTTCTTACCTTATGGGGTATGTTTCTTATATGGGATGTTGATAGCTCTAATCTCATTTCTCTATGTTATAATGTTTTTTCTTGAACATTTTTCATCCTTGATTAGGTTTCACCACCGTAATATTTTATTATATGTGATTTGATAATATTATTTTGTAAAAATATTTATTAATACAAATATTTTTCTATTAATCATTTTACAATGTGAATTTTCAAAAATCGTATTTTTAAAGTGTTAAAAAAGTTTTCTTCCCGTCATTATTAAATGTTCAATAATTAGATCTAAATTTCTTATATAAAACAGTTTTTCATTTTCAATGATCAATTATTTGATATTCTTTTTAAAAGTAAATTTTTTCAAAATATTTCACTTCAGTTTTCCAAAATTTAATATTAAATGGGGCATATAATTTTAAAATTTATATCAATGAAATTTGTTTTTCTTCTAAATGACAATTTAAGTTTTCACCAAAATTTCCATTTTCATATTCAAAAGGATTTAAACTTATGGCATTTAGTTTTTAAAATTTATCCTTTAATAAATATATATTTTAAATTTGTGTAATAGAACTCATGGTATCAAAAAATTCAATTCTTGATCGTTTTTTTGTGATATTCCTCATCGAATTCCTTTGCAAGGATGTTATTCACCTATGTCCAGGTCCTTCTAATATTCCATTATTACACCAATTATATATTACTTTGAAACTATATAATTTATTTCTCTACAATAATTATGATTTTCTCATATATATCAAAATAAGAATCCATATATCCTTTTTATTTCCAATCCATCCATTTTTCATAGGAATGGTATTTTATCTAATACATTTCCTCTATGGAAACTCTTTATTTCCTTATTATTATTGAAGGAAGTTAACCTAGATTACATAAAATTATTTATTGAGGAAATATTGAGAATTCCTATACTTTTTATTTTGATATGTATATTTATTAATTACTTAGGAATGTTGATTATGTATTGTTTACACATTATCTCATTAATGACTGCATTGAACATAAACAAGTGATGAGTGGAAACCGAAATTATATAGCCCCTCAGGGAATTGGTAGGTCTCATAAGACCAACATGTTTGGTTATTTGGTGCATGCCTACCAAATTTATAAATATTTATTGACTTTGGTATTGAATATAAGAATTATGTCTTGACAATAGACTTGATGAAAATAATGAAATCTTGGAAGAGGCCTTGAGAGTAAGATATAGATGTCCAATATTATGATTTCTTTCACCACACATTCATTTTTTATTATCCACATGATATATTTATTTTCATTGATATTTTTGGATATATTATACACCATGGTTCAGTTTATTATGGAATTATAATAATTACTTTTCCAACCATAATATGTAATCTATTTTTATTCCTTGAATGCTTTAGTTGTATGTTTTCCCTTACTGAGTGTTTGATATTTCCCCTTCATATGATTCTATTTCCCTAGGTCTAGTAGAATAATTTGATACATTATATGTACAGTATGATAACTTCTGTGTAGATTTTTTGGGTTATGTTGAAGACTTTTTTGGCTTAACCACTTCATAGTATCACGAGGGAACAATGTCCATTTGATTTCTCTTATTAGTTAATAATGTTCCCTAACTATCTATTTATCTAAGCCTATAATTATCTTTAGGATGTAATATATTAAATAATCTGTATTTATTTTTTTAACTACATAAATTTATATCTAGTATTTTATAATTGGTATGAAAGCAATTATATAAAGTATATTTTTATGGTACTGGGCTCGGGAGTACGGGTCTAGGGCACCATTGTTAGTATCATATAAGGTTTTATATATCTTTTCAGATTAAGATGTTTATTGAGGATAATTTCAAAATTTATAGGAAAATATTGGTCATAATTTAAAAGATATAGAAAACCCTTTGGGATAGTATATGATTTAATGACAAGTTAATAATTCTCATCATATTTGGAGATTAGGATTATAGAAAATTAGTGAAATTCTTAAAATATGTCAAAGTATATGATATCATCTTAATGTTTTATTAACATCATGAGAATATGGTTTTTATAATAATTAAATCCTTGTATGAATATTGGTATATGGATATGGTTGTGAAACAAATGCACTTACAGGTAATCTCTATAAAAAGGGTTGGTTGAGGAATGACTCTATCATCACTCCAATGCATGATGAGTGGGTATAATACTTCCCAACTAGATAGAACGTCCTAGTTGATATTCCTTGGTTGATCATATTCTATTCATGATTAACTATAAGTTATTGATTTTCTAGTTACATCAAGGGATTCAGTTAAGGATTATGATAAAAAACATAGAGTAACTTAGTTTAAACAAATAATTTTATAGGTTGAGTATTGGATGAGATATGTAAAACTGAGAGTGATAAGTTATAAAAAAACTATATGATTACATGATTGTGTTATAAAATTATGTATTTTGAGGATAAATTATCATAATTCTCATAAGATGTTATTTTTTCATTATTTATGTCAACAAATTTTGGTTTTTTAATGGATAGAGCTAGAAGCAACAAAGTTAACAGATGGTGTGAGCCTAACGTAGTGATTGTCCTAATGATAAAGAAATATAATTCGAATATGGAATAAGAAATTTACTTATTGTGACAAACCAACTATCATGAAATATGATTAACCCTGTGAACAGTTTATAATTCCTAAACACACCAATAAAGATAATGTAAGAGTCTCAAGGAAGTTTAGGGGAATGAGATGACGAAGGAAGGAATATTTAAATTCATTCATGAAGAATACATGGATAGAATCGTGGGAAAATTTACCTAAATGGATATATAGATACTATAAATTTGGAGATGAAGGCCATCTGACTCACATATTTTAGGCAAATAGAGAATCTAAAACCAACTTTTTCTTTCAAATTCTAGGTAATTGGGTGTTATGGGACTCAATGTCCCTATCTAATAGAAAATGAAAGAAATAGTCACAAAAATGAGGAGAACAACAAAAATAAAATGAAACTACTTTTAATGTAGCAAATAATGAATTATCACTATAGATTTCTTGATATCTTATGTCAAGAAATTTTACAACAACTATTAGATTTTATTTTAAAAATAAAAAACACCTTGTGGTATAATTATTATTAAGTCGTTTTCTATGTTTGTGGGATGTTATTCCTTATGAACCCTAATAATCATACAATAGTAGAGTTCAATATAAAATTTTTAAGGATTTACCTAAATTTATAAATGGATTATAAATTTTTTCTTTATAGATAAATATCATTCCACATTATAAAAAACCCCATGATCATCAAGGAGTGTATGGTTAATTATGGGACCCCGATTGAAATTACTATTACATGAAGAGTCAAATTGTGAGGATGGAATATATTTAAGGGGTAGGGAGAATGTAACACCCTATAATTATAATATATAATTACCTTTGAATAATTACATGTATTAATACCTTGATCCGTATTAAATAATTAACTTAAATGAAACTGCAATATATTTAGAAAATGATAAAATATTTAAGAATGGACATTAAAATATATCCATTGAATTATTTTTAATCAATGGGAGTAATAAATTTATGAAATACTCATAGAAATAAAAATAAAGGATTATTTTAATATGGATTAAATTCAATTATCATTGCTAAAATAATTAATAAGATCATTTTAATCTTAGAATTATATTTTTCTAAAAAAATTCAATTTACGTGCTATGTTATTTTGTCAAACGAAATTTATGATTAAATTATGGTAATTATAATGACCCAAATATCCATTAATGAAAATTCATCTTGGTCTATTTAAATGTATTCTTATGGTTATGTAAAACATATGAACTTAGGTGGTTTAATGTTTTGGATTTTAAAATAATGGTACGAATTTTGATCGTTGCTAATATTGTCGTTAAACAGTGATCACATGAATAGTATAAATATAGGGCTTTAACAAATCCAATTTACTAAGACAAAGATAGCGATGGCCTCATCCTATAGACATAACCCATATGAAGCCCATTTGTCAGATCTGAGAAAGGAGGTGGCATCATTGGGCTTAGCTTTTGACCATGCCCAAGCCGAGCTTGAATACGTTAAGCTCGACCAGAACTGCCTATGAGACAAGTGTAAGTTGATATAGATTACCATTCGAGCAATGCTATCCAAGCCAACCCAAGAGTCTATCATCATCGCGAACCTTACCCTAAGGTCTTATGCTGGTGTTTTAAGGGGTTATGTGAAAATACCCTAGTACTATGATTATGTAGATTATTCTATTATAGAGAATACACATTCTTTTTATTATTTTTTATTTGTAAATAGTTTTTAAAGCACAAATAGTATTATCAGTTAATATTAAAATAAGACATCTATTTTGATGATTTAATGGATTTTTGAATTAAATAATATTTTAAAAATTTATTATTATTATTATTATTAAATTAATTTTTATAAAATATAAATTATCATATAATTTTATGAATGTAATTGTAATATTTATTATGGTTTGGAAGCTCTTTTTGTCGAAACCCATGAATTTTTTATAAATGTCAGTTTTTATTTTAAAAGTAAAAATTAACATATTTAGAAAATTATTTAGCTACAATGAATATAATTTTTTGAATCAAGACGTCAAAATTATCCAATGGTGAGTTTTTCAAATTTTTTTTGAGATAATCGAATTTTTGGGTAAAATATTTAATACCATTTAAATATATAATGTGATTTATTACATCATAATGACCCAATAGTGATGTAATAAAATATTATAATTTTTTTTTTCAAGAAATATGTGTTTTATCATTAAAATAATGTGATTTTATATTTGTTATATATATTTTACAAAGCATTAGTGGACCCTCCAAGACTTATAAAACATTATAGAGTTTTTAATTTTTTTCCTTGAGAGTGTGAATCTCCTCCACATATGAAACCCTATTATTTTAATACATTAGCCCATTGTCCTTATAAAATATTTTTTCCACTCCTCTTTGGAAAAAACAATGGAAAAAACCATGGTATGGTTTGTGGTTTTGATTAGTTTAATGTGTGGTGTCCCAAACCTAAATAATAAAGAATTCCCTCTCATTTCCTATATAAACCCACCCAAGATCTCTCTTCCTCATCACTAAAAGAATGTTTTGTTCATATAACCCCTTACCTCCTCTCCCTATAATCCCCTCAAGGTTCCCCAATCTCTCAAGAAGCCTCTGTCAAGCCTCTCCCAAGCCTTTGGTATCACACTTCCATGTACGGGGTTCCTTCCATTCTCTTTTTGTCCACGTTTCTTAATATTGTTATGCTCTTTTATTTTCAGTTATAAATGTTGGGGTATTATTTCTCACGACACCTATACTATCGTTTTTATGTTTCAATGATTATATACCCCTTTATCTCTCATATATGCCTTCCATTTATACCTGTTACCAATCTGAAATTCCCTAAGTAATTTTTCTCCCCTCATTTACATTAAAGTAATTCTTTTGTATCATGAATATAAATTCCATTACAATTTTTGGGACATGTATCTATATGAACCCCTTACTATCTATTTCATGTAAATAATACGAGGCACTCATTTCTCTCTTATCAACCATTTTTATGAGTTTCTATGTCACGTCATTACGCTACCGAAATCGCACCGCGATTTTCCAAGCCAAAGTCATTGTATAGTGAATACCATGCCCACTTATCTATCAAGGGTAATCAAATTTACACACATATAATTATTTATTATAGTGTTTCATGTATTTATTCCACATTACTTTGTCGTGGAATAAATTATTATGTTGAATGATTCCATGTCGTATGATCCATGTGGAACAATTTTGCATGAAATGAAATGTTTAAGAAGGGTGCATCCTAATAGCGGTCCAATGCATTGGCTAATGTATAGTATCATGATACGCCATGTGCTATGAGTTTTGAAACATAATATTTCAAATGCAACAAGGGTTTATTCATGCTTCATTTTCAATGAGGGTTTACTCATGCTCCATGTACAATGAGCCTTGTCTCATGATAATTCCTTGTTAAGTGTTGTTGTTAAATCTCCATGTTATGATTATCATGCTTTATCAGGACTTTATGTTTATGTTTCTCTTGTGATCCATTTATATTCTTATTTTGTAACATGTATTGTAGTCCCCATGTTTTTCAAGGTTTATTCCTTTACTGGGCTTTATAAATCACACTTTTCTTGTGCATGTCCTTTGGTTATCCCATGCAATGATAAGTATGAGGGAATGTAGTTGTAATGAAAAGGATTTTTTCCAAAAATATGTTGTGTTTCAGGTATTATGTTGTTATGTAATGTTCCTAAGACCCAAATACAATATAACTCTCGATATTCAATCTGGTATCAAGTGAAGAGTTTATTTAATAAATCATGTTTAAGTGTGTAATAAAGAGCAGGGTTGTTATAGTTAGTATTAGAGGATAGGTTTAGTTATGTTTTGGATTTGGATTAGAAAACCCTAGTGACGACTTAGAAAATAAACTAATTATAAAAAAATATCTTTTAGTTTTGGTGAGTATTGAGTAACTGGTTTATCAAGAAAATACATCCCTCTCTGGATATGAGCAGGTAGAGGCGGCTCTGGAATAGATGTACCTAGGAGTGAAAATTCCAGCAAGCAATTTTGGGTTGACCTGGGGTATCCTGGTACACGATAATGGGCCTTGTTGCACTCTCAGTTACTACACTCCTGGGGGATAGGCATTTTTAAATTCACAATCTTAGTATGAACCATTATTAAGGGAATAAAAAAAATTCCCCTAAGAATATATGTTAGAAAGTAGACCATGGATAGCATAAATCGAAGCCTATAGATTCATAAGTTAAGGAAATAAAATCTCTTTATAAGTCATCTGTTTTGTCCTTGGATTGCCCTTTATGTGTTACCCCTAACTTTTCTTTTATTCCAACCAATGGCTGGAAATAAGAGGACTCGGTCTAACAACTGATGTGAAGATCAATGTGATTATTGTGCTAATGAGATGCCCAATCCTATGGGAGATGGAATCACAAAAATTGAAAAAATTCTATCAAAATTAACCCAATCATTGAATAGAAACAAGAGTCAAGAGGAACTTTCAACCCTCCACCTCCCTAAGAAAGAATAATTCGCTATCGAGAGATTCATGAGACAAAGGCCTCATACTTTTTATAGATTATATTATCCCTCAATCACCGAACAATGGAACAACTCCGTTGAAAAGATCCTCTTCATCTTTCAATGTCCGAAACAAGATAAGGTTATCCTAGATGCTTATAGTATGGATGGTGAAACTGATCAATGGTGGACATTGATAAAAAATAAGAAGCCATAGGAGGATATTGAGTCATTGGAATGGAAGGATTTCTGGAAGAAATTTTTTGATAAATATTTTTTGTGCACCCTCTGGCATAAGATAGAAAGAGACTTCTTTGCCCTCATGAAAAAAGATGATGAATCTGTCGGAGCGTATGAGGAAAACATGAAAAGGGTTTCATGAAACACCTTCGGCTTTGTCATTACCCCCAAATTAAGGTTGACCGCTTCTTTGGTGGGATAAAACTTATCCTGGGGAAAGCCCTCATGATTCGTGACTTCGACAACTATAAGGAAGTTTTCCGATGTGCCCTCATGGTCAAAATAGATATCTGAAAATCTCAGGGGTATCATGGGGATAAGAAGCGTAAGGTGGATTTATATTCTGGTGGTCTGATGGATAAATCCAATGGTGGTAAGAAGATCCATCACCCTAGTTTCCAATGGTGAAGAAAAAAGCACCCCAGAAATCACTTGAATGGGACAAGGAAATGGATTTGGTGTGGAAGAGAAGGACACCTAGCTGTTAACTTCCAAAAAGTAAAACTGACGGATATGACAGAAGAGAGGAACAATCCGTTCGATTCTCAATGTGTTGTTCATTGCTTCAACTACAACGTACCAGGGAATCTTGAAAATTAGTTCCCTAATACAAGGGTTTTCGGTGGCAAGCAACGATCTCCAAGGCAGAAAGGGTGAGCTTTTTTCCATCACTACTATCGATGTGAACCCCGGCAACGAAGTGGTGAAATGTACGCTAGTTATTCATTCAAGAATAAAAAACATATTTTTTTATTCTGGTTCTACGCATTCTTTTATATCCCAGAAGTTTAGTAGAACAATCCCAACACTACAAATAATCTTGGAAGTAAAGATATCAGTGAGTACTGAAAATGGGGAAATCATTGCATCCCATGAATATAACTCCTCCTGGTAAAAAATTGTGGATTAAACTTTCCGGAAAACCTCTTCATAAACCCTCTGGTTGAATTTGATGCAATTCATTCCATGGATTGGATCTCCTTAAATAGAGTCAATATAAATTTCCGTGAGAGGGAAATCACTCTCACTGTGGAAAATTGACCCCTAATTCTGTACAAGTTCAAGGAGGAAGATAATTTTTCTTTAGCACCATCATCACAAGTGTGGATATTACTTCCCTATAAGCATGCATATCTGGCTCAGATGATTGGGTCTATGTAGGAAACCATCCATGAAGACATTCCTATTGTTGGGGAATTCACTAAATTGTTTCTCAAGGGATTGCTTCATCTTCCTCGTAGAATAGATATTGAATTCTTAGCTTGGGGTTTTTCCAATATCTAAGACTCATTATAGAATGGTTGTTATGGATCTTGAGGATCAGAAGAAACATCTACAAAATAATTTTGATAAAGGTTGTATATTCACAAGTGCTTCACCATGGGGTGCGCCAGGGCTCTTTGTCAAAAAGAAGGATGGGTCAATGAGTCGTTGCATCGATTATCGTGAGCTTAAAAAAATCAAGATAAAGAACAAGTATCTGATCCCATGAATTTATGACTTGTTCGATCAACTTCATGGAGCAAAATACTTCTCCAAGGTAGATTTGCATTTGGGATATTATTAAATAAGGGCGAAGACAGAAGATATCCCAAATACTGATTTCTGTACAAGATACAGGCACTATGAATTCATAGTAATGCCTTTAACACTCAATAATGATCCAAAAATCTTCATGGAATTGATTAATAGAGTCTTTAGATATTACCTTGAAAAATTTCTGGTAGTATTTATAGATGATATTCTAATACAAGACAAAACCATGGAGGAGTATGAGGAGCATCTAAGCACTATACTAGAGACCTTGCAAAAGAAAAATCTCTATGCAAAGTACATAAAGTGTGAGTTCTAGTTGAAATAGGTTCCATTATTGGGCCATATAATCATAAGCAATGGGATATCTATCGATCCCTCCAAGACATCTACAATTGCGGGATGGTTGAGACCAACATTAGTAACGGATATCTGTAGCTTTTTGGGGTTAGCTGGATATTATCAACGATTTGTGAGAAATTTATCATGATTGTCCAACCCTTTTACCATGATAACTCAGAATGGAGTAAAGTTTTCTTAGAGTGACGAATGCGAAGAAATATTTAAGGAGTTGAAATAGAGGCTTATCACTACGCTTGTTCTCAGTTTACCCACAAGTGGATAACTTTTTGTGGTATTCAGTGATGCTTCAAAGAAGGGTATGGACTGTGTGTTGTGGAAAAATGACAAAGTCATTGCCTATGCTTCAAGGAAATTTAATGTTCCGGAGTAGAACTATCCAACACATGATCTGTAGTTTGCTGTGGTGATATTCACATTAAAAATTTTGAGGCATTATCTCTTTGGCAAGAAGTGTGAAATATAAATAGACCACAGAAGCCTCAAGTAAATATTCACACAGAAAGAGTTGAAGATGTGCACCCTGATAGTGCTTCAATGAATTGGGTAAAGAATAGTATCATGATACATCATGTGAAATGGGTGTTTAATCATGAAAATTAAAATGCAATGAGGGTTTACTCGTGCTTCATGTGCTATGAGGGTTTACTCATGCTCCATGTGCAAAGGGCCTTTTCTCATGCTAATTCCATGTTATGTGTTGTTGCCACATTTCAAGGTTACGATTATCATGATGTATCATTCCTTTATGTTTATACTTCTCTTGTTCTCTATTAATATTCCTATTGTCTAACATTTATTATATTTCTCATGTTATTCCATGATTATTCCCTTACTAGGCTTTATAACTCACCCTTTTCTTATGCATGTCCTCAGGTTATCCCATGCAGTACTATGTATGGGGGAATGTAGTGGTCATGTAATGTATGTTTTCATTAAAGATGTTGTACTTCTTATTTTAAGTTGTTATGTAATGATCATAAGCTCAAAATACACAATACCTCTTGATCTTCAATGTTGTATCCAGTGATGTTTATGTAATAAATTATGTTTAATTGTATAATAAAAAATCAATGTTTTCATAGTTGGTATCAGAGGATAGGTTTAGTTATTTTTGGGATTAGGATTAGAAAACCCTAGTAAAGCCTTATAGACCAGACTATGTATAATAAAAACATAACTATGTTTTGATGAGTATTGAGTAAGTGGTTTATGAAGAAAACACATCCCAGTCTGGATACGAGTAGGTACATGCATCTCTGGCATAAATGTATCCAAGGGGTATAACCCGAAAACACCGCTTTGAACTAGACTTGAACAGGAACTGATGCACGATAATGGGTGTTTCTACAATCTTGGTTTTGACACTCCCGAGGGATATGATTTGGTAAATTCACAAGATTAGTATGTACCATTATTAAGGGAAAAAATTCCCTAAGAATATATGTTAGAAAGTAGATCATTGATAACATTGACTGAATCCAACAGATTCATATGTTAATAAAATAAAATTTATTTATATGTCATCAGTTTTGTCCTTGGATTAACTATTATGTGTTACCCCTAAATTTCCTTTTATTCCATCCAATGTTCGATAATAGGAGGACTCGGGCTAACGACCGATTTGAAGATCAATGTATTGACTGTACTAATGAGATGCCCAATCTAATGGGAGTGGGAATCCTGAACTTTATCACTCTTCTCTCTCAGCTAACTCAAGATTTTAATAGAAACATGGGTCAAGAAGAATGTTCATCCCCCCTTAAGAAAGGACAAGTCGCTATTGAGAGCTTAATGAGACAAAGGCCTAATACTTTTAATGGATTATATGATCCCTCAATTGTTGAAAAATGGATCAACTCCATTGAAAAGAACTTCTCCATACTTAAATGTTCTGAACTAGAGAAGGTTCTCCTAGATACTTATCGTATGGAGGGTGAACTTGATCAATGATGGACGTTGATCAAAAAAATGAAGCCTGAGTAGGATATTGTGGCGTCAGAATGGAAGGAGTTCTGGAAGATGTTTTTCAATAAATATTTTCCGTACACCCTTCGTCTTAAGGAGGAAAAAGACTTCATTTCCCTCAAGAAAAAAGACAACGAATCTGTTGGGGCGTATGAGGAAAAATTCAAAAGGCTTTCATGATATGCTTCCACCTATGTCATTACCCTCGAATGCAAGGTTGACCACTTATTTGGTGGGCTGAAGCCTAGCCTGCAGAAAGTGCAGGCGATCCATGACTTCGACTGCTATAAGGAAATTTTCTGATGTTCCCTCAAGGTCAAAATGGAGATCAGAGATTCTTAGGGGTATCATGGGGATAAATAGCATAAGTTAGGCTTCAATGATGGTGGTCTGATGGATAAATCCAACGGTGCTAAGAAGATCCAGCACCCCACTTGCCAAAGGTGCGGAAAGAAGCATCCTAGAAACTACCTGAAGTGGACGAGGAAATGTTTTATGTGTGGATGCGAAGGGCATCTAGATATTAACTGTCAGCAAGAAAGTCCCATGGTTGTGATAGAAGAGATGAACACATCATTTTAACCTTAATGAGTGGTTCATTTCTACAACTAAAAATAACTAGGGCATCTAGAAAATCAGTTCCCTAAGGCAAGGGTTTTCAGAGGCAACCAACCACCTTCAAGGAAGCAAGGGTGAGATTTTGACATCACTACTAGTGAAGTGAAACTTGACAACGAAGTAGTGACAAGTACGCTAGTTATTAATTCAAGAATAGAGAATTTAATTTTTTATTCAGGTAATACCCATTCTTTTATATCTCTAAATATTAGTAGAACAATCCCAGCACCACCAAAAATCATGGAAGTGAAGATGACAGTGATTAAAAAAAATGGGGAAATCATTGCATCCCATGAATATAACTCCTCCCCAATCATAAACTATGGATTGAACTTCCCAAAAAAACCTCTTCATACTCTATCTAGTGGAATTTGATGAAATTATTGTCATGGAATGTCTTTCCTTATATAGAGCCAACATAAATTGATGTGAGCGGGAAATCACTCTCCATGTGGAGAATCAGCCCCCGATTCTTTAATAGTGCAAAGAGGAAGATGATTTTTCTTGAGCACCATCATCATAAGCATGGATATTACTTCCCTATGAGCACGTGAATCTGGCTCAGATGATTGGGTCTAAGTAGGAAACCATCCTCAAAGATATTCTTGTTGTGTGGGAATTCATTAATGTGTTTCCTGAAGAATTTTCTGGTCTTTCTCATAGAATAGATGTTGAATTATCAATTTATCTTTTACCTGGGGCATTTCCAATATCCAAGAATCCATGTAGAATTGATGTTGTGGAGCCTAAGGAGCTGAAGAAACAACTAAAAAAGAATTTGGATAAAGGGTTTATACGCCCAAGTGCTTAACCATGGGGTGCACCAGTGCTCTTCGTCAAGAAAAAGGATGTGTCAATGCGTCGTTGCATTGATTATTGTGATCTTAAAAAATCACGATAAAGAATTAGTATTCTCTCCCATGAATTGATGACTGCTTTGATCAACTTCATGGAGAACAATACTTGTCCAAGATAGATTTTTAGTCAGGATATTATCAAATAAGGGTGAAGAATGTAGATATAACATCCAACCTTTTTATCACATAAAATTTCTTTAAATTATACAAAACCGAGGATCCTTAAGGTTTAGTGTCTTGGAAACCAGGAACTTAATACATGACAATATAAAACATTATTCTTAAATACTTGAAAGGATTATTCATTTGTTCATCCTAGTTCATTACATCATCTCATAACCTGGTAGAATACATCAAAGGAAAGTGTGAGAAGAAGTCCCTGTAAGGGAAACAAGGGAATCATTTTACATGTGAACTTGAGATACATCAAATGTCATGAAAAATAACATTAAGGCATGAGAAAGAGATCATGAGGAATATGATAATAAAAATAACGTGTTTCATAACTTGAAGATGTGGCTACAAAATTTAACATAGGCAATCATGAACATATCACCAAGGTCCATCCCCATGGTGTCATTTGAAATTACCAAGGTTATTCACCAAGGTATCGTTAAAATTGTAATCTCTAGTGGTTACATCATTACCCAATGCATTGCAGCGCTATCAGGACGCACCCCTAATTTTTTTTATTATCATGTGAGCCACATATATCATCATCAATCATTTCATAAACAACCCATATAGCATAAAATAAATGGGTTTCATTTGATAGTCATCACATTTTAAAAACAGCTTTATAGAGGTGATCTTTATGTAACTTTAATCCCACAGAAAAAGAAAAGTGGGTTTCATGTATGTAAGTCCCAGAATTTAAAATAGAAAATTTTGATATATATGTGAATACCCCTATATAAGAAAGATTTTTGAGTACTCACTTAATAAAATAAAATAATTTGAGATAAAGAGAGAGAAATTTTGAGACAAAAATTCTGCAGCATAACGACAATGTTATAGGGTTTTAGAAAATACTAAAAAGAGAGGGGACATGGGTAAACCACTCATAAGTGATCCATAAAATAGTATAGGGACATGATATAAAGGATACAAGAACATGGTAATGAAATTTAAAAGACATAGCATATGAAATTAAAAACATGTAAGGAAGACAAAAATAAGATTTCTCTTATGAAAATTCGGAAGCCTAACAACGTCACTTAAAACATTAAAAAAATGAATTGACGAGATCAAATAGGGTCTCTAATAATATGAACATAAAAGATAAGTATGATAGATATATAGATCATACCCCAACATTATAAAAGGAACTTTAAAGACTTGACATGAAAATAGAACTTGAAAATGAGAAGGGTGAAAGAATCCATTAAAAATTCGGGAGCCTAACGACGTCACTTAAAACATCAAAAAAATGAATTGATGAGATCAAATAGGGTCTCTCATCATATGAACATAAAAGATAAGTATGGTATATATAGAGATTATACCCCAACATAGTAAAAGTAACTTTAAAGTCTTGACATTAAAATAGATCTTGAAAATGAGAAGGGTGAAAGAATCCCTTAAAAATTCGGCAGCCTAACGACGCCACTTAAAATATCAAAAAAATGAATTGAAGAGATAGAATATGGTCTCCAGTCATATGAACATAGAATATCATTATGATAGATATAGATATCATAACCCAACATAATAAACAGAACTTGAAATACTTGACATGAAAATAGAACTTTAAAATGAGAAGGGTGAAAGAATCCCTTAAAAATTAGACCGCCTAACGGCGCCACTTAAAGATTCTAAAAATGAATTGATGAGAGAAATAGGGGATATCTCATCATATGAAAATGAAAACGATAGTAGGATTAATATAAAATATCACCCCCAACATAAGAAGATGGATCTTAAAATAAATGACACAAAGGAGAATACATGAAAAGAAAGAGAGAGGTAGGATCCCTTACCTTGAAGAGTAACTTCAAAATATTGAAGTTTGGGACCTTGGAAGGCATGAGGTCTCCTTGAAAGGACTCCTTGGGATTTAAGGAGACCGGAACTTCTTTAAGGAGGATTTTTTATTGGAAAAGATGAGATAATGGCTTGGTATTTATAGGGAAAGTGGGGGGACAAGGCATTAATGGCCAAAGGACGCCTCATTGGTGGTATTGGGAAAACCATGGACTTTCCCACGGTATTTTCCCATGGTATTGGCCACTTCGGTCACCTCATACCTTATCTTACTATTCATAAGTCTACAATATTTATTATATACTTAATACATCATTAATGATGTCATTAAACACCTGAAACTCTAATCTAAAAATTCACTATTCACCGAAAATTCATCTTTTTCAGAAAAATAGAAAAAATTTACCTTAACATAATTTCAATGATCTGAATTCCAAAATAAACTCCATTATATAAAAATAATCTTTTAAATATTTTTAATTTAATTTTTAAATAAAAACACTATTCACAGAAAAATCATTTTTTTCAGAAAAAACCCCCAAAATTAACTTAACATAATATCAATGTTCTGAATTCAAAAATAAATTCTATTTTATAAAAATATTTTTCAAAATATTTTTAATTTAATTGTTAATTAAAAAACACTATTCACTCGAAAAAACTAATACTTGACTAATAATTTTAGAAATAGTTATTTACCTATTTTATTGAATCACATTACTTAATCAAGGTGCCTATATTATATTAATAATTTCATTAAGTGAGATTACTAATCCATTTGGTCACATTTCTAATCCTAAGTGTAAAATCACTACTCATAAATTACTATTCACCAAAAATTAAGTTCATCTTATTAGACTCATAATTTTCTACTAAACACATTTGCAGAAGACCATTTTTTGAAAATAATTACACATCATTAATTATTTAAGGTTTACAAAAATATTATAAAATATCCTTTTTTTCAAATTCATCAATAATATAGATCCTATATTTATTCAGAAATTTGAAAATTTACAAACATCACCATAAAAAGAAAACACAATTTTATTTATCTCAAAGGATTACACAAAGCAGTTACGGTCTCCTTACATAGACCCTTATAACCCCAGCATAGCACCTAAGTGTAAGCTGTTCTATGGTGAGAGAATATGAGGGAGGCTCGGCCAACATCGCACGAGTAGTAATTTCTATCAGTTTTAACTTCTCATGAAGGAGATTCCGTTTTAGCTTCACACGATGATGTTCGGCTTGGGTTTGGTCCAGAGCAAAGCCTAGAGGTGCTACCTTCTTCCCAAGTTCTGTTAGATGGGGTTCGATTGGTCTGAGACTACTGGATGACGCCATCAAATCTTCTTTCTGTATTAATTAACCAGGATCACTTGTATTTAGAGACAATAATCACAACATTTAGTTTCCAACGGTCATATTGACCAATGGTCATATAACAGTCGAAACCCAACAATATCATTTTTATTATACTCATGTTATCAAATGAAACAGTTTTGTTGAGTATAAAAATATAATAACACACAAAATTAGGAAACAATATTAATTCAAAATTTCGGGTCATTACATTCTTCCCCCCATAAGAAATTATGTCCTCGCAATTTTTAAAATTGGGCTTTGAAATTTCATTGAAAGTCCCACATCAGAAAAGTAGTCAGTAAAACTGTTAATTTAAAAGAAAGAAAGGGATGTACAAAGGTCAGCCAAGTTAACCCGTACTAGGATTCCATGTAGGGAAACATGGATATGGAAGATAAAACAAATGGTCATGTTCTGATGGAGAGTGATAGAAAACATGATTAAGAGAAAGTTAACCACCAGAAAATCACAAACATGTGATGGGTTAAATGGTCTTTGATTACCCAGTAGGAAACTTAATCCAACAATATTTTTTTATGTTCCTTTTAATAATTTTGAGGAATTAATTTACTACATAGAATAAAAACATAAGGAAATATACCTACATTAAAGAAGAGTTTCATCCTTTAATAAGTTTCTACCAAAACTAATATTTTCTCAAAATGATGAGCATTCAAAAACACTTTGTCTCATCACCATCAAAAGAATCATCTTCTAGAGAATCACATAAAATATTAACTATCTATTTCTTCTATCTTTATCCCAAAAATGTAAAGTGTAAGATAAATCATCTCTTCATAAAGAAAGAACCCCATAAGAAGGGAAACTACCTTTAAATCTTCAAAATTCCACGGTACTACCCAAACTTCATCATAGACCATTCCATAAATAACTGTCCTTAAAATTATTCAAAATAAACGAAACTAATATTGAAACCCAAATAAAAGAAGGATTTCATAACATAGTCTTCCAAGATAAACTTTATCATTCATCTCAAAATAACATCAACCACTCCTAACATTTTATAACAAAATTAACTAACCTAAACATATTTTCCCCAAGATAGGTTAATCATTTCCATAAGTAACCTAAATTACTATAAGTTCACATTAAATTCATTGATTCTTCAAAATATAAGTCAACATTTACTCCTCAAATAAAATACCATAGTAATCTATTTAACTCAATCATATAGGGTTCCCAAAATAGTGAACGACTTCCAAAATAATAATCATCTTTTAATCCCCTAATCATCTCCTTTTTTTAATAAGAATAGCTTCACAACATCAACACATGGTACATAAAAATAGATTTCTTCCATAGTGATATAAAACCATCTTAGGTAGTGACTAGATGTTCTTAGAAAACATTAAATATATGCTCATAGGGAACGAACTAAAATACACTATGACATAGACAATTATTGCGAAGAAGTAACATGTAATTTAGTCATCATGATCCATCTCAGCATAGGACTTGCATTGTTCCCTTGTCCTTGAAGATAGTTGATGCTCCTCATGCTTCTCATCCCTTCTAAGAGAGCACTGCCTGGATAGTGTCCAACTTCTCCACATTTACTACATTGAAAAGTATAAGGTACATTAGATTGAACCTTATCTCTATTCATCACATTATCAATTTTTTAAAGTAATTGGCTAGTTTATGCCCTATCACCCAACAATTAAAACATATCTTGGTTACTTTGTGACATTCTCCTTGGTGCCCCTTTCCACACTTTTTTCACAAAAGAAATTGGGTCTTCTTTCCCTTATCAACTTTATCAGATGAACATCCTTGAGACTTCGTCTTCTTCTTCCTGGACGAATTTGGGCATTCAACTTGGTATCAATTATCAATTGTGATTTTTGATAGCTGGTTTGGCATAATCACAATTTGTTCAACTTTATCTCTCTTCATCTCTATCATATTAATAGGGAAATCATCACATTTCCTATCACATTGGTTGTTGGGACATGTTCTTCCATTTCCCGCCTTTAACTAAGAAAAGAAAGTATAATTAAGAGGCTTAAATACTTAGCCAAAATTCATGAAAAGGAAACATAAAGCATAAAAGGATAAACTTGTAGAAAAAAATTATACCCTAACTTGTGATCCAATAGGTTCCAATCTAGGTTATCCATGATCATATATTCTTATGTGAATCTTTATTTTATTTTATCTTTGTCACTTTAATAATGGTTCATACAAATCTTATGAATTTACCAAATCATATCCCCCGGGAGTGTCAAACCAAGAGTGCATCAAGGCCCGCTGTAGTGCACCAGGTTACCCCGGGTCAAGCCCGAAATACCTTGTCAGAGTTTTCACTCCTAGGAACATCTATGCCAGAACCACCTCTACTTGTTCGTATATAGACAGGGATTTATTTGTTTGGAACCCACTTACACAATACCCACCAAAATACCAGAAAGATTTACAATATTTAAACATTTCTATAGGGTTATTCCTAAAGTTTTCATATCCTAATTTCCACAAATAACTAAAAAATACTTTGATACCAACTATAACATCCCTCGTTTTTATCACTTAAAAATTCATTACATTATACAAAACTGAGGATATTTAAGGTTTAGAGTCTTGGAAACCAGGAAGTTATTACATGAAAACATAAAACATTATTTTTAAATAATTGACAGGATTCTTTATTTGTTCATCCTAGTTCATTACAGAATCTCATAACCTGGGATCATACATTAAAGTAAAGGGTGATCAGAAGGCCCGATAAGGGAAACAAGGGAATCATTTTACATGTGAACTTGAGATCCATCAAAAGACATGAAAAATAACTTTAAGGCCTGAGACAGAGATCATGGGGAATATCATAATAAAAATAACGTGTTTTATAACTTGAATATGAAACTACAAAATTTAAAATAGACAATCATGAACATATCACCAAGGTCCATCCCCACGGTGTCATTTGAAATTTCCAAGGTTATTCACCAAGGTATCGTTAAAATTGTAATCTCTAGTGGGTACATCATTACCCAATGCATTTGAGCGCTATCAGGGATAAACCATAAATTTGATTTTATTATCTTGTTAGCCACATATATCAACATAAATAATTTAATTAACAACCCATATATCATAAAAGAAATCGATTTCATTTCATAGTCATCACATTTTAAAAACTACTTTAAAGACATGATCTTTATGTCACTTTAAACCCATGGAAAAAGAAAAGTGGGTTTCATGTATGTAAGTTCTAGAATTTAAAATAGAACATTTTGATATATATTTTAATACCCCCATAGAAGAAAGAGATTTGAGTATTCACTTAATAAAACAAAAGAATTTGAGATAAAGAGAGAGACATTTTGAGACGAAAATTCTGCAGCATAACGACTATGTTATAGGGTTTTAGAAAATACTGAAAAGAGAGGGGAAATGGTTCACCCACTCATAAATGATCCATAAAATAGTGGTGGGAAAGGATATAAAGGATACAAGAACATGGTAATGAAATTTGAAAGACATAACATATGAAACAAAAAACATGGAATGAAGACAAATATAATATTTCTCTTATGAAAATTCAACAGCCTAACAACGTCACTTAAAACGTCAAAAAAATGAATTGAAGGGATCAAATAGGGTCTCTCATAATATGAAAATAAAATATCAGTATGATATATATATAGATCATACCGAACATAATAAAAGGAACTTGAAAGACTTGACATGAAAATAGAACTTGAAAATGAGAAGTGTGAAAGAATCCCTTACAAATTTGACAGCCTAACGACGTCACTTAAAACTTCAAAAAAATGAATTGACGAGATAAAATAGGGTATCTCATAATATGAACATAAAATATAATTATTATAGATATATAGATCATACCCAAACATAATAAAAGGAACTCGAAAGACTTGACATGAAAATACAACTTGAAAATGAGAAAGGTGAAAAAATCTCTTAAAAATTCGGCAGCCTAACGACGTCACATAAAACATCAAAAAAATGAATTGAAAAGATCAAATAGGGTATCTCATCATATTAAAATAAAATATCATTATGATAGATATATAGAACATACCCCAACATAATGAAAGGAACTTGAAATACTTGACATGAAAATAGAACTTTAAAATGAGAAGGGTGAAAGAATCCCTTAAAAATTCGGCATCCTAACGACACCACTTAAAGATTGTTAAATGAAATGATGAGAGAAAGAGGGGTTCTCTGATCATATGAACATGAAAAATACAGTAGGATTAATATAAAATAACATCCCCAACATAAGAACATAAAGATTAAAAGAAATGACACAAAGGAGAATATATGAAAAGAAAGAGAGAGGTAGGATCTCTTACCTTGAAGAGTAACATCGAAATCTTGAAGTTTGGGACCCTGAGAGGCTTGAGGGCACTTTGGGAGGAACCTTTGGGAGGTAAGGAGACTAGAACTTCGTTGAGGATGATTTTGGAATGGAAAGGATGACCGAATGGCTCGGTATTTATAGGGAAAGTGAGGGGACAAGGCATTACAGGCTAAGGGACACCTCATTGGGTGTATTGGCAAAACCATGGGCTTTCCCATGGTATTGGCCACTTGGGTCACCTCATACCATATCTTACTATTCATAAGTAGACCATATTGATTATATACTTAATACATCATTAATGATGTCATTAAACACCCGGAACTCTAATATGAAAATTCACTATTCACCGGAAATTCAACTTTTCCAGAAAAATACCAAAAATTTACCTAAACATAAAATCAATGATTGGAATTCAAAAATAAACTCCATTTTATAAAAATATATTTCATTTAATTTTTAAATAAAAACACTATTCACCGAAAATTCATTTTTTTCAGAAAAAAATCCCAAATATTACCTTAACATAATATCGGTGTTATGAATTCAAAAATAAAGCCCATTTTATAAAAATAATTTTCTAAATATTTTTAATTTAATTTTTAATTAAAAAACACTATTCCCCCAAAAAAACTAATACTTGACTAATAATTTCTGAAATAGTTATTTACCTATTTTATTGATTCACATTACTTAATAAAGGTGCCTATATTATATTAATACTTTCATTAAGTCAGATTAGTAATCCATTTGGACACATTACTAATCCTAAGAGTCAAATCACTATTCATAAATTACTATTCACTAAAAATTATGTTGATCTTATTAGACTCAAGATTTCTTACTGAACACATTTGCAGAAGACCATTTTTTGAAAATCATTACACATCATCAATTATTTAAGGTTTACAAAACTATTTTAAAATATCCTTTTTTTCCAATTCATCAATAATATACATCTTACATTTATCCAGACATTTGAAAATTTACAAACATCACCATTAGAAGAAAACACAATTTTATTTATCTCAAATGATTACACAAAGCAGTTATGGTCTCCTTACATAGCCCCTTATAACCCCAACATAGGACCTAAGTGTACGGTGTGATAAGGTGAGAGAATCTGAGGGCCTCTCTACCAACATCGCACGAGTAGTAATTTCTATCAGTTTGAACATCTCGTGAAGGCGATTCCGTTCTAGCTTCACACGATGAAGTTCGGCTTGGTTTTGGTCTAGAGAAAAGCCCAGTGGTGCTACCTCCTTCCCAAGTTCTGTTAGATGGGCTTCGATTGGCCTGAGACTACTGGATGAGGCCATCAAATCTTCTTTCTATATTAATTAACCAAGATCACTTGTATTTAGAGACAATAATAACAACATTTAGTTTCTAATGGTCACATTGACCAATGGTCATATAACAGTCAAAACCCAACATTCTCATTTTAATTATACTCATGTTATCAAATGAAACAATTTTATTGAGTATAAAAATAAATTAACACACAAAATTAGGAAACAATATTTATTCAAAATTTTGGGTCGTTACAGAAGATATTCCCAAGACAGCTTTTCGTCCAAGATACGGGACTATGAATTCATAGTAATGCCTTTAGGACTCACTGATGCTCCAGAAATATTAACGGGCTTGATGAATAGAGACTTTAGAGATTACCTCGACAAATTTTTGGTAGTCTTTATAGATGATATTATGATATACTCTAAAACCAAAGAGGATATTGAGGATTATCTAAGAACTGTTCTAGAGACCTTTCAGAAGGAGGATCTCTATGAAAAGTACAGAAAGTGTGTGTTCTAGTTGAAGGAGGTCTCATTCATGGGCCATATCATCACAAGCAATGAGATATCTATGGATCCCCCCAAAATAGATGCAATTGAGGGATGGTCGAGACCAATATTGGTAACAAATATCTGTAGCTTCTTGGGGTTAACTGGATATTATCAACGATTTGTGAGAAATTTCTCACGATTGTCCAACCCTCTTACCAAGCTAACTCGGAAGGGAGTAAAGTTTTCTTAGAGTGATTAATGTGAACAAAGCCTCAAGGAGTTGAAAAGGAGGCTTATCACTGCACCCGTGCTCACTTTACCCACAAGTGGAGAACTTTTTGTGGTATTTAGTGATGCTTCGATGAAAGGCCTAGGATTTGTGTTGATGAAAAATGAAAAAGTCGTTGCCTATACTTCAAGGAAATTGAAATTTCATGAACAGAACTATCCAACACATGACCTCGAGTTGGCTGTAGTGATCTTCACTTTGAAAATTTGGTGGCATTATTCCTTTGGGGAGATGTGTGAAATATACACATACCACGAAAGCCTCAAGTATATATTCACACAGAAAGAGTTGAACATGCTCCAACGAAGATTATTAGAGCTAATAAAAGACTATGACTGCTCAATCCATTACCACCCTTGGAAATTGAACGAGGTGGAGGATTCCCTAAGTAGAAAGGTCCCAATGATTTTATCATTGATGAGAATTGAAAATGATCCAATCTTCTTAGATTTGATGAATATGGACATGGGAATAATAAAGAAGGGAATATCATCGATCCTTTTCACAAATTATTGCTCAACCATCACTTTTGTAAAGAATAAAGGATGCACAAAAGGATGATGTGGGAATTCAGGAAAAAGTGGAAGCTATCGAAAAATGGAAATCCACGGAGTTTAATGTTAAGGAAGAAGGAATTATGAGATTTGGGAATTTACTATGTGTTCCATCAAGTCTGAAGATGAAGAAGGAACTTTTGGATGATGCACATAGTTCAAATTTCTCTATTCACCCAGGAAACACAATGATGTATCGAGATCTCTGAGTGAATTATTGGTGGGATAATATGAAGAGTGAGATATCTGAATATACATAAATGTGCCTGGTGTGTCATCAAGTAAAGGGAGAGGGGTGGAAGTCTAAGGGGATAATGAAACCATTGCCCATACCAGAATGGAAATGGGAGAACATCACCACGGACTTTGTCACTGGACTTCCGAAGATATCCAAAAGCAACAATTCAATATGGGTTGTTGTGGATCATCTTACAAAGGATGCACACTTCATTGCTATTAAAGAATAATTCTCATTGGATCAACTGGAACAGATATATATCAGGGATGCGGTAAGGCTGCATGGATTACCACTATCCATTGTGTATGATCGAGATCCGAGAGTTAACTATATGTTTTGGAAGAGTCTTCAACATGCTATGAGTATTGAACTAAACTTCAGTACGACCTATAATCCTCAAACTGGTGGCCAATCTGAGCGTACAATCCAAACACTTGAGGGAATGTTGAGAGCATGCTCAATGGACTTTAAAGGAGGATCAGATCAACATCTTCATCTGGTTGAGTTCTCTTATAATAACAGTTTCCACTCGAGCATCCAAATGGCGCCATATGAAGCCCTTTATGGGAAAAGGTGTAGAACACTGGCGTTTTGGGATGAGGTTGGAGAGCGTAAGCTACTTGGACAAGAAATGGTCGAAGAAATGGTGGAGAAGGTGAAAACTATTCAGTAGCATATCAAGGTAGCTCAGATTCGATAGAAGTGTTTTGCGGATAACAGTCGACGAGTCCTTGAGTTTAAAGTTGGAGACATGGTATTTTGGTGCATATCTAAGTGGAATAAGGTCATGAGGTTTTGAATGAAAGGAATGTTAAGTCCAAGGTACATCGGCCCCTTCGAGAATCTTGATCTTGTCGGGGTTATGGCCTATCGACTATCACATCCACCTACCATGGCCAAAGTACATGATGTCTTTCATGTATCCCTCTTAAAGAAGTACATACCATACCCTTCACAAGTACTATATTCAGAGGTAGTATATCTAGAGGATGATCTTTCATAGGAGGAGAAACCAGTGAAGATCTTAGATCATAGATAAAAAGTTATACGAAATAAGACAATGCCCCTCGTCAAGGTGTTGTGGTGAAACCAAAAGTTTGAAGAAGCGACGTGGAAATCGGATGAAGTGATGAAGCAGAGTAACCCTCTTTTTTTTTATAGTGGGAAAAGGAAATTTTGAGGGAAAAATTTCTTAAGGCGGGAAGATTGTAACGACCCAAACATTCAATAATGAAAATTCCACCCGATCTAATTTAATATCTTATTATTGTTATATAAAATGTTAAGGTCATAATTGTTTTTTATATATTTTAAAATAATATTAAGAATTGTGACCATTTCTAAGATAGTCATTGAAAAGTGATCATATGATTAGTATAAACATAGGGATTTAACAAATCCAATTTACTCAGACCAAGGAAGCGATGACCTCATCCAGTAGACTTGACCCGTATGAAGCCCATTTGTCAGAGCTCAGAAAGGAGGTGGCATCATTGGGCTTCTCTATTGACCAAGCCCAAGATGAGCTTGAATATGTTAAGCTCGAGCGGTACCTCCTATGAGAGAAGTGGAAGTTGATAGATATTACAACCCGAGCACTGTTATTTGAGCCACCCCAAGAGAGTGTCACCATCACACACCTTACTCATCGGTTTTCTGTAGGTGTTATAAGGGGTTATGTAACAAGACCTTAGAACTGTGGTTATGTACATTATTTTTTTATATAATAATTAGTTTACTTTAATTTTATTATTGTTACCTTCTAAATAGTTTTTAAATCCCAAATTGTATTTTTAGTTAATGTTCAACTATGAAATATATTTTGATGAATTAATAGATTTTTGAATTAAATAATATTTTAATAAAATATTATTATTATTAAATTAATTTTTATTAAATATAAATTATTTTATAATTTTATGAATACAATTGTAATTTTTATTACGGTTTGAAAGCCATTTTTGTCAAAACCCATCAATTGTCGATAAATGTCAGTTTTTATTTTAAAAGTTAAAATTAACATATTTAGAAAATTATTTTGGATAAAAAGAATATTATTTCTGGAATCAGGACGTCGAAATTATCCAACAAATAATTCTTCGTAATTTTCTGAGACAGTCAAATTTTTGGGTAAAAATTAAATACCGTTTAAATATATAATGTGTTTTATGACATCATAGTGACCCAATAGTGATGTAATAAAATACTATAAACTTTATTTCCATCCAATATATGTTTTACCATTAAGACAATGTGATTTTGGGTTTGTTTTATTTATTTTACAAAGCTTTAGTGGACCCTTCAAGACTTATTAAACATTTTGTCTTGTTAAATTGTTTTCTTTGGGAGTGTGACACACCTCCACGTAAGCAAACCCATTATTTTAAGAATATTTTAATATGGAAATATAAAATATCATTTTCCACTTCCCATAGAAAAAAATCATGGGAGAAAACCATGGGCAGGTTTGTGGTTTGTATTAGTTTAATGTGAGGTGTCCCAAACCTAAATAATAATGAATTCTCTCACCTTTCCTATATAAACCCTACCAAGATCCCACTTCCTCTTCACTCAAAGCCTTTGGAGTTCATCAAAAATCTTCCATACTATCTCTATAATCCTCCCAATATGACCCATGCTCTCAATAAGCCTCTCTCAAGCCTCTCTCAAGCCTTTGGAAGCACACTTCCAAGTAAGGGGTTTTCTTCCTTTCTCATTTTTGTCCAATATTCTTTAAATTGTTATGCCCTTTTAATTTCAATTATAAATTTTGGGGTATGGTTTTCACCTACCCCATACTAGCCTATTTATGTTTGAATGTTGGGATAATCCTTTATATCTCATTAAATTCCTTCAATGTACACCTGTTACTATGCTGAAATTCCAAAAGGGATTTCTCTCTCCTCATTTACATTCAAGCAATTCTTTTGTATCATGAATCTAAATTCCATTAAATTTTTCGGAACATCTATATATATGACCCCTTACTAGCCATGTCGTTTAAATATTATGAGAATCCCCTTTATCTTTCATCAACCATTTTTATGAGTTCTTATTTCACGCCGTTATGGTGCCAAAATTGCACCACGCTTTTCCAAGCGAAAGTCACTATGTAGTGAATACCATGCCCATTTCTCTATCAAGGGTATTCACCTTTATGCACATTTACTTATTTTTTAATGATTTTCATGTATTTATTACACTTTATTTTATCGTGGAATAAATGATTATGTGGAATGAATCAATGTTTTATAATCCATGTGGCACACTTATGCATGAAATGAAATGTTTTAGAAGGGTGTGCCCTCGTAGTGCTCCAACGCACTGGGTAAAGTATATTATCATGATATGCCATGTGAAATGGGTGTTTAATCATGCTAATTCAATTGCAATGAGGTTTTACATGTTCTTCATGGGCAATGAGGGCTTACTCCTGCTCCAAGTGAAATGGGCCTTGGATGATGCTAATTCCATGTTTAGTGTTGTTGACAAATTTCAATATTATGATTATCATGCTTTATCATGCCTTTATGTTTATTCTTGTCTTGTGCTCTATTGATATGGCTATTTTCTAACATGTATTGTATTCCTCATGTTATTCTATGATTATTCCCTTACTGGGCTTTATAACTCACCTGTTTCATATGAATGTCCTCAGGTTATCCCATGCAACGCTAAGTACGAGGGAATGTTGTGGTTATATAAAAAAATTTTCAATAAAGATGTTGTATTTCATGCTTTAAGTTGTCATGTAATTATCCTAAGCCCCAAAGACACTATACCTCTCAATCTTCTATGCTTTATCAAGTGATGTTTATGTAATAAATTATGTTTAATTCTGTAATAAAAGGCTCGGGCTGTCAATATGTTGTTATAGTAATATATATTTATATAAATAATTAGTTGAAAAAAATTAGTAAATGATAGAAAATATGAAGAATAATAGATTTTGTTATAAATATTTTTCCCCTATTAAAAATTTATTTCATTATATTTTATAATTTTAATTAAAAATTAAATTCTTAAATTTTAGAATTTTAATTTGAAGAAATTAGAATTATTTCTATATTCACTATAATAATATTTTATTAATATTTTATTTTTTTATTTTTCCAAAATGAAATATTTTAATGTAAATAGTACAATATAAGGTTTTTACAAACACTGTGATTAAAAGATATTATTAGTATGAAAGTATGTCATAAATATTTTGAAAACCTATTCCAAAACATATAATTTTATATGTGGAATTATATATCTCAAAAAATTAATTATAGTTTACAAACATATATCTGATATATTAGAACTTAAGAAATATTTTTCTCATGAAATAGTCATTAATAATGTATATTTATATAATTTTAAAGAAAAAATTAAACACATGTAGATTTTTTATCAAAGAAAATGTATTTAAAATCACGAATCAGTAGGTACTTATTTTTTTATAAGGAATATTTTATTTTTTAGTACACAAGATAAATTACATAGGGGAAAACTAGTTGATACTGCAAGAGTAAATTAGGGTTAAAAGTGTTCAAGCTAGTTCGAAAGGATAAAACATGTTAAATCATGTTTGACAATATTTTTTAGAGATATTCATCGACCTTATGTACTACTCAATCCATTATTTCTCAATTATGTAGCCACTTTATGTGATAGTGACTTTCCATTATAAAAACACTATGGGTATTTACAAAAATACAATCCCTTCTCACATATAAACGGGGTCTCTCACAACCCCTATAATAGCACACCAAATATTTGGTTTCCCACTAAAACCCTAACATTTTCTCTTTATAATAGAATATTATTGCACATAAAAGAGCTTCTTGTCACAATATATTATCCTAATCCCTTTTTTCGTTAGAATTCCCCAAATAAAAACTCAAAGTTAATAACATGAGTTATCATTTTCCTTAACTTCTTTCATTTCTGTCTTACCTTTTACATTTATAATTTTCAAATACATATGTAATGAAATATTTATTGTTTATATATTAAATTTTATTATTCTATGGTAGTGATCATTAAATTCATTTCCCCTCTTCCCTTAATAAAAATTAATACATTATTCGTGCGTATGTTTGGACTAACACCTCCACAAAGCAATGTGTTCATTTTCCTTCACTACCGTTCATGGATATTCTTAGTAATATTTTTACTGGTTTAATATAATTTCTATGAAATCATTATTGTATTTTTATGAAAAATTAGTGAACATGTTAATGATAGTATCAAAAAACTACCATCGTGAATTCAATTATATAAATCTAGTGTACTAAGATTAAATTATTTTTATTTATATAATGTAATTTTTTTATATCTATTAATTATTCTAATAATTACTTTTAATTTTTATGTATCAAAATAATAAACCATAAATATGATCACTATTAATATGTTATAAGGATATTACAACTAAACCACATCATAATCTTCCACAAATCATGTTATGTTCTTGTCTGGATCAGTTTAACCCCCAACATGAACAATGATATGGACTTATATCTTGGATGATTATGGGAACATAATTACTATAATAATTTTATATTAATATGTAAATAATTTTTTTTTATTATGGGATTCTAACATTATTAACTCATTAATTAATAAAAAAAATTCATTCATTAAGAATCTCCAAAACATGATCAAAGTGGATTTAACCATCATTGATTGTAAATAAAACGACCATTAAAGGATATTATATCATTATAAATATCTTGTAACATCTATTCCAATACTATTAATAATATCAATATGATTAAATTTTTAATAAAACTGAATAACAACACCCTTTTTATAAAACTTGTCCAAAACGATTAAGATTACATACACCCAATATTGAAAATGGTTAATAACTAACTAGAATTAGTATAGAAAATTATTATAAATTCAGAGTAGAAATGTAAAAGATATGAATAAGTTTATAAATTATGTTATTAAGACATAAATATTTGTTATAAATATGGTTATACTACAAAAAATGAAGTAATTTTGATAATATATCAATTTCATTATTTGTCAATATTCAATAATTATATTTTAAAGTTATATTCACTATAGAAATATTAAGTAATTTAACACTTGTAAGGAAATAGCTTTATTCTTAGTGAATTTTATTACATGTATTCTATTGTTTTATTTAAAAAATTAATTTCTAATTCATATAAATTCAATTTTAAAAAATGATGTCATTTTTGATATCATCAATACCAAAATGAATTAGATAATTATTTTGAAAGTATTCTAAAAAGTTTATTTTTGGGTGAATTATTGAAAATATCAATTTTCAATAAAACGACCTATTTTTTCAAGTATTCACACAGTAAAATTTCTTTATGGATTTGTTTTAAATTTTCATTTTGAAATTTTTATCAAATATTATCCAACAAATATCCTTGGAATAAAAAATATTCATGAATTTTGTATAAAGAAATTAATATACACAAAAATAATTTTCTGGAACCAAATTTCTTCATGTTTTGCATGTGAATTTTAAAATTAATTTATTCAAATTATTTCAATTTAATTGGATAAAATTTAATTCATATTTTTAATCACAATTTTCAAACTTTTTAATGAGGTTCATTCATTTTTTATATTATGAATATTAACTTTGGTTAAAAGTTCAACTAACATGACATGAGGTAAAATATGTTAAAATGGATAAAAATAAAATGATACAGATTTAAATGAATGATTTTTTAAATCCTATTTTTTGTTACATTTTGACCCTATACCCTCACTTATTTAAAAATATTCCATTTTGGAAACATTTTTAATGTGTAGATATTAATATAGTTTAATATTTTGAAAAATTAAAATTGTGCCATCTCATTATTTTATAAAAGGACACCCTTGATCCTCTATTCTCCAATCATAAAGATCCTCATATATCATCCAATTACTTCCACAATAACTTTATAACATGCATCCCCCTATCCTATAGGTCTTGTATTTATCAAAATATAATCCTATAATGGATTTAGTTATAAAACTAGTGGGGTCGTCTGAAGAATAGGTATACTTATTAATTAATTTTTTTCATTATATTTCTTATTTTAACTATTTCAAATACATATCAACCATTTGGATGGTCAAAAAATGAATCTGGTCACTATAAAAACTAGTCCAAAAACCCACCTGTGACAAGGCCCAAAGGGCGTTCCCTATCCCCATAGTATGGAACAAGAGCCCGGGTGTAAAGACCCGTAAAATTCAAGGGAAATTTTTTCTTAATTTTCTTTAGAATTTTACAAGAGCGCGGTTTCAGACGGCACCTGATTCCGAGGCCCGGAGTGCCCGGAATTAATTTCCGAAGTTTGGCTCGGGTACGTTCAGTGAACGAACGAGCGGGAATTCCTAACTTTTGATCCGGTGCTCGGAATTGAAATCCGAGGGCACCGATAAACTCGCAGCGCCGATATTCGCTTAAAGAGACCTTTTCGGGAGTTGCGTTTGTTGCAAGTTGAAAGTTAGTTTTGGGGTTTTTCAGTTGAGTTAAATAAAATTTGTTTAAGACAAATTTTATTTTTAACTTATTAAAAACCTACCAAAGGAGGTTGGAAGTGGGACCCACACCCACTTAACCTCCCTTGGGAGGATTAAGTGTGGTGGGGCCCACACGAACCCCCACCTTTCAACTCCCCACTCTCCCTCTTAATGGCTTGACAAGTTAACTTATATTTAATTATACAATTCATGTATATTAAATAAGTGAGTTAATTTTGGGGTTAGCCATTTTGAATTTCAAACTTTTGAAATTCTTTTATGTTTTGTAATAATAAAATAAGATGTTATCTTATTTTATTTTGGGTTGATCGTTTGTCTTCTTGAGAGGTGGAGAGCTCCTCTTCTTCTTCTTCAACCTCAACGAAGAACGCGAAGAACGTCGTTCTTCAACGAAGAACTTCTCCGCCGAAGAACACGATCCATCCGCGACGCCGTGTCCGCGACGCGACGTACTTCTTCCGCGTCATCTCTTCCGCGACGGTTTTCCGCGACGAACGCCTTCGATAACGACTCTTCCTCCGACGTCAAAGGAATCGACACCGATATTCCACGACTCCGTCACCGTACGACTATCGAGGTAGAGATCCTTGAGTTCGTTGTTCTCTTTATAATTTGACTTTCCTCAAGACTTGACGAGGAACGCCCTTTTTCCGACGAAGAACGCCGCACCGCTCTTCTTCGTCTTCGGTGTCAACGAGAGAGAACACCGCACCTTCCTCGGACAACCTTCGTCGGCGTACAGGGATTCGCCAACGACGTGCCTCTTCGGACGCGTCTCTTCGTCAACGGAATTGACGAAGGGCTACCGCGACGCCCGACCTCCGCGACGCCGTCTTCCGCGGAACGTAGACGATTCCTCGAACTTATACCCGAGGTAGGGGTTTGTTGTTTCATTCTTAAATTATTCCTTTTCTTGAACATGGATCTGGCATGTCTAACATGAGGCTTGAAATGTTCATGTTGAGTTTTATTTAACGTGAGGGGGGCCGGACCGCATGAACACGGCCGAACCCCCCTCCAACGTTTATGTTGATTTTTATCTTGCGGAAGGAAGCAAGTGGCGTGGTGCCGTCGCACCACGCGGATGAACGTGCAAATATCTTCGCGATGCCGTCGCACGCACCATGGTAGAAACAACAGAAACGCGACGCCGTCGCGCCGCGTTGGATGATTATCAAAGCACGGCAGAGGGGCGCGGTGCCGTCGCACCGCGCCGGACGACGAACGCCGCGGCCGGTTCCGGGCCGCGGCGGGACGAAGAGACCGCGGCCCGTTCCGGGCCGCGGCGGAAGATAAGACCGGCGGCCGGGCCGCCGGCGTCGGAAGCCGATGAGGGGACCGGATTTTTCCGGTCCCGTTGGAGAAAACCGGCCGGCCAGCTGGCCGGCCGGAAGTCTTTGAAACCGGGGAAATAAATTCCCCGGCCGTGTTATTAAAACCCCCTCTTTAAGAGAGGGGGCGGTTCTTGAGGGAAGGGGGCATCCAGCCCCCTTGGTTCGGCGCCAGCAGGCCCCCCCACGTGAGGGGGGGGGGGGGGCGGTTTTAAAGGAGCTGGCGCGGCACAAAGGCCGCGCCGTTTTTTTTTTTGAAGGAACCGCGGGGCTGAGCCCCGCGTGCTGCCACCCCGTGCGGCGCCCGCCGCCGCCAGCGCGGCCCGCCGCCGCCGCCGCCACCGCGGCCCGCCGCCGCCGCGCCGCCCCCGGGGGGGGGGGGGGGGTCGGCCCGGGTCGGCCCGGACCCGGACCCCCCCGTTTCGAACCAGATTTGGTTTTTGACTCATAACTTGAGCCTCGGACCTCCGAATGACGAACCGTCTGCGGCAACGCGATCCTTGGATCGAGACGGTCGTTTCGATATATCGCACTCAAGGTTTCGGGTTACTTTGAGTTCGGCCGGGTTGGTTCGTTCACGAAACCAACCGGGCCTTCGGAGCGGAAACGCTCATATCTTGAGCCACGAACGTCCGATTGACGCGCCGTCAGTCGCGTTGTGTTCCTCTTAGTGAATCGGATCTTTTGGTATACTCCGCCCGAGGTTTGGACGCAGGTGGAGTACGGTCGGGTTGGTTTTTCCTTAAAAACCAACCGGGCCCCGGAGACGAAAATGCCAATAACTCACAGACCGGGCGTCCGATTGACGCGCCGTCTGTTTCGTTGACTTCCTCTTGATGAGACGGAACTTTTGACATACTCCGCCCGAGTTTTGGATGCAGTCGGAGTATGGCCGGGTTGGATTGTTCCCGAAATCCAACCGGGCCCCTGCAACGGGAAAGCTGATATCTTTCAGACAGGACGTCCGCTTGACGAGCCGTCAGCGGCGTTGGTGGTTACGTTGAGTAACGGTCCCTTTGAGTATACCCTATGGGAGTTCGGGGTGCAGTTGAGATACGGCCGGGATTGGTTTCGCTCACGAAACCAACCGGGCCCCTGGGACGAAAAGGCTAATAACTCACAGACCGGGCGTCCGATCGACGCGCCGTCTGTTGCGTTGAGACCCCTGTGCCGAGACGGACCTTTGAGACACTTCTTCGTGGGACTTTGAGATACTTGGAGTATCGACCAGTAGCTCGTGGAGCGGACCCGTGGTACTTGACAGTGGTGTGTGCGCTTGGTTGTAGCGACAGACCCGCGACGGTGGAGACGAGCGTGCAGAGTACGGAGACCGTGTAGCCGGCTGAGACCTGACGACTGCTTGACCGACTCGACTTGGAGTGAGTCGACTAGCCCAGTGGACGGAGCGCCCGGTATTTGGCGGCAGACCCACGGCGGACGGAGCGCCTGGTAGTTGGCAGCAGACCCGCGGTACTCGACAGGAGGAGTACCTCAGTAGGCTATCTGGGTAGCGCCCGGTATTTGGCAGCAGACCCTCAGCGGACGGAGCGCCTGGTAGTTGGCAGCAGACCCGCAGTACTCGACAGGAGGAGTACTTCAGCAGTCCTAGGTTAGTGAGCGGCAGCCTCGGAGTCGTGACAGGACCACTGTACACTCTAGAGACGGAGCTCTTCAGCAGTTACGGTTTCGATAATGAAAATCCTGGTTTGAGATGAGACTTTTGACCTTGTGTTTACTTCATGATTGAGATGGGTCACTTGCTAACTTTGGTATATGTATGGGCATATACCTGGGTAGTGGTTATCCGTCGATTTCACAATCCTTGTGTTTCCTCATGATTGAGATGGGTTACTTGATAACTTAGGTATATGTATGGGCATATACCTAAGTAGGGTTTATCTGTTGAGATCTTCTTGTGTTTATCCTTGTTGGTTTTAGTGAGACCTTGAGGGTCTCGGGGTCCCTACTGAGTATCGTTATACTCACCCCTGCACGGGCTATGCCCGCACCTCGTTGTGTTGGTTGCAGACGACGGCCAGTACTGGCAGAGGCCGAGTGTTCGAGGACTGGACGGTACCTGGAGGTGGACTATACGACGAGGCGGTACCCAGAGGCAGACCACTGGGCGGGTCATACTTGGAGCAGACGGTGGGACCCGAGGAGCAGAAGAGCTATCTGTACCCACCCTTCAGGTGGGATTTCTAGTGGACATCTCAGCGTAGCAGCTTTACTTTTCAGTCGTTGTTTTCCCTTTCGAGTTGTACTTTACAGTTGGGCTTGTATTTCCGGCCCCTTTTTACTTTTCAGTTCTTCTTTTTGTACTTAGTGTTTTACTTCCGCTTGTACTCTGTGGTTCTTGTTTTCTTTATAAAGGCAATGCCTTCCCAGTTATCGGGATTTTACGCCTTTGGTGCTAGTCGCCAGCCCCTGGCCTATGGAAGGCGGGCTTGGGGTAGTCACGGCACGGGCCCTGAGGACGGGTCGTGACAAATTGGTATCAGAGGAGTTCGGTTCTACCGCAGAACTTATAACTCTGATGTTTCTTTCTGTGAAGCAATAGTGTTAAGGGTACCGAGTGTGGTTTTCAGTTCAGGGAGTCCAGTGTTGGTGCGGGCGGCCGACGTATCCATACACCAGGACCCTGACAACTGATTTCCGACTTTGTGCACGAAAACACTGATTGCGTGTGTGTTTTCAAAGGTTTTTCCCCTTAAAACAGTTCAAACCAGGTCAGCTCACCAGGTATAATCGTTTGATCGTGTTACGTTGTTTCTTTCAGGATGGCCCCACGACGGCAGCCAGTTAGGGTTCCGAGAAACAAATGTGACGACAGCCCACCGAGCGACGAGGCCTCGGTGCAGGGCCCTTTGTCAGCAGTGGCACCGGCGGTAGCTCTACCCGCCGAGCCCCCGATGCTTCCAGCAGCAGCCGCTGACGATGCACGTCGCCTCAGCGCACTGCATGAGTTTCAGCGCCAGCGACCGCCCAGGTTTCGCGGGGAGACGGATCCCCAGGCTGCAGAGGACTGGCTGGAGGCAGTAGTTCGAGTGTTTAGGCTAGTGAGGACACCAGCAGACCTCATGGTGATCCTCGCTGCGAGCCTACTACACGCAGCAGCAGGACGATGGTGGAGCTTGATGCTCCAGGTGCACGATGAGGCATCTCTAATTTGGACGGACTTTGAGAGCCTCTTCCGCTCAGAGTTCGTCCCGGCCACCCTCCGAGCGGTGCGCATCCAGGAGCTTCTACAGCTACGGCAGGGCAGCATGACGGTCGCTCAGTACTCGGCGAGATTTACCGATCTCTCGCGCTACTCGACCGACATGGTACGGGACCCATTCTTCCGGGCCCGGACCTTCGAGCAGGGTTTGAGACACGAGATCAGGGCATCGCTGATCTCCCTCAGCTTACCGACTCAGACAGGAGTACTGGATCGGGCCCTTCTGATTGAGAGCTTCCTTGCTGAGTCTTCACCAGCGCAGCGACCCACCGCAGGGCGGCACATAGCGGAGTCTTCGGTAGCAGGTAGCCGACAGATGACTCAGGGGTCCAGACAGACCAGACCTTCAGGCAGACGACCTCAGGGCACTGGCTCAGCAGTGCAGGGCACACAGCGCGGAGTCAGTCTTTTGAGTGGAAGACAGTGCTTTGCATGCGGCGGGCAAGGCCACATGGCTCGTGACTGCCCGACCCGCCATGCGGAGGAGCAGCAGACGGTTGAGGAACCACCTAGGCAGAGGCAGAGGTTCGACCGTGGCGGTCCGCAGGGAGGAGGCGGACGAGGCAGAGGAGCTGGCCGAGCAGCAGGTGGTGGACGACGCTTTGAGGCTCTGCCACCACCACCACCAGGAGGTCCACCCCGACCACAGGGAGTAGGTGGACATGCGAGAGCACAGCTTCAGGCAGCTGAAGCTTACGATCATGGAGATCTGGGAGCAGGTGGACAGGGAAGGAACTAGTGGATACGTCTTTTGTACTTCCAGTTCCATGTTGATGTTGCTTTTGTGTAGCGTCTTGTATTATGAGCTGCAATAATAAAAGACGCATCCTTTGTGATGTTTTCATTCCTGTCCTCTTTTGTGATGTTACTAAGAGGTTCCAGTTGACTGTTGACTTGACCCTCACTTGTGAGACATCTACTGGAGGAGACCAGTTACCACACACTGATGCCGACAGTGTGACTCAACCCTTGGATGCGAGAGTAACGGTTGGATCTCTTAGTAGTAGCGTCGAGGCCTTACGACGTCATCCTTGGTATGGATTAGTATCATCAATGTTAGGATTGACTGTTTTAGGCAAAGAATGTGGTTCATCCAGGGGATGAGACCAGGTTTCTCTTATCGGCAAAGAAGAAATCTCGCAGCTCTTGTGGGACCAGAGATGGTCCGGGCCACGTCAGAGGAGGTCCATGTCATCCAGGAGCGGATGAGGACAACACAGAGCCGGAAGAAGTCATACGCTGACAGGAGGCGGAGGCCACTAGAGTTCGAGGATGGTGACCACGTCCTCTTGCGGGTCTCACCTCGACGTGGTATTCGGAGATTTGGCCGAGGCGACAAGTTATCTCCGCGCTTCATCGGACCCTTCCAGGTCCTCAGCAGGGTTGGTGAGGTGGCTTATCGCCTGGCTCTACCACCTCAGTTGCACCGGGTGCACGACGTCTTCCACGTATTCCAGCTGAGGAGCTTGACGTTGACGATGGGGTGACTTTTACGGAGGTCCCGGTGGAGATAGAGGATCGACAGGAGCGGGTCCTACATGGACGATCGATTCCTCTTGTGCGCAACAGATGGCGGCACGGGAATCTCCAGGAGAACACATGGGAGCGGGAGGCTCAGATGCGTGCTCAGTACCCTCTTTTGTTTCCCTAGTTTTTGTTGTATCTTTACGGGGACGTAAAGCCCTGAGGTGGGAGTAATGTAAAGACCCGTAAAATTCAAGGGAAATTTTTTCTTAATTTTCTTTAGAATTTTACAAGAGCGCGGTTTCAGACGGCACCTGATTCCGAGGCCCGGAGTGCCCGGAATTAATTTCCGAAGTTTGGCTCGGGTACGTTCAGTGAACGAACGAGCGGGAATTCCTAACTTTTGATCCGGTGCTCGGAATTGAAATCCGAGGGCACCGATGAACTCGCAGCGCCGATATTCGCTTAAAGAGACCTTTTCGGGAGTTGCGTTTGTTGCAAGTTGAAAGTTAGTTTTGGGGTTTTTCAGTTGAGTTAAATAAAATTTGTTTAAGACAAATTTTATTTTTAACTTATTAAAAACCTACCAAAGGAGGTTGGAAGTGGGACCCACACCCACTTAACCTCCCTTGGGAGGATTAAGTGTGGTGGGGCCCACACGAACCCCCACCTTTTCAACTCCACACTCTCCCTCTTAATGGCTTGACAAGTTAACTTATATTTAATTATACAATTCATGTATATTAAATAAGTGAGTTAATTTTGGGGTTAGCCATTTTGAATTTCAAACTTTTGAAATTCTTTTATGTTTTGTAATAATAAAATAAGATGTTATCTTATTTTATTTTGGGTTGATCGTTTGTCTTCTTGAGAGGTGGAGAGCTCCTCTTCTTCTTCTTCAACCTCAACGAAGAACGCGAAGAACGTCGTTCTTCAACGAAGAACTTCTCCGCCGAAGAACACGATCCATCCGCGACGCCGTGTCCGCGACGCGACGTACTTCTTCCGCGTCATCTCTTCCGCGACGGTTTTCCGCGACGAACGCCTTCGATAACGACTCTTCCTCCGACGTCAAAGGAATCGACACCGATATTCCACGACTCCGTCACCGTACGACTATCGAGGTAGAGATCCTTGAGTTCGTTGTTCTCTTTATAATTTGACTTTCCTCAAGACTTGACGAGGAACGCCCTTTTTCCGACGAAGAACGCCGCACCGCTCTTCTTCGTCTTCGGTGTCAACGAGAGAGAACACCGCACCTTCCTCGGACAACCTTCGTCGGCGTACAGGGATTCGCCAACGACGTGCCTCTTCGGACGCGTCTCTTCGTCAACGGAATTGACGAAGGGCTACCGCGACGCTCGACCTCCGCGACGCCGTCTTCCGCGGAACGTAGACGATTCCTCGAACTTATACCCGAGGTAGGGGTTTGTTGTTTCATTCTTAAATTATTCCTTTTCTTGAACATGGATCTGGCATGTCTAACATGAGGCTTGAAATGTTCATGTTGAGTTTTATTTAACGTGAGGGGGGCCGGACCGCATGAACACGGCCGAACCCCCCTCCAACGTTTATGTTGATTTTTATCTTGCGGAAGGAAGCAAGTGGCGTGGTGCCGTCGCACCACGCGGATGAACGTGCAAATATCTTCGCGATGCCGTCGCACGCACCATGGTAGAAACAACAGAAACGCGACGCCGTCGCGCCGCGTTGGATGATTATCAAAGCACGGCAGAGGGGCGCGGTGCCGTCGCACCGCGCCAGACGACGAACGCCGCGGCCGGTTCCGGGCCGCGGCGGGACGAAGAGACCGCGGCCGGTTCCGGGCCGCGGCGGAAGATAAGACCGGCGGCCGGGCCGCCGGCGTCGGAAGCCGATGAGGGGACCGGATTTTTCCGGTCCCGTTGGAGAAAACCGGCCGGCCAGCTGGCCGGCCGGAAGTCTTTGAAACCGGGGAAATAAATTCCCCGGCCGTGTTATTAAAACCCCCTCTTTAAGAGAGGGGGCGGTTCTTGAGGGAAGGGGGCATCCAGCCCCCTTGGTTCGGCGCCAGCAGGCCCCCCCACGTGAGGGGGGGGGGGGGGGCGGTTTTAAAGGAGCTGGCGCGGCACAAAGGCCGCGCCGTTTTTTTTTTTGAAGGAACCGCGGGGCTGAGCCCCGCGTGCTGCCACCCCGTGCGGCGCCCGCCGCCGCCGCCGCCGCCACCGCGGCCCGCCGCCGCCGCCGCCACCGCGGCCCGCCGCCGCGCCGCCCCCGGGGGGGGGGGGGGGGGGGGGGTCGGGCCGGGTCGGCCCGGACCCGGACCCCCCCGTTTCGAACCAGATTTGGTTTTTGGCTCATAACTTGAGCCTCGGACCTCCGAATGACGAACCGTCTGCGGCAACGCGATCCTTGGATCGAGACGGTCGTTTCGATATATCGCACTCAAGGTTTCGGGTTACTTTGAGTTCGGCCGGGTTGGTTCGTTCACGAAACCAACCGGGCCTTCAGAGCGGAAACGCTCATATCTTGAGCCACGAACGTCCGATTGACGCGCCGTCAGTCGCGTTGTGTTCCTCTTAGTGAATCGGATCTTTTGGCATACTCCGCCCGAGGTTTGGACGCAGGTGGAGTACGGTCGGGTTGGTTTTTCCTTAAAAACCAACCGGGCCCCGGAGACGAAAATGCCAATAACTCACAGACCGGGCGTCCGATTGACGCGCCGTCTGTTTCGTTGACTTCCTCTTGATGAGACGGAACTTTTGACATACTCCGCCCGAGTTTTGGATGCAGTCGGAGTATGGCCGGGTTGGATTGTTCCCGAAATCCAACCGGGCCCCTGCAACGGGAAAGCTGATATCTTTCAGACAGGACGTCCGCTTGACGAGCCGTCAGCGGCGTTGGTGGTTACGTTGAGTAACGGTCCCTTTGAGTATACCCTATGGGAGTTCGGGGTGCAGTTGAGATACGGCCGGGATTGGTTTCGCTCACGAAACCAACCGGGCCCCTGGGACGAAAAGGCTAATAACTCACAGACCGGGCGTCCGATCGACGCGCCGTCTGTTGCGTTGAGACCCCTGTGCCGAGACGGACCTTTGAGACACTTCTTCGTGGGACTTTGAGATACTTGGAGTATCGACCAGTAGCTCGTGGAGCGGACCCGTGGTACTTGACAGTGGTGTGTGCGCTTGGTTGTAGCGACAGACCCGCGACGGTGGAGACGAGCGTGCAGAGTACGGAGACCGTGTAGCCGGCTGAGACCTGACGACTGCTTGACCGACTCGACTTGGAGTGAGTCGACTAGCCCAGTGGATGGAGCGCCCGGTATTTGGCGGCAGACCCACGGCGGACGGAGCGCCTGGTAGTTGGCAGCAGACCCGCGGTACTCGACAGGAGGAGTACCTCAGTAGGCTATCTGGGTAGCGCCCGGTATTTGGCAGCAGACCCTCAGCGGACGGAGCGCCTGGTAGTTGGCAGCAGACCCGCAGTACTCGACAGGAGGAGTACTTCAGCAGTCCTAGGTTAGTGAGCGGCAGCCTCGGAGTCGTGACAGGACCACTGTACACTCTAGAGACGGAGCTCTTCAGCAGTTACGGTTTCGATAATGAAAATCCTGGTTTGAGCTGAGACTTTTGACCTTGTGTTTACTTCATGATTGAGATGGGTCACTTGCTAACTTTGGTATATGTATGGGCATATACCCGGGTAGTGGTTATCCGTCGATTTCACAATCCTTGTGTTTCCTCATGATTGAGATGGGTTACTTGATAACTTAGGTATATGTATGGGCATATACCTAAGTAGGGTTTATCTGTTGAGATCTTCTTGTGTTTATCCTTGTTGGTTTTAGTGAGACCTTGAGGGTCTCGGGGTCCCTACTGAGTATCGTTATACTCACCCCTGCACGGGCTATGCCCGCACCTCGTTGTGTTGGTTGCAGACGACGGCCAGTACTGGCAGAGGCCGAGTGTTCGAGGACTGGACGGTACCTGGAGGTGGACTATACGACGAGGCGGTACCCAGAGGCAGACCACTGGGCGGGTCATACTTGGAGCAGACGGTGGGACCCGAGGAGCAGAAGAGCTATCTGTACCCACCCTTCAGGTGGGATTTCCAGTGGACATCTCAGCGTAGCAGCTTTACTTTTCAGTCGCTGTTTTCCCTTTCGAGTTGTACTTTACAGTTGGGCTTGTATTTCCGGCCCCTTTTTACTTTTCAGTTCTTCTTTTTGTACTTAGTGTTTTACTTCCGCTTGTACTCTGTGGTGCTTGTTTTCTTTATAAAGGCAATGCCTTCCCAGTTATCGGGATTTTACGCCTTTGGTGCTAGTCGCCAGCCCCTGGCCTATGGAAGACGGGCTTGGGGTAGTCACGGCACGGGCCCCGAGGACGGGTCGTGACACCGGGTGTCACAACATGAAATTTTGGAACAATTTTCCCGAGTTTATAAACATAAAAAAACAAACAAATCCAATAAACCATATCTGGATTTTTCAAAACAAAACATATTTTACAAAAATTCTGAATTGAATTACATAGTATAGAACAAAACTCAAAGACTATAACAATGTAACAAAGTCAAAAAGGACATCCCAAGAACCTCCACATGGCAATGGGAACTACCCTCAATCCATCTCCATGAAGCAACCCTTCAAAAAACCACAATAAACCTGAAACAATTTAACTAAAAGCATTACCCAAACCTATGACAAAATAACCAAGTTTACTTAAACCCAAGTTTGTAATTAGGGTGTGAAGAAAATCATAGTAGGATTCCATCACAAGAAGAATCCATTTGATAATCATTATAAGACAAAATCTTGCATGTTTTGTAAACAAGAAAAGATAGTAAGAATTTCTGAAAGATACCACTTTAAATAAAAATAGATTTCATGTGGGTACTTCAAAAGAAATCAAAACTTCTAAAAATAATAACAAAGATACTGAATTTCCCTATCCAAACACACTGTATGCTGATGGTAAGTATAAAATATCTAATGATCAGTAGCAAAAGGAAAACAAACATAGGCACTAAATCGCTATGGGTCCTAGGTACCTCGTACTAGGTGAAAGTAACCATACAAATATCCATTATTTTGCACACGAGCCACTAGTAGGGATCATACCCATAACCTAGTGGTCCCCCAACATTATCTGAATAATAGTTTAGTTAGTGTTTTCATCTTCAAACTTGCTACGTGAAACAGGGGCCAAACCCTACGAGATCACTAGCATACTAGTACACGTCCACCAACCTAGATACCCGGGTTTTCCCTCTTATGATCAAAAAAGTTCCTCAAGACATGAAAAAAAATTTCACATGAAAATACCACTTCCAAGACACACACACACCAAATATCCCACACACTTGTCACATGATCCGCTTTTTCATTCAAATTAGTTTTGTAAATAATACTCACAACAAAACTACCCACAACACGTTTCAACTCTCTTTCAGACTTCAACAAATCCTTTAAACAATATTATAAATTTTTACCAAGATAGTACACATCACATAACATCGCTTTCACATTAAAATATAAAATTTCAAAAGTACTCTCCTACCAAAATAGTTTTCAAACATTGTTTCATATCTTACATAAATCAAGAAACAATTTAAAACCTTTAGAAAGAAATTCCAAGGAGTGTAACCATGTTTTTCACATACAATCTTTTTGAAAAATCACTTTGAATATCAAAATAAAACAAATATCACATAAAACCAGAATTGGAATCCATAAAATAATTTAATAAAACTATTCTCTAAATCATAAAACAGCCCCAATGAACACAACTTGGAATACACACAAAAAATATCATTTTTTTCACAAAAATTCCACTTAAAACCCAACTTCGTAACAAATGGTACCAAATGAAATTTTTGAACCAAACACAATGGCAGAGAATAATAATAAAAATATAAATCAAGAAAAACAAACTCATTAAATAATTCTTACACATGGAATCACCTACCATTTGTGCCAAAAACTCCAAACTGTTGGGCGAAACTTCAATCGCACCACCACAGCACCACAAGGTAGTGAAAACCAATATGAAATACTAAGATTTTACCAAAAAGACACAAGGGATAATCCTAGGTACTAACCCTAACTACTGGACACTTTATATCTTCATGAAAATATGAGAGAAACACTAAGAAAATGGAAGGAGGAAGGAAGGAAACCCACTTACTTGAGAGATCTTGAAGAAATCGGCCAAAATCCACAAATAGTTGAATCTTGAAGCAGAAATAACTGGTAGGAAGGCTCTAGTAAGTCTTAGTAGGTCATTTGGGGACTGAAATGGTTGAAAAAGAGTGAAAATTTACGAAGTTATGAAAGAATCATTTTACCTCTTCCAAACTAGGAGATTTGAGAAAGACTAAGAAAGATTTCTCTAATCTGTGGATGAGATGATCTGCAAAGAGGGAAAAATAAATAATGTGGGTGCGATGTAGGTTTGTGGAATTGTGTGGGAGGTTGAATCATTGAAAAAATAGAAAAAACTGAATGAGATATTGAAAAATGAAAAAATTAATTTAAAGTAGGAAATGACTTTACAGGCTGGCCCAATACCTTAACAAAAAACCCAAATCCCTCATTATTATGGATTACTGTGAGGTTCAAATTGATATGGTGATTTTAATATACTATATAATTACAGATGGGAAGTTGAATTGGTGTAAAATGTTGAAAAAATAAAGGAGTAAAAAAACAAAATTTGTTTTTAAAACATCAAATGGGCTCACAGTTTGGCCCAAAATATGAGAACACACCCTTTCCTCCAAAACTACATGGAAAACCCCCACAAAAAATCAAGAATAGAAATTAAATGAAAAATACCAATAAGATAATTCATGTATGTGACAAATATCCCCACCATAAGACTTTCTACCCTCGAAAATCCATAGCAAGGATAAATAAGAAAATCAAACCCAACCAAAAAGCCAAAACAACTCCAATTGGTCAATCAAGGAAGAATACTATCACCAACCAAAACATACACCACATCTTGAAATTATAAATCATATTAGAACTACATACCAAAACAAAACACCTCAAGCACTATCTGAACAACACTCATGAAACTTACTTAGAATGAACAATGAAAACGAATGAGGTCACCGTAGTCTTACTTCAACAAAACCGTTGGGTGCAATCCAATCCCAACGTTTACTCAAGGAGGAATTTGGTTGTTAAATAACTCTGAATGATACTACATATTTCCACACCAAAAATAGGGATAAAACCAAGTTATAGATATGGGGTGACACATAACGACTCCACACTGTAAAGAGAAACTCAATTTTTTTGAGGTAGAACTGGGACTGTTACAGGGGTGGCCCGAATGGACACTCGACATAAGGGGTATACTTTAATTATAATTTTAAAAAATAACATAAATGAGACTAATAGTGGGTCTACCCACTATAAGAACAATCAATCTTAACTGACCGGCACGAGATGGCATGAAAATACCCCAAAATTTAAAGAGTCAGTACGACCACATTTTTAGTCCGCACAGTTTGAGAAACTATGTGCTAACCATGCAGATCATTCTACCCAAAGGGGAAGCTTCACATTGTTATATTGGACGAGGTTCATGGCCATGCAAACACCGTGAGGTAGCTACTGTCTCTTATCACACATATTTCGAGGTTGGTGTACACTTACGACTAACCATGTCCAAATTGTGCTCCTCAATCTTGCTAGCCCAAATTTAATCCCTTTCTCTAAAAATTCAATGGAACCCCAAGGAAATAACATGAAATCGGGATATAACATGGAAACAGTTTCCTCTAACCTCTATCATCGAATTAGAAAAACTAGAAAAAGATAATGAAACCAGAGGTTTAAACTATTCCGATCTTTCATACCAATGATAAAACTTTGGCCAAAGGTTTGAAAAGCCCCGGGATTTCCCATGACTACACGCCAGCTTCACTCTGGAACCTATGGATGGAGAACAAATGATTGAAGCATCTTCATCCTCAATGTTATGCTTTGGAAACACCTGAATGGAACTTCTTCTTCTGGTACTACAAAAAACTACACCACAATCCCATATGGGTTTACGAAGACATAACACAATCCAAAACTCAGTTAAACAAAACCTAAAATTTCTCCAAAACAAGGTCTTAGAATATGCACACACATCACCGCTTGTTTCTTTGGATGAAAAATGGAAGGGGGAAAGGACATATGGAAACACCTTCCATTAAACATATAATTTTGAGATTTCCCAAAGGGAGACACACTTCTCAGAAAATAGAGACTCTTATATGATTTCACAACCTTCACCTTTATAGTGAGTTGAGCACACACCATCACAAGGCATCAATGAACATGACCATTGTGACTAATTGAAATAGAACATGGAGAAGGAACTTATTCCGAGTCCTAAACAACACACGATTCCTACAAGTGGCCATAACAACCTCACTCGGCCAGATTTTCCACACTAAGGGACTTACATGAACTCTTTCTTTAACAATACTTACAACAAACCCATGGGACCTCTTAGACCACATCATACACTAATGAACTCGAACCACTTGAACCTTTGGAGACTCATGTAACATAAAAAACAAACGCCTATTTCAACCTTCCACGATGACTCTCCTACTATAAGAGGATCCCTAAAACATGGTAAGGTAAAGGGGGTATACTCAATATCCAAAACTGTAGAAGTAATTCCGTATGTTGATCGACTAGGGGATTTTACAAAGGAGAAACAATCTAGGATGTACTTCAGTCATCCATTTACTTTTATTGGGGGGTACCTTATCCTATGAGAGAACCCAGGGACCCAACCAAGATAGTCCACTGGTCAAAACATGCCACAAAATTGAACCGAACACATGAGGGGAACCACTGTAAAGGATTCAAGGAACATTTCAAATAAGGATACCCCTAACCAACCCTTCAACCCAACTTTCCGACCGAACAAAAATCCAAAACACCATTCAATAAGTGGGGATCTTGGACTCAAACATCCCACAAAAACAAAATTTCTAAAAACACATAAGTCAAACCACACAACACAGTCATTAGAAAATCATGTTTTCCCTTAAAATAAATCACTTCAATGAAAAGAAATTGGTTTTTGGTTAGCACATCCACCAAGGTATCCCATGGGCCTCACACATGCATGTTTCTGTGCCACCCCAAGAACCCTCCTCATATCCATCCTAGCACTCATCCATTCATACAATTAACCATTTATCATTCCATATAACCCTATGTATGTGTTCTCCAATGTAAATACCAAAGGTTAAAACCAACATTCATTCCACTTTTCAAAACAAAAATAGTCAAAAAATACTTCCTTTTTCTCAAGACTGTTAACCATGAAATAAAAACCCAATTTACATCTTAATTTTTTTTAGAAAGTCCCAATAATTAAAATAAGAACTCACTATCAATCTATTCACATGAATTTCAAAACAGCTCCACCCCTTTCAAAACACATTCAGTTTTATGACAAACACCATTTGATCAATACCCATTCATTGAAATACTCATATCCTATTATCTAAAACAAGGTTCCAATAATTAGTAAAACTTTTTAAATTATCACTATTTACTAAATCAAAAATCCATTTATAAACTCCACACAAAAATTCAAAAAAAAAATTATTCCCCTAAAAATACTTTTTCAACAGTTAAAAAAGTTCCATTTGGGACAGATATTCAAAATCCACTATGACATAATTTATATTTTCAAAAGAGTTTAAATACACCATTTACCATTACAAAAACATTCAAAAAATTCATTTCTAATATTTAAAAAATCAAAACATTCCCTCTTTATTAGAAAATCATTTCTCAAAAACATTACACTTCTTAAGACCAAGTAATTTTTTCTTTAAAACCAATCTTCCAAGATTCCAAAACTAAAGGACACAAGAAAATGTGATAGGAAAACATTTTCATTGGGTGACTTGAATATATGGTTGGTAACCATACGAAAATAAATTCACCATCATGGAGAGTGTTCTAGGGCAATATCCCTAGATCCATATGGCATTCCAGGCTCTACGAGCTCACTCAAACTATTAACCCAACTCTATTTTCATTTCCCCTATTCATCATCAAACCAAGAAAACCAAAGGACTCACATAAAACCCGACATCCCCTGGTGACTTTAGTCACGTCATGAGGCATTTTCTCTAGGCACCCTACTCATAATAAAAATGTATAGTCCCAAAAATCCTAACCCTGATCTATCCCGACTCTTCCCCAAATAACATGACCCAAGAGAGTAAACCTCCTCTGATACCGTTTTATCACGAACAAAATCTGGTCTCCATCATAACCGGCACCAATTGTCTGTGACAAGTCCCTAAGGGCATTCCTGATCCCCACAGGCTGGAACACGCACGTGGGTATCAATAAATGAAATTTAGGAATGATTTACCTGAGTTTATAAACATAAAACCACAAATGAATCCAATAATCCCAATCTAGATTTTTCAAACCAAAATAATCTTTTCAAAAAATCAGAATTGAATTACATAATTTAGAAAAAATGTCAAAGACTATAACCAAGGAAAAAAGTCAAAAATTAAAGCCCAAGAACCTCCTCATGGAAAGGGGCACCTCCCTCAAGCCATGTCCATAACATTACGCCAAGAAGGATCGCTAGAAACCCAAAGAAATGGAACCAAAATCTTTACCCAACCCCACAACAAAATAACCAAGTCTACTTACACCCAAGGGTTTATGTAGAGTGTGAGAAAAATCCCAATAGGATTCCACCACAAAAATATTCCATGTGATAATTATTATAATGAGAAATCTTGCATGTTTTGTAAATAACGAATGGTAGTAACAATTTCTGAAAGATGCAACTTTACATAAAAATATCTTTCAAGTGGGATACTTTTTAAGAAATCAACACTTTTAAATAGAATGAATAAGATAATGAATTTCTTCATCCAAGAGTATTGTCTTCCAATGGTAAGTATAAAATATCTAATGATGACTAGAAATGGGAAAACACCAATAGGCACAAGTTCAATGTGGGTCCCAGGTACCTCATACTCTATGAAAGTCACCATACAAATATCCATTCTTGTACACACAAGACACTAGTAGGGATCATACCCATCACATAGTGGTCCCCAAACATCATCATCATCATAGTTTAGTTAGTGGTTTCATCATAAAACATTCTATGTCAAACATGGGCCAAACTCCATGGGATCACTGGCATACTAGTACACGTCCACCCATCTAGACTCATGAGTTTTCCCTCTTGTGCTCAAACAAGTTCAACAAGACATGAATTACAATATGCACATGAAGATACCACTACCAAGCACCACACACACCAAAAATCCCATACACATGTCAGATGATCCCTTTTTTCATTCAAATTATTTTTGGAAATCATAATCACACCAAAACATCGCACAACATGTTTCAACTCTCTTTCACACTAAAATAAACCCTTTAAACAAATTTATAAATCCTTTCCAAGATAGGACATATCACATAACAACCCTTTGAAATTAAAGTAGACCATTTAAAAGGTACAATCCTATCAAAATAGTTTGGAAACATTGTTTCACCTTCTATATAAATCATGAAACCATTTGAAACATTGAAAAAAAATTACTAGGAGTGTAACCATGTTTTCACATAAAATCCTTCTAAAAATCCTATTTTAAGACCAAAATAATACCAATATCACGTCAAACCTGAATTTCATCCATAACATCATCTAATAAAACTATTCCATAAATCATAACAAAACCCCAATGAACACAACATGGAATACACACACAAAATATTCATTTTTGCACAAAACTGCCACTTAAAAACCAACCTATTAAAAAATGATAAAAATATAATTTTCAATCCTAACACAGTGGAAGATAATAATGATAAAAATATAAATCAACCAAAACTAACTCATCTAATAATTCTCAAACATGAAATCACCTAGCATTTGTGCAAAAAACTCCAAACTGTTGAGTGAATCGCCAATCGCATGACCACCGTAACACAAGGGAGTAAAAACCAACATAAAACCCCAATATTTCACCAAAATTACAAAAATTTAAACTCTAGGTACGAACCATAACTACTGGATACTTTATAACTTCATGTAAATATGGGATAAACACTAAGAAAATGGGAGGAGGAAGGATGAAAACCCAATTACTTGAGTGATCTTGAAGAAATCGTCCCAAATCCACCAATATTTGAATCTTAAAGAAGACAAAACTGGTATGGAGGATCTAATTTGTTTTATTTGCTTATGTGGGGACTGAAATGGGGGAAAAAGAGTGAAAATTGAATGATCTATGAAATAAACATTTTACCTCATCAAAATCTGGGCAATTTGAGAAAGACTGAGAAAGATTTATGTAATCTGTAGGTGAGATGACCTTCAAAGTGAAAAAAAAGATAATGGAGGTGCAACATAGGTTTTTTTGATTCGAGTGGGAGATGGAATAACTGAAATATAGTAAAAAATGAATGAGATATAGAAAAATTTAAAATATAATTTAATGTAGGAAATGGGATTATAGGTAGGCCCAATACGTTAATAAAAAACCCAAATCCATAATTATTATTGATTCGTATGGGGCCCAAATTGATATGGTGGTTTTAATATACCAGGGGATGAAAATTTGGAAGTGTAATAGGTGTTAAATGTTTAATAATGAATGAGTTTTAAAAAAGTAATTTTTTTAAAATATGAAATGGGCTCCCGATTTGGCCCAAATCATGAGAACACACCCTTTCCTCTAGAACAACATGGGAAACCCACAAAAACAAATAAAAATAGTAATTAAATGAAAAATTAATTTAAAAGAAGTCATGGATGTGACATGAATATAATAAAATATGTATATAAAATATAAATTAATTTTATTTTGTTTATTCTATAACCATGTTTCATCTAATTAAACATATAATGGAAATTAAAAACATCTCCCACTTGTATGTGCAGATTATCGCCTTGCAAGATGATGTATTTCATATTTCATTATGAAATAATATAAATAGTTATAATAATGGATATAGATAAACATATAAATTTATATATATGTTATATAAATTTATTTTTTAAATATTAAATAAAAATTCTACATATTTCTTTACCATCTAAATAATGATAAAAACATTACTCATGTGTACACACAGACCACCACTTCATGACCCAATGTATTTTATTTTTCATCACTACATGGAATTATTTGTATATATAGGTGGATTTAAATAAATAAATTTATATTTAATATTTATTTATCATTTTATATAGATAAAATAATACTTTCCTAATTTCCCTCATGTTCGTTGAAAAATGGAAAAATTACTCATGCATACGTATAGACGACCATCTCCACGTCGTAACATAATTCATTATTCATATCCATATTACATGGTTGGGTTTATAAGAATAAAAAATTTATAAAAATAATAATGATAAAATTTTTAATATCATATGAATGATATAATCAATATCCATTTCACCATAGTCGACCTAACCGAGGCATTTCTGGCATTTTAGCTGAATGTTCTGAAAAATTATGATGCGGAAAAAATCAATTAAGTAATTAAGTATGACATAGATATAAGTTAAATAATGGGGATAATAATCTTGAACTAGGTTTTAATTCTAGTATGTAACTAAAATATATTTATTATTCCTGAAAATAAATAACAAATGTTACAATTTGGAATTATGGAAAGGAAAACTTTTCCTTAAATCCAGGTTTTAAATGTTTTAATGGTTTTTTTCTAAATCTTGTCTTAGATATAAATATTCATAAAATTATTTTATGGGTCTATTTATATTGTTATAAATAAATTATATAGTAAATTATATGTCTTTTTTTTACTTTCATTCAATTTTTTTTCAAAAGGAATCTTTTTTACTTTTTTTATACGAAATGTTTTGATTTTCTTTACAAAATAACAAAAATAAATGCTTGATTTTAAAGTATAATATGATAGTTGATTTTATATCCACTATTAATGATATTTTCTGTCTGAATTAATTTACATAATTTTTTTTAAATATAACCCCTCCTACCTATTGTTTTGTGTATTTTAGTTTCCAAAATAGGATTTTATATGAATGAGATATATTAGTATATGAAAATGTTCCACTTATGGTATTCAAAGTATATTTTCATGAGTTCTATAATGGAAATTAATTATTTATGTGTTTAATGTATGTAATGGTTCTTGGATATTGTTGATAATGATTGGTGATCCAAATATAACTCTCCAACATATTGGGTAATTATTATTTTCTTAATAGAATTATGTTGTAATTAACAGAGACAATTATTCCATTTTTAGGGGTTATTCTATGGGTTCAATTAAGATGATATACGAAGGAACCTACATGAATATTCTATTTTATCAAATGAGTTTTTATTGAAATATTTTTATTTTATAAGGATAGATAATGATCAATTTCAATGGAGTGATTATTCCCTTTAAGAGTAAAAATGTTTTATTTTTGAGAAATTTTTTAATGGATTCTCATGTTTTATAAGAAAACTTCTTGATTCTGATTTTGCCTTTATTTTTCTAATAATGTGTTTTATAGAAAAATATTATCAGTAAATATTATGTCATGTATAGTTAAATTATTATATAACCTCAAAGTTTATAATGTGAATTTAAAAATATTTTATGTTATCACATTGTTTTTAAATAGAGTAATGGGTTTATTCACTTCTTTAACTATGAACCTTAGTGAGATTTTTATTCAAATCCCTTGGTTTAAAATGTTATTCACAATTTTTTTAATGATTTTTAGAATTGAACATGACGTCAAGTTGAAAATCATGATTATTTTTCATGAAAAGAAAAAAAATTTAATTTTAAAAGTTTTGTATATTGGAAAAAATGGATTCTAAGTAGAAGTGAACACTTTATAACTTATATGTTTTTCATGTAAGTGTTATGATATTGTTATATAAAATTATAAACATAAAAAGGTCATTGGGAATGAGAGAAAATATTTGTTTTATTTAAAACTCAAGATTATTTAATGTTTTAATGTCGGGTCCTTATAGTTGATATCAAAGGTGTGTTTAGATAATTTTAGATGTAAGGATAATTTATATATGTAAACTTAAGAGATTATAATTTATGGATATAAGGAATTTTTTTAAAGATTACCATCTTGATTCATCTAAACTATATATATCCAAAAAGGTTTTTTTTAAGGGGAAATATAAAAGATGATGTAGGAAGACCCAAAAATGGAAATATCCTTCGAAATCAACAACCTAAAATTTTTAAAATTGGAAATGTATTGTTTTTTTATGATGGATCAGTTGAAAAAGACTATAAATAGTGTTGGTATCCATTGGGGAGAGTATCCATTTTCACTGTTGAGAAATATGTACATTGTATAACATTTCATAAAATAGTACACTCTAGCATTAAGTGGATCATCCTACCTTATAACAGCTGAAGGATGTGATAAATAAATTGAGAAGATATTCAAATTCTTGGGTTAGTATGAGCATAAAAATATAACCCTTGAAACATTCTAATTCAAACATGAAGATGATCATTAGTGGTCAACGATTATTATTATTAGGGAATGATAAGATATTGATGCCTTAGAAAGGGATAAATTTAGGAAAAACATTATTGGGATGTATTTGCATAATTTTTCTTAATTTTTTTAGAAAATTAATTCTTTGAATTGAGTGTTAAAAATTATTTTTCACTATCAATTTGTGATGAAAATTTCACATAGTTTGAATGGTATACACCAAATTGTATTTGGGATCCTTATAGTAAAATTAAAAGTTTTTCATAGGATTAAATCATAAATATTGTATAAAATTAGCTTCTCATGAATTAAAAACGTAGGAAATTATTTATCAATATGTTGATATGGTAGAAACAATGTTTGATGTCGATCTCATGTACTATGATAATATGTACAAAAATGGGTCCTGATGAAAGGTATGAGGAAGAATGAATCTATGAAATTAAATGGTAAACAAAGTAGGATTCTATTCTATGATAAGTGTGGTAATAGAATCCCAAGGAATGTATTTTGATGGCTGGAAAGTGATTTTGATGTATAAATTTTGACATGTGTCTTGTGACATCAATTAAAAGGTCCACATTAATATTTCATCAAATAATGAAAATCCAATAGTATTTTTTAAAATTGTAATAAGATGGGTGATCATGCATGTACTTTTATGTGAATAAGAAAAAATGATGTAAGTAGCTAAGACAAGAAAAAAATGTGCGGCTAAATACTTTGTGACTATTTCAATAGGTGATTAACCAATAAATGATGTGGTGTTAGTACATTACTTTTTATTTATATTGTTTAAATGTCTTGTTCTATTTTAGGTTTATAGATTCATTCATTTACAAGAAATTTTCTGATAAATGATATTATTCTCATAAATAAATGAAGATAGAACATTTAGTATAATTAACATGGGGGTAATATTATGGTGAAAAAAAATTATAATAATCTTCCAATTATTTTCTATGGAAGGGTTTTACCTACAAGCCTCTAAATATATCCCCTTATAGGGATCAATGTTACGCTTGGTATATATTAACATTCTATTTATCATGTTAAGAATGATTTTAGAGATAAAGTAATTGTTTTTTGGAGAGAGTTTCAGTTTGTATAAATGAATGAATTCATACCTTTGTTAACATATGAAGTATCTAATAAATTGATTAAATATGGAAGATAAATTTATCTTTCACTTATTATTTAGAGTAAGGAAACTATTCAAATTGGTGATATTATTCTAGTTAATGAATATAATATTTTAATAACTAATTAATTTTCATACAATATTCCTAATAGATGGATTGAATCCATTATTTAATTACCTCCTAATGCTAAGACAATATAAAAATATCCTTTTTGAAAGGATCCAGTATATATTTTATAACAAAACATTACATACAACAGTTTATTGATCAAGGCTTTAGGAATATATAATTATTTCCTTATATCGATGACTAGTTTGATCTACTCTAGGGAGATCAATATTTTTTCAAGGATAATCTTAGGTCCTGGTACCATAAACAGATGGCGATGGAGGATATCATTTTGAAAACAACCTTTTATACTAGTTATAGGAATTATGAGTTTTTGGTTCTTCCATTTGGGTTGAAAAATCCTCACGCTATATTTATAGACAATATGAATAGAGTTTTCCCTGATTTTTGGGATAAATTTGTTGGCTTGTGAATTAATTATATTTGGGTAAATTCAAAAAACATTGAGGATCATTAAAAATTTTAGAGGATTATTATGCAAATATTAAAATAAAAGAATTTATATGGAACATTTTTAATTGTGAAATCTAGTAGAAATATATTTTTTTCATTGGAAATATTGTAAGTAAATATGTAATTAATTATTCATAAAACTAAAACTAAAGTGGTTAAAGAGTTTCCAAGACCTAAAAATGTCACATATATTGATTGTTTTCTGGGATTATTTGTTTAATAATGAGTGTTTGTTGGAACAGTTTCTTGATTATCTAGACCACCAACTTTCTATACTCAAAAATGAGTTAAGTTAATATAGATGAAATAATGTGGTTAATATTTACAAGAATAAAATATAATATTATTTAATACTCTTATTTTGTACCTTCTATAAAAAATTGTGAGTTTTGTATCAACATAGATGCCTCTTCAAAAGGAATTTATTTTATTCTGATGAAAAATTATCTGGTAATTTATTATTCTACAATTAATTAAAACCTAATGAGTTAATTTATCCTATACTTTACATTTAACTATTTTGTGGTTTTTATTTATTTAAAAATATAGGGACATCATTTTTATTTAATAAAGTGTGAAATTATACAAATCAAAAAAATTCGAAGCATACATTCAATCAGAAAGTGTAAAACATGAGAAAAAAGAAGTTTTCCTGAACTGATTAAAGATTATGAGGACACAATTCATTACCATATGGGTATAGAAAATTGTGTTGTTGATTCTTTAATTCCAAAATACAATGCATCATAAACTATTATATGTTTTTTTATGATCATTTTGTAAATGATCAAATTAATTTTCTCTAAAAATTGTGTATATAGGAAACATATGTGTGTTATTTTAAGTGTTAGTGCAGCTTGAAATTTTATAAAGAATTACGAAAGCTCATGAGCTGAATCTTTTTTATTAGAAAAAGCGTAATTGGTTATGAAAGTTTATTTTCCTGAATTTAACATTGAAAAATAGTGAATTTTTATATTTCTAAAAAGATTATGTTTTCCTTAATATTCGTAGTTGAGGAAAGAATTGTTGGGCGAATCTCATAGTTTTTTGGTTAGTAGTTTATCCCATTAGTACTATGTTATATAAATACCTTCGGGAACAAATTTTTTGGGAAGAAAATAAGAAATACTTTTCTAAATTTACCATAAAAATATTTACATATCATCCGGTTAAAGTGGAATTATAATTACTAAAGGGGTTTCTTCAGCCTTTTTCTGTTCTAGAATGGAAATGATAGAGTATGTCCATGGATTTGGTGGTTGGATTTCCACATACATCTCTATATAATAATGTGATATGGGTTATTGAAGATAATTTGACTAAAAAGGTGAATTATCTTTATACTAGAGATTTTATGTATTTGGATTATCTTTATAGACTTGATATTAAATCAATAATCAAATTTCATGGAGTCCCTCTTTCTATTTTATATGATATTGAAATCATATTTACATATAAGTTTTGGAAAATATTTGTATAATCATTAGCTACTGAATTAAATTTTAGTAAAACTTTTAGTACTCATTACGATATATATTTAGAGATATTAATTCTAACATTATAATATTTTCTTTGACCCTGGTTAATAGATTATAAGTTATTTTTCGGATCCCCATATTTCATTAATTAAATATCCTTATGATAGTTGTTTTCATTCAATTATACAAATGACGCTATTTGATGCATTATATGGAATGTAGTGTAAGACTCCTTCTTATTGGTAAAATGTTGGTGATTTTTTTGTTGGGATTAGAATTATTAGAACAAATGGAAGAGAAGGTGAAGATGATATAACAATATATGATGATGACTCGTACTAGGTAGAAAATTTATGTAGATAACTGGAAAAAAATATTTCATTTATGGTAGAAAAAATTATTTTTCTTTAATTATCTACATGGAAAAGTGTTATGTGGTTCGGTATGAATGGAAAGTGAAGTCCATGGTTCATCAGACCATATGAAATTTTGAATAATTTTTTATCATTTTATTTTTAAGTGTCTTTACCTTTGATTTTATATTAGTTTAATGATGCCATTCATGTTTTATTATCAAGGAAATATCAGTCAAATCCCTCTCATTTTTTCCATAAGGTAGTACACATGGGAGAGAATCATTCATATGTGAAATAACCAATTAAAATTCAGGATTTCATAGAGTAATTAGTATTTAAATAGGTGATTCAGAAAGCTATATTTCTTTGAAAAACCCATATGGTTGATGAAGAAATATGTGACTTCGAAAATCCTATGAACGAAAAATATCCCCACAGGATTATGTAATGATTAAAATTATGAGGGTGAAATTTCTAAAAATGGGGGAAGAATATAACAACAAGGTAATGTGGATAATGGAGTAATTTCATTACATATAAATTTTCATAAATAATATTTTAAATTTTTATATTCATTATATGAATGTTAAGTAATTTTCTAATAAAAAATGAAATAGTTTTGTCCTTACTAAATTCATTTCCTTGTATTATATGTGTTTTTAAAAGTATTATTTAAACATTATTAAATTCTAATTTAAAAAAAATTATAAGATTTTTTAGATCAGAAATTTAAAATTATCATAGAGAAATTTTGTTATATTTTTCTTAAAATGTTGATTTTTGAGTGAATATAAGAAAATACCGATTTTTTAGAATTTTTCTATTTTCAATTATTTATAAAGAATAATTTTATTTTGTATTGGTTTTAAAATTTAATAAGTTAAATATGATTAAAAATAATCCAATAAATTAATTAGAATCAAATTTATGATTTAATTCTGTATAAAATAATTTTAATACTTTGATAGTCACATTAATGGAAAAATGTTTTTCATCAAGTTTTGATGGTTAATTTTAATAGAAATTTCTACAAGTTATAGAATTTTTTTTTATAAATTGGAATCCATATTTTAAACCATTCAGTAAGTTTTTTAAAAGATACGAAAAATTCATTTTTGGACATTATGAATTGTAACTTTGATAAAAACCAAGTTACCACAGTAAGAGTTAAAATTAGTTAAAAGGGTTAAAACTGAAATGATAAGGGCTTAAATGAAATAAAAAAAATTCTAAATCCTATTTTATGGTAAAATTTAGACACTTCTCTCTCCCCTATTCTAAAATGGTCCATATTTAATCCATTTGGATTCATCAAGACAATAATATATTTTAATCTTTTTTTAAAAATTCCATGCATATTCTCTCCCTTACATATAAAAGGACACCTCATATACTATCTTATACACACTTCAAGAGCACATTTTCTTTGAAAAAACCTACCAAAATACATTCATATCATCCCTTCCCATGTCCTAGAGGTTCTTTATTGATCATAATACCATTCTTGGAAGGCTTTAGGAATAAATCTAATGGGGTTTTCTGATGATGAGGAATTTTAATTGACCAGGTGTTTAACATTATTATTTTATTACATATTTAAAATATATCTTAACGATTTCTACAAAACTACATTTATATATCCCATATATAGTAATTCTAGTTATTTTTTAATAATTATTCATTATCCAATTATAATTCTAATAAAATATACAAACATTTCTTGTGCTTACGTGCAAACAACCGCCTCACGATACAATGTATTTTGATCATCACCAACTCTCATGGATGATCATAAGAATGGATAAAAATTAAATAAAATGACATATATGAAATAAATTTATTTATATAATGGTAAATAAATATTCTAATTTCTCATTACCATCCAATGAAAAATAAAAATATCACTCATTTGCACATGGGGACTACCACACAGTGAACCGATTTATTTTATATTTCATAATTGACTCTAATGGATTGAATATATTTGAGTTTTTAATGAAATATATTTATATATATGATATTATTAAAATATTTAAATTATAAAATAATACTTACCTTATTTTCCTCAGGTTTTTTAAACAAATGGAAGTGTTACTCATGTGAATGCACAGACTACCATCTCCATGTCATAACGTAATTAATTTTTTATAACCATCTTACATGGTTTGTTATTAAATTTTAAATAAAATTTAAAAAATAAAATTACAACTTGAATAATATTCTAAAAATTATATAACCATGATCCAATTTAAAATAGTCAACCTAGCCAGTCCATTTCCAACGGATTAACTAAATGTTCTCAAAATGTTTAATGTGAACATAATTGATTAGGTAATTAATTATAACATGGATATAAGTTAAATAAAAGGAACAATATACATGAAAAGGGTAATAAATCATGTAAATAATTAAGTTATCATTATTATTTAGTAATATAAATAACATACATAATAGGTCGAACTTGAAGTAAGTTGGAACGTTACCTTAAAAGCAAATTATAATTGTTTTAAATATTTAATTTATAAATATTTATATTCCTTATCTGTTTCATTAAAATTAAATTATGGATGTATTTATATTGAAATAAATAAATTATAAAATAAATTTTACTTTTCTTTTGACTTTAATTCATTGTTTATAAAAATGAATAAATTTAGATATTTTATACAAAACATTATGAATTTCTAAATAAAATGGAATAAGGAATATTCAATTTTAACATATATGACATCAATTAAATTTTTATCCTACACATCAATTATTTCTTATTTATATCCCACTCTAGGTTTCCATGTTTTATTCAACAAAAAACCCTCCATCCCTTTGTCATGGGTATTTTAGTTTTGAAAATGGTTGTTTAAAGGAAAGGGATATATCAATAGAAAGAATGTTTGAATTATGGGTGGAAAAATATTTTTTATGAGTTTAAAGATATAAAAGAATGATTTTATGTGTTTTATATATCTTAAGATCTTTGGGAAACGTTTATGATGACTAATGGGACCATTATAACTCTCTAATTTATTTAGTAATGACTATGATATTCATATAAATATATGGGAATTAATTTTGTTTGTTATTTGATTTATAAGTATTCTTATAATGGTTCTTATAAGGGTTGTATGGAGATGTTTTCTCAAAAAACATATATGAATTTTATATACTTGGTAATGTGTTTTTAAGGAAATATTTTGATTCCATAAGGTAATATAACAAATTTATTTCAAGGGAATGATTATTACCATTTAAGGTAAAGAGGTATGTTTTAAAGAATGTTTTTTCTTGGGTTATCTTATTTTCTTAGAAATCATTATGATTATTATGTCACCATTATGTTTTATTATAATATTTATAACGAAAAAAATTAGGTATTAATTCTCATTTCACATGTACACAAATGATTATTACAACATAAATTTTATTATGTAAACTGAAAACTCTCTTATATGATCTCATAGTTTTCAAGTGGACCACTGAGTCTATTTTATTCTTTGTTTTTAGACATACTGATTTTTTTTGTGATCATCCAACTTTTTTAAAAAAAAATATCACAGGGTTTTATGGATGATTTGTAATAATGACGAAATAAATTTAATAATCATGAATATTTTTTTTGTAAAAGAAAATGTATTTAATTTTAAAAGTATTTTATTATGGGAAAATGGATATCAAGTGTAAGGTTCCACTTTATAATGTATAGGTTTATTACGTAAGAGTTGTGATATAATTCTCTAAAACTATAAACCTAAAAAGGTCCTAAAAAGTTCAATAAAATTTATTATTAATTTATAACTCAATATTATGTAATTTTTTATGGTTGTGTCCTCATATAGAGGGCGTTTGTCGGAGCCAAGATAAAATAAAAGGGTTTTATTGATCTCAATTAAAATTCATTGAGACACAATATATGTTATACACAATGTTTTCTTTTTTATGGATTTTTTACTACAAATGGAAATATTTTTTCATAAATTCTTTTATTTAATGGGATATAATAATAAATATTACATTCCCTTATTCAAATATATATTTATTCAATTGTTACCCTTGTAGAAAGTTTTTTTTCTTACTAAACGTTGATACATTGTGTTATGATCAATCTAATGAATATATTTCATTTAATTTTGGTATATTATACCCTTTATTGTATTATATGTTACAAACTATTTTTTTATATGGAATTACATTCCCATCACATAAATCATTGTTGAATATTTATTACCCTAGGGAGTATGTCTCACATAAGGAATGTTGATAGCTCAAAAATCCTTTTTTGAGTTATAAAATTTTATCTTATATATTGTTATTCCCTGATTTGGTTCTCCCACCATAATATTATATTATAATATATTTTATAATCTTATTTGTGGAAAAAGATTTTATAAATGAAATATTATATTACTCCCTTTATAGTGTGGGTCTTTAATAAATATATTTTGAATATATTAAAAATGTTTATTTCTTTTCATTGTGAATTTTTTTATCCTAGGATAAAAATTTACTATAGAAAAATTTATATAAATTTCAAGGAGTCATTATTATATATTTTTTTTAAATTAAATTTTTTCAAAATAGTTCAATTATCATCTTAAAAGTTTTCTTTTTCAAGTAACATTTATGTTTTTATTTTATGTCAATGTTTAATTTTGTTCTAAAATGTCTTTTAAAATTTAACGTCCATTTTCCTTTACATATTAAAAATTATTTACACACATGGGATTTATTTTATATGATTTATCCTTAAATAAATATATAGAATTATTAATATGGGGATTGAAGTCAAGATATAAAAATAATATTATTTTGGTCCATTCTTGAGTGATACTATTTATGAAATTATTTTTCAACGATTTTTTCCATCAGTTTCAACATCCTTATGAGTTTTTTTGTTATATAAGTGATATTTTCTTCTTCAATATTTCACATTCTATTGATGGTTGACTTAAAAAATATTTATTTATAGCTGATATGTCGTTCATTTTTTTATTTTCTATCAATCCATTGGGTATAGGAATGGTTTTTATGTAAATAATATTTCTTAGAAAATTCCCTTTATTTAATTTTATTGAAGTGTGTTCACTTCGATTCTATACATCGATTTCGGGGGAAAAATGAGAATTATTGTACTTTTTATTCTGAAAATTATATTTATTGATTAATCAAGAATGTTTTTTATGTTATCTTTTCTCATTATGTCATATAATGAATGTATTATACTTAAAAAAATGACATTTGGGTCTCGATATTATATATCTCCTCGATGAATTGGTAGGTCTCATCGGACAAACATGTTTAGTTATTTCATTAATTCCTTCCCAAATCATCAATATATATTGGTTATTGCATTTAAAATATGAATGATGTATTGGTAATGCCTTGGAAGAAAAGAATGAAATCTTGGATGGGTCGTAACAGTAAGATCAATATGTCTAGAATTATGAATTCCATTATCATGAATTTCGTAATTGTTATCCAAGTGATCTATTGATTTTCATTTATGTCCATGGATATATTATTCTATATATTTAATTTTATTATGGAATTATGATTATTCATTTTTTGGTCCTAACATTTATGTTATTTTTATGACACGATTTCTTATGTTATTTATCTTCTATCACAGAGTGTTTGATCTCGTCCCTTCATATGTTTTAATTTGTTCATTTTATAAAGAAAAGTATTATACATGATATGTTTAATAGGATATTTTTATTTGGGAATATATTGGATAAGTTTAATACTTGTTATGGATTAACCATTTTTTAGTATCGTATTGGAATAATTTCTATTTGATTGTGGTTTTTAGTTAATTATGTGTCCTAACTCTTAAAATATCTAATCCTAAGAAGATATTTGGGACCTAAGTGATGAAATAACTCTTATTAATTTTTCCTATTAAGGATAAGTATATTGAATATTTTATAGTTTCTATCAAAGATATTATGTAAGTTATATGTTTATGTGTCTGGGATTGGGAGTAAAGGTCTTGGGAACAACTTGATAAATAGTTAGAAACCAACGAGCCAGGCTTTGCAGGACATCTTCACTCCATGAATCATGGATCTAGTAGAATCATAAAAGATTTAGTTTCTTCTTATCCATATGAATTTTTATTATTATTTAGAAATCAAAGAAAATTCTATTAAAATTTTAATAGCGATGATCTCATTGTAGATGATCTAAAGGAAGAAAATAAATTGAGAAATTTGGAAGTTAATTATAGTTTGAATTTAAAATTTAGAATTCAAATTATTCTTAGGATATCCATTATTCAAATGATATTTTCTAATCATGGTATGGTTTATTTAATAATATTTTTATCATTATGATGTATATATAATTACCTTAGTATATGATGACTACATCCATTGACATTGGCCAATGTAGGTAAGATTGGGGTTCAGGACAACTTGGTTAGTGCATAATGACCAATATGGGTGTATGTTTTGAAGTATGTTTATATAATATCTAGAACATGCAATGATATATATTATTTTATTTATAATAATTCCAAATTGGTGGTGTGCTACTAAATGTTTTACACATAACCTACATGAACACATAATTGGTTGTGTATATTTCTATATTAGATATATAGGTTCAGGAAACAATCCTATGATTGGTAGAAGATTTCAAATTTCTCGAATGAATGATAGAGTAAATATTGATATGTTTTTAGGGACCTAAATTATTATTATCCCTAAATATTTTTTTATTATTATTTTATTTATGACTAGCCAAATGTGGTGGTCTCTTTTGTAATTATTGAATTATGATCATGACACGGGTTATTATTATTTTTATTACCTTATGATATAATTTTTATGGTATTAATTTATCTATTATTATGAATTCAAATTTATATTATTCATATTTTTATAATTTATTATTTCTTGAGCATGATATCAAGGTTAGAGTATCCCTAGTGTATGGGATTGAACATTTCTATTATTCATAATACTTTCGGACTCTGTGAGGTTCACCAAATGAAATTTATTGCTCTATCTTGAAATTATTAACCAATATAATTCATTACAACTAGAATGATAGTATAGACTATAAATCACATAATACTGATGAAAGTGTATTTGGTTAATTAAATCATCTTGTGTAAATTTAAATAGTGGTTGAAGATGAAGTTTGATATTTTCCAACACTATTTCAAAATATAAATTATTGTGTAAATATTCTATATTATGATAGTTGTAATAAATATATGACACTATAAATCCTACAAAATAAATTGAATATGAAATCAAGAAATATATTCAAGTATACTAAATTTACATTTCTATATTCTATATTAAATTATATTTTAATAAATAATAATTAAGCTTCTTTTCAAATTTGTGAATCTAAATAAATTTTACATTCCATGGGAATGAGTTATGAAAAAATAAATTTCTATCCATATGATTATATATGATTGTAAAAGATGATAGTTCACATAAAAAATTCCCTAAAGACTGTAAGTAAATTGTACTGGAATAATAATTTTCCTAGAACAATAATAAAATAATTCATGATGATAAACATTAATAATAAGAAGAAACTTATTAATGGGAAAATTTTATCATGAGTATTGTGAATTTTAAGAAAAACCTAAAATATTTATAATTCATTATATATAAATGACAAGAATGATTTTGGTATACAATATAACACTCGTAGTACATAAACAATTATATTGGTAAATTATAGATTAAAACAATGGATACTCGTGAAGTAAAAGTACATCATGTTGTCTCTATTTATTATAAGTCTAAAATAGACGAGTAAAGATATTAATATTTAATGGATAAATTAATTAAATATTTGAAATTGATGTTGGATATGAGCCTTACATTGAATGACAACCATAAAAAGAATGTTTTTTTGTTGAGATATTTGTTTTTTAAATTATAAATCAATTTCTAGATTATATTATTTTATAAAGTTAAAACATTAAAATAATATGATTGTTTCCAGTATGTGAATATGGTACACTAAAAGTGAGAATAATTTTTCGTATCAAGACATTTTTTGTGGGATATCCTAAAATTTTAAACCATGGAACGAATATAATTCATGGAAAAAGAAATTTGAGTGTGTTGTATTAAAAAGGTGTATTGTATACTCAATTAAACGATGATGGATATTTTAAAATTTTAAAGGATATTATCACACTTCTAGGAAGACATTTCATGATAAACCTTATGAAAATGTGTTGTAAATTTTCATGAATATTTTTTAATTTTTTTATTGGAATGGATTATATGTTATACGTTTTATTCATGCAATTTATATTCAAAACATATATATGATTTTTTCATTTTCATGATACTAAATATGAAAAGTAGGATGAAATGTGGAATAATGTATAGTTTATATAAGATTGATACAAGAATATAGGAAGAGTTGAAACTAGTAAAAAGAGAATATTTGATGGTTTCCTCAAATTTAACATACAATTTATAGTAAAGAGTTATTTCATTTTTTAACTTCATAATTTACTTGATGGTTCCATAAAGGTATTCATCAAACACCATGATTATATTATTTATGAATGACCTGCAACTATATGTTTTAAAATCATATGATTTCTATTTTATGATTAAACATTTAATGTCCATGGTTATACGATGTATTTTTCAAAAATATTTTTTCACAACATAAACTATATTTACATCATTTTTAGTGCTATATATACAAGATTTATTGACCCTAAAAAGATTTCATTAATGTAAAAAACAAATTTTTATTATATTATGTGAATTTTAGACTTTCTTACCACCATCCTTGATTCATATAATGGTCCACTTAATAGATCACATGTTGAGAGAGATATGTCATCTTAGTCTTATACATTACAAATAATTGTACCCTATGAAATGCTATATGAATATCTTGAAACAATATATCAAAAATAAAATTTGTCTATAATTTAGTATTACTGAGAAGTACATTTTTAATCATGTTTCTAAATTATATAATGAATGATTATCTAACATGGATAACATTAGGCTACCCAAATATCATCACAATGGTGTATTTATAATGAATAAATTTAAGGAATAAATCATTTCATAATACTCATTATTGATTTGGAAAAATCATAGCAATGTGATTTACATAACAATGTAAATTTTAGACAAAATATGTACACTCACAATGATATTCTTAGAAACTAAATTCCAATAAGGTCTTAAATCTTGATAAAAACAAATAATAAATAGTTTTGATACCATATTTTTAACAAGTTATCTATAAATATAATATAAATATATAAATTAGTATGATTATTTGAAAGAAGACCAAGTGTACATATATTATCTTACAATGGTTATATAATTAATAGTTTTATGTTCTAAAAAAATGAACATGATGATTAATATACTAACCAAATTCATATAAACAATTTATTATAAGATTTATAATATTAAAGTATATAAAAACCCCAAAAAATTAGGTATCTAGTGTATTTGAGAGATTAGATTCATAATAAATCAACATAAAATTAAAATAAATCATCTATGTTTCATTCTCTATAATTTGTTCCTAAATACCATTTAATTTTTTTACCAAATTGGATACCCTATAGACATACATAATTAAATTGAGTGAGATAATAATCCATCTAAGGGAACAAACATGAGAATGAAGCAAAATATATTCATCAAGAGGAAAAAGATAATGTCATAGTTGAAGGGGATTATATATAAGATTTTAGAAGCATGGCTGAAATGATACTATATTATAATATCATGTAATAATAAGAATTTATCAAAACAAATTAAAAATGATATGATATGAATAGCTCATGGTTACTGTTAAGACAACATATCATAGTGTTCTTGGCTTATTTCTGGTGCACCATATATAGTATCTCATGAGTTTAAAACATTACTTAATTAATTTGGGGATGTATAATCCTATTTTCTCCCTAATAATTCAATATTTACATGCATATATATTTCAAATATTGAAAATATCATACATAAAACATATTAATGAGAAAAACCATGCGAAGGAAATGAGTTGTATTATCATGTCTCAAGGGATAACAAAATGGTATGTAATAATAATTCCAATGAAATATAGGGATTAATTATTTTTTAATATTCATAATTTATTAAATAATCATGGATTATGAATTTTTCGATCATGTGGGGAATAATCCATTAGAATGGAGAAGAGAAGTAGGTATAGAAATGAAACTTTTAAAAGATATTTTAGTAAATGAGTAAGGAACATATAAAGAAGTAAAGTACATACTATTTTCCTCAAAACAAGAAATAAAATAGTAAATTTTCATCCTATAAACTGGATAATATTTTTTAAAATTATTAAGGAGAAATTAATTTAAAATATTATAAAATGAAATTGAATGAGGAATAGAAAAGTTCTCTTTAATTAGGGATTCATTAAAGAATGGAGTGGTAAGAGAAGTTAAAAACACGTATAACAAAAGAAAAGAAAGGGAAAATAAATTAGTTATACATGTGTTGAACATATATGTATATATATAATGAATTTAAAATAATTACCTATAAATAATTTTGACATTAAGGGAGTTAATGATAGAGAAAACATAACTTGAAAGAAATAAGAGAGGAATGAGGGTTACCTTACCTCTAGTCCCGAATCACTTCATAGATGAATATAAACATATGAAAAAGAAAATTACATTTATTATATGCTTACTTAAGAACCATTTTAATTTTTATTATATTTATTATTTTAATTTTATGTTCTTAACCACTTTATTAAGACATTATGTCCATGTCCACTATCCCGAATAATTTTGTTTCATTATATTGAGGCCTTGTTGATTTATATATAATGATGGAAGTTATTTTCAAATGATCCCATTAAAATAAAAGAATATATTCATAAATTTTTAATCATTAAAAATGATCAAATTGTAATAAATATTCACAACTGTTCTGCCCTAGCCACGGTTTATTTAGTATAGATTTTACACATTAATGATTTGGTAATATATGTGTTTTTACAGACCATTATGATCATTAATTTTTTATTAATTATTATTTTTTTACCCTTTAATGAACATGAATAATATATTAATAACATTATTAATTTCATATTTAACCATAAAGTGGTTTATTATAACCAACCTTGATGGTGGTAATATTTTTTAAGACATATTCTATTAGGTGGTTAAAATCATACATGATGGGGTGAGTGTTATAAAAAAATATAAATGATGATTATATGATTATATGTTGATATAATTCATATTTTTTAAGCATTATATTCGTAATTACATTAAAAAATACATGTTAAAAATAATTAGTATCAGGATGTGGGGGGAATAAGGAAAATAAAGTTAAATATGAAATAAATAGAAAAATTAATTTATCAAATAGATGTCCATCCTTTAGGCTACACCTTAATCCTTTTATGATAGGTCTTCTGGTGACATCTAAATTTCTTGGATATAGTAAAGAAATCTAGGGATGAATTTTTTCAGATTTTTGATATATAAAGGTGCATTGAATGTGAAGAGAAATGGTTGGTGTAAGGTGGTTTTTATTAGGGAATGAGTGGGGAATGTTATAGAAAAATAAAAAAAAAATTGTATATTCAAATTGTGGATAAATATGTGATTCAATAGTAAGGTTATTGTGATCTAACAACAAATGGAAAATTAAAATATTCATATAACTACCAAAATCCATGAAAAATCACTCATTTAAAAATTACAAAATCAGGTAATTATTATTTGTTCTCAGCATAGTGGAAGTGTTACGGTAGAATGAGATATATTAAAATTTATTTTAATAATCGTTTCTTGAAACCAAGAGTGATGATCTTGCATGTCAAATTTATAATTAATTTATTTAATATTTGAATAAATAAATACATGGGCTTAGGAAGTTTCTTCATTGATGATTGTTGATTGTCTGAAATGGCACTTATGGGTTTCCTTTTTGGAACTTGTGGGGATCTAAGGGAAGGATCTCTCTAGCAGTGATCCAAATGTTCTCTAACGGTCTCTAAGAAATACCACTAATTCTTTAGGTTCTAGCATGGTGAATCAAATGTCTTGCAATATTTGTTCTTGATTGCTCATTCTTTGGTCTTGAATAAATTATCTCTTGGGTTTCATGTTCTTGAGAGGGGGAGAGGAGGATGATTTGGGATAGTATTCATTATGGGAAGCAAATTCTCTATTCCCAATCATGGAATTGTTTTAGAATGGTTTACACAATACATATATCCATCTATTTATAGAGTGTGTATTTTCGTTACAAAATATAATTGCAAAGTACTGATTAAATATAATTACAACCATTAATGAAATTCCATGCCACATTATAATAATAATAACATTTAATTATTTTGTGTTATACTGACTTGTGAAAAATGGATAAATAATATTTAACAGCTCATAAATAATTATTCTATCACAGGACACGATCTTGATCCATTCAAACTCCTCTTATTTTTATTGAACACCCGAGTTAATATTTTAATCTATTAAATAAATATTTTATTCAAAAAATAGTAAATAAATATGTATTAAATATTCCATAAAATTAATAAATATATTTTATTCACAATCCAGTGAATAAATATTTATTTAATTTATGAGATCAATATAACTTGAATAAAATTATTCCTTAGTCTTAAGAATAATATTTACTCCATTAATTAAATTCAAATGGAATTTAACTAAGACCAACTGAAACACTAAGTGTGTGACCCAATATAAGTCATTGTCATTGGAATTGGGTAGGCTTGCCTAATGTCTAATATTATAATATAACAATGGGTGAAGGAACCCAAGATAAATAACTTAAAATCACAATGATGACAACCACATATGAATGCCCACTGTGTAATATAATCCATTTTTCACAATATCTCGTCATGTAGGTTGCATGACAATGTCATCACCCTGTATTCTTGATAAAAAATTATTTAACTATTTAAAATAAACTCATCATTGCACCAGGGCCATGGGATATGGGGTGAGGGTTCTATTTCAATCAAAGGTCCGAGATATCAGATTCCATAAAGATGGAAGGTACAAATCACTCCTTGAATAATCTATTAATAACATGTCATTCGTGACACACTCAACATACCCTACTTCCCACCAATATATGTTGTGATAGTTTTTTTCTGTAAATCTAGGTGTGTGAGTCATGGCATTCATTAGTGATAATATTAAAGTATAAGTACCATTACACATTATTATAGATTATAATATATGATTACTCCAAAACATAAAGAATTCTTACTGGCGGGTCTGTTCTCATAATATCCCATCTTAAAGATTACCATGTGAAAACTTCATGAGAAGTAGTCTCATCTAGTTATGATTACTCTCACCTGAAGTTCTATATAGTATGTGTCCCATCATATTATGTTATCCAACTATAGAAATATATTAAAAATATTGTCATATAACTTCATGGTTCCCATCATAGTAGGGAAATATTATGACTGTATTAATTCAAAAAATATTTTAGGGAATTATTAAATTAAGGTCATGTTAAATAATGAACAATATGTAGTATTATGTTCAATATAATATTTAATTCATCAAATATTCATGTAATCAATGTTCAAACAATTCTTTCTAGGACATAAACTCTAACCAACTCCCTCTTGCACTAGAGCCAACTACCTACAACATTCAGTTCGCTAGACCTCACATGATAATAATGTTTCTACTGAGTGAAGTCTTTAGTAAAAGCACCCACCACATTTTCATTCATTAAAAATGTGGAATATATGAACATAGAATTATTTAGGACACCTCTATAGTATTTATCACAATAGAGTGTGATGATATCTTTAGTGATAGGTACCAAATCAAGCTCTTGAAAAAAATATAATATCCAATTTTCTTCTTTAGCTTCCTAATAAGCCACAATATACTCAGGCTATGCTGTAGAATCTGTGAAAAAAAACCTTATTTGAACTCTTCCAACACAAAAAACATCCATTAAAAGTGATGATATATCCTATTTGTGGCTTCATGTCATCTAGATCAGTTTGGAAACTAGAATATGTACATCCTTTTATTACTAGTTCCTCATCTCCTCCATAAACTAGGAACATATCCTTATGATGACTTAGATAATTATGTATAGTCTTGACTTTCATCCAGTGACGGACACCTGGATAATCTTGATATCTACATACCAAACTTAATTCATAGACAACATCTAGCCTAGTACATAGCATACTATACATGATAGAACCAATTGATGATTCAGATAGAATACTTGTCATTCTATTTCTTTCCTCATGTTTATGAGGAAACATATTCATGAAAAGATGAATTCCATGTGACACTGGAAAGAATTCTATATTTTATTATTCCATATTGAATCTCTTCAGTATCTTTTCAATGTATGTACTATGAATTATGCTGAGAAGCCTCTTGGATATATCATGATGGATCTTATTCCCAAGAATATATGCTACCTCACCCAAGTATTTCATGGAAATTAATTTATTCAACCACCCCTTAAAAGACTATAAGACTGGTATTTCATTTTAAATAAGTAATATTTCACCAACATATACTATTAAGAAAATGACTACACTCCCACTAAACATTTTGTAGACACAGGGCTCAAATTCCTTCTTTATAAATCCCAATTACTTTATGGATTTTTCAAAATGAATGTTCCATGACCTAGATATTTTCCTTTATCCATAAATGGATTTTTTTTCAACTTGCATATCTTATTGGAATCCTTTTCAGTCACAACCAGTTCCAGTTGTGTCATGTGGACATCTTCTTGAAGGTTCCCCTTAAGGAAGGTTGTTTCAAAATCCATTTTCCAAATCTCATAGCACTACTGAAATTAGATGTATTTGCAATGAGTTATTTACGATGGGATCCCGTCGCAAATTGGCTTTAGCGACAGGGCCCCATTGCAAATATCCCGTTTTAGAAAACGGTGTCACAAATATTATTTTTTGCGACGGGCCTGTCGCAAAAAGTAATATTTGCGATGGGAAATGTCCTCGTCGCAAATAATCCTCTCATTATATATATTATATAAAAATAAACCTTTCGCGACGTGCCCATCGCAAATAATATTTGTGATGGGGAACTGTCCCGTCGCAAATAATTCTCCGATTATATATATATTATATATATAAACCTTTTTTAATTGGCCCGTCGCAAATAGTATTTTCCACCGGCCTTTCATCCCGTCCCAAATACTATTAATAAAAAATTATATTTCAATTATTTACGACAGGAGCCCATAGAAAAAGGTCCCATCACAAATACAAAATATGATAATAAATATTTAATAAAACTATTATTAATGATAAAATTATATTAATATAATTAAACTAATAAAACAATAAAAAATATTATTATAAGTAAAATAAAAAACCATTAAAAAATATAACACATAAAAATATATTTAATAAAATTATGATTAATAAAAATTTAAAAAATTATTTCAATTCTCAATATTTATAAAAAAATAAATAAAAACATAAAATATTATTATTATTAGTAAAATAAAAAAATATTAAAAAAAACTAATAATAAATAATAAAATATCAACAAAAAATTAAATTATGAAATATTTGCACCAATATAAAAGAGAGAAGCTTTAAATAGTTCATATTACAATAAATATTAAATTAAAAAGTTTTTAAAATAAAAAAATCATTGGGGGTTGTATTCTAAAGGAGGTGGAGGAGCAGTTGGAGATGTTGGAGGAAACTCAATCCCTAAACTAAAAGTCAGAAAGCAAATGTACTCTATTAGCTCATGATGCTGCTGCTACCATCAACGCATCTCCTACTAGCGCTGCTACAGCTGCTGCTGATGTATCTCTTCATATTACATTTCCAAGCTCTCTTTATTCTCAGACTGAGATCGCAACTGCTCCTGATACTGTGAGGAAAAAGATGATACCACTCGACGAGCACCTCTCAAGATGGATGCCGACATCACGGTGGTACCATAAAAAGTACCAGGAGTCACATGAGAGCCGATACCAACTACTTGACCCTTCTCAAAGCCATACTGAGTCGCTTGCATCCATGCTGCCTCATCAAAATTGTGGGCACCAGTCTGCTCAGTCGTCTCGTCCTTACTCTCAACCTGTGTCTGAGAGGTCACAACCTCAAATGAATCCTTCAATCAAATTTAAACTCACTACTGGAAATGCTATTTTTCCCAACGGGTGTTTACCAACGGTTTGCTAAAACCGTTGGGCTTGAAGGATTAAGAAAGCCTTTCCCAACGGTTCACTGAAACCGTTGGGAAAAGCCATCCCTTTGCCAATAGTTTCTTCAAACTGTTGGTGAAGGGGTGTGTTAATCACCCTTTCGCCAACAGTTCAAAGAACCGTTGGGAAAGGGTCACCCCTTTGCCAACGGTTTCCTCAAACCGTTGGTAAAGGGGTCCTTAGCATCTCTTTCCCAACGGTTCTTAAAAACAATTGGGAATTATTTCCCCCAAATCCAGACGTAGGGCTGCTCTCTCCCATTCGCACAGATACCTAATTTCATCCGCTCCACCACTCTCCTCTCGCGAAATCCCATATCCGAAGAGGTGAAAACCATCTGAAATCAGGTATCTTTTCATTTATACACATATACTTCCTTATTTTTATTGTTATTGCTTTAATATATTAGTTTTAAGTTATCAATCCACCTCCAGCTCTCTGCTACTCTCCAAATCCCCCATCCGAATAGGTGAAAACCCATTTGAATCATCTCAAATCAAGTAATTTTTTGTTTATACACATATGGTCCCTTGTCTTTATTATTTTTATTGTTATTTCTCTAGTATTTTAGTTTTAAGTTATCAATCCAGCTGCAGCTCTCTACTACTCTCGAACTCCCCCATAGGGATAGGTGAAAACCCATCTGAATTGTCTCAAATCAGGTAATTTTTTCTTTATACACATATGATACCTTTTTTTATTGTTATTGATCTAATATTTTAGTTTTAAGTTTGGATTTTGATGTGATTTCACCGTGTAAAATAGGGAAATGAATAAATATTTTGTTAATTAATTAGTTTCCCCTGGAATATCAGTTGTGTTATAATGTCCATGCTAAATAAAGGGGTAATGTAATAAAAGACCTTGAATAAATAAATTGTAGAAGTTGGGGTATGTTGCCTCTATGAGAGGTTTTTTGTTGTGTTTCATTGTTTTTTGTAGGCTGTTTTATGGGGATTGAGGTGACCAGTTGGGCTTTGTGATATGTGGGGTTGTAATGTGATGGTTAGTGGGCATGGATGTGTCATGTGAAGTTGTATGATAGTGATGATGTGTGGTGGTGTTGTGTCGTGTGGAGGTGTTGTGTGATGAAGTTGTGGTGTATAATGTGGTGAGGTGGTTTTGGTTGTGCGGTGGTTTGTGATGTGCAATATTTTTATTGTGATATGTGGTTGTTTTGGTGAGATGGTTGGTTGATGTAACATGGTGTCGATGGTTATTGTGAGATGGTGAGTTGTTGTGTGGTGGTTTTATTAGTTTCATGGTTGTCTATGGAATAAATTATGTTGTTAAAACAAAAAAACAAGATATTAAATAAATGAGATGGAATAGAAATGGATGTGTGGTAAATGGATTTAATTAATTTAACATTAAATGAATGGACAATGTAAGTGTGAATGAAGTGTATTATAAATGAATGTGAGAAATGCTATGCGTCTTGTGTGGTGTTGGTGTGCTTTATGTGTTTTATAGTAGTAGTTTAGTGTGTGATTATGTAGTTAATGTGAACCCATAGGTTGAGTATTTTGTTCTATCTATATATCATGTATTTTTATGTTATTTCTACACATTCCAGGGGGGTGGTATGTCTAGGTGGTGGTGGTGGGGTTGCAGGGGAGGGGGGTGAAGGATGTTTGGGAGGGTGGGCGGGGCTATTCAAGGGGGGTACGGGGTGTCCAGGGGGGTACAGGGGTGGGCGGGCTGTCCACAAGGGTGGACGAGCTGTCCACGGGGGTGGCCGGGCTGTCAAGGAGGGGTGGGCGGGCTGTCCAGGGGGGTGGGTGGGCTGGCCACGGGGGGGTAGGGGTGTTCAGGGGGGTGGGTGGGCTATCCAAAGGGGTGGGGGGATGTCCATATAGAGAAGGGGTGTCGAGGGGGGTGGGTGGGCTATCCACAGGGGTGGTTAGGCTGTCTAGGGGGTAGGGGGTGTCCACGGGGGTGGGTGGGTTGTCCACGGGGGTGGGCGGGGCTGTCCACAGGGGTGGGAAAGGCTGTCCACGGGGGTGGGTAGGGCTGTCCAGGGGGTGTGGGCTGTCCTGGGGGTCTGGGTGGGGTGTCCTGGTGGGGGAGGGGTGTGTGGGGTGTCCAGGGGGTGGTATGTCTAGGTGGTGGTGGTGGTGTTGCAGGGGAGGGGGTGTAGGCTGTTTAGGAGGGTGGGCGGGGCTATCCCGGGGGGGTACGGGGTGTCCAGGGGGGTATGGTGGATTGTCTGATGTTTCTCTAATGATCAAGGACAGAATGTTTGGAGGACATCACAAGTCCTGACTGGTTGATCCTAGAAGCAATTTCATGATCATGGATGTCATGCCTATAGGGAATCTCTTGATTTTGGTGATCTTCTCCATTTTCATCAAAAGACATGTTTGACACACTGGGAGGGAAACTCTAGAGTCAGTGTGACATGTCTTGAAGGGTGATTTATGTCCATAGTGACATGATTTGAGGACATCACATGACCTAGTTGGTGTGCCTGGAGGGTGTTAAGGGAGCCATCTAACATTCCTGACATTTAATATGAGACTGAGATAATATGTATTGAGTCCCCTATATAGAAGGAGATACATATCTATTGGAAAACATGTAGTCTGTATGGTGATAATTAAAGGCTTTTCATTACAAGGGTGGCATATTCATGGGTGCCATCTGATTTTTTTTGACATGTCAAGGGGACATAAAATGATCAAAATAGGTTTTCAATGGAATGTATTGTGAACATGATGAAATTTCCTCGTGCAATAAAATTTCATAGGTGATGCATGTTATGAACATTAGGGTCAACATATATTTCCTTCACCTTAGTCTCCCATATTTTAGTATTTCATCCATCCTTTTATCCCAAATTCCACAGATTTATACATTATTTTATTATATTATGTCTCAAATTATCTAAAATATGTGTTTGATGTTCTTCACGTGACCTATCATAATTCCTTCTCATAATCTATAGTGATCATGGGAAGATCCCATGCATGATTCATGATCACTCAAATTATTCTGCAGATCATACATGATGGAAGCCTTACAGGATGTGAGATGATTATATCTATGAAATCTACTCAGGTACCTGGTTAGGAAGTGCATATTAATTCAAAAAGGTAAATCGCATATGAGGATACCCTACTAATATGGTTATGGGATGAGGCATGCTCTGATGTGATAACACATTAAGTTCTTGTTGGTTTTACATTTTTTCAATAACACATTAGTATGTTTTTTTCACTTGTGTAGTTGATACCATGATTATTTTCTTCCTTTATCGTTTACTTAAATGTATTTTCTATTAAAGTTCAATCCTATTGAATTGTTTATGAAAAAATGACTTATATGAATTCTTTTTACAGAATGGACAGAAGTTGGATGTATGAAACCAATCGTATCTCAAGCGATTTGCAAAACAATTTGGAGAGCTTTAGAGATTTTTCATTTCACAATGCTTCAGATAGTGGTCGCATACACTGCCCATGTTCAAATTGTGTTGGTAGACCTTGGTTGAGTCGTGAAGAAGTCAGCTACCACTTAACCAAAAATGGTTTTCAAGCAAACTACTTTGTGTGGTATCACAATGAGGGGAAAATGAAATCTCAAATTGGGGATGATCGAAATGAAAGGACTGGAATGGAGAATTTGTTAGATGATCGGTTTCCGTTTATTCATCATCATGAAAAAGAAAGGATTTCGACTCATGAAGACGTCGATATGAGGACAACTGATGCATCTAGTGAAAATGATGATATTGATAGGGTGAAAAAATTGAATGATGCTGCCATGACTCCAGTATATTGACAATGCGATAAAATGAAAAAGCTGGAATTTTTAATCCGATTGTTTCATGGAAAAACTATGTATGGGATTTCTAATACAGCAATCGATTACATTCTTACCCTCTTGAAGGATTTACTTCCAGATGATGCAGATATTCCCTCAAACCACTATATGGCATGGAAGTTAGTTGAAGAACTTGGATTTTCCAGAAACAAAATTCATGCTTGCCCGAAAGATTGCAGTTTATTCTGGGAAGAAACCGCTGAACGAAATGAATGTATAAAATGTGGCACATCCCGCTGGAAGTCAAAATCTAATGGAACACCATCCCGCATTCCACAGAAAGTAATGTGGCACTTTCCATTGATCCCCAGACTCCAGAATCTGTTTATGTCTGATGAAATATCAATAAAAATGAGATGGCATGATACCGAGAGAAAGAAGACTAATGATGAGTTGGTTCATCCTACAGATGGATTTGCATGGCAGAGATTTGATGCTAGACATCCTGATTTTGCAGTTGACGTGCGTAATGTGAGGCTGGGTCTTTTATGCGACGGTTTTAATCTGTTTGGGCAGATGCTTACTTCGCACAACACATGGCCAGTTTTTATACACATTTATAATCTTCCCCCATGGTTGTGTATGAAAAAATCTTTCACTTTCATGGGTATAATCATATCTAGTCCTTCTGATCCCAGCATTGATGTTGATGTATACATGAAACCTTTAATAAAAGGGTTGAAACTTATTTGGGATGTTGGTGTGCGCACATACGATGCATGTTCGAAAGACATATTTCAGATGCGTGCTGCGCTTATGTGGACGATCAATGATTTTTTGGCTTATGCAATGATGTCTGGATGGAGCACGAAGGGAAAACTGTCATGTCCAGTTTGTATGAAGAATACACGATCCAGAAGACTGAAACATCATTGTAGTTTCAGTTATATGGGACATCGACGATTTTTGCCAAAGGATCATCTATATAGAATGAATCGTCGAAGATTTTGATAATACTACAGAGACCGATGATCCACCTCAGCGTATATCTGGAACTGATGTGCTTAATGAATTGAAAGATTTCAGTTTTTCATTCGGGAAGGGACAAATGAAATCTGGAAAGAGAAAGAATGTTTCCACAGAAACCTGTTACAATTGGAGGAAGAGGAGTATCTTTTTTGATTTGCCTTATTGGTCAACCAATTTGATACGTCATTGCTTAGACGTAATTCATATTGAAAATAATATATGTGAAATGTTTCTTTCAGTTCTTCTAAATGTCAAGGGGAATACAAAAGATTATTTACGATCTCGACGTGACTTGGTGGATTGGGGCATCAGACCAGAATTGTATCCTGTGTGTATCAGTGAAAATAAATGGAAACTTCCATGTGCTTCTTATGTGATGACACCTACTGAAAAAACAATTTTTGGAAGTATTAGAGACTATTAGAGTTCCTGATGGCTATTCAAGCAACATATCTAAATGGGTCAATAGAAGCGAGTTGAAGCTAAAATCTTTGAAGACTCATGATTATCACGTTCTACTGAATGAGTTGCTTCCAATAGCAATCCATCATCTTTTTTCCAATAATGTAAGGGTGGGTGTTATTCGGTTGTGCCATTTGTTTAGAGATCTTTGTGCTAAGAAGTTGTCCAAGTCTTTCTTGCAGAAAATTTTGACAGATGCCCCATTAATTTTGTGTGAGTTGGAGAAAATATTTCCCCCATCATTTTTCACATGCATGCTGCATCTGACTGTCTATATTCCAACTGAAATACTTCTCGGAGGACTTTTTTCCTTTCGTTGGATGTATCCAACTGAAAGAAATATGTTCACATTAAAGTCTTATGTTCGAAACAAGAATCATCCTGAAGGTCCCATCGTGAGCGGTTACTTAGCTCAAGAATGTATGGATTTCTGTTCAATGTATTTGTCTGATCTTACTACAAGAATGAACCGACCAATGAGAAATGAAGAAGAACAATATGAGCAAATTGAACCCAGTTTTCCATCACTTCCTCAAACAGGAGGAATTCCTGGATCATATACATTGAAGACATTAAGCCATGAAGAGCGGGAGATGGCACATCACACAGTTTTGTTCAACTGTGATTTGTTCGATGACTATATCATGTAACAAAATTGAATATGTATATCTTACATATATATCTGTTAAACTATTCATATTTTTTTATCTACAGGGAACATAAAACAATGATAAATAGGAAGCATCATTCATTATCTTTGAGAAGGAGAGAGACTTTGCATAGGAAAGAGTTTTCTGCTTGGGTAAAATTGAAGGTAAAAATATTACTGTTTAAATTAATTATTTCAACATTTACTTAAGTTTAACTGTCATTTATATTGTAGGTATTGAGTTTGTCTGCTGACTCTGTCTCTGAGGAAATAAGAGCTTTGGCTTTTGGTCCTAATACCGTGGTTCGTGACTGTAAATCAATTGTTATCAATGGGTATAGATTTATTGTCACTGAACGAGCCAAAAACATGAGAACAAAACATGATGGTATTATGGTTACTGCCACAACAGATTGTAATGCCAGTGCATCAGATAGTAGACCGCGACTTGAAAATGTGGGTTATTATGGAGTCGTTGAGAAAATAATAATATTGGATTATTACTCTCATGGACGAGTCACAGTGATGAAATGCCATTGGTTTGATTCGATGACGAGACATGGCATATTTATTGATGATTTTGGATTTCGAGTAATTAATATGACCTGCACTCTTGCTACCGAAGAACCATATGTGTTGGCATCAATGGCTAAACAAGTTTTTTATGTCAAAGATAAACTTCAACCTGAATTTGGTGTCATAGTTGAAGTAATTCCAAGACATATTTTTGATGATGCTGATGATGGAATTGACACTGTCCCTATTGCCATTGGAACCAATCCATTTATTTCTTTTGATGACTCCAATAGCTCAATTATCAGAGTTGATTGTGAACCTGAAGTTGTTGTTGGAAATATATAGAATCATTCATCCATGTTTTCAATTCTTTTGGTTTACCTTGAGTTGGGTTGTTAAGGTTGGTAATATTCATATTTATTTAGTATTGATCACAAATATGTTTTAGTTGACTTGACCGTTATGTGAATTTTCAATGTTTATTGGTTGCTGTTTTATTTGAATTGCATTTTCTAATTTTGCATTGAACTGTATTCAAACAAAATCAAACAATATTTCTAACTTGGTGAACATTACAACTTGTATGTTTTATTAAATTAATTCAAGATCTTCTAAAACAATTGATCGCTAAATTACCAATGATTCCCCTCATTCCCTCATATATTTAGTTTTTTTGTTTACACATTAATTTTCGTTTTCTAATTAATTACATATTTGTTTTCAAATGCAGGAAATGCATCCAATTGAAGAGAGACGAAGAAAAAAAATGGCGGAGAACAATCGTCGGATAGAGGAGATGGGCATTCCACCATTAGTGGCTATAGTGAGTACTTTATTTCAAATATATATATATATATATATATATATATATATATATATATTTACAGAATATATAATGTCATGTGATTAATTTTTTTTGTAAATTTTTTGTAGGATCCACCATTACGTCGACAGTTATTCGACGAGGAGCCTATTACTGGTCCTAGTACTTAGGCCGGTGGTACGAGGAGGGTTCGTACCAGAGGTGGACGTAGAGCTGCGCGTGCCCGACTAGACCCTGCCCCTCCCACTGACATTTCAGCCTTCCCACATTCTGATCCCGATGTGTCGTTAGGGACACACATGGTATTTAGGCCTCTCATGTTTTCGCTACCTTCTGCATCTTTTGCCCCATCATTTTCACATCCCACGATGATTCCCACTCCCCAGTCAGCATCAGGTCATATAGCTGTTCCATCTTCTTTTCCTTCTACTTCTGTCTCTCTGAGCTTTTATATTCCATCGTCTTCGACTCCTGTTCCACCAGAGGGTGTTCCATCAGGTTCTGTGGATCCGGCGCCACTCATTGATCATACTAGCGCAGGTATATTTATAAAACCCTAAAAAAAATTTATAGCAATATTTATTTTTATTATAACATGTTTTGATAAAATATTTGTTTTTCTTTCATGACAGATACATCTAATGACAGGAGGCGGGGGCGGGGTCGTACACGCATGCGTTCGGTGTGGAACCGTCGCACACAAGTTATGGTGGAATATAATGAAGACAATCAGATGGTTGAGAAAACAGGGGCAGCAATGTCGGAGTTTTCTGGCGACGCTTGCCAAATACACTGACATCATTCCCGTCAGCCCGCTATCGTGGAGACATTTTCCACATGAGGTCAAAGATAGAGCTTGGGCAGAGATATGGGTAAAAAAATCTGTTGTATTTAATTCCATGAATTATTTTTGTATTTATATGAATTAATATTTTGATTTCAACTTCGATTTAATTTTCCTGATGGTGAGGGTGCACGACTGGAATGTCTAAAGGATTTAGGCGAGCTTTAGAGAGCCTACAAGCATGAGCTGTATATCGGCTGGCGTGCTAGAGTTGGCACTAAGTTAGAGGCGGTACCAGTCGTGGATGATTGTCCTATAGAACAGTATCGTCATATGATTACTCATTGGACGAGTACCCAGTTTAAGGTATGAATTACATTTGAGGTATTTAAATAATAACTTTCAAGTTTTTCATTAATATTATCCTTTGCATTATCGAATTTTATTTAGGAATCATCTAGAAAAAATAAAAAAAACATTGATGCAAAAAAATACCTCCATACACTAGGACGCACGACGATGCCGGATCATGAGAGGCAGCAGGTATGACAATTGTTTATAAGTTTTCTTTACGACTTACATTTTCTTTTGTTTCCTCAATTATTTAATCATTTGCTAAAGTTTTTATATAACTTTTGTTTTCAATTTCATTGTAGAGGCAAGTACAAAATATTGAAGGACGTGTGCCTCGAGAAAAACTGTTTTGCTCAAGTAGAAGAAAAAAGGATGGAAGTGCTGTCAACGAAGCGACTCAGCAGAAGATTGTAAGTTTTAATCTGTTGATTTTATATTTTAATATCTATTTCGTAACTTAATAATATATTTATATTTGTAACAGGATGCTTTATAGGCCCCTCGATGCCCAAGAAGCAGACAACTTTGGGCCATCTGATCACTTACATCAGGTGTTGGGAGAGGATCATTCTGGCAGAGTACGCTGCCGACCTAGGATAGCCCCGACGAGGTATTGGCCTGCCTCAGGTACGAGTTGTAGTGCCACTGAGCAGCAGCAAGTTAGGGCATAGGCAGAACAGGCTGAGAAAGGGGCCACAAAGACGGCAGAACAGTCTGCTAGGGTAAACAGTGCATTTATGAAATTTATTGAAGTTCTACGTCCAACACTTCCAGCAGAGGCCAGCCCAGCGATTGATGAATACATTTCGTCGATACATTCTATATATGGTGCACCAGGTGGTAGTTCCAGTGGTGGTCAGGCCAATTTCCAGCTTGAAGATGATGAGGGTAAGGAGTCTGATGCGGAAGAGAAGGGAGATGAGGAGGGCGAGGAGGAGGGCGAAGGTGAGGAGGAAGGCACTGTGGAGGGTGAGGACGATGAGGAGGACGATGAAGAGGGTGATGATGATGATGATGATGGTGATGGTGATGCTGATGTGGGACATATTGATCCGTTAAATTTTTGACTTATATTACGGAGTTTGATGTTTAATCTATTCTAGTTGTTGGTTTTATCTAGACTCGTAGTATAGTATTGGAGTTGAGTTATTTTTATATATTGTCTGTTTTTATGGATGTTGTTGTCTTTTAGTGGTTGTGTGTTTGAGAACTCCCTGGACAACCCCCCCCCCCCTCATTCTTGGACCCTGGACAACCCCCCCTCCCCCTTGGACCCCGAACACCCCCCAAACACCCCCCGGACAGCCCCACGGACAGTCCCCTGGACAGCCCCCCCCATACAGCCCCCAACCCTCTACCCTGGACCCCAGACAGCCCCCCCAGACAACCCCCCCCCCCCACCCTCCCCCTTGGACCCCGGACAACCCCCCAAACACCCCCCCGGACAGCCCCCTGAACAACCCCGGACACCCCCCTGAACAACCCCTGAACAACCCCTGAACAACCCTAAACAACCCCCTGAACAACCCCCGGACAACCCCCTAAACAACCCCGTACAACCCCCTGAACAACCCCCAAACACCCCCCGGACAGACCCCGCACAGCCCCCCCCCCCCCACCCCTCCTCCTTGGTCCCCGGACAGACCCCAGACACCCACCAGATAGCCCCCCCCCCCCCCCCCCCGGACAGCCCCCGCGGACAGCCCCCTGGACAGCCCCTCGTACAGCCCCCAACCCTCCACCCTGGACCCCGGATAGCCCCCCAGACAACCCCCCGGACAACCCTCCCCCCCCACCCTCCCCCTTGGACCCCGGAAAACCCCCCAAACACCCCCCGGGACAGCCCCCCTGAACAACCTCGGACAACCCCCCAAACAACCCCTGAACAACCCCTGAACAACCCCTGAACAACCTTTGAACAACCCCCTGAACAACCCCCGGATAGCCCCCTGAACAACCCCAGACAACCCCCTGAACAACCCCCAAACACCCCCCCCGGACAGACCCCACACAGCCCCCCCACCCTCCTCCTTGGTCCCCGGACAGCCCCCCGGACACCCACCAGACAGCCCCCCCGGACAGCCCCCCGGACAGCCCCTCCACTTTCCTTAATTTCATTAGCTCTGAAATGTTTCATAGCACGATCAACTAAAATCTAATCCATACTAAATATGGTATAAAAATATTCTATATTAATTTCTATAAGATTTTAAGTGAAAATAAAAAGTGACATGCGAAAAACTGACCAAATGCATTCGAAATGTGTTCATGCTTTAGGAAAACGATCCATGGGTCATATGTGACGTGTACGAATCAACCCCGCCTCAATCCGAGGCGTGGTGTGGTCGGAACAACTCAAAGTGTATGTCTTTTGTTTCAAAAGGACATCATTTTAAGTGAAAAACAACAACTGGCATACGGAAAACCGGCCAAATGCATTTGGATTGTGTTGATACTTTAAGACAACGCTCCATGGGTCATTTGAGACGTGTACGAGTCAACCCCACCTAAATCCAAGATGCGGTGTGGTCGGGACCACTCTAAGTGACTTTCTTTTGTTTAAAATGGACAGTATTTTAAGTACATACGGAAAACCGACCAAACGCATTCGGTTTCTGTTGAAACTTTAGGAGAACGATCCATGGGTCATATGTGACGTGTACGAGTCAACGCCACCTCAATCCGAGGCACGGTGTGGCCAACACCACTCAAAGTGTCTCTATTTTGTTTAAAATGGACTACATTTTTAGTGAAAACAAAAAATGACATACGGAAAACCGACCAAACGCATTCGGTTTCTATTGAAACTTTAGGAGAATGATCCATGGGTCATATGTGACGTGTACGAGTCAACGCCACCTCAATCCGAGGCGCGGTGTGGCCGACACCACTCAAAGTGTCTCTATTTTGTTTAAAATGGACAGTATTTTGGCCGTTTATGACACCAGAACTGCGTTGTCGGTCACCGCGGGCACATGGCACGTCCGATTGACGTGCCGTCTACGCGTACACATCATGAATAATAATTAGAATGTTTCACGGTGGTTTTAGGTCAATCCGAGGTCATCCGCTATGAATTTGACCGTTTGACGCCCGTTTTGTCCGTTTATGACACCAGAACTGCGTTGTTGGTCACTGCGGGCACACGGCATGTCCGATTGACGTGTCGTCTGCTCGACCAATTCAGAAATCACTATACCGTATTTGTCGTCTGATTTCAGGCCATTCCTACTTCGTTCGGCCCGTTTGGACCCCCCTCACACGCGTTTACGAAGCGCACGCATCACTTAAAACACGAATATTGAGCCGTACCGCGCAAACCGCACGTCCGATTGGCGTTCCGTCTGTGCTTACACATCATGAATAATAATTAGAATGTTTCAAGGTGGTTTCAGGTCAATCTGAGGTCGTCCGCTATGAATTTGACCGTTTGACGCCCGTTTTGGCCGTTTATGACACCAGAACTGCGTTGTCGGTCACCGCGGGCACACGGCACGTCCGATTGACGTGCCGTCTACTCGAAAACTTCATAAATCACTCACCCGTATTTTTCGTCTGATTTCAGGCCATTCCGAAATCGTTCGGCTTGTTTGGACCACCCTCACGTGCGTTTACGAAGCGCGCGCATCACTTAAAACACGAATATTGAGCTGTACCGCGCAAACCGCACGTCCGATTGACGTGCCGTCTGCGTGTACACGTCACGAATAATAATTAGAATGTTGCACGATGGTTTCAGGTCAATCCGAGGTCGTCCGCTATGAATTTGACCGTTGGACGCCCGTTTTGGCCGTTTATGACACCAGAAATGCGTTGTCGGTCACCGCGGGTACACGGCACGTCCGATTGATGTGCCGTCTGCTCTACCACTTCATAAATCACTCTCCCGTATTTTTCGTCTGATTTCAGGCCATTCCGACTTCGTTTGGCCTGTTTGGACCCCCCTCACGCGCGTTTACGAAGCGCGCGGATCACTTAAAACACGAATATTGAGTCGTACCGCGCAAACCGCACGTCCGATTGTCGTGCCGTCTACGCGTACACGTCACGAATAATAATTAGAATGTTGTACGGTGGTTTCAGGTCAATCCGAGGTCATCCGCTATGAATTTGACCGTTGGACGCCCGTTTTGGCCGTTTATGACACCAGAACTGCGTTTTCGGTCACCGCGGGCACACGGCACGTCCGATTGATGTGTCGTCTTCTCGAACACTTCATAAATCACTCTCCCGTATTTTTCGTCTGATTTCAGGCCATTCCGACTTCGTTCGGCCCGTTTGGACCCCCCTCACGCGCGTTTACGAAGCGCGCGCATCACTTAAAACACGAATATTGAGCCGTACCACGCAAACCGCACGTCCGATTGACGTTCCGTCTACGCGTACATGTCACGAATAATAATTAGAATGTTGCACGGTGGTTTCATGTCAATACGAGGTCGTTCACTATGAATTTGACCGTTGGACGCCCGTTTTGGACGTTTATGACACCAGAAATGCGTTGTCGGTCACCACGGGCACACGGCACGCCCGATTGACGTGATGTCTACTCGACCACTTCATAAATCACTCACCCGTATTTTTCGTCTGATTTCAGGCCATTCAGAAATCATTCGGCCCATTTGGACCACCCTCACGCGCGTTTACGAAGCGCGCGCATCACTTAAAACATGAATATTGAGCCGTACCGCGCAAACCGCACGTCCGATTGATGTGTCGTCTGTGCGTACACATCACGAATAATAATTAGAATGTTTCACAGTGGTTTCAGCTCAATCCGAGGTCGTCCACTATGAATTTGACCGTTTGACGCCCGTTTTGGCCGTTTATGACACCAGAACTGCGTTGTCGGTCACCGCGGGCACATGGCACGTCCAATTGACATGCCGTCTGCTCGACCACTTCAGAAATCACCCACCCATATTTGTCGTCTGATTTCAGGCCATTCCAAAATCGTTCAGCCCATTTGGACCCCCCTCACGCGCGTTTACGAAGCACGCGCATCACTTAAAATACGAATATTGAGTCGTACCGCGCAAACCGCACGTCCTATTGACGTGCCGTCTGCGTGTACACGTCAAAAATAATAATTAGAATGCCGCACGGTGGTTTCAGGTCAATCCGAGGTCATCCGCTATGAATTTGACCGTTGGACGCCCGTTTTGGCCGTTTATGACACCAGAACTGCGTTGTCGGTCACCGCGGGCACACGGCACGTCCGATTGACGTTCCGTCTACTCGACCACTTCATAAACCAATCCCCCGTATTTTTCGTCTGATTTCAGGCCATTCCGACTTCGTTCGGCCCATTTAGACCCCCTCACGCGCGTTTACGAAGCGCGCGCATCACTTAAAACACGAATATTGAGCCGTACCGTGCAAACCGCACGTCCGATTGACGTGACGTCTGAGCGTACACGTCACGAATAATAATTAGAATGTTTCACGGTGGTTTCAGGTCAATCCGAGGTCATCCGCTATGAATTTGACCGTTGGATGCCCGTTTTGGCCGTTTATGACATCAGAACTGCGTTGTCGGTCATTGCGGGCACACGGCACGTCCGATTGACGTGTCGTCTGCTCGACCACTTCATAAATCACTCTCCCATATTTTTCATCTGATTTCAGGCCATTCCGACTTCGTTCGGCCCGTTTGGACCCCCCTCACGCGCGTTTACGAAGCGCGCACATCACTTAAAACACGAATATTGAGTCGTACCGCGCAAACCGCATGTCCAATTGATGTGTCGTCTACGCGTACATGTCACGAATAATAATTAGAATGTTTCACGGTGGTTTCAGGTCAATCCGAGGTCGTCCGCTATGAATTTGACCGTTGGATGCCCGTTTTGGCCGTTTATGACACCAGAACTGCGTTGTCGGTCACCGCGGGCACACGGAACATCCGATTGATATGCCGTCTGCTCGACCACTTCATAAATCACTCACCCGTATTTTTCGTCTGATTTCAGGCCATTCCCAAATCGTTCGTCCCGTTTGGACCACCCTCACGCGCGTTTACGAAGCGCGCGCATCACTTAAAACACGAATATTGAGCTGTACCGCGCAAACCGCACGTCCGATTGACGTTCCGTCTACGCGTACACGTTAATAATAATAATTAGAATGTTTCACGGTGGTTTCAGCTCAATCCGAGGTCGTCCGCTATGAATTTGACCGTTTGACGCCCGTTTTGGACGTTTATGACACCAGAACTGTGTTGTCGGTCACCGCGGGCACAGGGCACGTCCAATTGACGTGCCGTCTACTTGACCACTTCATAAATCACTCACCCGTATTTTTCGTCTGATTTCAGGCCATTCCGACTTCGTTCGGCCCGTTTGGACCCCCCTCACGCGCGTTTACGAAGCGCGCGCATCACTTAAAATACGAATATTGAGCCGTACCGCGCAAACCGCACGTCCGATTGACGTGCCGTCTGTACGTACACGTCACGAATAATAATTAGAATGTTTCACGGTGGTTTTAGGTCAATCTGAGGTCGTCTGCTATGAATTTGACCGTTGGACACCCATTTTGGCCGTTTATGACACGAGAACTGCGTTGTCGGTCACCGCGGGCACACGGCACGTCCGATTGACGTGCCGTCTGCTCGACCACTTCATAAATCACTCTACCGTATTTGTCGTCTGATTTAAGGACATTCCGACTTCTCTCGGCCCATTTGGACCCCCCTCACGCGCGTTTACAAAGTGCGCGCATCACTTAAAACACGAATATTTAGTCGTACCGCGCAAACCGCACATATGATTGACGTGTCGTCTGTGCGTACATGTCACGAATAATAATTAGAATGTTTCACGGTGGTTTCAGGTCAATCCGAGGTCATCCGCTATGAATTTGACCGTTGGATGCCCGTTTTGGCCGTTTATGACACCAGAACTGCGTTGTCGGTCACCGAGGGCACACGGCACGTCCGATTGACGTGCTGTCTACTCGACCACTTCATAAATCACTCTCCCGTTTTTTTCGTCTGATTTTAGGCCATTCCGACTTCGTTCGGCCCGTTTGGACCCCCCTCACGCGCGTTTACGAAGCGCGCAGATCACTTAAAACACGAATATTGAGCCGTACCGCGCAAACCGCACATCCGATTGATGTGCCGTCTACGCATACATGTCAAGAATAATAATTAGAATGTTTCATGGTGGTTTCAGGTCAATCTGAGGTCGTCCTCTATGAATTTGACCGTTGGACGCCTGTTTTGGCCGTTTATGACACCAGAACTGCGTTGTCGGTCACCGCGGGCACACGGAACGTCTGATTGACGTGACGTCTGCTCGACCACTTCATAAATCACCCACCCGTACTTGTCGTCTGATTTCAGGCCATTCCGAAATCGTTCGGCCCGTTTGGAACACCCTCACGCGCGTTTACGAAGCGCGCACATCACTTAAAACACGAATATTGAGCCGTACCGCGCAAACCGCACGTCCGATTGATGTGATATCTACGTGTACACGTCACGAATAATAATTAGAATGTTTCGCGGTGGTTTCAGCTCAATCTGAGGTCGTACTCTATGAATTTGACCGTTTGACGCCCGTTTTGGCCGTTTATGACACCAGAACTGCGTTGTCGGTCACCACGGGCACAGGGCACATCCAATTGACGTGTCGTCTACTCAACCACTTCAGAAATCACTCACCCGTATTTGTCGTCTGATTTCAGGCAATTCCGACTTCGTTCGGCCCGTTTGGACCCCTCTCACGCGCGTTTATGTAGCGCGCGCATCACTTAAAATACGAATATTGAGTCGTACCGTGCAAACCGCACGTCCGATTGACATGCCGTCTACGCGTACATGTCACGAATAATAATTAGAATGTTGGACGGTGGTTTCAGCTCAATATGAGGTCGTCCTCTATGAATTTGACCGTTGGACGCCCGTTTTGGCCATTTATGACACCAGAACTGCGTTGTCGGTCACCGCGGGCACACGGCACGTCCGATTGACGTGCCGTCTGCTCGACCACTTCATAAATCACTCTCCCGTATTTTTCGTCTGATTTCAGGCCATTATGACTTCGTTTGGCCCATTTGGACCCCCTCACGTGCGTTTACGAAGCACGCACATCACTTAAAACATGAATATTGAGTCGTACCGCGCAAACCGCACTTCCGATTGACGTGCCGTCTGCGTGTACACATCACGAATAATAATTAGAATGTTGCACGGTGGTTCCAGCTCAATCCGGAGACATGGTGTGTTCGGCACCACTCAAAGTGTCCGTCTTTTGTTTCAAAAGGACGTCATTTTAAGTGAAAAGCATCAACTGACATACAGAAAACCAACCAAACGCATTCCGAATCTGTTGATAATTTATCCCAACAATCCATGGGTCATATGTGACATGTACAAGCTAACCCGGGATGAATCTGAGTCGCGGTGTGGCCAGGATAAGTCTAAGTGACTCTCTTTTGTTTAAAATGGACACCATTTTAAGTACATACGGAAAAACGACCAAACGGATTCGGTTTCCATTGAAACATTAGGAGAACGATCCATGGGTCATATGTGACGTGTACGAATCATCCCCGCCTCAATCCGACATGCGGTGCGGCTAACACCACTCAAAGTGTCCATCTTTTGTTTTAAAAGGACGTCATTTTAAGTGAAAGGCATCAACTGACATACGGAAGAACGACCAAACGCATTCGGATTCTATAGATACTTTATCACAAAGATCCATGAGTCATATGTGATGTGTAAAAGTCAACCCCATCTTAATCTGAGACGCGGTGTGGCCGACACCGCTCTAACTCTGTCTCTTTTGTTTAAAATGGACATGATTATAAATGAAAAGAACAACTAGCATACACAAAACCGACCAAACTCATTCGTAATCTTTTTCTAATTTATCACAACGATCCATGGGTCATATGTGACATGTACGAGCCAGCCCGAGATGAATTTGAGTCGCGGTGTGGTCAGGATTAGTCTAAGTGTCACTCTTTTGTTTAAAATGGACAACATTTTAAGTACATACGGAAAACTGACCAAACGCATTCGGTTTCCATTTAAACATTAGGAGAACAATCCATGGGTCATATGTGACGTGTACGAATCAACCCCGCCTCAATTGAAGATGCGGTGTGGTCGGAACCACTCATAGTGTCCGTCTTTTGTTTCAAAAGGACGTCATTTTAAGTGAAAAACATCAAATGGCATACGGAAAACCGACCAAACACATTCGGATTGTGTCGATACTTTAGCACAACGATCCATGGGTCAAATGTGACATGTACGAGTCAACCCCACCTCAATCTGAGGTGCATTGTTTCCAGTATCACTTCAGGTGTATGTATTTTGTTTAAAATGGACATCATTTGAGGTAAAAATATATGGTATAGAAAAACCCGATCAAATTATGACTTGAATTTCGGATTCCACATATAATTGTCATCTAAATTTTAAATTGAATTCTATATGAATTATGTAATTTTATAATTATGTTATGAATTCTAATTTAATTGTCATCTAAGTGTGGTCGCGACCACTCTAAGTGACTTTATGTTGTTTAAAATGGACAACATTTTAAGTACATACGGAAAACTGACCAAACGCATTCGGTTTCCATTGAAACATTAGGAGAACGATCCATGGGTTATATGTGATGTGTACGAGTCAACGCCACCTCAATCCGAGGCATGGTGTGGCCGGCACAACTCAAAGTGTATGTCTTTTGTTTCAAAAGGACATCATTTTAAGTGAAAAACATCAACTGACATACGGAAAACCGTCCAAACGCATTTGGATTGTGTTGATACTTTAGGAAAATGATACATGGGTCATTTGAGACGTGTAAGAGTCAACCTCATCTAAATCCGAGATGCGGTGTGGCCGGTACCACTCTGACTGTGTCTCTTTTGTTTAAAATGGACAAGATTATAAGTGAAATAAACAACTGACATATGAAAAACTGACCAAACGCATTCAGAATCTGTTGAAAATTTAGGACAATGATTCATGGGTCATATGTTACGTGTACGAGTCAACCATGCCTCAATCTGAGTCGCGGTTTGGCCGATACCACTCTTAGTGTATCTCTTTTCTTTAAAATGGACTACATTTTAAATTCATACGGAAAACCAACCAAACACATTATGATTGTATTTATTTTTTAGCACAACAATCCATGGGTCATTTGTGATGTGTACGAGTAAACCCTGCCTCAATACGAGTCACGGTGTGGCCGAAACCATTCAAAGTGTCTCTCTTTTATTTAAAAAACACTTCATTTTAAGTGAAAACAACAGCTAACATGTGGAAAACTGACCAAACGATTTCGGAATATGTTGATACTTTAGAACAACGATCAATGAGTCATTTGTGACGTGTACGAGTTAACCTCGCCTCAATCCGAGGCACGGTGTGACCGGTATCAATCCAGATGTATTTATTTTGTTTAAAATGGATATCATTTCTATTAAAAATATATGGTATATGAAAAACCAATCAAATTATGAATTGAATTCCGGATTCCACATATGATTGTCATCTAAATTTTAAAATGAATTCTAAATGAATTATGTATGATTATAATTATGTTATGAATTCTACTTTAATTATGGATGTGTATATTTTCAGGATGCATTATATGTGTTGGTTGGTTGGTTTGCATTATTTTTATGTGTTGGTTTGTTCTCTATATGTATGCATTCTATGTGTTACAAGTACAATAATTGGATTGAAAAATGAATTGAAAACGAGGGAATAATTGGATTGAAAATTGAATTGAAACTGAGGGTGAATTCCCAAAAACCAGACCTACTGTGCAAATTGCAGGCTGCTGTGCAATTTGCACAGCAAAGCCTATGCCAACGGTTTGAAAACCGTTGGCATAGGCTCTATGTAGCTGTTTTTACCAACGGTTCAAGGAAACGTTGGTAAGAACACCCTATCCCAACGGTTTGAAACCGTTGGGATATCTTGTTGAATGGTTGTTTTTACCAAAGATTCATAGAACCGTTGGTAAAAACCTTTCCCAACAGTTTACAACCATTGGGAAAGAAAATTCTCTGTTGATTTCCCAACGGACCAAACCGTTGGGAAAGGCCTTTCCCAACGGTTTGGAAGAACCGTTGGGATATGTTGATTTTTTCTAACCTATCCCAACGGTTCTCTGTAAACCATTGGGAAAATCCTTTCCCAATGGCTTACTTCCCCACGGTTTGCAAAACCGTTGGTATAACATATACCAACGGTTCTCCAGCCTTTCCCAACGGTTCTAAACAGTTGGAAAATGCTGGATTTCTAGTAGTGACTTAAATGATGAAAATATAATATGCAGTTAATTTTCAAACTGAAAAAATAATACTAACCACAATCTGACACTGGAGATCACCTCTAATCTCTCCAGTGGATGGATCACTATACATCCTCCAATAAACTTCGAACTCCGTAATATCGGGATGCTCGAATGCCTATAGAAATATAAAATAAACTATTTATATTTAAAGTTATATAAAATATTCCCGATTCTCTCTAGGATTACAGAATGTGTGGCTACCAGCTTGATGTGTCACATCCTGTCTCCCCTGGTTCTGCCATCCCACTAAAGATCTCCTCCTAAATCCACCACCCGACCAGTGTAAACATAATTTATCCCAAACATGAGATGAAATGTAATCTGGTCAACGGGCTCTACACGACTCATAAAATTCTATCACTCGTTCTTTCTTAATGGATACTCTTATCAAATTGGGAAAGAACTGAGGGAAACGGTCACACATAGACACCTTCCATGCCGCGTGGATAGCGTCACACATGCTATCATCGATGGGATACCATAAACCCTATAAATAATTTATAATATCAAGTTATTTAAAAAATAAATTTCCAAATAAATATTCTATATTTACGTAACAGCCAATGATCGAACATGTCGCGCCACATATCAATGGGAATTTTTTCCCATGTGATCCATGGATGAGAAAAACAATTGCGCAAGATAGAACTCCCATGTCCAATAGCTACATGTGCAAAACTGTGAAAAAAGAATAAATAATCTAACAATCAGTATATATATATAAATAAATTAATGAAAACTAACTAAAATATAAATGTTATCATACCTCTATGGGCGTGGATCGAAACCAAGATGTGGACCTCTCTTTGGGATAGGGTCAGGAATCATCAGTCGTGCAAGACCATGCCCCCTCCACGTACCCCCTGAACTGTGAGTAGGTTGAGGGTCAGATGGCCCACAATTCCCCTCATCCAAAGGTAGATCAACCTCCCTAAACTCGTGAAATAGATCAGGATCCATCTGAAACACAAAATAATTATTGTTAGGAGATAGTTGAAAATAACTATTATATATAGATATATATTAGTTATGATTATAACCATTATTTAACTATGCCAATGTCCATCTTCATACTCATCTTCATAGCTGTCAATGTCAATGTCTTCATATTCCATCTCAGCATCATCAATATCTATATGAGTTTCAGTTTCATCATATTTTGATATTTAAAATTCATTTGTAACATCATTATCATCTTCGTCACCATCGATCCTTAATTGTGGAGTGTTATCATCGATATTCACATCTCTTTGTGAAAAAGACGGATTTTGAGGAGTCTATTGAAAAATTTAAATTGCTTCCACTCTAGTGGAACCAAATTCAGTTTGAGTAAATTGATTATCTCGAGATTTCATTTTTATTATGCTCCACCAATCACTCAAGTCTCTTGAAGTAGCATAGTAATTTTCATAATAAATTTGATGTGCCTATTGAGCTAGTAAAAATGGTTCATTTTACTATAAGAAGACTTTTATATTTAATATGGGCGATTCCATGAGTCGGATGAAAAAACAATCCTCTCTCAGTATCCAACCACCGACATTTAAACATTGTTATGTAATTCTCTCCTAAAAATGGTTCATTTATTACAAGAAGACTTCTATAACTATTTATTACTAATTATTACTATTTATTACTATTTGTAACTAATTATTACTAATTATTACTAATTATTACTAATTATTACTAATTATTACTAATTATTCCTATTTATTATTAATTATTACTAATTATTACTATTTATTACTATTTATTACTAATTATTACTATTTGTTATTAATTATTACCAATTATTCCTATTGATTACTAATCATTATTGTTGATTACTAATTATTCCTATTGATTACTAATTATTACTATTTATTACTAATTATTCCTATTTATTGCTAATTATTCATATTTATTACTAATTATTCCTAATTATTACTAATTATTACTGATTATTACTAATTATTACTAGTTATTCCTATTTATTACTAATTATTCATATTTATTACTAACTATTACTAACTATTACTATTTATTACTAATTATTAATATTTATTACTAATTATTAGTAATTATTACTAATTATTCCTATTTATTACTAATTATTCATATTTATTACTAATTATTACTAATTATTACTAATTATTACAAATTATTCCTATTTATTACTAGTTAATACTAATTATTCTTATTTATTACTAGTTATTCATATTTATTACTATTTTATCCTATTTATTTCTAATTACTAATAATTATTACTATTTATTCCTAATTATTACTATTTATTACTTATTATTACTAATTATTTTAATTATTACTATTTATTACTAATTATTCCTATTTATTACTAATTATTCGTATTTATTACTAATTATTACAAATTATTACTAATTATTTCTAATTATTACTAATTATACATATTTATTACTAATTATTAATAAATATTACAAATTATTCCTATTTATTACCAATTATTACTAATTATACATATTTATTACTAATTATAACTAATTATTACTAATTATTACCAAATATTTTTATTATTACTATTTATTACTAATTATTCCTATTTATTACTAATTATTAATAATTATTACTAATTATTCATATTTATTACTAATTATTCTTATTTATTACTAATTTTTCCTATTTATTACTAATTTTAACTAATTATTTCTAATTATTACTATTTATTACTATTTATTACTAATTATTACTATTAATTACTATTCATTAATAATTATTTCTAATTATTACTATTTATTACTAATTATTACTAATTATTACTAATTTTTAATTCTTAATAATTGTTAAGAATTACAATTAATAATTTCAATTTATTATTACAAATAAATAAAAATAATAAAACAATTTAAATCTATTATTTTTTCAACTAATCAATAATAATTAATATTAACATAAAAAAATGAAATAAATAATAAATTAAATAAAATATAAATACCTTTAAACTTGATCTCCTACTGATGTAATTGACTTCACAACTTCTCTGTAAAAAAACTTACTCAGAGAAATATTCACTCTAAAAATAGAGTTTAGAGAGAGAGAGGAAGTGAGAAATGAGAGGAAGAGAAATAAAAATGGAGGGGGTATATATAGGTTAGATTAGTTGCGACGGGACAATTTGTGACGGGATTACCATCGTAAAAGGTACTTTTTACGACGAGCCTTGTCGCAAATACCTTTGCCCGCATTAATCTCTCTCGGTGGTTAAAAGGGTATTTGCGATGGGGCCCATCGCAAAAAGTGACCTGCTAACACACCTTTTGTGATGGGACAACAGCTTGTCGCAAAAATCCATTAACCATCGTCGGTATTTGTGACGGGTCCCATCCCAAATACCCTTCGATCGACACACCATTTGTGATGGGGGGATGCCCCCATCGCAAATAACCTTCCCGCGTTCTGGCACGCATCCCGCACATTACTTTTTGCAACGAGACGCCAAACCCCATCGCAAATAACAAGTTATTTACAACAAGACGAACCACCGTCACAAATAACCTCTGGGATGGACTATTTATGACGGGAATTAATCTCGTCGCAAATAACCCTTCACAAAAGATTGTTTTTCTCATAGTGTAGTCATCATAAGCCGCAATTGAAAGTATAATTCTTATATATTTTAGCATTGAAACTAGGGTAAAGGTTTCATCAAAGTCAATGACTTGATGTTTTTTTAAAATTTTTCTACAAGGCACACATTATAGTTACTGACTTGTCCGTCCATGTACAGTTTCTTCCTGAATACCAATTTCCCACCAAGGGGATTTACATCCACTGGAGAATCTAAAAAAATACAGACTTGGTTTGGGTACATGGAATCTATTTCAAAATTCTTGGCTTCTTGCCACTTGGCAACATCTGTGCCACTTATTACTTCTTTATAGGTTAGGGGGTCATTATAATTTACATAAAACGAGTCACAATCCTTAGTAACTGGAAAACCATAACATTATAGTTCTCTAATCACCCTTGTACTTCTACACAGTACTTGTATCTCTGGAGTAGTTTCTTCTTCCACAGGGCTTTGTGGAATCTGATCCTGTACCAACTCTTGTGTTCCTTGAGACTCATCTTTATCGAAGATTACCTCACCCCACTATCTCATTTGGATATGTAATCCCTCTCAAGTAATATGAAGTGTAATAACTCTATAACCATTTTGTAAGAGGGTTCGTATAGGTAATATCTTTTTGTTTCCTTGTGGAATTTTATAAGGGTACACTTTGTTCATCTGGGTGCAATTTTGATCCCTAAAGAGGCATTAAAAAACTATTTGCTTCCCCACACATGTAAATTCAATAACTTGGTTTTTCTTCCAATCCAAAATTCATATAGAATACTATTTATTGATTTAGTTGGAACTTGTTTTAGTATGTCTTCTCCTGTTTGTAATGAATATCGCCAAATGGAAAATGGAAGGATCACATGACTCATAAATATTCTCCCCATGTCCAACAAGATGTCATTCCTCCATTCGATTACACCATTCCACAATGGCATGTATGGAGGAGTGAGTTAGGATTGGATCCCAAACTCCAGTAATTTATCAATTAAGTCTTGATTAAGATATTTTCTACCATAGTCTAAGTGATATTTCTTAATCTTCATACCATGCAGGTTCTCAACTACATTCATGTATTCCTATACTTTATCAAAAGAATACGACTTATACCTCATTAAGTAAATTAATCCATATCCACTATAATAATTCATAAAATTTATGATGTATGAGTACCCATCACTTTCTTTAATATTAAATGGTTCACACACATCAGTCTGAACTAATTTAATAAGATCTTTAAATATTTCACCTTTCCCACTAAATTGGGATTTAATTATATTTCGATTGTAAGCATAAGTGACATACACAAAGTAGTTTTAGTTCTAAAGAATCTAAATATCCAACATGATTTAATTTTTTCAAGCATGTTACATTGACATGATCTTGTAGGTGATGCTAATGTTGGGTGTGGTATGATTCATGTGAAGTAATTTCCTTATTATTTGACATTACCTGGTTCATGTAATCTAACATATAAAGACCATTCTCTAACTGTTCTTTACCATAAAAAATGATATATTAATAAAAGAACTAACATTTATTTCCAAATTTGAAATGAATCCATCTTTATCTAGTATGGATACCTAAATAATTTTTTAGTAACCAAAGGGGTACAATAAAAATCCATTAAAACAAATATCACTATGTTTTGAAATGTGTGGTGGTAGTCCCCGATAGCTACACCTGCAATTTTAGCTATGTAGGATTCCTATAGATCTACCTCCCCTCAGTCATCTTTTCTGAATCTACTTGGTTCATGTATTTAAATACATACGTGAGAAACACAAGATATTCCTAATACATAATTTATAGAAATAGATAAATTGTACTTGAAGCACCCAAAGCATCCCCTTGATTCTTTAGCTTGGTGTAGTTTTTCTTCCAGTGTCTCTTCTTCCTACATGAGAAACAGAAAACATTTTGTTTCATTTCATTCCCTTAGATATTTTTTTACTTGTAAGGCTGGGTACCAAGCTTTGGTCTTAATGATATCTGATTTCCCCTTTCATTTGTTCACCATAAGGATAGGAGGATTTTCATTCTTCATATCTTTATCTACTTGGTGAAGGAGGATAAGAAGATCTGGAAGAGTATTATTAAAGTTGTTATTATTAAAATTCACCAAAAAAAATGGATAATATTTAATGGAGTGATTCCATAATGAGATCAGTCCCTAGATCATCAGGGTGTTTAAACCCTATGACATTTAGGATATCAATGTTGCCAATGAGCTTGACTATGTAAGGCCCAACTGGGGAACCCTCTCCATGATTAATCTGAAGGAGTTCCTTGGAAATCTCAAAGCATTCTTTTCTATCTCTCTCCTAGTAAAGACCACAGAGGTTCTCAAGCATTCTATTCACATCCGTGTTTTCGTGAGACTTTAGGAGTTCACTAGAGATAGATTAAAGAATCAAACATTGAACATTGAACACATTGTTCATATGTTTTTTCATAGACTGGTAACTCTTCATCACTCGCCTCTTGAGTAGGAAGATCAAGCCTAGAAAATTCTATAACATACGATTTCTGTTCATGATATAGAACAAATTTGAGGTGTCAAAACCATTTCTAGATGTTACTACTAGTGATGAGATTTTCTTTATCCAATATTGATGGTTGGGATAGTGTGTATGAAGATATTTTAATTTTATTCTACATTTAAAAGATCGTATTATTTGTACATTTCTTGATTAAAAATTTTGTGAGAAATTATAAATTAATTTATTTAATTAAATTTACCACTATTCTATCAAGTCCCAATAACCCTCTCCATTGAACCTAGAATGTGTATTTACTAGGAAGTTCATGTTTCAAGGATCTATATTCCCCTTCACATAATCCCAAAAAGGTGTTGTCAAGCTATTTTAAAGGTATTTAGGTAGGAAAGACTTTTCTAACTGCGGGCATGTAGTTCCTTGATTCGTTTAGTGGACTCCCCAATCCAAAAATCCTGACAAGGATTTTCCCAACACTTGCCCACAAATTACTCCATGTCGAGAAGGGGATACTCCTATTAATGTAAAATGGTCAAGTCAACCCGAAACCTTCATAATAACACCCCTTCTAATAGAATGTTTCCAAAAAAGGGTTGGTCAAATACATAGTTCTATTGAGTATTGTTCCTAAAAAAGTAACATAAATTTTAGCATGAATTAATAAATGATATAGTGAATTTTTTATTTTTAATAAATTTTTATCTTTTTTTATCCTTTAAATGCCTTGTTAATATTTAAGTGGATGATTACATAATTAATTAACCGTTTTTGGATAAAATATTTACTCAATATAAATTTTATTTAAATTCCATGTTTTCATATTAATTAATTTATGTGATCATGATTTTTCATCAATAAATATAATTTTAACAAATTAGAAAGAAAATAACTTAATAATTAAATGAACCAATCCTGATCTTATCTAATCGTTGATTTAATGAGCAGAAATTAAATAAACCAATGACTAAGGGAAAATAACTCCTTATGCAAGACATGGGATGACCTACAACATTCCACATATCCACCTATTTTATCACCAAGTTGGCATCATTATGGTTTTGTCTTCAATATAATCCACATGCCTTATGATTCTCTATTAATTACAAATATTTACTACTCACATGAAGGTAAGGAGAAACAAAGGATTGGTAAAAGGGAATTTCATAAATATTCTTGGACACTTTGGTTTTACATATTAATGTTGGGAGGGATGACTCACATTCCATATTATTATTTAATATAAAATAATTGTAAAACCATGGAATACATTTAAATAATGAAATTCCAACACATACATAGGTCTTTTCAAGCTCATGATCGGTTGTGCGTGATACCAATATGCAATAAACAACTAGCTAAAATTAATTTATCTATTTTTTCTGTATTATTAAGATCAACACACTTGTATTAATTAATTAATTACTTCCCTTTCAACTTAACGATCATCCAAACTTAATTGGATATTCCCATAAATTTGGCATTCATAGAAAATAAATTACCGAACCATTAGTGACATATTTATTACATTAAATTGATTGATCATTTAAAATTATTTTAAAACATTATTAAATTTTCAAACACAAAAGGATGTTCCAATCAATAAAATAAGGTTTCAATGCTATAATTTTTCAAATTTAATGTAATTATAAAATTTTCCATTTTTGGGAGACTACATTGATTTTACAACCAGTTACATGCCATGTACCTTGGTTGTCATATATCCAACCCAAACACTTGGGTCTTTGGCTACTAATAAGGCCAGACTACACGGTGTGTATATGCTTTCCACACACCCTGTATCATGCTGCATGTTAGGTTGGACCGGTCAACATGTGGTATGAAATAAAAGCACCGCATGTTTTCAATTTATTGTCACATATAGATACAATGCACATGTGTATATGGAATGTGCTATGACCACACACCCTTGTAACCTAGCTTCACCGATGAACGATTTGGAATTTCTCAATGGAATATTCTATCGTTCTTCATTTATTATTAAATATCTACGAAAATGAAACACTAAACTAACTTGATTAATATGTAGATTACTTGTTAATTTGAATCCGATTAAAGAATGAATAACATGAAATTAGAATCTAGCCATGATTTCACATAGATTAATAATGAAATAAATAATTATAATCTTAAACGTGACTGATCTAATTCCACTTTTTTATTCTAGGCACAATATAAGAGTTACGGTGGAAGGAAATATATTAAAATTTCTTTTAATAATTGTTTCCTGAAACCAAAAGTGAGGATCTATCTTGTCAAATTTATTATTAATTTATTTAATATATGAAGAAATAAATACCTAATCTTAGGAAAATTCTTCATTGATGATTGTTGACTATCCTAAAGGACCCTTCCGGATTACCTTCATTGTTCCTATGAGGATCTAATGGTAGAATCCCTCTATTTTAGATCCACACATGCTTCAGTTGTCCCTGAGAAACACCACTCGTTCTCTGAGTGCTTCCACATTGAATCATATGTATTTTTTTGTTCATTCTTACTCAGTCATTCTTTAATCATGAATAAATTTTATATTGGGTTTTTAATTCTTGATAGGGAGATAGGAGGAGGAGTTGGGAGAGAATTTATCATGCACAACAATTCTTTATTCCCAAATTGGAATTAGTTTCTAATTCATTACACAATAGACCTAGATGTCAATTTATAGAATTGGGATTTCAATTAAAAAATTTAATTACATAACATCCACATAATATAATTATAAATATTAATTAAATCCCTCGACACATAATAATAAAAATAAAAATAAAAATAAAAATATTATTTTTTGATGCACCAACTTGTGCATAATAGATAAATAGTATTTACAGGGTCAAAAAAAATTATTTTATCATGAGACATTTTATTAGTTCATTCGAAATTATCATGCATTTATTGAACACTAGAATAAAACTTTTATTCTAATAAATAAATGTTTTCTTCAAAAAATATTAAATAAATATTTATTAAATATTCAATAATTAAAAAAAATTGTTTTCTCAAAATCGTCTGAATAAATATTTATATAATTTATACAATCAATATAACTTGAAAAACATTATTCCTCAGTCTTGAGAATATTATTTATTCCATTAATTGAATTAAAATATAAATTAATTAAAATCAACAGAAACACTTATCATGTGACCCTATAATATTCTTTCTTTTTCTATTAGGAGGGCTTTCTTAATGTCCAATATCACTGTCTAGACACACATCAAGACAACCAAGAGAAAGAACTAAATGTCACAACTACAAAAACCACACAAAAACACACACTATGTAATATAACCCCTTATCCCAATATCCCATCAAGAAGGTTTCATGACTGTTTCATTAACCAATATACTCAATACATCATTCATTAACTATCAAAAATAATCTCTTCCCTACACCATGGCCATGGAATTTAGGGAAACGTTTCAATTTAAATTAAAGGTCAGAGATATGAAATTACATAAACATGGAAGTGACAAATTCTTCCTTGAATTATCCACTAATAACATGTCATCAATTGCATACCCAACTTACACTACTTCTAGCCAACATATGTCACAATAGTTTTCATCAGAAAATCTAGGTGTGTGAGGCATGACCTTAATTAATGATAATCTTCAAGTCAACGGGCCATTACACACACTCGTGGATAGGAATATCTAATAACACCAAAACATGTAGAATTCCTACAGGCAGAAATATTCTAATAATCTCCCATCTCAAAGATTACCAAGTTCTATCTTCATGAGAAGGAGTCTCTTCTACTTTTGAGTACTCACACCAGACAGTCTATATACTATGTGTCCCATCATAGTATGTTATCTAGCCGCAGAACTGTATTAATAGTATTATAACAATACTTCATGGTTCTCATCATAATAGGGAACTACAATGAACTTATTAATGTGAAAAATACTCTATATAATTATTACATTAAAGTCATATAGAACTATGAACAATAAGTAGTAAGATTTTTAATTTAATAGTTAATTCATAAAATATTCATTTAATCAAAGTAAAAATAGTTGATTCCAGGACCCCAACACTAATAATTATATGGTACTATAATATTCACTACTTATTTAAAAAATATTAACAATTCAACCTAATTAGTTTTTTATTTTATGATTTAAAAATAACACCCAATTAATCAAAATATTTTATTTTTCAATTTGAGGAATTTAGTTTTTTGATAAATCTGTTTTTCAAAATTACTAGTTTTTACAACATAATCATATTTATTGTCCTCTGAAAAATTACATGTGATTTAATTAAATTATTATTATTTATATACAAATATAAAATTTTATTTCAAATTTTAAAATTTACTATTAATGTTTATTTTAATGAAAATTAAACATTTATAATTTTTTTAATAAATTTATGGCTTATTCTTGTCAAATATTTATTTAATAATTTTTAATTATTTTCTTCACTTTTATTGTGTTATAAATTCCAAATATTTTTATTTAATAAAATACCCTAATAGAAGTTTATTAATAAAAAATTTAGGTAAATAATTAGGTTATTATCATTATTAGTTAGGTTACCATTCCAAAGTTCATATTTCAAATGGTCATATAGGTTTTATAATCCCTATAAATAACACCAAATTCCTTATTAACCATTCAAATAAATTACTTTCAAAGTTCTATTATTCATTTTCCTAAATTTCAATTACAACTATAATTGTTTTTCTTTTTTATAGGGCTATTTAAGGGTGTGATTATTCCAGTAGAGCAATGTGATTCATATATATCTATAATAGTTAATTTTTTATTTTTTCATCATCCTTTTTCCTTATGGTCTATTTTAGTAGGCATAATTATTCACTAAATGTAATTTTAATATTAAATTTAATACTATTTATTATTATTATTATATGGTGCATGAGTTTTATACTATTCCCCATTACTCTATATGAAAAATTATTTTTCCATAAATAAAATTCCATGTATAATTGCTTGGGTTCATTAAAAAATTCCACTATTTTGAAATTTATCCTTTGAACAGTAATTTAAAACAACAAGATTAAAATAGATGAGGGTTGTTATATTTCACTAATTCATCCAGTTCCCATGTCACCGCTTCAAAATTATGGCTCCACTTAATTATTTTAACATGTTGAGTTGTTTTATTATGTATAAATGTTTCTATACTATAGAGGATCTTCACTAGATACTCCTCATATAATTGATCATTATTTAAAAGAGGATAGTCAATATTCAGCTCTAAGAATCATTAATTGAATATTTTCTAACATCAAGCTCCTACGGTACACATAATAATGTTGAAAATCTAATAAATCCTTCTTTATTAATGTTAAACTATTAGGATTTACCTTAAATGATTGTATCCACCTTCTATTGTATCTTCATATCCTCCCTTTGAGTATTCTTAATCTTCTTTAGTATAGATTATTGATAATTTATTTGTGAAATAAATAGTTTTTCCCTTTTATTATGAATCCAATGTCTATCTTTTTTAGGTCTAATAAGATTAGATCCTTATCAATCGTTATCAAAGATAATGTTATTAGAAATTTTCTATATAGAGAATGTCATAATTTATTTTCTTTCCATAAAAGGTAGTTGATTAAGAAAACATATTCCATGATTAGTTCTAACCATCATTATTAACACATGTTGAGCCTCTTTTGTGGATATATAATTCATTATATCATGATATATATATATATATATATATATTTCAAACTTCTCTATATAGAGATACATTCCCCCAAATATTCAATGAAAATATTAATAATTCTAACTTTTGATAAATATTTAGATAATTTTACACATGAAATTTGAACTTTCTGTATTCATATTCTATTACATTACAATTTTTCCTAAGTATAAAACCCAAACTCTTCATTCATGAATAGTAGAATATCATAAATCATACTATATTTGAGGGTAGTGTGGGTAATGGTGCTCTAATTATCTTCTTATTCAACTCTTTGATTCTTTCTTCACATTAAACACTATATAAAAACATTACTCCCTTCATATTTGACGTAGTTAATGGGGTAGAAAATCATGATAGTTTCATTAAAAATCACTAATATGTCCTAACTAATCCCTGGAAACTATGGATCTATGTTACATACTTTGGAATGAAAAATTACTAAATCTATTTTTTATTTGATAGATCCATTAAAATCACCATGCTTTAGATAAATCTATCTAAGAATGTTACATGATCCATTCAAAAGTTATAATTGCTATAATTTTCATATAAGTTATCATTTATCTATTTATTCAGCATATGAATAAAAATCACTTTATATTAAACCTATGATTTATAATATATAAGAATATTATATATAAATAAAATTAAAAAATTAGCAAGGTAATATATATAAAATCGTATTCATTATGTCCATGAAAATTTATGGAACATTTTTGTGTTTAAATGACATCACTATGAACTAATCATGTCCATACATTGTATGAAAGGGTGTATTGGGAATATCCTCATTTATTAACTTCAATTTACGATGTCCTGATTAATGATCCACATTTGGGATTTATAGGCACCCTCCTAGTTGATAAAATAATTAATCAACTAGTGGATGAGGATGCTTATTTTTTATATGATATTGTTGAGTATATGATAATTAATATAGAGATGCATTGATAAGGAAGTACAGACTAAACATGTCTTTATTGTACATCATTCCTGTAATTAATTACATTACATTACAAAAAAAAACTCAACAACTATGGAATTGAATGTTTTAGTTCCTATTGAGACTATAAACATAAGCTAATTAATTTTCAATGATTGTAATCATTTCCACAAAATTTCTCTATACATGATCTTCTTCTAAACATCTCTTATGTAAAATTCATCATCATGTCTTGGGAAATGAAAAAAACATAAAGTGGGGACATCAAATTCCTAGTATGTTAAAAATAAAAAATGAACACCTTACCCAGATAGAGATCATAAGAATATGAGAAAACATAAGAAGGAGGTAAATCGATTAAATGAACACTAAATCATAAAATTGATTCATATAGAAAAAAAAAGATGAAAAAAAATATCATATGATCAAAAATATATCATGGATTAAGGAATATAAAAGCAAGATACATAAATCATAAGCTAGGTAGAATATAGTAGTGACATATTAAAGGATTATTCAACTAACATAAGCCTAGAAACACAACATTGGGGAACTGGTATCCCCACCTATTTTCTATAATGGATTGATCACTATAACCCATATCCCATTGATTATTAGAAATCATTACTTATTTCCAGAATTTGGCCAGGAATCACAACCTATTTCTCATTTTGTGTCACTCATCACTACTTATTCCACTATAATATCATGTGATATATAAATTTACCCATTTACTTAGAGGGATATATAACGCCCACCCATCACATAAAGATTAACCATACACATGTGTGCTGTAAGAAAACATTTAATCATCACATCATTAAAACTATAGAATTAGAATGGGACATGAATTACAATTCAAAAGTTATCAAATAAATAAACATATGAACTCTATTAGTTAATACTAAATTTAATCAAACAAAAGAGGAACTGCATTAAATCTTTTAGCTGGTGATTAATAAAACACATCATGCGAAATTTATCCCTTTTGACATAAATAGAAAAATAGAATCCAAATCATAAAATAGAGTAAAATATTTTATCTTTAAATATAAATTATGAAGATGAAATGAAATGATACCTAATTTTTTTTAAAAAAAAAAGAAAAAAGAAATTGATTTTAATAGAAAACATTGACTCAAAATAAAGATCCATTTATGTGAAATCAATACTTATAAAGATTATAATTATTCAAAAAATATTATAATTTTATGTAAAACAAAATCATTCTTGAATGGTGATTTTAATTATGAACTCATTATTAATAGTGTGATAAAAGTAGAAATCATATGTAAAAGGGTATCATTGAATATGGGGAATATTTTAATTTAAATTTCAATAGAAATTTTATAACTCAAATAATTTGTTTATTCACCAATGTCCCCTACGACTCATGGAATGGTTGAATCAAAAATAAAATACGAGTGGTAGTGTAAAGACCCGGAAATTTCAAGGAATTTTTTTTTCGTAATTTTCTTTGGAATTTTACAAGATCGTAGTTTCTGACCGAACCTAATTCTGAGGCCCTGTGTGCCCGGAATATTTTTCCGAAGTTTAGCTTGGGTACATTCAGTGAATGAACGAGCGGGTTTTTTTAACTTTTGAACCGGTGCTCGGAATCGAATTCTGAGGGTACCAATGGAATCACAGCGCCAGTATTTTCTTAGAAACATTTTTTCCGAAGTTTCGTTTGCTCAGGTGTGGTTTTTAATTTTTGGGGTTAAGGTAAGGAATAAAATAAAAGTGGTGCAACCAATTTTTATTTTATTTTTCTTAACTTAAATTAAGTGGACGATGTGGGACCCACAAAATCCTACCCACTTTGTAGGATATTTGTGAGGTGGGGCCCACACGAGCCCCACCGTTTCTTTTCTTCCTAAACCCCCTCCTTTAATTAAGTAGCGCACCCACACCCCACTTTTTTAATGAAGTCAACCCTTGTGTTTATTCTGGTTAATAAACGCCTCATTAATTGGGCGGTTTAAAACTCCTCAATTAATTCAATTAATTGATCATTTCAATTCCGTTTTATTTCAATCGTTGGATTGTGTGTTAATAAAAATAAGACAACTCTTATTTTTTTATGAGAGTTGTTGGGTTGTGAGAGGCGGGGGAGAATTCACTCAGGTTCTTAAAGTTCTTCCTCCTCGACGAAGAACACGAAGAATGCGAAGAACGCCGACCTCTGACAAAGGTCGAAAAGAATGCCAGATCCTCGGAGATCGACGACGTGACGCCGAAGAATCCTTCTCCTGCGACGCTTCTTCCGTGACGTTCCTTCTTCCGCGACGAAACCTCGCTCGACGATGCTTGAGGTAGGTGTTGTTTACTTTTTGTTCGTGAAAAATCCTTGTCGTTCTTCGTCTTTTATGCCGCTTGTTATCAACATAACGGGAGGAGGTCGGACCACACGAACACGAACAACTCTCCTCCCCCTTTTGTTGTTTTTTTCATTGTGGCATGAACAAAGGCGGCGCGGTGCAACGACACCACGCGGAAACAAGGAAGAACGCAACGAAGAAGCACAACGGCCGGAGTCGGGGCCGCAGAGGCGATTCGAAGACTCCGCTGGTTGATCGTTGTGCGCGGATCGACAGGCGCTAAAAAATCAGGCCGCAAGGGCGTTTTGAGGTCTTCGCAGTGAAGAACCGGTCCCGGGAGGGCCGTTGGCGAAGACGGCAGGCAAAACCGACCACCGGAGCTCGTCTGGTGGTCCGTAGAGCTCTCTGACGGTTGCCGGAGGGGGCGGCTGGCACCGGCCGGCCGCCAGGAGACAGCGGCGCCCGGCGTGCCGCCGGGAAGAGCAGCCGCGGCGGCAGGCCGCTGGTCCCGTGACCACGCGGGACCGAGGGAGGCGGGAAGTGACACTCGGCCGCGTCTGTTGGAAAGGGGCGGCCCCCACGCAGGGCCGCGGTTTCGACTAGGGGAGCAACCCCCCTTTGCGCGGCCGCTTGGCCAGTGCCAGCGCGCCGGGCCGAGCCGCCCGACCAGACCGTCAGGTCGGGCCGCGCCTAGGCCGGGCTGGGCCGCACAAGCCGGGCCGGGCCGCGCCCAAGCGGGCCGGACCTGGACCAGGGTCGGGTCGCCCCGGTTCAGGCCGGCCCACGGGGTACCGGGCCGGGTCGGACCTGGCCCGAACCCCATAATACCAGACTTTTTCGGTCTGTTGCCCATAACTTGGGCTACAGACCTCCGATCGACGCACTTTCAGTTGCATAGAGATCCTTGGATTGAGACGGTGGTTTAGGTGTATTACAATCAAGGTTTCAGAGAACCTTGAGTATGACCGGGTTGGTTCGGATACGAAACCAACCGGGCCCTCAGAGCAGAAACGCTTATATCTCAAGCTCCGGACGTCCGATTGACGTGACAACAACTTTTTTGGATTCCTCTTGATGAGATGGAACTTTTTGCAGGCTTCGTCTGAGTTTTGGATGCAGTTGGATAATGGCATGGTTGGATTGTACCCAAAATCCAACCGGGCCCCTGGAACGGAAAGGCTGATAACTTTCAGACCGGACGTCCGTTTGATGAACTGTCAGCAGAGTTGGTGATAATGTTGAGAAACGGTCCCTATTAGAATACCCTATGAGAGTTCGGGGTAAATTCGAGATACGTTCGGGCTGGTTCGCACACGAATCAACTGGGCCCCTGGGATACAAAGTCTAGTAACTCACAGATCGGGCGTCCGATTGACGCGTCGTCTGTTGCGTTGAGACCCCTATGACGAGGCGGTTCTTTGAGATACTTCATCAAGGAACTTTGCGATACTTGGAGTATCGACCAATAGCACGTGAAGCGGACCCTCCCGATGATGAGCTAGCAGAGTGCAGAGACCTAGTAGCTGGCTGAGACTTGACGACTGCTGATCTATCGACTCGGTATGTATCGGATAGACCAGTGGGGAGAGCTTGGTTGTAGAGGAAGACCCACGGCGGAGGAGCGCTTGGTAGTAGCGGCAGACCTGCGGTACTCAACAAAAGGAGTACCTCTGGAGGCTATGAGGGGGAGCGCTTGGTTGTAGCAGAAGACTCACGGTGGAGGAGCACTTGGTAGTAGCGGTAGACCCGCGGTACTCCACAGAAGGAGTACCTATGGAGGCTATGAGGGGGAGCACTTGGTTTTAGCATCAGACTCACGGTGGAGGAGCGCTTGGTTGTAGCGGAAGACCTGCGGTACTCAACAGAAGGAGTACCTCTGGAACCTATGAGGGGGAGCGCTTGGTTTTAGCGGCAGACCCATGGTGGGAAGCGCTTGGTTGTAGTAGCAGGCCCACAGTACTCGATAGAGTAGGAGTTCGTCGCGCTTGGTTGTAGCGGCAGGCCCTCTGAACTCGACAGAGGAGGAGTTTGGCGCGCTTGGTTGTAGCAGCAGACCCACTGTACTCGACGAAGGAGGAGTTCTCCAGCAGCCGTGGTTTTGACGTCATGTATAAAATCCTGGTTGAGCTAAGTCTATAATCATTGTGTTTCCACAGGATTGAGATGGGTTAATTGATAACTTAGGTATATGTATGGGCATATACCTGGGTAGAGGTTATCCGTTGATTTCATAATCCTTGTGTTTCCTCGTGATTGAGATGGGTTACATGATAACTTGGGTATATGTATGGGCATGTACCTAAGTAGAGCTTATCTGTTGATATATTCGTTGTTGTTATCTTTGTTGGATTTAGTGTGACCTTGAGGGTCTCGGGGCCCCTACTGAGTATCGTTATACTCACCCCTACATGGGTTATCCCCGCACCTCGTTGTGTTGGTTGCAGACGACGAGCAGCGCAGACAGAGGCCGAGTGTTCGAGGACTGGATGGTACCTGGATGTGGACCTCACGACGAGACAGTATCCAGTGGTGCACTTCAAGACATGGTGACACTCGGAGGTGGTTGACGGGCGAGAGCATTGTGGAGGCTATTTGTACCTACCCTTCAAGTAGGATCCGTGGTGGACGATTCAAGAGCTATGCTATCTGTACACACCCTTCAGGTAGGATCCGAGGAGGACGACCTTGGAGCTGCTACTATCTTCTTCCAGCTGCTTGTCTTTGTTGTATTTTTCTTTCAGTTGTAGTTGTACTTCGATTGGGTTTGTATTCTGACCCATTTACTTTTCAGCACTTCCTTTTTGTACTTAGTGTTTTACATCCGCTTGTACTCTGTGGTGTTTTGTTACTTTTTAAAGGCAATGCCTTCCCTATTAGCGGAATTTTCGCCTTTGGTGCTATTTGCCAGCCCCTGGCCTATGGAAGGAGGGCTTGGGGTAGTCACGACACGGGCCCCGAGGATGGGTCGTGACAAATTGGTATCAGAGGTGTTTGGTTCTACCGCAGAACTCAGGACTCTGATCTTTTTTTATGTGAAGCAATAGTGTTGAGAGTATTGAGTGTGGTTATCAGTCCAGGGAGTTCAGTGGTGATGCGGCGGCTGACGTATCCGTACACCAGGACCCTGGCTTCTGATATCCGACTTAATGCACGAAAACATTGATTGCATGTGTGTTTCAAGTATTCTTTGTGATTACTTTGTGTCATCTCACCAGGTATACTGTTCTGACCGTGGCACACCTGTCTCTTTTAGGATGGCCCCATGACAGCATCCAGCTAGGGTTCCGAGCAATGTGTGGGACGACAGCCCACCGAGAGACGAGGCCTCGGTATAGGGCCCTTTGACAGCAGAGGCACCATCGGTACCTCTCCCCGCTGATCCACCGATGCTACCAGCCCCAACCGCTGACGGTGCACGTCGCCTTAGTGCACTGCACGAGTTTCAGTGTCAGAGACCGCCCAGGTTCCGTGGGGAGACGGACCCTCAGGCAGCCGAGGATTGGCTGGAGGCAGTTATTCGAGTTTTCTGTTTGGTAGGGACACCAGCTGACCTTATGGTGGTCCTTGCAGTGAGCCTCCTACACGCGGCAGCAGGCAGATGATGGAGCTTGATGCTCCAGGTGCACGACGAGGCATCTCTCCTTTAGACAGACTTTGAGAGCCTTTTTTTCTCAGAGTTCGTCCCAGCCACCCTCCGAGCAGTGCGCATCCACAAGACACTCTAGTTGCGGCAGGGCAGCATGACAGTAGCCCAGTACGCGGCGAGGTTTACTGATCTCTCGCGCTATTCCACGTACATGGTATGAGACCCATTCTTCAGGGATCGAACCTTCGAGCAGGGGATCGGGAGAGATATCAGAGCTTCAGTTATTTCTCAAAACATTCCGACATAGACATGGGTGTTGTAGCGATCCCTATTAGTGGAGAGTTTCCTTGCTGAGTAGTCTCTAGCAGCAGGACCCACCACTTGCTGGCATGTGGTAGAGTCTTCTACAGTAGGCAGTAGACAGATGATGCATAGGTCTAAGAGGACTAGACCTACAAGTGGTCGACCGCATGACACGTGATCGTTTTTGCGAGCCACCCAGGGTAGAGAACGACTTACCATGCACGAACAGTGTTACTCCTGCGGCGGGGTTGGTCACATGGCTCGTGACTGTTCGACCTGCCATACAGATGACCAGCAGATGAAAGAAGGACCTCCCGGGCATAGGCAGAGGTTCGATCGATGCGGACCGCATGGAGTAGGAGACCATGGCAGGGGAGATGGCCGTGCAACTGGAGGTGGACAATGCCTCGAGGTGTTTCCACCACCACCACCTGGAGGTCCACCCCGACCGCAGGGAACACATGGACATGGGAGAGCTCAGCATCAGGCAGCTGAGACCTACGATCATGGAGCTCCGGGACCAGATGGACAGGAGCAGGACTAGCTCCAGACCTGGAGACTTTTGTTCATGTTGCTTCTGGCTCTGTTGATGTCTGTTTGTAGATTCTTTGTGTCCTTGTACTTTGAGCTGCAGTAATAAAAGACACCTTTCTTGTGGTGTTTACCTTCATGTCCCCTCTTTATGTTGTTACTAAGAGGTTTCGGTTTAAAAACCGTTGACTCGACCCTCACTTTGAGATACCTACTGGAGGAGACCTAGTGACCACACACTGATGCCGACAGTGTGACTCAACCATTGGTGTTGAGAGTAGTGGTTGGATCTCTTGGTAGTAGTGTCAAGGCCCTACGACTTCATCCTTGGTGTGGATTAGTATCTTCCATGTTGGGATTGACTGTATTAGGCAAAGAACATGGTTCATCCAGGGGATAAGACCAGATTTCTCTTATCGGCAAAGAAGAAATCTCAGCAGCTCTCATAGGACCAGAAAGGTCCAAGTCATCCACGAGTGGATAAGGATAGCTTAGAGCTAGAAAAAGTCTTGTGCTGATAGGAGGCGGAGACCACTAGAGTTCGAGGATGGCGAAAACGTTTTCCCTATGGGTCTCACCTCGACGTGAGTTACAGAGATGTGGCCGAGGCGACAAGTTATCTCCGAGGTTCAACGGACCATTCTAGGTCCTCAACAGGGTAGGCGGGGTGGTTTACCGCATGACCCACCCACCTCAGTTGCACCAGGTGCATGACGACTTCCATGTATCTCAACTAAGGAGATACGAACTCGACCCTTCGCTTTTCATCAGCCATGAGGAGCCGGACATGGGAGATGCGGTGACCCTCACGGAGGTTCTAGTGGGGATCTAGGAACGACAGGAGCAGATCCTATGAGGACGGGTCGATTCCTCGGGTGCGCTTTCACTGAAAGTACGAGAACCTCTAGGTGAGCACATGGGAGCGGAAGGCTCAGATGTGTGCTCAGTACCACTTTTGTATCCTTAGGTTGTGTTAATGCTTTACGGGGACGTAAATCCCTGAGGTGGGAGTAATGTAAATACTCTTAAATTTCAAGTAAATTTTTTTTTCTTAATTTTCTTTGGAATTTTACAAGAACACAATTTCTGACGGCACCTAATTTTGAGGCCCAGTGTGCACGGAATCTTTTTCCGAAGTTTAGCTTGTGTACGTTCAGTGAACGAATGAGCGGGTTTTTCTAACATTTGAACCGGTGCTCGGAATCGAATTCTGAGGGCACCGATGGAATCGCAGCGCCGGTATATGCTTAGAAACACCTTTTCCGGAGTTGTGTTTGCTCGGGTGTGGTTTTTAATTTTTGGGGTTAAGTTAAGGAAAAAAATAAAAGTGGTGCAACATATTTTTATTTTATTTTGCTTAACTTAAGTTAAGTGGATGATGTGGGACCCACTATATCCTACCCACTTGGTAGGATATTTGTGAGGTGGGGCCCACACGAGCCATGCTGTTTCTTTTCTTCCTAAACCCCCTCCTTTAATTAAGTAACGTACTCGCACCCCTCTTTTTTAATGAAGTCAACCCTTGCGTTTATTCTGGTTAATAAACGCCTCATTAATTGTGCGGTTTAAAACTCCTCAATTAATTCAATTAATTGATCGTTTCAATTATATTTGAATTAAATTGTTGGCTTGTGTGTTAATAAAAATAAGACAACTTTTATTTTTTATGAGAGTTGTTGGGTTGTGAGAGGTGGGGGAGAATTCACTCAGGTTCTTGAAGTTCTTCCTCCTCAATGAAGAACGCGAAGAACGTGAAGAACGCGAAGAACGCCGACCTCCGACGAAGGTCTACAAGAACGCCGGATCCTCAGAGATCGACGATGTGATGCCGGCGAATCCTTCTCCCACGAAGCTTCTTCCGTGACGTTCCTTCTTCCGCGACGAACCCTCGCTCGACGACGCTTGAGGTAGGGGTTGTTTACTTTTTGTTCATGAAAAATCCTTGTCGTTCTTCGTCTTTTAAGACGCTTGTTATCAACTTAACGGGTGGAGGTCAGACCGCACGAACATAGATGACTCTCCTCCCCCTTTTGTTGTTTTGGTCATTGAGGCATGAACAAAGGCGGCGTGGTGCAACGACACCACGCGGAAACAAGGAAGAATGCAACGAAGAAGCACTGCGACCGGAGTCGGGGCCGCGGAGGCGATTCGAAGACTCCGCTGGTTGATCGTTGTGCGCGGATCGGCGGGCGATGACGAAGCAGGCCACAAGGGTGTTTTGAGGTCTTCGTAGTGAAGAACCGGTCCCAGGAGGGCCGTTGGCGAAGACGTCAGGCAAAACCAACCACCAGAGCTCATCCGGTGGTCTACAGAGCACTCCGCCGGCGCGCCTTGCCGGCACGGCGGCGCCGACGGCCGGAGGTGGCGGCCGACACCGGATGGCCGCCAGGAGACGGCGGGAGGCTGCTGGTCCCGCGACTGCGTGGGACCGAGGGAGGCGGGACGCGGCGCTCGACCGCGTCCGTTTGCAAGGGGAGGCCCCCACGCGGGGTCGCAGTTTCGTCCAGGGGAGCAGCCCCCCTTTGCGCGGCCTCTTGGCCAGCGCCAGCGCGCCGAGCCCAGCTTCTAGGCCGGACCGCCAGGCCGGGCCGCACCCCAGGCCGGGCCAGGCTGCGCCCAAGTGGGCTGGACCCGGACCAGGGTCGGGCCGACCCAGGGGGTACCGGGCCGGGTCGGACCGGGCCTGAACCCCCTAATACCGGACTTTTCGGTATGTTGCCCATAACATGGGTTACAGACCTCCAATCGATGCACCGTCAGTTGCGTAGAGATCCTTGGATAGAGACAGTGGTTTCGGTATATTACACTCAAGGTTTTAGAGAACCTTAGTACGGCCGGGTTGGTTCGGATACGAAACCAACGGGGCCCTCGGAGTGGAAACGCTTATATCTCGAGCTCCGGACGTCCGATTGACGCGCCGTCGACTTTGTTGGATTCCTCTTGATGAGACTGAACTTTTGGCATGATTAGAATGAGTTTTGGATGTAGTTGGATAATGGCCGGGTTGGATTGTACCCAAAATCCAACCGGGCCCCTGGAACCGAAAGGCTGATAACTTTCAGGCCGGACGTCAGTTTGACGAACCGTCAGCGGCGTTGGTGATCACGTTTAGAAATGGTCCCTATGAGAATACCCTATGAGAGTGCGGGGTAATGTTGAGATATGGACGGGTTGGTTCGCACACGAAACCAACCGGGCCCCTGGGACGAAAAGGCTAGTAACTCACAGACCGGGCGTCCGATTGACGCATCGTCTGTTGTGTTGATACCCCTATACCGAGGCGGTTCATCGAGATACTTCTTCGTGGAACTTTGTGATTCTTGGAGTATCGACCAATGGAGTAGACCCTCCCAGTGACGAGCTAGCAGAGTGAAGAGACCTAGTAGCTGGCTGATACTTGACGGCTGTTGATCTATCGACTCGATATGTATCGGATAGCCCTGTGGGGAGCTCTTGGTTGTAGCAGCAGACCCACGGCGGAGGAGCACTTGATAGTAGCGGTAGACCCGCGGTTCTCAACAGAAGGAGTACCTATGGAGGCTGTGAGGGGGAGCGTTTGGTTGTAGCGGCAGACCCACGGTGGAGGAGTGCTTGGTAGTAGCAGCAGACCTGCGGTACTCGACAGAAGGAGTACCTCTGGAGGCTATGAGGGGGAGCGCTTGGTTGTAGCGGCAGACCCATGGTGGATGAGTGCTTGGTTGTAGCGGCAGACCCGCGATACTCAACAGAAGGAGTACCTCTGGAACCTATGAGGGGGTGCGCTTGGTGGTAGCGGTAGACCCATGGTGGGAAGCGCTTGGTTATAGCAGCAAGCCCACAGTAATCGACAGAGGAGGAGTTCGGCGCGCTTAGTTGTAGTGGCAGGCCCTCTGAACTCGACAGAGGAGGAGTTTGGCGTGCTTGGTTGTAGCGGCAGGCCCACTGTACTCGACGGAGGAGGAGTTCTCCATCAGCCATGGTTTTGATGTCATGAATAAAATCCTGGTTGAGCTGAGTCTATAATCTTTGTGTTTCCTCATGATTGATATGGGTTACTTGATAACTTAGGTATATGTATGGGAATATACCTGGGTAGAGGTTATCCGTTGATTTCATAATCCTTGTGTTTCGTCATGATTGAGATGGGTTACTTGATTACTTGGGTATATGTATGGGCATGCATCTAGGTAGAGGTTATCTATTGAGATCTTCTTTGTGGTTATCCTTGTTGGATTTAGTGAGACCTTGAGGGTCTCGGGGTCCCTACTGAGTATCGTTATACTCACCCCTGCACGGGCTATGCCTGCACCTCGTTGTGTTGGTTGTAGACGACGGGCAGTGCAGATAGAGGCCGAGTGTTCGAGGACTGGACGGTACCCAAAGGTGGACCCCACGACGAGATAGTATCTAGTGGTGGACTTCACGACGAGGCGACACTCGGAGGTGGTTGACGGGAGAGAGCGTTGTAGAGGCTATCTGTACCTACCCTTCAGGTAGGATCCGTGGTGGACAATTCCGGAGTTACGCTATCTATACCTACCATTCAGGTAGGATCCGAGGATGACGACCTAGGAGCTGCTACTGTCTTCTTCCTGCTACTTTTCCTTGTTGTATTTTTCTTTCAGTTCTAGATGTACTTAGATTGGGTTTGTATTCTGCCCCATTTACTTTTCAGCACTTCCTTTTTGTACTTAGTGTTTTACTTCCGCTTGTACTATGTGGTGTTTTGTTACTTTTTAACGGCAATACCTTCCCAGTTATCGGGATTTATGCCTTTGGTGCTAGTCGCCAGCCCCTGGCCTATGGAAGGCGGGATTGGGGTAGTCACGACACGGACCCCGAGGATGGGCCGTGACAGGTAGTTCCAAAAATAATTCTTAAAATTTGTTGAAATTTTAGGTTATTATACCACATGATATAAATAGAGAAGATGATACATAATTCAAATGAATATAAGTTGTATAATAAGATGAATATCAAAAGGGATTGAAAATTGAGACAAGTAACCCTTACTGCTGATATTGTCTTCCACAGATGTTCACTAACCAAATGTATCAAAGAATAATTATTGAATAACTATTTAAGAGCCATATTCATACAAAAAAAATTTCAATCATCATTTATAATCATTATATATATATATTATATTTGTTAGTTTTTAACTATTTTCCAACATCAGGTGTTTTTAGTTAAACCATTTGTACAAGTTCCACTGGAGAAATATGGGTGTTAGTTCTAATTTACATAGTTCAAAAATTCCCAGATATTTAAATGTAATATAACTGATGATTTATAATTTCTTATAATGTTTTAATTTCATTTTATGAGTGTTTCATTATTTATACTTCAGGATAAAATTGAAAGTAATTACACTTTAGTGATTTAATTAACCTATAAATAGTGTTATCATAGTTATTGAGTTAAATTTTAATTTATCCATTCAAGAAAAAAAATAAAAAATAAAAAATAAAAAATATTTAAATATTTATATCATATCATATAATTAATTATGTTTTCGTATTCATTCAAGTAATAATAATGTATCATTGTTCAGGTGTGTGGTAAATCCAACCCATAGAAGAATATACCATGATTAATTGATGATTAGGTGGTCATTTTGTGAAAGTACCATTATACCAGTATAAAAATTATGTCATATGGTGTTTTTTAGAATTTTATATAAAAATTAGAAATAGGTAGAATAAAAATCTATTGGTATGAAATAATTTTATAGTATGAATAATTTTTTTTATATTGGACTGCTTGTTTAAGATTATAAATTTTATAATGATTTTTCATCATTCATATTATTAATTGGTTATTAAAATTGTCTAGTTGGAAAAATATTCATATCATATAAACTACATTAATCTTTTTAACCAATTATTAAAACCATCAATGTAAGGTAAAAATGAAAAATGAAAATCCATTATTCGTGGAGGTGGTAGTCTTTACATACAGACATTATATGATTTTGTTTTTTAATTGTAAATGGAAGGGTGATTAATTCTTTTAACATCGTAATAATAATATAGATGTATACTAGTGATTCGTTAGAAATTATTTTAAAATGGTGTATTAGAATTTATATAAGAATAAGTTCATAAAAAGAAATAAAAAAGAGAATAGAGTTGTAACACCCCAAGATATCATAGTACGTGTAATGGCTCAGACCTCTCCGGTCCATTCCTTTGTGAAATGTGGTGCTGGAGGTGTTCCGAGAGGTCAAGGTTACTTGGGGGTGTGTTTGGGTGGACTTCTAATGAAATATAAAGGGAAATAGCTTTCGCACGGTTGGCACACGGTTTGGCTAAACTGCGTGGTCAAACCATGCAAGGTCGGTGTTGGAGGCAGTGGCTAATGCACGGTTAGCGCACAGTTTGTCTAACAGTGCAGAATAACCATGCGAGGAGTGTTTGGCGAGGCAGAAGCTAACGTACGGTTAGCACACGGTTTGTTAAACCATGCGGACTAACCGTGCGGGCACTTAATGTTAGATCCTAAAACTGTGGATCTGAACTCTTTTGCCTCTAAATGGTACGTTTAAGCCTCTAAGAGGCCATAACTAGGGATTACCCTTCCTTTAGGATAGGAGAACCTCTCCCAAGCATTTTTGAAGTGATCCAAAGACTTCTCATGGAGAATCGATGCCGATTTCTTGAGGTATGTGATCTTTCTTGATCGTTATTGTTTGGTTTCTTAGATCCACATGGATCTACTCCTCCTATTACTTCAGTTTCTTATATCTATGCCCGTTATGGGTAGACCTAAGTGTGTGGATTCCAATTTTGGTGAGCTTTGGTCTTGATCTTTCTAGGAGGAGGGATCTAAGGCGGGTTTTTGGAGAATCGACTGGGTTTCTTGAGTGTTCTTCGACCGTCGTGGTTTCATCAAAAACCTTTTAGGTAGGGATCTTAACTTCTTCCCTCTCTCTTTTGTGCATCTTGTGGGGTGGGTATCCTCTTTTTTTCATGAGATACGGTTGAACTGGTAAATAAAGATAATAATTGGTTAAAGAACGGGGTTGGGGAAATTTTATTGGAATTTTTGTTTTATTTCCATCAATGCTTATCCTTTGATTTTGTTGTGAATTGAATGTGATTATGCCTACTAAAAATCATGTTCGTTGGGGGACTTTTCTTGCGCAATTAAATCTTTCCCCATTTTTGGGATTGTATCATGGACGGAATTCATAGAATGTGGAAATTGGTTAATCATGTAAGGTTGGATGATTTAATGAATACCTGGAACCCTTGTATGATCACCCAAGTTAAAACAAATGAATGAATTTGTGGGTGCTAGTTGGGGTTTAGTTCTGTGAAGGGGTGTTTCGTGGGTTTCTTTGGAATGGGTGAGCAACGGGGCTATGGTTGGTTTGGTTGTGGTTTGGCGTGTATGATATGGTTGTGAGGGGAATTGGAGCTACAATAAATGGTATCAAAGGGATGATGTTGTGGTACGGGTATTGTTTCTGATGTGTTGTGGTTATGGTGGTTAGTAGCAGGGCTACATGAATGGTTGTGAATATGAATGAAAAGTGGGAGATTTAGCTAATGAATTGTGGGACATGGTAGTTTATTAAATACAAAAAATCAATGGAATTGTTTGGTTGATAAAAGAAAATGTTGTTGTGTTGCTTTTGTTTTCCCTAACATTGTTTGTGGTTTGCAGGGATATTTTTATGAAGTTTTGATCTGGTTTGGTTGTTGTTAGTTTCTTGGTAGTTAAGGAACTGATAAACTAAAACCGTTGAAACATGAAAATATTAATGGGGTTTGGGATGTTTATTGTGTGCATACTTTCAAGGTAGGAGTGTCGAGGAATATGCTTAGATCCTTTGTGTAGAAGCCTTAGGATGGGCTGAGTGGTTGATATAATTATATTAATCTGTAGTTCTAATGTTTCTTATACGTGCCCCAACAAAGATTAGCACTTGGTGATGAACACCCCCATTTCATGGGGGAGGGTGTTTTTCCCAACACTCCTATGAGTGGATGGTTATTAGCTCCTTTTCTGCTCCATTTCCCTGATATCCCAAGGCTCTTCGGGCAGGCTATGATGGCCTGAGGTCCATTATAGCCTAAGATTGTTTGGGTGTGGCAGTGGTTGTTCAATCCCAGGTGTGTGTGGGAGGGTTGTTTCCCAAGAGTCTTCAGGATGAGGCCCAGGTGTCTTTGGGCGTGGCAGTGGTTGTTCTAGCCCAGGTGTGTGTGGGTAGGTTGTTTCCCAAGAGTCTTTGGGATGAGGCCCAGGTGTCATGGGGCATGGCCGTGGTTGTTCTAACCTAGGTGTGTGCAGGTAGGTTGTTTCCCAAGAGTCTTCGAGATGTGGCCCAGGTGTCTTCAGGTGTGGTAGTGGTTGTTCTAGCCCAGGTGTTTGTGGGCGTCGTTACGCGTGGTTGTAGTGGCCCTGGTGTTTGGGGGTGGGATGTGTGGTAGTGGCCTATGTGTTTGCAGTCGGGATGTGTGGTAGTGGCCCAGGTGTGTGCGGGCGGGGTGTGGTAGTGGGACTGTGATGAGAATGGCGAGATTTGTTCGATGTGCAAGATGCCATCAATAACCTGTGGGAAAGTGGTGCGGGGTACCCAAACATCGATGTTCTATTACTATACATTACTTGACTTGCGTTATTTGGGGAGTGTGCCTTGGTGAGGCTTGGGTGGATAGTTTTCCTTGCCAGGTGCTTTGGTTATCACTTTTCTCACGGGGCATTAGGATGTATCTCCACTTATGCACAAGTGCTCTAGGTTTTACTACATAGTATACATGTATGCTCACCCTATGTTTACTTTCATGTTTTCAGGAGGACTTCAGGGACCATGCGGGACCTTGCTTGTTGGGAATTGGAGTTTCGTTGGTTGCAGTATTTTCTTTCTTTTTTTGGTATCGTACTTCGGAGCTTTTCTTGTACTTGTACTTTTGTTTCAGTTTTATATAAAACATGCATATGGGTTGGTTTGGGTTTATTTTCATTTACTTGTTCCTTTTATTTTGGGTGTTTGACTCATCTTATTTCTGATCTTAAATAATAAAAAGGGTAATGCCTCCCATATTTGTGAAAACTCATACCCTTGGTGCTAGTTTCCACTCTGGGGTCTGCTAGAGGTGGGACTCGGGGTCATTATCTCCCTTTCACCATTGCCAGCTCAGGAGGGGCATCTTTGGTGGGAGGGGGTCGTGAAAGAATGGTATCAGAGGGGGGTTGAGAGATAGGATGGAGTCTAGAGTTCGGCACAGTGAGGATTGCATGGGATAGTAGGGTAACAGTGTTGGAAAATCTTGGTGCGTGAAATAAGTCAGGGAAGACCGACTAAGACATGGGGTTTTAGGTCCCCCTGTGATCTGATGCATGGAATCTGGACCTACTGAAAGACCAAGTGAGGCTACACTAATTGCAGGGTAGAGACCCTAGGAAAGATACATGCATCATAATGACTTTTGTTATTGTGTTTCTAGGGAATTTTGTGGATTTAAAATTAATAAGAAGTCTAAGAAAATTTAAGAATAATATTCTACACTACTCGGGCTTAGGATTTCCTTGTTTACCCGCGATCGAGGCCCAGGAGGTTGACATGGATGATCGAAAAAGGGCTGACCGAGAGGAGGAGGATGATCAGTGGTAGAAGACGCTTTGAGCATTTCAGCGGCAGACCCTCGGGAAGTACGAGGGAATTATCTCAGACATGGAGACAGAGAGCTGTCTAGAGGAGCAGGTGATAGCTTTCAGCTTGATCTGGGATCTGACAGAGTACTGGGTTCCTCTGGCTGTGAGCTAGATGCATGGAGCAGTGCGTCAGTGGTGGACACTTTATCTTGGGGAGAAGAGCGGGGCTGAGGTCACATGGGCTGACTCTAAGAAGGAATTATGGGTGAAATTCCTCTCTTCCATGATGAATGCTGAGAAGAAGCAGGAACTACTCTCCCTCAAGTAGTGGAGTATGTCAGTGAGAGAGTTGGGGATCAAGTTAAAGGATCTAATTTTCTTCACTCCCGACCTCTTTCTGGATGAGGAGTCTCAGGAAAGACGTTTAGAGGAGGAAATTCAGCCTTCTCTCCAGTATCCTGTTACTACTTTCACCCTACCGATGTACATGGAGGTCCAGAAGAAGGATAAAGTGGTGTAATGGATGCACATACTGGGAGGTGTATTGCGAGAGGGAATCCAGTTGGAATCATCAAAGGGGAAGTCTGTCAGCAGCAGGCCTCCAGCATTAGGGCCCTCTAGGTTTCGACCAGCAGGAAGCATGCCTCAGCAGTTCCAGTTCCGATCTCCTGGCCCTCTCCCTTTTCATTCAGGCCCATGGCCGAGATTCTTCATCTGTGGAAGCCATGGGCACCTTTGGAATCAGTGCTCGGACAAAGTGTTGTATAGCGGTGGTGGGAAGGTTCAACAACGACCTCAGCAGCAGCAGTTTCTAGCTAGATCATTTCAGTAGTAGCAACAGGGGCATCGATCTCCCGCTCCTCTGAGGGTAGAAATCGTAGGAGGAGGCTGGCCTCAGGGCGCTCCTCAGGGACCTCAACTAGGGCATGGTCACGGAGGCGGCCAACAGCCGAGGGGTAGGGGAGCTGGGCATGGGTAGTTACTCGCCGTGGGGGCAGTAACTCCAGTCGGGCTGGAAGTCGTTCGAGGTACGATCAGCCTGTTTAGTACCCTTTCCTATGCCTTGTTTGATTCAAGAGATTCACACTCCTTTATTGCACCCAGTCTTGCCCGTTCCTTGTGCCAAGACATAGAGATATTTTCTGTACCCCTGGTTTTGAGTACGCCAGTCGGAGGTCAGACCAGCTTGTCTCGTGTTTACTGAGGATGTCGGTTGATGTTGGGGCCACAACAATCCAGTGGAGATCTCCTTTTACTGCAAATGCAGCCATAAGACATCATTCTAGGAATCTACTGGATATTTTCAGTGTGAGCCATCATCGATTGTTTTCGAAGAAGGGTTGTGTTTTCAGGCATGGGCGGCCAATGTGTGACTTTCATCGGTGAGTAGGGTTTCCAAGAGGGCAGCCGATGAGGGGAGCCCTTCCTTTCCTTGTTAGTTGAACTATCAGTGGAGTCGGAAGATACAGAAATGGTGGATGTCCCAGGGATCATCGGTGAGTTTATGGACGTCTTCCCTGAAGAGGTGGCGACTCTAACCCCTCGACGTGATGTTGAGTTCGGGATAGACTAGCAACCTGGTGCCCACGCGATTTTTATGTCTCTCTACTAGACGGAACCTTCTGAGTTGAAGGGGTTTCAGATTCAGATTGATGATCTGATGAAGAAGGGTTTTGTTTAACCAAGTGCGTCACCTTGGGGTTCTCCTATGTTGTTCCCAAAGAAGGAAGATGGTGGTCTTAGGCTTTTCATAGACTACCAAAGACTGAATCAGGTAACGGTCAAGAACTGTTACCCCCTCCCAAGGATAGACGATCTATTTGACCAGTTGAGGGGAGTAGGTTGGTTCTTTAAGATCGATCTGTGGTCTGGATATCACCTGTTGAGGGTGAAAGAGGGAGACATCTCAAATAATTCCTTTAGATGTAGGTATGGACACATTTTGTTTGTGTTCATGTCGTTCGGTATTAAAAATGCACCATCCATGTTCATGGGACTCATGAACTCCATCATTCGGGAATACCTAGACCAATTCGTAGTCGTCTTCATCGACGACATATTGATCTACTCAAGATCAGAGGAGGATAATGCTGGGCAACTGAGAACGGTTTTAGAGGTCATCCGATAGCACCAACTTTATGGGATGTTGTCCAAATGCTAGTTTTGGACTCAAGAAGTATGCTTCCTTGGACACGTGGTGTCTGAGCAGGGTATAGCAGTGGACCCATAAATGGTCCAGCTAGTTGTTTCTTGGGAGGCACCTAAGAACGTGGCAGAAGTTCGTAGTTTCCTTGGACTAACAGGCTACTACTGGAGGTTCGTACCCAACTACTCCCGAGTTACAACACCTTTGACACCCTTGACAAAGAAGGATCGAGATTTTGTGTGGGATGAGAAATGTGGGGTAGCCTTCAGTTATCTATAGGGAATGTTCGTAAGTGCCCCAGTGCTGAGATTACCAGAGGAGGGAGTAACATTTGAGGTATTTTGTGATGCCTCAGGCTAAGGTTTGGGGTGTGTGCTGATGCAACAACAAGGGGTGATCTCATATGGGTCTAGGCAGTTACATCCTCACGAATGAAACTATGCCACCAATGATCTAGAGCTTGAGGAAGTTGTGTTCTCACTGAAGTTGTGGAAGCATTACCTCATTGGGGAACGCTTTGTGGTCTCCACAGATCATAAGAGATTGAAGTATATCTTCTCCCAGCAAGACCTGAATTTGCGGCAGTGAAGGTGGATGGAGTTCCTCCAGGAATATGACTTCGAAATCTATTACACCGAAGGCAAAGGAAATGTGGGGGATGACGATTTGAGTAGGAGGAAGGACGCAGTTCGAAAGTTGGCAGATGTTTGAAAGGTGATGGAATAATTTTCTGCACTACACCTTGATGTATGGGAAGATGGTGGTAGAGGTTGTCTGTTTCATATGACAGTGTAGTCCTCCCTACTACGACAGGTGGAGGAGTCTTAGTGGGGAGACACAGAGAGTGAAGTGATGCGCGATCGGGCTTGCCAGGGAAATGCTCCAGAAGGATGGTCAGAGGATAGTCTGAATCAGATGCTTTTCCGAGGGAAGTTGTTTGTTCCAGAGGCAATACATGGGAGTGTTCTTGTTGAGTTTCAAAACTCACCCCTGGTAGTACACTTGGGAGCTTCCAAGTTGTACCAGGGATTGAGAGGGCAGTTCTGGTGGCCCATGGTGAAACGGGTAGTATCAGAGTTATTAGCAAAGTACCTCATGTTTCAGTAGGTGAAGGCTGAACACTGTGTCCCAGGAGGTCTGTTACAACATTTAGATGTCCCTGAGTGGAAGTGGGATGACATCTCGATGGATTTCGTCATAGGACTACCAAAGGTCCAAGGAGGATGCAACGCTATCTGGGTACTGGTGGTCTGGTTAACAAAATCGGCTCACTTCCTAGCAATCAAGGAGTCAAGTACGGTTGAGGCCCTAGCTCAGAGGTACGTGAATGAGGTGTTTCGTTTTCACAGAATTCCAAGATTTATAATATTCAACCGGGATACCCGGTTTACCTCACGGGTCTGGAGAGGATTGCAACATGCTTTTGGCACCAGGTATGCCTCAGCACTGCTTTCCCCCCCAGACAGATGGGCAGATAGAGCGCACCATCCAGAATTTGGAAGATATGCGCTGACCGTGTGTTTTGGGCCTTGGGGGATCATGGGTACAACACTTTTCTCAGATAAAGTTCTCTTACAACAACAACTATCACTCTACCATTGGCATGGCTCCTTTAAAAGCATTGTACGGGAGGCCATGCCACTCACCCGTATGCTGGATGAGGTTGGGGAAACAAGTGTTCTTGGCCCGGAGGTTGTGCAGAGCACGACATAGAAGGTTCATCTTATACGAGAGAGGATGAAGGAATATTAGGACCAGAAAAATACATACACCAATAATAGGAGGAATCCCTTGGAGTTTGAGGTCGGGGACCACGTGTTATTGAAGGCCTAACCTCGGCGCGGGAAGCGAAGATTTAGAAAGGGAATAAAGCTTTCTCCCAGGTTCTTCTGGACCTTCAAGGTGTTGTGGAGGGTTGGCGAGGTGGCTTATCAACTGGCGTTCCCGCCACCACTATAAAGGGTGCACGATGTCTTCCATGTGTCTCATCTCCATCCGTACCTGCACGATGATTCACACATCCTCGACTGGGGAGAGCTAGATATCAGGGATGATGCAATGTTCATGGAGTGACCAATGATGATTGAAGGTCGTGAGGAGAAGGTGCTTCGTGGATGAACCATTCCCTTGGTTCGTGTGCTATGGAGGCATGGTGGGCTTGAGGGGAGTACTTGGGAACGTGAAGCATAGATGTGTTCCCAGTACCCAGGGTTGTTTTGAGTTTTATCCTGTCTTGTTTCGTACCTTTTTACGATGCAAGGCTTGACCTGGTTAACTATGAAATGTGTTTCAAGTGCGTAAGGAGTGTCCTAAAATTTTGGGAGGGGAGGAACTGACCCCTATTTATGATGCATTAAATAGAATGCACCTAAACTCGTGCGGGCGAGTCAGTGCCACAAAAAGTGGATAGTATCTTAACATGGAGGACGGAAAACCCCTAACCCACATGACCAGATAGTTTAATCATTTTCTTTACATGGTTTCACGAGGGAGAGGAGAGGTATTTTTTTGATTGTTCAGGGGATAGGTGAGGAAGGGGGCGCTCCTTGGTAACAAGGATGATTTCTCCTGAGAGGTATCTTTCGAGGGGTGGAGTTGTTCGAACCACTCTCCTTTCTTTAGGTATGGTTTTAATTCACGAGGGAGAGAATGTTTTGAGAGGTATCTGATGTAATGGCTCAGACATCTCTGGTCCATTCCTTTATGAAATGTGGTGTTGGAGGTGTTCTGGGAGGTCAAGGTGACTTGGGGGTGCGTTTCGGTGGACTTTTAAAGAATGATAAAGGGAAATAGATTTCGCACGGTTGGCGCATGGTTTGGCTAAACCGTGCAGCAAAACCTGAAAGGTTGGTGTTAGAGGAAGTGGCTAACACACGGTTAGTGCACGGTTTTTCTAACCATGCAGACTAACCGTGCGAGGAGTGTTTGGCGAGACCGAAGCTAACACACTGTTAGCGCATGGTTTGTTAAACTATGCGGACTAACCATACAAGCCCTTAATGTTAGATCCTAAAATTGTGTATCTGAACACTTTTGCCTCTAAATGGTTCGATTAAGCCTCTAAGAGTCCATAACTCATGATTACCCTTCCTTGAGGAGAGGAGAACCTCTCCCAAGCATTTTGGAAGCGATCTAAAGTCTTCTCTTGGCGAATCGAATCCGGTTTCTTGAGGTATGTTATATTTCTTGATCATTCTTGTTTGGTTTCTTAGATCCACTTAGATCTAGTCCTTTCTTCCATCAGTTTATTAGATATACACCTGTTATGGGTAGACCTAAGTGTGTAGATGCGAATTATGGTGAGATTTGGTTTTGATCTTGCTAGGAGGAAGGATCTAAGGCGGGTATTTTTGGAGAATCGTCCGGGTTTCATGAGCATTCTTACACCATCGTGGTTTCATCAAAAACCATTGAGGTAGGGATCTTACCTTCGTATCTCTCTCTTTTGTTCATGTTTCAGGTTGGGTATCCTCTTGTTTTCATGAAATAAGGTTGAACCGGTAAATAAAGATAATAACTGGTTAAAGAACAGGTTTAGGGAAATTTTGTTGGTATTGTTGTTTTATTTCCATCAATGCATATCCTTTGATTTTGTTATGTATTGAATGGGCTTATGCCTACTGAAAATCATGGTCGTTGGGGGCCTTTTCTTGTGCAATTAAATGTTTCCCTGTTTTCTGGATTGTTTTGTGGATGTAATTAATAGAATGTGGAAATTGGTTAATCATGTAAATTTGGATGATTAAATGAATAAATGGAACCCTTGTATGATCAGCCAGGTTAAACCAAATGAAAGAATGGATTTGTGGGTTCCGGTTGGGGTTTAGTTTTGTGAAAGGGTGTTTCATGGGTTGCTGTTGAACGGGTGAGCAACGGGGCTGCAATTGGCTTGGTTGTGGGTTGGCGTGTATGATATGGTTGTGATGGGCAGTGGAGCTGCGGTAAATGGTATCAAAGGGATGATGTTGTGGTACATGTATTTTTTCTGATGTGTTGTGGTTATGGTGGTTGGAAGCAGGGCTGCAGGAATGGTTGTTCATATGAATGAAAAGTGGAAGAGTTAGCTAATGATTTATGGGACATGGTAGTTGATTAAATACGGAAAATAAATGGAATTGTTTGGATGATAAAAGAAAATAGTGTTGTGTTGCTTGTGTTTTCCCTAACCTTTTTGTGGTTGGAAGAGATATGTTTATGAACTTTTTATCTGGTTTGGTTGTTGTTAGTTTTTCAGTAGTTAAGGAACTGATAAACTAAAACCATTGAAACATGAAAAGATTAATGGGGTTTGGGGCTTTTTATTGTGTGCATACTTTTGAGGTAGCAGTGTCGAGGAATGTGCTCATATCCATTGTTTAGAAGCCTTAGGATAGTCTAAGTGGTTGATATAATTATATAAATCTGTAGTTCTTATGTTTCTTATTCGTACCCCACCCAAGTTGATCACTTGGTGATGAACACCCCCATTTCATGGGGTAGGGTGTTTTCCCCAAAACTCCTATGAGTGGATGGTTATTAAATCATTTTCTTCTCCCATTCTTGGATAGAACAAGACTATTAGGGTAGGCTGTGACGGCCAGAGGTCCATTATAGCCCAAGATTCTTTGGGCCTGACAGTGGTTATTCTAGCCGAGGTGTGTGCGGGTAGGTTGTTTCCCAAGAGTCTTCGGGATGTGGCCCAACTGTCTTCAGGTAGGGTAGTGGTTGTTCTAGCCCAGGTGTGTGAGGGTAGGTTGTTTCCCAATAGTCTTCGAGATGAGGCCCAAGTGTCTTCGAGCATGGCAATGGTTGTTCTAGCCCAGGTGTTTGCGGGTGAGGTTTCGCTTGGTGGAAGTGGCCTAGGTGTTTGCGAGCGGGATGTGTGGTAGTGGCCCAGGTTTTTTGTGGGCAAGATGTGTGGTTGTGGCCCAGGTGTGTGTGGGCAGGGTGTGGTAGTGGGACTATGATGAGAATGGAGGGATTGGTTCAATGCGTAGGATGCCTTCAATAACCAGTGGGAACGTGGCGCGGGGTACCCAAACATCGATGTGCTATTACTATACATTACTTGACTTGCGTTATTTGGGGAGTGTTCCTTGGTGAGGCTTGGGCGGATAGTTTTCCATGCTAGGTGATTTGGTTATCTCTTTTCTCACGGGGCATTAGGATGTCTCACCACTTGTGCATGAGAGCTCTAGGTTTTCCTACTGAGTATACTTGTCTGCTCACCCTATGTTTACTTTCAGGTTTTCAGGAGAACTTCAGGGACCGTGGGAGACCTTGCAAGTTTGGCGTTGGAGTTTCGTTGGTTGCAGTCTTTGATTTATTTTGATGGTATCGTACTTTGGAGATTTTCTTGTACTTATACTTTTTTTTAGTTTTATATAAAACATGCATATGGATTGGTTTTGGGTTTTTTTTCATTTACATTAATCTTTTCTTTTTGATGTTTGACTCATCTTATAGGTGATCAAAAATAATAAAAAGGGTAATGCCTCCCATATTTGTGAAAACTCATACCCTTGGTGCTAGTCGCCACTCCAGGGCCTACTCGAGGTGGGACTCGGGGGTCATTATCTCCCTTTTTCCATTTCTAGCTCAGGAGGGGCATCCTTGGTGGGAGGGTGTTGTGACAGTACATTATCTCATTAATGTAATTTAATAGCTTGCGCTACACACAACACCGAGTTCGAGCGCACCACAACATTACCAAACTAGCCGTTCAAAAAGAGGTTATAAATAGTATTAACTATTTTTTGAATCTTATATACTCTATATAATTTTAACATCCATATTATGTGTTTCTTAGACATAATATAAGAAAAAATTCATTTTTTTCAGATAAAAGAAGTATTTTTTTAAAATGCAATGTTATTGCATTTTAATGGAGAACCCTTTTTAAATCCAATATTAGACACTTTTATAGATTAAATTGGACAAAATAAACTTTTTCTATAGAATAGGGACATAAAAATTTAGTTTTAATAAATTTTTGGTGTCTTTCTGATAACTTTCATATTTGGGTGAATAGTGAAAATTACTAAATTTTAATTGAAAACAACATTTTTAGTGAAAATAATTTATAGTGTTAAATTATAAATTTGAATGATTTTGAATTATAATGAGATTATATTTTTATCATTTAATACAATTTGGCTCATTATAAGTAATTTTACATTTAAATTTGACATAAACACAAGTCAATCTTTTGATAGTTTTTACTTTTTTCAAAACATGTTTTTTTTGTTTTGACAATGGGAATTAATTTTAAATTAATAATTACAACTTCTATGTCTTTAATTTGTTAAAATAAACTTCATTTTTGAATTCAGAATATCAAAATTAGCTTAGGGTGAATTTTTGGTATTTTTATAAAAAATTTCAATTTTTGATGAATAGTGAAAAACATTGAGTTATTGTTTAAAAACGACTTTTTATTTAATTATTTATTTATTTTATTTAAATTTCTTTTAGGTAAAAATAGATACATAATTCCTATATAAGTTCAATTTAATTCATACAAATAATATTATAATATGTTTAGATATATAAAAATTTTATCGAACTTTTTTCGGTCCTTTACCCACCTCCTCGGAGAATTTGCAAATTTGCATCAAACTTAATTTTACCGCTTCTGTGAATTGAATTTCCAAAATCATAGAGACACGGTTGAGATAAATACCAAAAATTTGGTTCAATAATATAAAAATAATTTTTGGTTAATAGTAACTTTTGACTTTTATTTACAACGATTAAAAGTAAATATGGTAATAAAAGGTAAATATGATATTATTATTACCCTAACACATGTAATAATTCTTTTGGATATGTGTAATTCGACCAATAAAAACCTTTGGAAAAAAATATGACCCTTTAGGTCATCTTGGATTAGCTTAGGACATTTATTATTATTTAATTTAAAGGAGAGTTAAAAGAGTTAAATTTGAGTTTTCATAACTAAAACCTTTTAATATTGGGTAATGCATAAGATAAATTCAAATATAAATATTTATTAGAAAGATAATAAGATTTACTACGTAATTTTATTATATTTATAATTTTTAGACATTAAATAATTTAATTTATTTACGAAAAAATGATGATGTAGTTATTACCTTATTAATGAATGATTAAAATAATTGATATTATAAATATCCAAATAAATAAAATTTTAGACTTTTGATAAATTACACTAATTTTCTAGGTTAATATGAAATGTTAGGTTTGATTAGATAATTTGTTTTCAAAGTTATAAAGTTGTTATGACTTTCACAAAAACAAAATACCAAATAGTGTCACAATTGACGTAAATAAAGTTTTAAAACAAATACTATAATATTGGTTTATATAATATTCCCAAAATTTTAAGGTTTGGAAAAGGGTTTTAAATAATATTATATATGTCATTAATGAACCACTTGAGGTTTTCTTGGCTGTTTATATTATTTTTATTAACCATATATTGTAAGAATACAAGTAGACACGGTAAAAGTTAAATTATTTAACTTAGAGTTAAATCTAAAAGATAAGGTAAAAATGGTAACCTAAACCGATATAAAACCAATATATTGAGATGATTTAGACCCATACCACCTTATACTAGAAATAAATCAAATTGGAGCCTTTATAAACCGAATATTATTTTATTATAAAATAATATTTCAATCTTTTCTTAAGGTTCCCATCACCCCTCTTATAAAAGGGCACTCCCCCTTCTCTCAAATTCACAACTTCAAAGCCATTTGGCTCATCCAACCACTACACAAACATCCTCTCAACTATCTTTCCTTCATCTTAGAGGCCTTCCTCTGGTTAAAAAGCTAATCTAAAGAGCCCTTTTGATCTAATCAAAAGGAAGAACCCAAAGAAGAGGTTAATATTTCATCACCTCTTTCAAGTTATTTTCTTATTCCACTTCTTCTTTCCTTGTTGTTTACATTTTAAAACAATAACCCCAGTATCTTATATATACAGTGATGATATTATAAATATGGTACAACCACATTCAATATTCTAACCATCCTATGAATGACATGTCACCATACGTGCGTACAAACGATTTATCGTCTCCAGGTCACAGTGTAGTTGTTAGTAAATACATTATTATTTGGATGGGTATAATAATGATGTATAAATGATGTAAATAATAAATATAACATGTTAAAAATTATTTATATATTATATAACATCCAACTATATACTATTTTAATATCAAAAGAATGATATTGTTTCTCAGGTGTACGTACGGATTATCGTCTCCCTAACACGATGAGATTCATTTCCATGTTCACCATTCAATGACGACTATAAAAATATATATTATTAATAAGTATGTAATATATGACATAATAATTCTACTGGAAATATATATATATATATATATATATGTATTTATTTATGTATTTATGTAATTACATATACCTTATTCACTTACTTCCATTCAATACGATATGAAAACGAAAACAATGTTTATGCGTACGTACGGCCTACCGTCTCCATAATCGGTGCCTTCCATTTCATATATACATATATTATAAATATTTATATTATAAATATATATGATACATAAATCAGGGATTATATTTTGGAATAATTTAAATCATAATCTAAATGATACGATCAAGAATGACCAGTTAAAACACATACGATAAAGAAAAGCGATTAATACCCAAAATGTTAATTTAGCATGGAAATCATTATTAAATAGGAAGTATAATGTCATAAATGAATCATGTATGATATAATAAATAAGAATATGTTTATAGTATAATTTACTAACATACTATGGTCATTATACAGGAGGATAAACGTACCCTCGACCAAAGGAAAGTGCAAGGTAAGGGTTAATTCCTCAATCTCATTATTATTTGAGATTGTTTATGGGTAAGTTTGTAATGGGACATTTTTATTATCCATGTCCATGTTTCATAAAAGAGTTTTAAATCGGATTATTTTAAGGGAATCTTTTATTAAAACATCATTTAAAATGTTTTTTCATATTTATTCCTCTAAATCATTCTCATTAATGTCCATGTTTTCAAAATGGGTTTTTATGGATTTATTTATATGGACATGAATGTTTTTAAAATGTTAATTCCATTCAAAAGTCTCAAAGTGGAATGGAAAAATTTGATTAAAAAATTTCATTAAATTTCTTCCTTTCTAAATTGTGTGACTTTTGAATGTTTTCATGAAAAAGGGATATTTCTCTAAAATAGTTTTACAAATCATTTGCATCTATGTAAACATACTCTGATTGATTTTAAACTTGTTTGAAGTTGATTTATTATTATAAAAATCTTTCATATTTTTTTGAAGGTTTTGGGATATGTTTGACTGTGGATGTGATATTTTTATACCATTCATGGTTTATGGTTTAATAATTGACATTTCGTACGCTAGTTCTATTATGAATGTTAATGATATGATTGAAACTTTTTATATGAGGAATGTATTGGTCATAGTAAGTGACGGGTCCAGCCCACTATTTCTCCTCAATACGTCGGTTGGTCTCATGAGACAATTTGTAGTGGAATTTCCCGCGGCCTTTCCCAATATGATATATGTTTTTTTCTGAGGACTAAATCATTTTATGATGTCTTGGCTGAGGCCTTAAAAAATGTTTTAGAATGTATGGAATTATACATTCTCTCATTATGAAAATAATATTGATGGTTCATGCGGTTATTCGACTAGTAGAATACCCATGACTATATTTTATTATGGCATTATTTACTCAGATCATATTTCGTCCATAAATTGTTCATGTTTATTATTTTTAAAGGAATTTGTTTTCAATTATTCACCATGCCTATTGTTTATGTTATCTTCCGCTAAATTATTTACCCTTACTGAGCATCTCAGCTCACCCCTTTCTTATGTTTTTTTTCAGGATCCCAAGAAGTGTTTTAAGTTTGAGATGCATGGTAGAGAAAAGGGAACAATTTAATTCTAAAAGGATTATTTTTTCTGTATGTTAGAAAGTGCAATGTAACGTTCATGTATGAAATCTATTTTCCTAGACTTCTAAATTGATCGGTCCTTTTGGGACTTGATTCCATGTAATCATGCCAGTGTAATAAAATAATGCACTGATTCTGGGAATCTTTGGTTGGGGAATTATAGTTGGTATCAGAGGAAGTTTAGTAACAACCTTGGAAATAGATTTAGATAAATTGGGATTATATAACATTACCCTAATATAGACTTTGAGGATTAATATAGAAGAACTTTCTATAATTTTGTCAATTTAGAGAGTTTGTCAGTTTTCCAAGAAATACATCCCAGTCTGGATATGAGTAGGTAGAGGTGGCTCTGGCACAGTTGTACATAAGGTTATAACCTAAAAACACCACATTGAGCTAGAATTGAATGGGAACTGGTGCACAAGAATGGGCCTTGTTGCACTCATGGTTACGAAACTCTAGGGGGATATGCTTAGGATAATTCACATTTTCATTACAAGCCATTATGAAGGATTTAGGAGTAAATACTTCCTCAAAGAAATTTTTATTATTATTCTGTATTATATCCCTAAACTGTTCATTTTACGTTAGGTATTTTACAAGTTTGGAATTATTCATTGTGATTCATAAATCGAATTACTGTATGCCATTTTTAAGAAATGGTTCCTAGTAGAAGTAATTATAACTCTAACAATACATATGATTCAAAGAGTAAGAAGGCTCATATCTTTCATGGTATTAATCAAACATTTAGAAGGGAAATAGTCTCCCATGTATTCACGACATATGAAGAAATAATATCACGTGTTAATAAGATAAGTAATTAATTCTCTAAGTCCTTTTTCTTTGAAGGGAAGAAAGATAAGAAAATGATGGTAGAGAGAAAGATGGATAAAGAGAAGAGGGAAAAGAAATATTTTCCAATATGTGATAAATGTGAAAAGAATAACCTTGGTAAATGTTTGAAAGTAATGGGAGTTTGTTATAATTGTGTAAAAAAGGACACCATGTATGTGATTTCAAGGGTAAGAAAAGGGTTTAAAAAGTAAAATGATTCATCTACAAGGCTTTTGGACACTACATGAATTAATTTCCCACTCATCGGAGTATACCGAAAATGATGCTATTAGATAATAATAAAGTTATGATACTACCTCAGATGAACAGTATTGACTAGTGTCCTTATATTGTTATTATAAAATTATTTCATTTGAGTGTTGTATCAACAATATACTAGTTATATGAATTATAGAGATAAATATAGATTGTCCTGCATAACTATTTTATGGAGTATTTGAGATTATATAGTTCTAAGAAAAGGGACATAATTGTAAGATACAATTTTGGGAAAATAAATGGTCAAAGAAAAGATAATCATTAATATGGACCTGACAATGATGTAGTAATTTTGTAATAAGAGATGGTTGATTTGGATAAATTATATTTGATATTCATGACTTCATAGAAACTGATTATTAGTTTTTTTATTTCATCATTGTTGTAATAATCAAAATTTTTGGATATAAGGAATATATCTAGTATTCTATAAATAATAATGGAGCATGAATGTAATCAATAAGGTTTTATAGTAATTCAGGGTGTTACCATGTTGTAAAAGAATGCATGATGAAGGTGTTCACATGTTATTACGTGGAAAAAAGAATCTTCATTGTGTTTAACTTCCTTATAAATTTTGGACTATGAGTTTGGATAGAAGTATTTTGATAAGTACAAAGGTCGGAGTGGATTAAGACTAAAATTGGATACAATTGCGACAGTTATTTTTGGATTGTCATAAAAAGGACAACCCAGAGGTCGGGTGACTACTAGTCGCATCCGCCAAGGCCACGAGACTTGAACCCACAACTGAAGGGCGAAAAGGGTGAATCACCTACCACTGGCCTATGTGATGTCCCATATTGTTTAATATAGTTTATTTTTTAAAAGGTCTGATTGGTGAATTATAAATGCATTATTTTTTAACCCTATAAGATTAGGATAAATAGAATATTTTTTTGAAATCTTTTGGAGTGAAAGATGAGTTTGTAATAGGAATTAGTTAAAGGATGTAACTCTACTTGTCAAGTATATATATATATATTCCCCTCTTATTCTATGACAAAATTAATTCTTAAACTTTAGTTAATGGTCTTCGTATCAATCTACGTTCAATGAGGAATCCATTGATTTTTAACGACATTATTTTTTACGGTGTATAAAACCCTTTGACTTTTCATTTCATGGGGAATCTTTTTCTACGACGCATTTTACTAAACGAAAAATAAGGAATGTTTTTAATCGTAAGATGTGACAACGACCTTTTTGATTCCATGATTTATTTTTGATCATTGGATTCCTTAACAATCCAAAATGTTTTTTTAAAACTAAAATAAAAATCATATACTCTTTTTCTGTATTTTGGAATTGAAAATGGTCTTGATAATGGATTTGTTATGTCAAAATATTTAAATGATATATTGTGATTGATGACCTCAATTACTCCCTATAAATATTTTCATTTTCCCTATAATTTTCTGTCTCTAATTTCCACAACTGTTCTCCAAATCGAGATCATAATTTGGTGGTAAATTTTTCATTTCCCTTTCCCTCTTATTAAGACTAAATTTTATTAACCCAATTTCGGATGTGGGTTTTCCACAGAGGTATTTCTCTATTTTTAATTGTTTACTTTCAAAGAAAAATTTCAATTTGCAAGGAAACAATTTATTGAAGGATTGGATAATGTGACACCCCATGATCTCATATCACGTTATCTCATTAAAGTAATTTAATAGCCTTTTCTACACACAACACCGAGTTCGAGCACACCACAACAATACCAAACTAGCAGTTCAAAAGCCGTTAAAAATAATATTAACTGAATCTTGAATTTTATATAATATATATGATTTTAAAAACAATATTATGTGTTTCTTAGACATAATATTAGAACAAATTCATTTTTTTAGATAAAAGATGTATTTTTCAAAAAATGCAATTTTACCGCCTTTTAATGGAAAAACTTTTTTAAATACAATATTTGAAACTTCTATATATTAAATTTGACATAATAAACTTCTCCTTTATAATTATGACATAAAAATTTAGTTTCAATAAATTTTGGGATTTTTTTTGATAATTTTAACATTTGGGTGAACAGTGAGAATTACTAAATTTTAACAGAAAACAACTTTTTTAATCAAAATACTTTATAATGTTAAATTATACATGTGAAGTATAATTATATTATATTATTATCATTTAATAAAATGTTTGTCATTATATGTAATTTACCTTTTAAATTTTACATAAACACATGTCAATCTTTTTATAGTTTTTACTTTTTAAAAAACCCATTTTCTTGGTATTGATGACGGGAATTAATTTTAAAATAATAAATGAAACTTATATGTTTTTAATTTGGTAAAATAGACATAATTTGTGAATTTATAATATCAAAATTATCTTAGGGTGAATTTTTGGATTTTTTCAAAAAAATTTCATTTTTTGGTGAATAGTGAAAAACACTGAGTTATTATTTAAAACCAAATATTTATTTAAATGTTTATTTATTTTAGTTAAAAATATATTCATAATACATATATAAGTTAAATTTAATTCATTGAAGTCATTATATAAGAATTTCAGATATATAAAAATTTTATTGATCTTTTTACCGTTTTTTACCCATCTCCTAAGAGCATTTGAAAATTTGCATAAAACAAAATTGTACAATTTCTGTGAATTGAATTTCAAAAATCTGAGAGACACAGTTGATATTATTAAGTAAAATGTGGTCTAATAAGATAAAAATAATTTTTGGTGAATAGTAACTTCTGACTTTTATTTACCACGGTTAAAAGTAAATATGGTAATTAAAGGTAAAAATGATATTATTATTACCCGAACACATGTCCTAATTCTATTGGAAAAAGTTTAATTCTACAAAAAACCACATTAGTTATAAAATATGACCATTTAGGTCCACTTGTATTAGATTCGGACATTTATTTTTATTTAGTTTAAAGAAGAGTTAAAAGTGTTAAATTCAACTTTCCATAACTAAAAAATTTTAATATAGGGTAATACATAAGATAAATTAAACTATAAATATTAATTAGAAAGATAAAAATATTTCCAACATAATGATATTTTATTTATAATTTTTAGACATTAAATAATTTGATTTATATATGACACAATGATGATGCAGTAATTACCTTATTAATGAATGATTAAAATAATTGATCTTATAAATATCCATATAAATGTAATTTGAGACTTTTTATGAATTGAACTAAATTTCTAGGTTTATATGACATTTTAGGGTTGATTAGATAAATATTTTTTGAAGTGATAAGGTTGTTATGACTTTCACAAAAACAAAATACCAAATAGTGTCCAAATTGACATAAATTAATTTTTAAAACAAATACTATATTTTTGGTTGATATAATATTCCTAAAAATATATGGTTGGGCCAAAGGTCATAAATAATATTATATATGTCATTAATTAACCAATTTTTTTTCTCTTTGATGTTTATATGATTTCAATTAACCATATATTGTAAGAATACAAGAAGACATGGTAAAAATTAAATTATTTAACTTAGAGTTAAATCTAGAAGATAAGGTTAAAATGGTAACCTAAACTTGTCTAAAACCTATAGGTTGAAATGATTTCGAACCATCCCACTTTATCTTATAAATAAATCAATTTGGTCCATTATAAACTGAATATGATTTTATTATAAAATAATATTTCAATCTTTTCCAAAGGTGCCCCTCACCCCTCTTATAAAAGGGAACTCCCCCTTCACTAAAATTAAAACCTTCAAAGACATTTGGCTCAGCCAACCCCTACCCAAATATCTTCTCAACTATCCTCCCTTCATCCTAGAGGCCTTATTTTGGTTATAAAGCTAACCAATGGAGCCTTTTTTATCAAATTAAAAGGAAGAACCCGAAGAAGAGGTAAATATTTCATCACCTCTTTCTAGTTATTTTCTTCTTCCACTTCTTATTTCCTTGTTTTTTCCATTTTAAAACAATAACCCTAACATATTCTATAACACCCCAAGATTCCACGACACTTTTCCCTTTGAATAATTCAATAGCATGCATTGTACGCAATTTTGAGATTCTAACACACCGCGACCAATCAAAGTAGCCGTTATGAATAGTAATACCCACTTTTTGAAATTTATAAATTTTATCTCTCAAAATTGACTTCATTTTTGGATTCAGAATATCAAAATTAGCCTAGGGTAAAATTTTGGTACTTTTCGGATATCTTTTATATTTTGATGAATAGTGAATATTACTAAATTTTAATTAAAAACAACTCTTTTAATCAAAATAATTAATAGTGATAAATTAGTAATTTGAGCGGTTTAAAGTATATTTATAATATATTTTTACCATTTAATACAATTTTGGTCATTGGACATAATTTCACATTTAAACCGGACATAAACAACTGTCAATATTTTGATAGTTATTATCTCTTAAAAACACGCTTTTTTACAACGGGAATTAATTTTAAATTAATTTCTACCACTTATGTGTTTTGAATTTAGAAATATGAATTCTATATTTGGAATCAGGAGGTCCAAATTGTGTAAATAGCTAACTTTTATTGTTAGACATTTTGAATAATTACTTCGGTAAATATTTTATTTACCATGGTTAAAGGGTAAATCCGGTAAATAAGGGTAAAAAAATATATTATAATAATATTAATTTACCCTAAAACGTTTCATAACCCTATTTGTTTATATATTTACGACCATGGGAATCTTTGGGTTGATTTTGGGACCCCATGGAGCCACTTGTAGGTGATAAGACCACTTTATATTAATTAAGTTAAAGTAAATACAAAAATGACATAAGCAAATATCTTTTAGAAAAACAATTTTTACATAGAATTATATATGTTATATTTTAGACTATAAATATTAATTAGATATAGAAAAATATGTCATACATAATTGTATTTTATTTATAATTTTTAGACATTGAAAATTTAAATTTATTTATGACACAATAATGATGTAATATTTTCCTTATTAATGAATAAATCAAACAATTGGAATTATAAATGTTAAAATAAATATAATTTAAAGTTTTGATGACATGCACGAATTTTATTAGTTAATAAGACATGTTAGGATTGATTAAATGAATTCAGTTCGAATTTAAAACGTTTTTATGACTTCAACAAAAATCAATTATTGAATAGTGTCAAAATTGACATAAATGAGTTTTTAAAAAAATATTATATAATTAATTGATATTATATTCCTAAAAATATAAGGTTCAGAAAAAAAAATTATATGATGATAGGTGTATCATTAATGTACCACTTGGGGGTCACTTAGATATATATAGTATGTTTATTAACTATATAATATAAAAATAAAAAGTGACATGGTAAATGTCAAACTAATTAACTAAGAGTTAAAACTAAAAGATAAGTTTAATATAATGACTCAAACCAATCTAAAATCTATTGGTTGAATGGATTTAGACCCATACCCACATTATATTTTTAATAATATACTTTTGATCCATTAGAAACCGAATATGAATTTCTTATAAATTAATACTTTATGTTTATTCAAAAGAGCCCCTCCTTCCCTTATAAAAGAACACAAATTCTAACCAATTTTTCACACCTTCAAATCCTTTTGGTTTGGCCAACCCCTGACACAATACTCTCTTAACATCCCTAAATTCAACCTATAGGCCTTAGTTTGACCCTAAAGCCAACCTAATGAGACCTTTTGATCAAGTCAAAAGGAAGAATCCGAAAAGAGGTAATGTTTTCACCAACCTTTTTCAAGTTCCTTTCATCTTAGACTTATTATTTCTTTGTTATTTTCTTTCTAAAATAATAAATCTAGTATATTCTATATAATTTGATGTTATTATAAATATGGTACAACCATATTCCATATTCTATACATCCTTTGAATGACATGTCACCATACGTGCGTACGTACGACTTACCGTCTCCACATCGTGGTGTAATTGTTATTCAAAACATTATTATTTGGATGGGTATGATAATAATGTATAATTGATGTAAATAATAAATATAACTTGATAATTATTCTTCATATATGATATACCATCCAATTATATATTATTTTAATATCAAAAGAACGATATTGTTGCTCGTGCGTACGTACGGACTACCGTCTCCATGAATGCGATGAGATTCATTCCCCATCGTATCCATGCAAGTATAATTCTCATTTGATGATTAAAAATAATGTTCAAAGACTTTATATAATTCTTTATATGAATAAGATACATCCTATCCACAAAAAACATGACTTATGTAACAAAACATATAAACGAAAATGAGTAACTTAAAACCCGAAACGGCAATAATACTAAGACATTATTAACAAACAATGATAAAAGATCATATATGATATCATATTAATGTATATAATTATTTTATAATTTAATAACAATTATTTCTCCATTATACATGAGGTTAACATACCCTCAACCAAGGAAAAGTACAATGTAAGGGTTTATTTCCAATCTCTTCATTATCCGAGGTTGTTTATACGTAATTATCTACTAGGACCTCTTTATCATCCACATCCATGTTTCTTAAAAACGTTTTTCAAAAAATTCATACTATTTTACAGAATATGGGTTAAATTCATTTATACCCTTTTTGACTTTTTATAATAAGTTTATAAAGGAATATTTCCATCGTTTTCCAAACAAGGTCCTTTTTAACCTTTTCGACAGAATTAAGGTAACAATGTTTTTTTAACTTATACGGTGGGTGTGGCTATTTTCCGCCGTTATAAAATCGTTGAAGCTTCCCTTAAAAGATTATAAGAATATTTTGAATGTAAATGTTTCATTTTATAATTATTTTACCTTTAAATTATTTCAAAATGAATATTTTAAGAATTTGTGAAAGGTACTCTTTATCAAGATCGTAATTTTAAATGTTTTAAAGATTTATCTTTCTAAATTTTTTAATTAATGTCCATGTCTTCAAAATTATTTTAAGGATTTATTTATATGGACATGAATTTTTTGAAATGATATTTCTTTTCAAATGTTTTAATGTGGTATGGTACACTTTGATTCAAAAATCTCTTTTAAATTACTTCCTTTATAAATGTGTGACTTTAAAATGATTTCAAAAAAGAGATATTTTTCTCAAATAGTTATGATTTCATCTATGTCAACATCCTTTTATGGATTTTGAGCTTATTTGAAGTTGATTCATTATGATAAAAAACTTCCATATTGTATTGAAGGTTTTGTGATATGTTGGACTATGGATGTGTTATTTTTATACCATTCATGGTTTATGGAGAAAGTCTTGACATTTCGTATGCTAGTTTTAATACGAATGTTTATGTTATGTTTAAATCTGTTCATATGAGGAATTCATTGGACTTAATAAGTGACGGGTGGAGCCCGCTATATCTCTTAGATGCATCGGTATGTCTCATGAGACAAACTAGTGTCCTGGAACAAAGCCTTAACTAAATCATATTTGTAGTCTTGGCATGAGGCCTTGACTTTGTGGTTATCATAGTCTGGAATTATGCATTCTATCATTATGAAAGTGGTTATTGATATTTCATGTGATTATTCGACTAGTAGAATATCCATGTGAATAAATAAATATAATTATTTCAATTTATTTTTTCCATGTTATGCTGAAGTTCAAGTTTAAAAGGCTTTTGTTTTAGTTATGCATTCCCTTAAATGTTTCTGCTTATTTAAGAATGTTTCCTCTATATTGTTATCCTTACTGAGCATCTGAGCTCACCCCTTTTAATGTTTTATTTTTCCCAGGATGTGAGGAAGTATTTTATGAATGACCTGCAGGGATAGTATGAGGGAATATAAAGACAATATTTTGTTGTAGTTTTTCACTTTATTATGTAATGTAAGACTTATGAATGTATATATTGTTTCCAAGTCTAATAAAATAATCGGTCGTTCGAGACTTGATCTTTTGTGATAATGACTATGTTATGTAATAATGAACCAACTCTGGGTAACTAGTGTTGGGGCGTTACAGTTGGTATTAGAGGAAGTTTAGTAGAAACCTTGGAAGATAGATTTAGATAAACTTTGATTAGAGTAGATAGCCCTAAGATAGACTTCGAGGATTACTATAGAAGAACTTACTATAATTTTGGTATTATAGAGATTTTGTGAGTTTTCTGAGAAATACATCCCTGTCTGGATACGAGTAGGTATAGGCGGCTCTGGCATAGATGTACCTAAGGGTAAAACTCAAAAACACCGCTTTGAGCTAGACGTGAATGAGAAATTGTGCACGACAATAGGCCTTGCTGCACTCTTAGTTACGACACTCCTAGGGGATATGCTTGGGATAATTCTTATTTTATTTACGAACCATTATGAAGGGGTTTTGAGTATATACTTCCTCAAAGAAGACATTTTTATGATTATGGATTATATCCATAAACTGTTAAATTTATAATAATTGTTTTACAAGTTTGGATTTATGTATTGCGATTCATAAACTAATCTAGTGTATTCCATTGTTTAGAAATGGCTCCTAGTGGAAAAAATGGAAACTGTATAAATACACGCACTCCATGTAGTGATTTCCCTCCTGCTCAAGATAATTATAGTGGTGCTGGTGATGCAACTGGTGCTGATCAACTAATCACCATACTGGGACAACTCACTCAGGTTATGAATAATAACCTTACCCGTATGGAGCACCCCGATCCGTAGCATGGGAAATCAAAGTTAGATCGCTTCATGAGGCAACAACCACCAACATTCAATGGGGGTACAAATCCACTAGTATCTGAGCAATGGATAAGTTCTGTAGAGAAAATATTTCAGGCGTTGGGGAGTTTTGAAAGGGAAAAGGTTATCATGGTAGTTTACCGCCTCACTGGAGATGCTGATCAATGGTGGTAATTAATTAAAAACACAAAGGATGATGAAGAAGTATCAAGTATGGAATGGAGGTAGTTTAAAGAGATTTTCATAGAAAAATACTTTCCTCATTACCATCGAGTAGATATGGAAAGGCAATTTCTTAGTCTGAGGGAAAAAAAGGAAGAGAATGTCGCAAAGAATGAAGCTAACATTAAAAGGTTAGTGAGGCATGTAGCAGATTATATACGTAACCCTAGGTGTAAGATTGATCATTTCTTTTATGGGTTAAAACCTTTTCCCCATTGAGCATTAGTCTCACAATCCTTCTTGTCATATGAAGACATTGTTTCATGTGCTATAAAGACAGAAAAGGAATTCTATAAATCTTATGATAATAAAGTAAAGAAAGAGACGAAGAGAACGGTGGAACAAGAGACAGATAAAGGGAAAAAGGGAAAGTTGAATTTTCCATTATGTGATAATTGTGGGAAGAAACAACCTGGTACTTGCCTAAAAGAAATGGGAGTTTGTTACAAATGTGGAGAAAAAGTTCACCTGGCTCGTGATTGCAAGGGATATAATGATTCCATCAATGTCGAATGCTATAAGTGTAGAGAAATGGGGAATTATGCAAATGAATTACCCAAGATCCAAGGAAAATTACCTTAGAAAAGGCCAAGGGATCAATTCCAATCATATTATGTTACTATAGTTGAAGTGGAATAATTAATGTATTTGTGTTTTTGGACTCAAGGATTATATTCTGGTTATAAGAATAATGTGATATATATAAGGATTTTACTACAGTACTTGTTGTTTTAATTAAGGTTTTAATATGACCGAGGTAATAATAATTTTAGTATGTGACAATTAGATAAACTTTTCTTTGTCTAGGGAATCTTATGTGACTATTGATTTTGGAATTTAGATACCTTTTACAGAGAGTCTGGACAGAGGTACTTTGGATAACTATAATGTTTGGAGTGGATTAAGTTGAAATTTGGATAATATTTTTTAAGGTTAAAACAATTCTTATGATAAATTTTTGGAATATAATGATACTATAGTATTAGGAAAAGATCAACCTGCAGGTCGGGCGATAACCCGTCGCGTCGGACAAAGCTGTAGGAATCGAACCTACAACCATAGTGTGACAGGCCTTTATTACATACCACTAGCCTGCAGGAAGTCCCTGTTCATTACAGTGTATTTTTATTCATTTTAATGGTATATGTTAATGTTTGGATCCTTATACGATTAGGATAAATATAATATTTTTTAGTTCTATTATCTCTTGGAGTGAAAGATGAGTTTGTGGTAGAAATTAGTTAATGGATGAAACTCTACTTGTCAAGTATATATATATATATGTATATATATATTTCTCTTATTATATGAAGAAACTAATTCATAAACATTAGGTAAGGGTTCATAAAACAAAAAATGTGTTATCCTAATACCTTATGTTTTTTTTGAACCAATGACATTTTAAATCATCATAGATTGATGGCTTTGAGGTCCTCAATTCTACAATTGTTTGTGACTGATGACCTCAATCATGCCCTATAAATATTTACATTTTCCTACAATTATGTGTCTCTAATTTCCACCAATTTTCTCCAAATCAAGATCATAATTTGGTGGTGAACCTTTCATTTCTCTTTTCCTCTTATTAAGTCTAAATTTTATTAACCCAAATTCCGATGTGGGTTTTCCCACAATGATATTTTATATTTTCAATCTTTTATTTGTGAAGAACAATTTCAAATTGTGAGGATGAAATTTATTAAATGAGGTGAGAATGTAACACCCCAATATTCCATGTTACATTTCCCTTTGAATAATGTAATAGCTTGCATTGTACGCAACTTCGAGATTCTAACACACCGCGACCAATCAAAGTAGCCGTTATGAATTGTAATACCCACTTTTTGAAATTTTATAATTTTTAACTATCAAAATGGACTTCAATTTTGGATTCATAATATCTAAATTATCCTAGGGTAAAATTTTGGTACTTTTCGGATAACTTTTATATTTTGATGAATTGTGAAAAATACTAAATTTTAATTAAAAACAACTTTTTTAATGAAAATAATTAATAGTGAAAAATTATGAATTTGGGTGGTTTAAAAGTATATTTACAATATATTTTTACCATTTAATACAATTTTTTTCATTGTAAATAATTTCACATTTCATCCGGACATAAACAACTGTCAATCTTTTTATAGTTATTATCTCTAAAAAACACGTTTTTTGTTTTAACAAAGGGAATTAATTTTAAATTGATTTATTCCACTTCTATATTTTGAATTTAGAAATATGGATTGAATATTTGGAATCAAGAGGTAAAAATTGTGTAAATAGGTAACTTTTATTTTTAGACATTTTGAATAATTACTTCGGTAAATGTTTTATTTACCATGGTTAAAGGATAAATCCAGTAAATAAGGGTAAAAATAATATTATAATAATAATAATTTACCCAAAAACGTGTACTAAACCTATTGGTTGATACATGTCTGACAATGGGAATCATTGGGTCGATTTTGGGTCCCCATGGAGCCACTTGCAGGTGATAAGGACACACTATATTAATTAAGTTAAAGTGAATACAAAAATGACATAAGCATATATCTTTTAGAAAAACAATATTTACATTGGGTTATATATGTTATCTTTTTGATAGTAAATATTGATTAGAAAGAGAAAAATATATCCTATATAATGGTATTTTATTTATAAATTTTATACATTGAATAATTAAAATTATTTATGACATAGTAATGATGCAGTATTTTCCTTATTAATGAAAGAATCAAACAATTGGTATTATAAATGTTAAAATAAATATAATTTGAAATTTTTGATGACATACACGAATTTTATGGGTTAATATTAAATTATAGGATTGATTAAATGAATTTGGTTCGAATTAATAAAGTTTTTATGACTTTAACAAAAATAAATTATTGAATAGTGTCAAAAAATGACATAAATGAGTTTTTAAAACAAATATTATATTATTAATTGATATTCTATTCCTAAAAAAGTAAGGATCGTCCAAAGGACTTATATCATGATAGGTTTATCATTAATGGACCACATGGGGGTCTCTTTTATGTATATAGTAAGTTTATTAACTATATAATATAAAAAATTAAAGTGACATGGTAAATGTCAAACAAATTAACTAAGAGTTAAAACTATAAGATAAGGTAAATATAATGACCCAAAACTGTCTAAAATCTATTGGTTGAATTGATTTAGACCCATACCCACCATATAAATTGAATAATACACTTTTTATCCATTATAAATCGAATATTAATTTATTATAAATTAATACTTTATGTTTTTTCTAAAGAGCCCCTCCACCCCCTTATAAAAGAACACAAATTATAACCAATTATTCACACCTTAAAAGCCTTTTGGTTTGGACAAAACCTATCCAAATATTCTCTAAACTTCCCTCAATTCATCCTAGAGGTGTTATTTTGATCAGAAATAAAACCTATGGATCCCTTCTGATCAAATCAAAAGGAAGAACCCGTAAAGAGGTAATGTTTTCACCACCATTTTTCAAGATCCTTTCTTCTTCAACTTCTTCTTTATTTGTTATTTCCTTTCTAAAATAATAACTCCAGTATCTTATATATACTATTATGTTATTATAAATATGGTACAACCATATTCATTATTCTATCCATCTTTTGAATGACATGTCACCATACGTGTGTACGTACGACATACCATCTCCACATCGTGGTGTAATTGTTATTCAAAACATTATTATTTGTATGGGTATGATAATGATGTGTAATTTATTTAAATAATAAATATAACTTGATAATTATTCTTTATATATGATATAACATCCAATTATAAATTATTTTAATAATAAAAGATTGATATTGTCGCTCGTGCGTATGTACGGACTACCGTCTCCACTAACGCGATGAGATTCATTCTCCATCGTATCCATGCAAGTAAAATTCTCATTTGATGATTAAAAATAATATTTAAGGACTTGATATCATTATGTATATGAATAAGATACAACCTAACCATAAAAAACATGACTTATGTAACAAAACATATAAAAGAAAACGAGTAAGTTAACACTCGAAATGACGATAATACTACGACATTATTAACAAAGCAATGTTAAAAGATCATATATGATATAATATTAATGTATATGATTTTTTTATAATTTAATTACAATTATTTCACCATTATACAGGAGGTTAACCTACCCTCAACCAAGTAAAAGTACAAGGTAAGGTTTTATTTCACAATCTCTTCATTATCCGAGGTTGTTTATACGTAATTATCTACGGGGATGTCTTTATCATCCACATCAATATTTCTTAAAAATATTTTTCAAAACATTCTTAATATTTTATATAATATGGGTTAAAGTCATTAATACCCTTGTTTGAATTTTTATAAAATGTTTATAAAGGAATCTTTCTGTCATTTTCCAAACAAGGTCCTTTTTAACCTTTTTGACAGAATTAAGGTAAGAATGTTTTTTAACATATACGTCGGGTGTGGCTATTTTCCACCATTATAAAATCATCAAAGCTTCTATTATAAGCTTATAAAAATATTTTGAATGTAAATGTTTTATTTTATAATAATGTGACCTTTAAATGATTTTAAAATTAATATTTTATGTAAAGACCCGTAAAATTCAATGAAAATTTTTTCTTAATTTTTTTTGGGATTTTAGAAGAATGCAGTTTCTGACGGCACGTGATTCCGAGGCCCGGTGTGCCCGGAATTTTTATCTGAAGTGTAGCTCGGGTACGTTCAGTGAACGAATGAGCGGGAATTCCTATCTTTTCAACCGGTGCTCAGAATCAAATTTTGAGGGCACCGATGGAACCGCAGCGCCGGTAATTGCTTAGGAACACCTCTTCCTGGGTTGCGTTTTCACGAGAGAAGATGATAAAAATTGTGGAAGTTTAATTTATAATTTAACTATAATTTTTATTTTCTTTATGTGGTTTAAGGCTTTGGGTGGAAGTTGGGTAACTACCCAACTTCTCAAGGGAGGTTATGAGGGTGGTGGGGCCCACGCGAACCCCACCCCTTTATATTCTTCAACCCACCTCAACTGACCATTAATTTTTGACAACTTATGTTATTAATTAAGTGAGTTAAGTGTGGATGTTTGAATTTCAAACGCTTTGTTGAGTTAATAAAACAAGGGAGGTGCTTATTTTTTTGGGGACTTGTTGCTTGAGAGGTTTGGGGAGAAAAGCTAAGGGAAGCTAGAAGTTCTTCATCTTCTTCGTCGAAGAACACGAAGAACATGAAGAAAGCATCTAACTCTATTGAAGAACGCAGAGTCCTCAGAGACTGACTACGCGACGCCGTATACCGCGACGGTTCTTCCGCGACGTCTCCTTCCGCAACATCTCCTTCCACGACATCTTTTTCCGCGACAAATCCTCGTTCTACAAACCACCATTCAAGCTACTCTCGCGGTAGGGGTTTATTTTTTTATTTGTTCGTGAATACTACCTTGTCGTCCTTCATGAAAATACAACCAATTGCTATCAATTAATGAGAGGGATCCATACCGCACAAACACGGCCGACCCTCCTCCCTTATCCATGTTATTGTTTCTAATGTGGTTGGAACGGGAATGGCACGGTGTCGTCGCACCGCGCGGGATCGTGCGACAAGTAATGCGCGGCGCCGTCGCGTTGCGCCGTGAAATTGAACCAAGTTGCGGTGCCTTCATGGCGCACCGGAGAACCGCAAAAACACCGTGGCCGGAGCGGGGCCGCGACGGAGGGGTGCGGTGCTGTCGCGCCGCACCAGACGAATGAAGGTCGCGGCCGATACCGGGCTGCGACGGAGCATGGGAACCGGCGGCCGGAAGCAGGCCACCTGTGTCGGAGCAGGGAGGGGACCGGCCATCGCCGGTCCCGTGGTGGCAGAAACCCCTCGGCCGGGGCTGGCCGGCCGGGCAAGGAAAAGCCAGGGGTTCAAACCCTCGGTCGGCCAGCTAGCGGCCCCCATTAAGGGGGGCCGCGGTTACAAAACGTGGGGGGCAGCGCCCCCCCCCCCCCCACAAACCGAACGGCTCGGCCGTTTGGCCGAGCCAGCTGGCGCCGCGCGCCAGCACGCCGGGCCGCCGGGCCGGGCCGCACCCAGCCGGGCCGACCCAGTTCGGGCCGACCCAGGGGGGTCTCGGGCCAGGTCGGTCTGGGCCCGAAACCCCCGTTTTCAGACCCTCTTCGGTCTTTTTCTCATATCTTGGGCTACCGACCTCCGAATGGCACACTGTCAGTTGCGATGCGATCCTTGGATCGAGATGGTCATTTAGGTATATTGAACTCAAGGTTTCGGAATAATTTGTGTTCAGACGAGTTGGTTCATACACGAAACCAACCGGGCCCTCAGAGCGGAAACACTCATAACTTGAGCTCTGGACGTCCGATTGATGTGCCGTCGACTTTGTTGGATTCCTCTTAGTGAGACGAATCTTTTGGCTTACTCCACCCAAGGTTTGGACGCAGGTGGAGTACGGTCGGGTTGGTTTTGCCATAAAAACCAACCGGGCCCCTGGGACGAAAACGCCAATAACTCTCAGATCGGGCGTCCGATTGACGCGCCGTCTGCGACGTTGAGTTCCTGTTGACAATACAAAACTTTTGGATACATAAACTCTGAACTTTGTGTCAGTTGATGTATCAGCCTCGCGGCTCGTGGAGCAGACCCTCCCGAATGAGCTTGCTGTGTGTGGGAACCTTAGAGCTGGCTGCGACTGCGACGACGACGACGACTGTGCAGAGATCCTCAGTGGATTCGACGACGACTGTACAGAGATCCTCGGTGGATTCGACGGCGACGACTACAACACTCAGCGATCCTATGTGGATCAGTGATACCGATCCTGTGTGGGTCTGATCCTGTGTGGTTCAGCGCTCAGCGGTTCTGTGTGAGCCAGCGCCTACAGATCCTGTGTGGGTCCGATCCTGTGTGGGTCTTTACGGGGTTAGTTACCTATCGATCCTTTGTGGGTCATTGCGGGGGTTAGTACCTAGCGATCCTTTGTGGGTCCGACGACTTAGATGAATCAGTGGAAATATCTGATCATCTCTATCATCATACGAAGAAGTATACCTGTGTGAGCCGAATCTTGTTTTCCTTCCTTTGTGGATTGGGTTGTGCTATCTTGTGTGGATTTACGTTTTGCTTTCCTGTGTGGACTGGGTTGTACTTGAGCTCGGATGTTGGAGCCGAACGAGAATTGATGACTTAGGTATATGTATGGGCATATACCTAAGCAGTGTCGGATGTTACTTCGTGATTGTATCATTCCTTTGTGGATTATCCTTTGTGGATTCTGGGAGACCTTAGGGGGTCTCAGGGTCCCTACTGAGTAGCTTATACTCACCCCTGCACGGGCTATGCCCGCACTACGTTGTGTTGGTTGCAGACGACGGACATCGCTGATCGTGTTTGAGGATTGTGGAGTAGGACGGTACCTGGAGGTGGACCACTGGCGGGACGTACTCGGAGTGGACGGTTGGACCCGAGGAGCTGTGGAGGCTATCTGTACTCACCCTTCAGGTAGGAGTCCCAGTGGACGGCTCGACGCTGCGGCTTACTTTTCAGTTGCTATTTTCCCTTTCGAGTTGTACTTTACTTTCAGTTTGGGTTTGTATTCTGGCCCACTTACTTTTCCGCACTTACTGTTGTACTTAGTTTTTACTTAGTGTTTACTTCTTCTGCTTTCTTACTCTATGGTTTTTATTTACTTTACAAAGGCAAATGCCTTCCCTTTTTACCGGGATTTACGCCTTTGTGCCAGTCGCCATCCCCTGGCCTATGGAAGGCGGGCTTGGGGTAGTCACGACACGAGCCCCGAGGACGGGTCGTGACAAATTGGTATCAGAGGAGTTTGGTTCTACCGCAGAACATGGGACTCTGACCTTTTTCTATGTGAATCCATAGTTTTAAGCGTATTGGGTGTGGTTATTAGTCCAGGGAGTCCAATGTTGGTGCGGCGGCCGACGTATCCGTACACCCGGACCCTAATTTCTGATTTCTGACATAATGCACGAAAACATTGATTGCATGTGTGTTTCATGTTTTCTATGTGATTACTCTATGTCAGCTCACCAAGTATACTGTTTGACCTTGGAGCACCTGTTTCTTTTCAGGATGGCCCCACGATGGCAGCTAGCTAGGGTTCCGAGAGTTGTGTGTGACGACATCCCACCGAGCAATGAGGCCTCGGTGCAGGGCCCTTTGACAGTGAGGCACCGGAGGTACCTCTACCCACCAAGCCACCGATGCTTCCAGCCCTGGCCGCTGAGGATGTTGGTCGCCTTAGTGCACTGCACGAGTTCTAGCACCAGCGACCGCCCATGTTCCGCGGGAAGACGGACCCCCAGGTAGCCGAGGATTGGCTGGAGGTAGTGGTGAGAGTTTTCAGGTTAGGGAGGACACCATCAGACCTCATGGTGATCCTAGCAGCGAGCCTACTGCATGCGACAGCGGGCCGATGGTGGAGCTTGATGCTCCAGGTGCAAGATGGGGCATCTCTTCTCTGGATGGACTTTGAGGGCCTCTTCCCCTCAGAGTTCGTCCCAGCCACCCTCCGTGCGGTGCGCATCCAGGATCTTCTTCAGCTGCGGCAGGCCAACTTGACAGTCTCCCAGTACTCGGCGAGATTTACCGATCTCTCGCGCTACTCGACCGACATGGTACGGGACCCATTCTTTCGGGACCGGACCTTTGAGCAGGGATTGAGACATGAGATCAGGTCATCGTTGTTCTCCCTCAGCATTCCGACCCAGGCAGGAGTACTGGAGCGAGCCCTTTTGATCGAGAACTTCCTTGTTGAGCCTTCTTCAGCAGCGAGACCTACCGCAGGGTGGCAGGTAGTAGAGTCTTTTGCAGCAGGCAGTTGACGGATGACTCATGGGTCCAGGAAGACTAGACCCTCAGGCAGACGACCTCAGGACACTGGCTCAGCAGTGCGGGGCACACAACACGGAGCCAGTCTTTCGAGAGGCAGGCAGTGCTACTCATGCGGTGGGTAGGGCCACATGGCTCGTGACTGCCTGACCCGCCATGCAGAGGAGCAGCAGACGGTTGAGGAACCACCTAGGCAGAGGCAGAGGTTCGACGATCGCGGTCCGCACGGAGCAGGCGGACGAGGCAGAGGAGCTGGCCGAGCAGACGGTGGTGGACGAGGTTTTGAGGCTCTACCACCACCACCACCAGGAGGTCCACCCCAACCTCAGGGGAGAGCACAGCTTCAGGCAGCTGAAGCTTACGATCATGGAGCTCCGGAAGCGGGTGGACTAGTGCGGGACTAGCTCCAGGAATAGAGTCCTTTTCCCATAATGCCTATATCTTCGTAGTTTGTGTTTCCTTGTGTCCTTGTACTTTGAGTTGATGTAATAAAAGACACTTTCATTGGTGACATTTGCTTTCTTGTCTTTTGTTTGTTATTACTAAGAGGTGCCGGTTAAAAAATGTTGACTTGACCCTCACTTGCGAGATTCTTACTGGAGGAGACCCAGTGACCACACACTAATGCCGACAGTGTGACTCAACCCTTGGAGGCGAGAGTAACGGTTGTATCTCTTGGTAGCAGCGTCGAGGCCTTACGACGTCATCCATGCCATGAATTAACTAATCAGGATGGGATTGACTGTATTAGGAATGGAACGTGGTTCATCCATGGGATGAGACCGGATTTCCATTTTCGGCAAAGGAGAAATATTTGCAGCTTTGCAGAACGTTAAGAAGGAAGGGGAAACTTTTCGTGTGGTAAGACAGATGTCACCAGAGCTTCCAGAAGCTGAGACAGAGATTGACCAGCGCCCCTATCTTGAGGTTTCCAGAGGAGGGAGTAGGGTACATAGTCTACTGTGATGCATCAGGGACCAGACTCGGATGTGTCCTGATGCAGGAGTGGGTAGTGGTCTCCTATGGATCACGTCAGTTGAGGTCGTATGATCAGAACTACGCTACCCATGACCTGTATTTAGAAGCAGTGGTCTTCGCTCTGAAGACATGGCAACACTATCTGATGGGCGAGCGCTTCACAGTCATTTCTGACCATCAGAGTCTTAGATATATATTCTCTTAGAAGGACCTGAATCTGAGACAGCGGCGATGTCTCGAGTTCCTCAAGGACTATGACATTGAGTTAGTCTATACTCCTGGGAAGGGGAACGTGGTAGCTGATTCTCTCAGCAGGAGGAAGGGCATTCAGCTACTTGAGGAGGCGACAGAGCAGCTAGCCTCTATGCAGATATCCTTCGTAGATAGAGATGGAGCAGCCTTACTTCAGTCTCTCATAGTCACCCCTCCACTACTGCAGTGGGTCAGAGAGGCACAGTGTGGGGACGCTGACTATGAGATGCGGCGTACACAGATATCCTCAGGACAGGCACCTGATGGTTTCTCCATTAGAGCAGAGCACAACGTCCTTTTTAGAGGACGTACCTCAGTACCAGTTGCATTACGGGAGGAGGTGTTGAGAGAGTTTCACACTTCTCCTTCGACGGTACATCCTGGAGTGGCGAAGATGTACCAGGATCTCAGGCGACAACATTGGTGGTCGGGCATGAAGAAGGCTGTGGTAGAGTTCGTTTCTCGATACCTCACCTGCCAACAGGTGAAGGCAGAGCACCAGGTACCAACAGTCTTGGTACAAACTTTGGAGGTCCCGGAGTGGAAGTGGTATGACATATCTATCGACTTCGTGACTGGAAGTCCACGCACTTCCAGAGGTCACGACTCCATTTGAGTGATTGTCGACCGACTCAACAAGTCGGCACACTTCTTACCCATCAGAGAGCAGGGCTCAGTGGAGAGCTTGGGACGACTTTACGTTCAGGAGATTGTGCGGCTTCATGGTGTGCCATCATCTATCATCTCCGATCGGGATGCTCGCTTTACTTCCCGGCTTTGGAAGGGGTTGTAGGAGGCGTTCGGGACACAGCTACGTCTGAGCACAGCCTTTCACCCTCAGACAGATGGTCAGACGGAGAGGACCATTCAAACACTCGAGGACATGCTCCGCGCATGTGTCCTCGACTTTGGTCGTAGGTGGGAGGACCTGCTACCCTTGGTGGAGTTTGCAAATAACAAAAGGTACCACTCCACCATCGGGATGGAACCATACGAGGCGTTGTACGACTGACCTTGCAGATATCCTTTGTGTTGGACAGACCCTCGGGAGTCAGCACATGTGGGACCGGAGATGGTCCATGCCACGACAGAGAAGGTCCAGGTCATCCAGGAGCGAATAAGGACAACTCAGAGCCGGCAGAAGTCTTATGATTATAGGAGGCAGAGGCCACTGGAGTTCGAGGATGGAGACCATGTCTTCTTGCGTGTTTCACATCGACGTGGATTATGGAGATTTGGCCGATGCGGCAAGTTTTCTCCATGCTTCATCAGACCCTTCCAGGTCTTCAGCAGGATTGGCGAGGTGTCTTATCGGCTGGCTCTACCACCTCAGTTGCACCAGGTGCACGACGTCTTCCACGTATCTCAGCTGAGGAGATACGTGCACAACCCAAAGCATATCATTGACCATGGGGAGCTAGACATTGATGATGGGGTGACTTTTACGGAGGTTCTAGTGGAGATCAAGGATCGAAAGGAGCGGGTCCTACTTGGACGGTCGATTCCTGTAGTGCGCATCAGATGGAAACACGGGAACCTCCAGGAGATCACTTGGGAGTGGGAGGCTCAGATGCGTGCTCAGTAACCACATTTGTTTCCCTAGTCTTCGATGTATCTTTACGGGGACGTAAAGCCCTGAGGTGAGAGTAATGTAAAAACCCGTAAAATTCAAGGAAATTTTTTTCTTATTTTTCTTTGGGATTTTACAAGAACGCAGTTTCTGACGAAACTTGATTCCGAGACACGGTGTGCCCGGAAATTCTATCCGAAGTTTAGCTCGGGTAAATTCAGTGAACGAACGAGCGGGAATTCCTATCTTTTGAACCAGTGCTCGGAATTGAATTCTGAGGGCACCGATGGAACCGCAGCGCCGGTAATTGCTTAGGAACACCTGTTCTGGTGTTGCGTTTTCACGAGAGAAGATGATAAAAATTTTGGAAGTTTAATTTATATTTTAACTACAATTTTTATTTTCTTTAAGTGGTTTAAGGCTTTGGGTGGAAGTTGGGTAACTACCCAACTTCCCAAGGGAGGTTATGAGGGTGGTGGGGCCCACACGAACCCCACCCCTTCATATTCTTCAACCTCCCTCAACTCACCATTAATTTTTGACAACTTATGTTTTTAATTAAGTGAGTTAAGTGTGGATGTTTGAATTTCAAAAGCTTTCTTGAGTTAATAAAATAAGGGAGGTGCTTATTTTTTGGGGACTTGTTGCTTGAGAGGTTTGGGGAGAAAAGATAAGTGAAGCTAGAAGTTCTTCATCTTCTTCGTCGAAGAACACACAGAACGCGAAAAACTCATCGAACTCCATCGAAGAACGCCGAGTCTTCGGAGGCCGACTACGCGATGCCGTATACCGAGACGGTTCTTCCGCGACGTCTCCTTCCGCAACATCTCCTTCTGCGACGTCTTTTTCCGTGATGAATCCTCATTCGACGAACCACCGTTCAAGCTACGCTCTAGGTAGGGGTTTATTTATTTATTTGTTCGTGAATACTACCTTGTCGTCCTTCGTGAAAATACGACCAATTGCTATCAATTGACGAGAGGGGGCCGAACCGCACAAACATGGTTGACCCTCCTCCCTTATCCATGTTATTGTTTCTAATGTGGTTGGAATGGGAATGGCGCGGTGTCGTCGCACCGCACGGGATCGTGCGACATGTAATGCGCGGCGCCGTCGCACCGCACAGTGAAATTAAACCAAGTCGCGGCGCCGTCGCGCCGCGCCGGAGAACCGAAAAAACATCGCGGCCGGAGCGGGGCCGTGGCAGAGGGGTGTGTCGCCGTCGCGCCGCACCGGACGAATGATGGTCGCAGCCGATAACGAGCTATGGTGGAGCATGGGAACCGGCAGCCGGAAGCGGGCGGCCAGTGTCGGAGCAGGGAGGGGACCGGCCATCGCCGGTCCCATGGTGGCAGAAACCGGCCGGCCGGGGCGGGCCGGCCGGGTAAGGAAAATCCGGGGGTTCAAACCCCCGGCCGGCCAGCTAGTTGCCCCCATTAAGTGGGGCCGCGGTTACAAAACGCGAGGGGTAGTACCCCCCACAAACCGAACAGCTCGGCCGTTCGGCCGAGCCAGCTGATGCCGCGCGCCAGCGCTCCGGGTCGCCACGCCGGGCCATCGGGCCGGGCCGTGCCCATCCGGCCCGACCTGGTTCGGGCCGACCCAAGGGGTCTCGGGCCAGGTGGGTCCGGGCCCGAAACCCCCGTTTTCGGACCCTCTTCGGTCCTTTTCTCATATCTTGGGCTATGGACCTCCGAACGATACACCATCAGTTGCGATGTGATCCTTGGATCGAGACGGTCGTTTCTTTATATTGCACTCAAGGTTTCAGAATACTTTGGGTTCGGGTGAGTTGGTTCATGCACGAAACCAACCGGGCCCTCAGAGGGGAAACACTCATAACTTGAGCTCCGGACGTCCGATTGATGTGCCGTTGAATTTGTTGGATTCCTCTTAGTGAGATGGATCTTTTGGCTTACTCCACCCGAGGTTTGGACGCAGGTGGAGTACGGTCGGTTTGGTTTTTCCTTAAAAACCAACAGGGCCCCTGGGATGAAAAAGCCAATAACTCTCAGACCGGGCGTCCGAATGACGCGCTGTCTGCGACGTTGAGTTTTTGTTGACGATACGAAACATTTGGATACATAAACTCTGGAAATTGTCTCAGTTGATGTATCAGCCTCTCGGCTCGTGGAGCGGACCCTCCCGAACGAGCTTGCTATGTGAGGGAATGCTAGAGCTGGCCGTGACTGCGACGACGACGACGACGACTGTAGAGAGATCCTCAGTGGATTCGACGAAGACTGTACAGAGATCCTCAGAGGATTCGACGACGAAGACTACAGAACTCAGCGAACTTATGTGAATCAGTGCTACCGATCCTGTGTGGGTCCGATCCTGTGTGGGTCAGCGCTCAGCGGTTCTGTGTGAGCCAACGCCAATAGATCCTGTGTGGGTCCGATCCTGTGTGGGGCTTTGCGGGGGTTGGTTACCTATCGATCCTTTGTGGGTCAGATAATTTGTGGGTCATTGCGGGGGTTAGTACCTATCGATCCTTTGTGGGTCCGACGGCTTAGATGAATCAGTGGAAATATCTGATCATCTCTATCGTCATACGAAGAAGTATACCTGTGTGAGCTGAATCCTGTTTGCTTTCCTTTGTGGATTGTGTTGTGCTATCCTGTGTGGAGTTACCTTTTGATTTCTTGGGTGGATTGGGTTGTACTTGAGCTCAGATGTTGGAGTCGAACGAGAATTGATAACTTAGGTATATGTATGGGCATATACCTATGCAGTGTCGGATGTTACTTCGTGATTGTATCTTTCCTTTGTGGATTATACTTTGTATATTCTGGGAGACCTTCATGGGGCTCGGGGTCCCTACTGAGTAGATTATACTCACACCTGCATGAGCTATTCCCGCACTACATTGTGTTGGTTGCAGACGACGGATAGCGCCGATCGTGGTTTAGGCTTGCGGAGCAGGACGGTACCTGGAGGTGGACCACTGGCGGGACGTACTCAGAGTGGACGGTTGGACCCGAGGAGCTGTGGAGGCTATCTGTACTCACCCTTCAGGTAGGAGTCCCAGTGGACGGCTCGACGCTGCGGCTTACTTTTCAGTTGCTGTTTTCTCTTTCGAGTTGTACTTTACTTTCAGTTTGGGTTTTTATTCTAGCCCACTTACTTTTCCGCACTTACTGTTGTACTCAGTTTTTACTTAGTGTTTACTTCTTCTTCTTGCTTACTCTATGGTGTTTGTTTACTTTACAGAGGCAATGCCTTCCATTTTTACCAGGATTTACGCCTTGGTGCTAGTCGCCAGCCCCTGGCCTATGGAAGGCGGGCTTGGGGTAGTCACGACACGAGCCCTGAGGACGGGTCGTGACATTTTATGAATTTGTGAAATGTACTCTTTATCAAGATCATAATTTTAAATATTTTAAAGATTTATATTTCTAAATCTTTTTAATTAATGTCCATGATTTCAAAATGATTTTAAGGATCAATTTATATGGACGTGAATGCTTTGAAATGATATTTGTTTTCAAAAGTTTCAAATTTATATGGGACACTTTGATTTAAAAATCTCTTTCAAATGACTTCCTTTATAAATGTGTGACTTTTAAATGATTTCCAAAAAGAGATATTTCTCTCAAATAGTTTTGATTTTATCTATGTCAACATCCTTTGATAGATTTTAAGCTTATTTGAAGTTGATTTATTATGATACAAAACATCCATATGGTATTGAAGGTTTTGTGATATGTTGGACTGTGGATGTGTTATTTCTACACCATTCATGGTTTATGTAGAAAGTATATACATTTAGTATGCTAGTTTTAATATGAATGTTTATGTTATGTTTAAACCTATTCATATTAGGAATGAATTGGACTTAATAAGTGATGGGTGGAACCTGCTATAGCTCCTCAATGCATCGGTAGGTCTCGTGAGACAAAATAGTGTCTTGGCATAAGGCCTTGACAAAATCTTATTTGTAGTCTTGGAATGAGGCCTTGACTATGTGGTTATGATATTCTGAAATTATATATTACATCATTATAAAAGTGTTTATTGATATTTCATGTGATTATTAGCCTAGTAGAATATCCATGTGAATATGAAAATGGCATTATTCCAATTTATTTTTTCCATGTTATGCGGAAGTTCAAATTTAAGAGGATTTTGTTTTAGTTATGCATTTTCTTAAATGTTTACGTTTATTTAAGAAATTTTCCGCTATATTTTTATCCTTACTGAGCATCTGAGCTCACCCCTTTCAATTTTTTATTTTTCCCAGGATGTGACGAATTATTTTATGAATGACCTACAGGGATAGTAGGAGGGAATATGAAAACCATATTTTGTTGTAGTTTTTCACTTTATTATGTAATTTAAGACTTATGAATGTATCTAGTGTTTCCAAGTCTACTAAACTAATCAGTCTTTCGAGATATGATCTTTTGTGATCATGCCAATGTTATATAATAATGCACCGACTCTGGGTAACTAGGGTCAGGGCGTTACATCTTCTATATACTGTGATGATATTATAAATATTTTACAACCATATTCATTATTCTAATCATCCTATGAATGACAAGTCACCATACATGCGTACGTACGGCTTACCGTCCCCATGTCGTGGTATAGTTTTCATTCAATACATTATTATTTGGATGGGTATAATAATGATGTATAATTGATGTAAATAATAAATAAAACATGTTAATAATTTGTTATATATGATATAAGATCAATATATATACGATTTCAACATCAAAAGAATGATATTTTCACACGTGCGTATGTACGGATTACCGTCTCCACGACCTGATGAGATTCACCTCCATGTTCACCATTCAATGATGATTATAAAAATATATATCATTAAAAATTATGTAATATATGACATAATAATGATACTGTAGATATATATATATATATGTATGTATATATGTATGTATTTATGTACTTACATATATCTTATTCACTTACTTCTGTTCAATACGATAAGAAAACGGAAACATTGTTTACACGTACATATGACCTATCGTCTCCATAAACGTTGCCTTAAATTTCTTATATACATATATTATAAATATTTATATTCTAAATATATACGATATATAAATCAACGATTGTATTTTGGAATCATTTAAATCATGATCTAAATGATACGATCAAGAATAACCAGTTAAAAGACATACGATAAAGAAAAGCGATTATTACCCAAAATGTTAATTTAACATGGAAATCATTATTAAATTGGTAGTATAATATCATAAATTAATCACGTATGATATAATAAATATGAATATGGTTCGGGTATAATTTAATAACACACTATGGTCATTATACAGGAGGTTAAACGTACCATCGACCAATGGAAAGTGGAAGGTAAGGGTTAATTTCCCAATCTCAATATTATTTGAGATTGTTTATGGGTAAGTTCTTTCTGGGAAATATTTATTATCGATGTACATGTTTCATAAAAGAGTTTTAAATGGGATTATTTTAAGAGAATATTTTATTGAAACATCATTTTAAATGTTTTAAATATTTATTCTTCTAAATCATTCTCATTAATCTACATGTTTTCAAAATGGGTTTTAAGGATTTATTTATATGGAAATGAATGTTTTTAAAATGTTAATTCCATTATGAAGTTTCAAAGTGGTATAGGAAAATTTTATTAGAAATTTTATTTAAATTTATTCCTTTCTAAACTGTGTAACTTTTAAATGTTTTCATGAAAAAGGGGTATTTCTCTCAAAGAGTTTTACAAATAATTTCCATCTATGTCATCATCCTTTGATGGATTTTAAACTTGTTTGAAGTTGATTTATTATGATACAAATCATCCATATTGTATTGATGTATTTTTGATATGTTTGATTCTGGATGTTTTATTTTTATACCATTCGTGGTTTATGGTTAAATCATTGACATTTAGTTTGGATGTTCTAATACGAATGTTTATGTTATGTTTCAAACTTTTCATATAAGGAAAGTATTGGACATAGTAAGTGATGGGTGGAGCATGCTATAGATCCTCGATGCATCGGTAGGTCTAATGATACAATTAGACGTGGAATTGGATGAGGCCTTTCCAAATTTGATATATGTTTTTGGCCGAGGCCTTAATCATTTTTAGACGTATTGGTCGAGGCCTTGAAAAAATGTTTTAGAATGTCTGAAATTATACATTTAGTCATTATGAAAATAATATTGATGGTGCATCTGGTTATTATACTAGTAGAATAACAATGACTATGTTTTATTATGACATTATTTACTCAGCTAATATTTCATCCATAAAGTGTTTATGTTCATTATTTGTAAAGGCACATGTTTTAAATTATTCACCATGCCTATTGTTTATGTTATCTTCTGCTATAATTTTTACGTTTACTGAGCATCTGAGCTCACCCCTTTCTTATTTTTTATTTTCCCAGGATCCCAAGAAGAGTTTTATGTTTGAGATGTTGGGTTAAGCTACGGGACCAATAGAATTCTCAAAGGATTTGTTTGTATGTTAGAAAGTGTAATGTAACGTTCATGTATGTAATATATTTTCCAAGACTGCTAAACCGATCGGACATTCAGGACTTGATTCCTTGTAATCATGCCAATTTATTAAAATAATGCACCGAATCTGGGAATCTAGGGTCATGGCATTACAAGAGTAGATTAAAATATCTACCTGACTACATGAATTATCTCATTTTTTTAATGAGGTTAAACCAATAACGGATGAAATTTTTGAGTAGACTAAATCAAACATAAGGTTTCTTAGAGTTATTAGGAGAGGATTGGGTAGATTTTGGAGAAAAATGTTTTGGTTTTTGTGTGAGGGGATGTGAGAAGAGAAGCGCCCCATTTATAAGTGAAAAGGGATGTCATTTTTGTAAATACTGATAACCTTTTTATTATAGAAAGTCACTCTTATGGAATGTGTCAAAAAATGGATAAATAATAGAGATTATAATTTATAATGTCAATAAAGGCCTCATCCACACATTCCCATATTTTATTTATACATGTTTGAGGTCGTTACTCTAAGATTTTATTATTCCCTATTTTAGCTTTTACCGGAGTTAATTATTTTTACCAAAGTTACATATCCATTATGCTAAAAAAATGAAATGGCCTTTATTTAATAATTTAGACCTACAGATTATACATTTTAAATCAATTTAATTTTATTCAGTTTCTATAAGTGATGAAAATTAATTTTAAAATAATAAATATATATAGAAATGGAAACAATTTATTGATAAAAATAGTATTTATGTTTTGTGACATTAAATATTCATTTTTAAACCAGAATAAATATTTTTAAATTTATAATATATCTAAAAAATGGATATTTATTCTATAGAAGGGATTTATAAATTTTTATATCATTATTATAAACTTATAATCCCATAAATATATTGGTATTTGTAAAAAAAAAATATTTCACCATTCACCAAAAATCAATATTTTTATAGAAAAATATAAGAGCATAATCTTAATATAAAATTTCAAAGATAAATATATAAATGAAGGTATATTTTTCAAATTCAATTCAAAAAATTTATAATTTTTTTAAAATAATATAAAATATTGTGAAAATATTTTTTTATAGGAAAATTACTTCGTATATTAACTATCGTTTTTCCAATAAATTACATATTAAACTGGTGTTAAATTATTTTCCATACAATCAATATAAATATATATTTAAATAATAATAAAAATATTTCCTTGAAATAAAATTCCATTTTAATGAAAATACAATTTTTTGAATAACATGAATTGAGAAAAAATAACCATTTTAAAATTATAAAAATTGTTGGTATATTAAAAATTATTATTTTTATTACATGTTTATATAATCATGATTTGTTTTAAATAAATCCATATGATATTTGGGTAAGTCCTATGAATCATATATGCTCTAGTTTTAGTTTTGGGTGGTGGTTCAACTATCAGGGATCGTGTGGAAATCTCCATGAGATCTAACCTATCGTATATATAGGATTTCCCAAAAAATAATTGTTCATGTTCCATATAGGATTAGTCCTCGGAAAAACCTATATAAGCTCCCTCCCTTCTAAGATCAAACAAATTGGATACATAAGGAAGTCTTCTTATTCTAGATGCCATTTCTATTGAATTTCTTTTATTGATTTTGTGATATAGTTAGTTCAATTTGTACCATTTAATACACAACTATGTTTTAATGATTATTATTAATATTAATAATATATCAAGTTTTGGCGTCATATTCGTGTATAATATATGAAGCAATCTATTAAATATACCCTTTATTTTAGCATAATGTATAGAAAAATATTTTTCAATTAGATTCTCCCCCTTAAATAGATTGCATCCTCACAATTTAAATTATTTCTCACTAATGACAATAGATAAGGGTATATATTAAATGAAAAAACACTTACTTTTTTAATGAGGTATCAATCATATATTTAATTATAATAAGAGTAATCCCAATTTGAGATTCTTTTATAACCATTTGAGTAAAACACCTCTCATGATTGGATGTTAAGACTTATTATATTTTTCATTGAGTTCACAGTTACACTTATAGTGACATATTATAAAAAATTAGTTTGATGTAATGAAATGTTATTCCATGTTTCCATAATATAAACAACACACATACCCATCTCTCATAACTCACACTTCAATAACATGGAGACATAGGTGTAAAGTTGAGGATGAATGATGGATTTAATGAAGAAATATTATCGTATTTTTAAGGCTCATTGAGATCCATGTTTAGACTTATCCTGATGTTATCTGAAGTAGTTTCCCCAACCGCAACAACCTATTCATTCTCTAACTTATCCCTCACCCACATCACTGACCCCAATAGATAACCACATATATAATCCCGTTCTGGGTTCAATAGTTTGTTTGCCACCCATTCTGTGAATTCAGCCCAATTAAAGGTTAGTGGGTATGAACACCCCACCATTTATTCTCTAGGTGGATCTTCATGTGGCCAAATAAGGCCTCCAATGGCTGAACTATTTCTCAACCATGCTATATGGAATTTTGTAATTGGGGGCACCAATCCTAATTATTGAAGGTCTCCCATACCCTTGGTTAGAAGGTGACCTTATTTTGTAGCTAACCACCATGTCCTATCACACAAGCGGTGGAATAAAGGGTTTTTTCTCTACATGAAAGTTCTTTATGGTGCTTTCATCTTCTATAGAAACATCATAGCATATATATGGTAGCTTTTCATTGATGGACATTGACAAAGATGATCTATCATTGTAATCTTCTACTGTATTCATGTTAATATTTTCCAGTGGTGGCTACTGGTCATTGTATCCACCCCTTCCATTTTTTTAAAATAATGATGAATTTATAGACAATGTACCATTGATCAATGAATATGGATTCTATGTTGAAATAGTTAATCCATTACGAAAATCACATGAAATTCATCTGACAGAACCATAAAAAGATCTATATTCCCATAAACAAAAAATTCATAATAGAACTATCATAAAACATGATATTTTATTTGAAAAACAAGACACCAAGGTGGTAGACGTAGAAAAACCTATAGGAAACCTAGTGGGGCCAGAATAAATTCCCCATATTAAGAATTCTGAAGTGATATATTTAATTACCATAATCAATTTCATTTATAGTCATTGAACATGCTCTAATTTTCTCACTTCGTTATGGTGTTTTTTCCTTCTTATCATCTATATTATCCTCGATATTATGTCACTAACTTGTATAATGTTCATGTTTTCCACAATTATGGAATTGGACTAATAGTGGTTGATTGAGTTGTTTGTTTCCACTTCTATTATGCTAACAAGACTATTAATTTTCCTACAATAGTTTTATTATCAATGAACCCCTAATACAAATGTATATACTATTTCAGTTCCCTCGAGGAAATCCGCTTGGTTATTACTCCCACATTTTCCATACACTGGTGGTTGAATATTCATTTTTACATCATCTTAATTGCATGAATTTTAAGGATACCCCCATTCACTTATTTGGTACACTAAGTATTTCAACAATAGTTTAATTTTTAATCATATCTCATAGTAGTTGTTTTGGAATGATCATTTGATTTCTAAGTCCATATCCCATTTTAATTGGTTAATTGTTTAGATAGTCAATACATTGTCCCTCAAACCCATGTTTAACTCATTTCCTTTAAGTTCCATCCATCATTATAACCAAAAAGGTTTAACATGAGTGGATAACAGTTAACATCACAAGGTAATTACCATAATAAATAACATAAACATGATTTAACCTTAAAATTGTTTTCCATTTTATGAAATTAAATTACACAAAAATTTATTTAGTTGATCCTACATCAATATCAATTTAGTCAAAGTTATTTAAGTGGGGTTATAATTTATTTCCCTACATATTACCTTAAATTAACTAGGGATTAAGTACTTATTCATTGTTCACAAAGAGCATATGATTATCCAAATAATATCCCTCAGGAGTGTCTAAATAGGTGTGAAATCATAATCCCACTCATCATGCATTTGATTGATGACTAAGTCAATGCCCAAAACCCTTTTTCTAGGTGATTTCCCTAAGTTGAATATGTTCCACAATCATATATACTTTTATGTATCTAGATAGGAATGTATTGCCAACAAAATCACCAAATTAATAATCTATAAAAGTTTCAGGATATAATCATTTAGTTAGACTTATCTGTAAAGATTTATAATGGTTTTATAACCCTAACACCAAAGGTAACTAAACTAATAAAAAAAACTAAAAATTTTCTCTAATACTAATTGAGATCACCCAGACTAAACATGTGTTTATTATAAATTATTTCCCTAATTGAGAACATTAAATTACCTAATAAACTCAACAACTCAAGAGTAGAAATGATTAGTTTATTTTTTGTATAAATAAATAAGCTACTTAGTTTAAAATTCCTGTGAACATTTCTTTATTATCTCATAACACAAGATCTTCCGCTAAATATCTCCCTAGTTAAATTCATCCTCATGCCGTAGTAAAATGAAACATAAGAAAGGGATGATCTAAAACACATAGTTAATTATTAATAAACATTTCTGTAGATTACATAGGTGTAGATCATAAGAATATGAAAAACATATATAAGAGAGAACCCTAGTATTTAAATAACCATATAATAATAAAAATGGTTCATGTTGGGATGTATGAGAAAATAAAATACCATATATTCAAATATATTACATGGTATTGATATTGAGAAATCATGATACATAAATCACGATATAACCTAAATAGCCTATTCACATATAAAATGAGTTTATCACTAATATAAGTAGAAAAATAAAACAATGTTGACAAAGAATCATAAAAAATTTCCAATATAGAATCATGATCCAATGACTGTTTCCTATACAAAATTAGACATCACAATAGGTTTCCCATAGTAGATCAAGCATCAAAACTTGTTTCCCATTTTGGATCAACTATATGTACTAAGTTGGACATTATCTCATTGTATTTAAATATTTACCTGATTCATTAGAGGGTTATATTAGGAAAACCCATCACGTAAAAATTGACCATATACATGTTCACCACAAGGAAATATCTAATCATCACATCATTAAAAATAGGTATTTAGAATGTGGTTAAAATTAAATTTCAGAAGGTATCACATAAATAACCACATAAACGTGATCAATCAATAAAAAATTCAGTCATCTAAAATAGGAACTCTGTAAAATCCAGTTAGTTGGTGATTTTAAAAACACAACATCATGGAAAACATATTAATTTTGTGATATAGAAGAAAACATTTGTTAACTCAAAAAAGAGAGTACAAAATTATATCTTTAAAAGGAAAATATGATGTTCACATGTATTTATACACAAAAACATTTAAAAATGATAAAGTAAATCAATATAAATATCTAAAAACATTGGCTTTCAAGAAATATCTATTTAATAGAAATTAATAATTAAGGGGATGAGAATTATTCCAAACATATTAAAATTTCATGGAAAAGAAAATAATTTAAGAAAGGGGATTTGAATTAAGAAATAATTTTCCACAGTGGTAAAAAATTGTAATACATATGTAAACATTGATCATTTAAGTTATCTACTATTGAAGCATAAGTTCAATAGAAACTGTATAACTCCAAGAAAAATATTTTTGTTACTAATGTCCCACATGATTCAATAAATAGTGGAATAAAACATATATTATATGGAGTTCCAGAAATGATTCTTATAATCTAATGAATTGTATGATGATTATACCACATGAAATAAATAGGTAAGTGAATACATAATTCAATAGAAAAAAGTTGTGTAATAAGATGTATTTCTCAAGGGAATGAAAATTGATAGAAGTAACCCATACCTTTGATCTTTTCTTCCATCGATACCCTCTTACATCCTATATGAAAAACATGAAAATATTAATAAATAATTTCAAAACAAAACTATTATCAGACACTATTTATAATTTTCATTTATATACATTATCATCAAGTATATTAGTTAGTTTTTCCACATTTTCCCACATTATGTGTTTATAGTTTTGATCATTTATACGATATTCATAGAAGAAATGTCAATATTTCTTATTCTTACAGAGTTAATCATTATAATATCATTAATGTATAAAATAATAGATGAGATAAAAGTAGTTATTTAGATTTAGTTTTCTTTTATGAGTGCTTCATTCTTTATCCATGAAGATAAAATCGATAATAAACACACTTCAATGATTTTTTTACCCAAAAAACAATGTATTAATAATTTTTTAGTGTAGATTTAATGTATTCTTTAAAAACATATTTATAAATTTATATCATATTATACCACTAATTCTATTTTCATAGTCATCCATGATATAATATTGTACCATTATTCAAATAGCGGGCCAAAAGGACCAAAACATGAACATACCATGATTAATGGATGATTATGAGGTGATTTTGTCAAAATATCAATTTAAAAATTTAATAATTAAGTCATATAGGGTTTATTATCATGTAATATAAAAATTATAAATAATTAGAAGAATAATTTATTTGTACATAAAAATTTCATAATATGAATAGACTTTTTTTTCGTTCTTAATCTACTGGTTTAAGTCAATTAATTTTACAATGATTGTTTATCATTCATACTATTAAAAGGTTATTCATATTGTGTTAGTATAAACATATTAATATAATAAGAATCATAGAAATTATTTAAAATTATTTTTATAACCATCCATGGAATGCAGTAATGAAAAAAACAAGTTTATTTGTGGAGGTAGTAGTCTGCACGTGTTCATGTTTCATATTTTTTACTTAATTGAAATGGAATGGTGGTTAATCTTATTAACATCATTATAATAACATATAATTATTCTAGTGATACTGAAGTTTTAATTATAATATGAATTAATGGAGTTTTAAGAATAATAATTGTACATAATGAAATAATAAAGAGCATGAAATGGTTAGAAATGTATACCTCACAGCTTGGATTATCTCATTTTTGAGGGGGGGGGGGGTTAAACCATTTATGGATTGTCTTTTGAGGAGACCAGAACCTCATTATGGTGTGTAAGAGTTTTTAGGAGAGGTTTTGGATGATTTTGCTGTGAAATTAATGGGTTGTGCTGTGATGGTAATTGGGGAGAGGAGATACCCTTTGATAAGTTAAAAGGGATGGCATTTTTGTTAATACCCATAAATATTTAATAATGGGAAGTGACCCTTGAGGAAAGTGGCTCTAATATTGAAATTTTTTTGATATGATAAGTGATAAGTTTGATAAAGGCCACAACTGCCCAATCCCAAACATGTTTTAAACTTTTTTGATATCATTAATCTTAGATTTTTACTTTTATTATTTTTTATTCTACCATGATAACTAATTTTTACCTAAGTATATTATATTTTATTCAGAAAAAACGGTCATTATTATATAATATAGACATAATAATTCGAAAATTTAAATACATTTAAATTGATTTAGTTTCTATAAGTAATGAAAAATAATTTTAAAATAATAAGTATATAATTTATTAAAAAAAAATTTTTGAAAAAAAACCTAAGGTCCAAAAACATTAAATATATTTTTTTAAGATCGAATAAATATTTTCAAATTTATAATATGACTCAAAACGTGCATATATTGTCTTGAAAAGGGTTCTATAAATTCCAAAATCATTATTATAAACAAATAATTCCATCAAATACATGGTATTTGTAAAAATGGTATATTACATTATTCACCTAAAAACCATGTTTTTTAAAAAAGAAAAACAAAGTCACCATAAAAAAATATTTAAATTATAAATAAAAAAATTATTTTTTTTCAAATTCTAATCACAAAATTAATAAATTTTCTGTTTTAAAAATATAAAATATAGTGAAAGACTATTTTGATATGAAATGAATTTTGGTATGTTAACTACATTTTTTTAAATAACTAATAAATAGAGTTTTAACAAATTTTTCTTGAAATAAAATTTTAAAATTATTATTAAATCATAATACAATTAGTTCCTTGAAATAAAATTCTAATTCCTGGAAGATAATTTTTTTTACCATAAACTGAATTGAGAAAATAACGACCTTTCTCAAAGTATAAATATTCATGATGTATCTGTAATTATAGAAATTTTATTACATATTTATATAATCTAAATTTATAATTAAATAAAACCATATAAAATTTGTGAATGACCTAGGATTCAGATAAGCTTTGGTTTCAGTTTTGGGAGGTTATTCAGATAACATAGATCTGGTGGAAATCTCCATGAGCTCAGACTTCACATGTGTAAGGTTTTTCTGAAACCATAATTGGTCATGTTTTTATGAGGATTATTCTATTTTAATCCATATGAAATACGCATCCCTTTTAAGATAAGACATATGATATTCTTAATGGAGACTTCTCCTCTATAATTCATTTCTTCTTACATTATTTATAGATTTTATGATACAATTAATTCAATTTATAACAGATAATTTAATGAATATGTTTTGACAATCTTATTTAATATTTAATATATATCATGTTTTTTAATTATATTTTATATAGTTTGTAAAACACACTATTTAATATTTTTTAGGAGAATGTATATTGAAATCTTGAGTCATTTGATTTTTCACCTTTAAATAAATTGGATCCTCACAATATAATTTATTACATACTAATAACTATAGGTAATGGTATCTATAATAGTAATCATGATTTAATTTTCTAATGAGGCATCAACCACATATATTTAATTTTAATAACAATAATCAAAATATTTGGTTTCCTCATAACCATTTGAGTTAAAAACCTCCCTTTGTTTGGTGTTATGTACTCTTTTATTTTAACTTGAGTTCGTAGTAATATTGTATAGATATATTATGAAACATTGGTTTGAGTTTATGAAATGTGATTCCATATTTCCATAATATATGCACCACACATGCATATCACGCTTACCCCATGATTCTTTGACTTGGTGATGTGGGTGGAAATTTGAGGCCAAAAGAAGATGTTGATAGAGAATAACTATCCTCCTCACACAACTCATTAAGATCCACATACAAACAAATCCAATAAATTTTTAGACTAGTCTCCTCCCCAACATCATCTTATTCCCTATCCATCATTTCACTTTCCCATGTGGACATCCGTAATAGTTAATTACCCACCACCTCTCTTATTTGATTCCTGAGTTCGTGCACTAATCAGTCTAGAAATCTATCATACATAAAGGATATCTGGTGATAAACCCCCAACCATGTCCACTCTAGGTTTATTTTTATGTTCCCAAATACGGCCTTATAACAATCCAAAATATTTTTTTTATTTTTCAAATAAAATAACTCTAAGGATAAGTGAGAACCATAAAAACAAAAAATATTTTTGAACTGTTCCCAGCACTAAGGTCACTAGGTATCCCCCTTTTTAACTAACCACTGTATTATATTATAGTAGTGGCATTAGGGTTCGTTTTTACTCTATGTACACCATTGTGGTTTGATTACAACTAGATACATATGTACCATTGCATGATCCACTTTTTTGTATGCAAATAAGGATGTATATCTAAGAAAAACACCCACTCACGACTTTTCAAATACTTCATGAAACAACCATATATGTAGATCCATCTATAGTGTTTTCACTAAGGTTATATAACTATAATAGAAAATATAATTAGAAAATATCTAAAAAATTAACTAAACCTTCATTCTAATACTGATTGAGTAGATTCTTCCTTTATTCTAGACCATTTCTATAATTTAAATCATTAAAATAAATAAAAAACTCAAACTCGTGAAAATAAATATGTATAGTTTCTTTGAATTCTATCCACATAAGGTAATTATTTCACAATTTTATGACCATTTCCCTATAATTCAATCATAATAGATCTTCTTCTAGAAATATCCCATGATAAATTCATCCTCATGTCCAGGGAAATTGAATCATAAGTAACAGGCGAGATAAAATTCCAAGTTAGAAAAAAATAAACATGTCAATATGTTACCCAGTTTGATATCATAATCCTATGAGGAAACATAAGTAGGTGATAAATATCATATTAAAATTACATGGAATTATAAAAATGGTTCATATGGAAAGATAAGAGAAAAAATAATTCAATATAATGATACCTAAAACAAAACATAATAAATGAGGAATCCTAGGATTTATATCATGTGGTAGGGGGAATACCATATCCAGATATCAAAGGACTATGTCACAAACGTAAGAATATAAATATAACATTGTGGATCATGCCTCACCACCAATTTAATATAGAGGAGTAGGCATTAAAACATGTTTCTCCTGGCATATCGGGAATCACAAATTCTGTCCATAGATTATCATCCATCAAAACTTTTTTCTAATTATAGACGAATCATCAACACTCATTTTTTTATTATCTCATGAAATTTAAATATTTAACCAATGAATTTGAGGGATATACTAGGCACACCCATCATATATCAGAGTCCAGGTGTACGGATACAAGAGTCGTCGTACCAACATTGGAGTCCCTAGTCTAATAGCCAAAATTAAAACACTTAACATTGATTCCCCAAGACAATATCATACACTCTCAATCCTAAGGTAGCACCAACCATCACTGATACCACTCTATCATGACTCGTCCTAGTGGGTCATGTTCTGTGACTCCCCATGCCCACCTCCAATAAGTTATGGTGTGGTGACTAGCCCTGATTAGGAATATCACAATCATGAGAGGAATTAACTATGTACCTGTATGCACACACACATAACCAAGATGAAAAAATGGTGAAATATAAAAACCACCAAGTAAACAATGCATGCATACCATTATATCTCACAATCAGAGTACAATGGAATGATATGTATAGTAAAAAGTGCCAAAATACAAGACCACTAAAAAGAGTCTATAACGAAGAATATAACCTATTAGAAAAATGTATTGGGAATCCTGTCTATAGCTGCAGGAGCACACCTCGGTCTCTCAGGTCTCAGAAAGAATAGTCTAGTCCTGGTCCACCTAGGGCTCTATCAAAAGGTCGATAATTTGTACAAGACATGAAATGTGTGAGAAAATCCAGTTCTGAGGTGAGTTTAATAATAGTCAGTAGGACACCCTGAAACTATAATAAAATATGAAAAATGAAACATATAGTCAGCTCTACATAGGTATATGTATACAAAACATATAATAAGAATATGAAAATATACTCATACAAGACACATAGTCTTGAGGTAATTCACAATCACTACATACCTACCATAGGAATTCAAATTTAAGATTCCATGAAACACTCGTATGGGAAAACACACTCGTGAGTATGATACTGCCAAAGATGTCCTTCGGAGAGGAACTTCTCACTGGGTCTCTCCATGAGAAATATTCAATGATAGATCTGAATAGATATATGATACAACATATTAGGATGATAACCAAGGCCATGGGGTGATAACAACAACTCAATATGGATTTACCTACCAAGTAGAGGATAATATCCCATGTAGTTTTCATCACATCGATACCGAGAAATCCACCTAGGGAATGAATAATGAATATAAGATCTTGGTTTGGGCCTATCAGAGGATTCCAACAACTCTATCAAAGTTGTCATGTTGAAGGGATTTACATCCTTGTAGTCCTAATAGATATTGTACCAACCTTCATGGAAATTATAAATGGAACAAAACTTAAAAAAACATGTCTGAGATACGAAAGATAATAGAATAAAGTGATGTAAAAGGGGTACACCACATACAGTAGGGTCACACGGCGTGTCCCTTGACCTTAAGTACTGCATGTGTACAATGGCCCACGTCTTTAGAGTATGTCATATGAAAGATGGGTACATGATACGTAGATAGAGTCAAAAACCATGTCTTTCCATATAAGGTCCTCCCATGCACTATGGATGTTTCCCAGTACACATTGTCAATCCATGAAGCCTTTTCCATGTACTAGTTCACAGGGTAATCCATGTAACTGGTTCAGTCCATGCCATGTGGGGGAGTACATTCCATGTTGGAAACCCATGTATTCCACCACGTGTCTGTGTACTTTTGATTTACATGTCGTGTGGTCCAACGATGAACACACACTGTGTATCCAGGACTACACTCCATGTGTATTTTTCTTTCTAGAGCTCGTCTTCTTCCTCCCGCTCACCTCAGCTGATCGCCCAGGTTTCACTTTTGTTCTCTTTTCACCTCTAAATTCAAGATAGAAGGTCTTCTAGTCACTCTAACACCAAATCAATAGAATTGGGGCCCTCAAATGGCTCATAAAACATGAACATAGGAGTTCTTCTTTATTTCCAAAGAGCACTGGTTCGACACCCACCGTCATTTGATTCGCTACTACACCCACCTTCTCACCTCCATCGAGTTGTCCCGATGCCAAGTGTCTTGTTCCAGATCATTTCACCCTGAATCAAAGGCTCAATGGTCAATTATTCATATATTTTGGGGGAATAAAGATGAATTCATGTCAATAATTTCATAATTCAGTGGATAAAAATGAACAAGGAACAATCATAAAGAATAAAACATGAATGTTTTTTCGTTATGGCCCCAATATGTTCCTATAATAGTGATAAACGAATCAATATGAAATCTATATAATCAAAATCATTATAAACCCTGTAAAAATCATCACATCCCACAATCATGGTTGATCCCTAGGATAATATGTTTGTGGATTATTCCGCGTTCATTTTCAAAATCCATGACGGGAAAGAAGAATCATAATAACACATCATACTTGGATATAAAATGCTCACTGATGAAGATCATTCAGTGAGTCATCATCATTGGTGAGATCTACCAAGAATGATGTTTCTGATCTCTAATCTGATGTTCTTTTGTTGCCTGCTCAATAGGATTGTCCATAGGTTCCTCCCAACATCTCCATCGAATTATATGGTTATGAGACTAACACTACATCTCTAACAAGAAAATTATTTTAAATAAACCATGTCGCAACATCAAAAAAATAAATTAAATAAATTATCTAAATTATTTTATTCATTTAAAACATATGTGATAACTTTCCGTAATCGATCCACACCGACCAATGTTATGTCACACTTAAGGCAATGTAAATATTCCAAACATAGTGATGTCCTCATCTTTAGGACCCTGACAACTGTTTAGAATTTATTCTTATTTTTCCAGAAAACTACACACATGTGCAATTTAATATTTTAATAATTTTCAAAAAACTGTTTCAGGCACACTGGGACTCAAAATTTCATTCCTTCTCAACGACTAGTCTCGAATAGAATCCACATAGCATTTTAAAATAATACACGGAAAATCTAAGACAATAAAATAATATTTCATTATTCTCCTTAAATTAATTTATAAAAAACCAAAAAAAAATCATCTCAACATAATATTACCATGATAAATTCAAAAATGAAGTTAATTTTTAAAAATTATAATCTATAAAATCTATATTTTTTAAAAAATATATAAATTATAATGAAATTGTTTTATTGGAACACTACTTTTTGTATACTAACTATTTATTTTTTATATAAATTTCTAATTTATAGTGATAACTTATTATTACAAAGAATTATATATTTTATTATACAATAATAATAAACACACATTCCTGAAATAAAATTCCAATTTCCAGAATATATACTTTTATGAAAAAAGGGTAGAGAGAAAAAATGATCATTTCAAAAGTTTCAAAATTCAATATAAAAAAATATATATATAATTTATCACATGTTATAATCAAAATTTATACTTATATAAACAAAAATATCTATATAAGACCTAATAATTAGATAATCTATGGTAATAGTTTCTTTTGGTGGTTTAGCTAGAACATATATTTATCCAATTCATAGGAGCTTAAATTTCTCCTATAGAGGGTTATCTCAAACCCTAATTGGTCAAGTTCAACTTGGAATTGGTTTGGGTAAAACCCTGGTAAAGCTACCTCAATTCCATGATCATAAAAAATGGAATATATATATATAATACTTCCACTTCCAGAAGTCATTTCTTATTACTTTCATTATTGATTTTGTGATATGGTTACAAAAAATTATAAAATATAATTTAAGGGCTACGTTTTAACGATCTTATTTAATATTAAAAATATTTCAAGTATTTTTATTTAATTTGTTTATAATTGTTTAAACATGTTATTTAAAATATTATTTATTTATGAAGAATATTTAGTGAAATATTATGTTTATAAATTCTACACATTATTCATCATGAAAAAAGGGTGGACACAACCTAGGGTGAAGCACTATAGTATATTAAACTCTCTTCTATATTCTATTTAAATTGATTCTAAATTTCTTCTAGTTAAGGGTGTTCTATTCTATAGACAGTATTTTATAAGGGTAAATTTATGGGAATATGTTCAATAGAGAATTTAACCACTGGGTTAGGAGGAAGACTACACAATTCAATAAGAAATACATTATCATATACCCTTTCAATGAGAATGTAATCATGGATGATCCTATCCACTGTCTCAATCATTTGATCCATATTTTATTTCCCTAATGACCACAATATTGATGATTAATAATATTTTTATGAATTTGATTCATCATTTTTCTTGGACATGCATACAATTGGAGGATGATTTAGGCAATGGAAAGTGATTTCCCTCTTCCAAAAATATATGTTGGATATATATAGAGACAAATAATACATGCCCATTATAACATAAAATTCCATAAAAGGGTGCATAAAAATAATTATTGGGAGATTCTCAACACAAATTTAAAATGGGGAATAATTATATACTTGGGAAGTAAAAATTCCTACACATTTTTTTTATAGATAACTCAAACTCCATGTATTAAGGATCTATTTGAATATTTTTACTCAACTTTCAGGATACAAACGAATTTTTAAATCCATAATCAAATAAGAAATAGAAATTCATGAATTAATAGATGTTTTACCTGAAACAAATTAAATGTTATGAACATATCTAGAGTTTGTGATGGAATAAGCTTATACAGACTCTATTATCCTTGGAGGTTGTTTTCATTAGTTATCATTGAGGATCCTTATCGTTGTAAATTAAATTCAATAATTTCCATTTTCAATTTTGTTGATAAATTGAGTAATTTAAGAGGAGGATTTATTGAAAAAATCATTTCTTACATCATAAATGGATTATTTATCACCCTTTCAATTGAATTAGGTTTACACTGCTTCTTTTTATGCTTAAATCATATAATTATTTTCTTATGGTATTTTCCTAGTTTATTCTTCTCTTATTTATGATATTTTCCTAAAAATAATATTTACCTTCATTAGATATATCCATTGGTCATCCAAAGATTTACACCATTATCATATTTTTATGTATAACCTCCCGATTTCATTAAGAATCATAAATATTCTTATCATCATTATAGGAGAAGTACACTATTTCCACATAGCTACAAATCTCTCAATTTTTTTTTCAATTCTCAAAGACATTACTTTAGTATGATAAAGAATCATTACACCTTAATTTTTAGTTCAATGAAAAATCCAGAGGAACACCTTGGAGTACTTTTATTGTTCCCGTTATAATACTAGATTAATCTATCCTCCCATTTATAGAGTCCAATGAACTCCCTCTATATTTTAGGATGGAAATTTTGAGGAAAATGTTTATTGAAAAATGTTTTATTGAATTTACACCAATCCATTGATTTAATTTCTTTCATGGGTTTTATATTCTTGACCAGTGTCCACTACTAATCACTTTCTCCCTCTATGTGATATATAACCTCTATAACACTATATTTATCATAGAATTACATGAATAATAATATATTTTCAATAGTTTTAATCCATTTTAAATGATTAGGGGACCATAAGATCCACTAAAAGTGGGAAGCCCATTCCATATAAATGATTGAACAATAAATAGTTCTCATTTATAAGAGGGATCTATTTCCACATTATTCAATTTATTATTTATAAATTGATTCTGTTTTTCATTTATAGTCATAAGGTTGCTAAATAATGATTTTATCAAATTATATATTGAATTTATGATATCATTACATTTACTTTCACTTTGGTTTCTGAGGAAGGTTCTCTTAATTTCAGTTATTTACTAAAACAAATAAATTTTGAGGATGAGAATAACAAAATAAAAATGTATGTAAAAGGGAAAACTATAAGTATAATAGGAATAAATACTAAATGAAATATATATTTTAACTAATCATTTTTTGGATTTGACCTAGTTTATTAAAATTTTGTTTACTAATAGGATATGTAACATAATCAATAAAAATAACTAGAACTTTCTCTAATAGCAACTAAACCAACATGAGTCTCATACACAAATTATTAAAATATTTTAAATAGATTGATATATAAAAAACCTACAAATATTGAGGTATATTACCTTTGGGAGATTAGATTTGTAATGATTCAACTAAAAAATATACCAAATTATCTATATTTTAATGGGGACATATTTAAAGAAAAATGGTGAGCTTGTAATCTTGGTAAGGAACAAACATGATAATGAATTAAAATATATGACTTGATAAGAATAACACAATGTTTTATATGAGGAGTATCATATATAATCATTGGAAATAATGGAAAAAGAACATTTTTTCATAATTTCATGGAATTATATGAATGTGTCAATAATACGAAAGATTTAATTTCAAGCATTAGTCATGGATAACTACAAGGATAATATAAAATAATGTGTTTGGGATTATTTCCCGTAGACCATAAAGAGTATCACATGAGCTGAAAACATTAACCATTTAATTGGGGCGATATATAACTCAATGACCAACTATTATATCAAAATATATACAAGAATATGTGTTCTAAAAAGGGATAAAATCATACATAAATCAAAATCATGAGAAAAACCATGAAAAGGAAATGGGATTCATAATCTTCTCTTATAGAATAACCACATGTTATATCAAGAAAATTAAAATTAAAATAAGGGATTAAATAATGTTTGATTTTAATTATTTATTAAAGAAAAATATTTCATGAATATGATGTTCAGGTGATAAAATATTTGAAACAAACTAGGGTATATGTTGGTATAGAAATAATCCTCAGAAATGATGTGTAATAGAATATGTAAATTACAAATAAAAAAAATCTCATAGAGGATTCCTAAAAAATGAAAATATTTAATGCATAAAATGGATATAATTTCACAATATTTGGAAGGAAAAAATGTTTTAAATTATTTATACATGAAATGGATTAAGGAATTTAAACTATACCTTTAATTTCATTAATGAAAATAGTCATAGGGGAACTTAAAAAAGTTGTATATCCCTAAAAACGAATGTTAAATAAACTAGGTAAATAATTTATGTTTATATATACAAAATTTGGAATAAGATTATTTTAAAAAGAGATGGTGAAAGAGTGGTAAAAAAATTATAAATTATAATTTGAATGGAAGTGGGTTCATTGGGAGTTCTCCTACCTCAGTACCAACTCACTTGGTACAAGTGTCTAACCTCCGGGGAAAGAAAATCAAATTTATTAAATAATTTCTTTAGAAACATTATAATTTATATTTTAGTAATTATATTTTATGTTTTTATGATCATTTTATTAGGTTGTTTTTCCATGTTCACCATTATGAGGTTGTTTATTTTGTGGTTCAGAGGTCACATTGATATATAGGGAATCATGGAATTTATTTTCGAATACAATTATAACTCTTGGAGTGTATATGTATAGAGTCTTCATCATTATAATGGTTAAAATGTTTCTAAATTTTCTTAAATTTCATATCATAATTATGGTTTATTTAGTATAAATGTTATCTTTTAATGGTATGTTCATTAGATAGTTTTGTTAATCTTTTGAACATAAATTATTTTATTCATTTTTATGCTTACTTAATAATTTAAAAATTTAAATAATATTTCAATATCATTATTAAGTTCCTAATTAGAAATAAAATGGGTTTTTATAACCATCCAAAAATATGGTAATGGTTATTTTATCTCATCATCTATATAGGCGGTTAAAACCTACCATAATGGGATGAGTGTTATAAAGAACTATAAAAATTTATTTTTAGATATATATGATGATATAATTAGAATAATAGTAGATTTATACTATTAATTTTACTATTAAATTTATGGTTAATGAAATTAGAATGAAAATATAAGAGGAATAATGAAATGAAATTGAATGGTATATGAAATAGAAAGCTCACTTTATAAATTTGATGTGGATTCATTAAAATAAATATTCATGCTTATAATATTGGTATTTTTGTGAGACCAAAACTTCTATAATTTTTATAAGATATTTCGGTTGTAATTTAGTAAGATTTTGCGAATGGAAAAGTTTTATAAATGCGAAGAGAAATGTGTTGAAGATGAAAATATTTATAGGGTGACAATTTAATAATAAAATATTGTATCTTCAAATAGTGACCAAACGTATAATTCAAATATAAGGGGATTGTGATATATTAGTAAATATGACATGAAAATATTAATCTACCTTCCATAAATATCACAAATGTGTTAACATAACTATTATAAAATATGGTACTTATTTAATACTTTACTATTCATCTCCATATTCTATTATTTGTTGAAATTTCTAAAACGTCACTCTAACAAAATTTCAAAATGATGATAAAAAAATTGTATGCATTTCAAAAAAATAATTTTTTAAATATAAGTATTTTTTTAATTAAAATCATTTTTATTTAAAAATAAAAATTTTCATTACATGGTCCTATTTCATACATTTTAAATATTAATATTTATTTTTTAAAATTATTGTCACGACCCCCTCCCCACAAAGTGTACCCCTCTTGGGCAGGAAATGTGAGAAGGGAGATAATGACCCACGAGTCCCGCCTCCAGTAGGCCGCGGGTTGGCGACTAGCACCGAGGGTATAATAAACACACAAATGGGAGGCATTACCCTCTAAGAGAACACATGCGGAAGAGAGAGATAAGATAGACTCCAAAAAACTCCAACTCAGAACTGAAGTATAAAAGAATTCCTAAGTGCACATATGTAATGTCATGAAAAAGTACTACAACTGAAAGGGAAAACTACAAGTACCCAAAAGAAAGTAAAAACAGGAACGACCACAAGCCCGAACAGCTCCTACAACCACAAGCTAGCAGTAACCAGCCTGATCTCCAACCTACTCTAAGTGACCTGAAAATAGTTTATATATACGTAGGGTGAGTATAACAGTATACTCAATAGGATCCTCCCCGAAGCCTCTCATGAAAAATTAAATAAAGCATGCTAAAGCACAGTGAACAACAAGTGAAACTAACTCGTCACCTAAACATGTATACTAAGTTCCCAACCTCACCATGGCTACTCTAACCAAGTAATGATTATAAGAATATAGAAAATAGTAAATAATATCAAGGGTACCCTACTACTACTTCCCCACTGGTTTGCCGCTTTTCCCCAACAACATACGTCCTATGCATCTGTCTCCAAAAGCTTGCCCACAGATACCTGGGCAAAGCACCACACCATCCTCACAACCAAAAGTAACTAGGTATGTTTCCGGGAGCCACCAAAGCCCGCATAACGTGTATCATACATCGGGTATTATAACTCAAGACATTAAAGCCCATACACGAAGTAAGGATCCTCAAGCCATCACAGCCTATACACGTTGCACCTATAGTAGTCTATAGGATACTATATCTAGAATATATGTGTGTGAAATAACCACAAGACATTATAGTCCTCTACACACATATATGGGGAAACTAACCACTGTGCCTTTTGGCACAAGTATCTACCAAGATAAGAGAGTGGGGCCAAAGGGGTTAGTCATCCATTCATTCTCCCACCAGAATGTTGGGGAAAACAACCCCCCCCCCCCCCAGGGCTCAGAATCTCCAGGGTGTCAGTTGCCCTTGCTGACATGGTGGAGTAGCATATAGAAACATAAAAAGTACAAAACATATTATAACTCAAAACCACACTATGGGCATTACCTAGTCTTCGACACAACAATAGGTAATGTTTCCATGACTCTGGGCTTCTACTTCTAAGAATAGGTATCCTATACGCACACAACCATTTAAAGAGATTTATTAGATTAATTCATTCCCTATTTATCAATTCCACTGTATGTTAATTAATTATTTAAACATTAACCATGAATAGTTCCCCATAAAGTTCCATTAGCATCAAACCCAAGGTCGACTGTCCCTTTAAAAAAATTACAACTTCATCATTATGTTCCAGCGAACTCCAACCCCATGAGTTAACACCATTTATTCAAATATTCATTACAGAATTACTTTCCCATATTCCTAGTAATTCTAGAAAAGCATCATATGCTACTAACAGAAGGGGCTCAACACGGTGAGTAGATGTACTACCCGTCGAGTCTTTTCCGCCTATAGTAAGAGCGTAGACCCATCCTCCATGGAGAAGCTAAACACGGAAAGCACATGGCATACCCCCTGCGTCTTCTCCTCTTTTGGAAGGAGGGTAAGCAAGACCAGCTGCCTTGAGCAGTGGGGAAAAGTAAATCAGATAAACAATAAATAAGAATCAGCAAGCATCCAACAATGCATCCATCCAAATCCATCAACCCTGGTGTCCTCCCCGAAACCCACATGCAAAAACTGATGCATCTCGCCACTCTAGGTGTCATTTGCTACCACCACTAAAAGGGCTTCCACATATCACAACATCCATCTAGGCTCACATCACAGCACAAGAAGTAGGAAAAAACATCACATCAATGGGCTCTTGGACCTTAAACAATAAAGTAGGTAACTCAAAACCCTTTAAGAAATTATCAAACAATCCTTTCTTTAATCCATCTTGAATTAACAGGTTTATTATTTGTAGGTTCCAAATTCGGGAAACCTAATCAGTAAGCTATCCTAAATAAATAAACATGCTTAATGGAATAATTTTATTAACATCAAATTACAACAAGAACCAGATTCATTTTCATGCCTCTTTATCTTTATCCAACACTTATCAATCAATCTTGGTTTACATTCTTTTCTGATTTCCATGAAGAACAAATAGCTAAACAATGCATGCATAGATATCACACTATCTAGAAAAATAAGAGGCAATAACATACGATAGATTTCAATTTATTTATCCAGTTCAATATTTATTATATCAATTCCATTGTGATCCACTGGGATAAAACATGCTAACGATACAGTTTCACATAAAAGAAAAGTGAAGCAACGAATCCCCTACCTCAAACAGTTCCTCGCGTTATTTATCCTCACAACGAGTCACAATCCTCTTCTCTGCATCTACCCGAGGATGCCACGGTATGACAACACCAAACAAAACCCCAAGAAAAAACCCCATTAGAAGCCTGGAGATTACATGCTATAATATGGAAAGGATAATAGGAGATTATGAACCCCAAAAGAATGAAGATACAACATACCTTTTATCAAAGATTGATCGATACAGCTTGGTTGCATCAAAACAGAGTGGAAAAAATCCGAGGAGTAGAGTTTTATTGTGAAACTATTGTGGTACGGATTGAAAGGTTCTATCATCTCATAGTAGAGAACAAAGAGGAAGAACAAGGGAGGATGATATCTTGTCCCTTTTGACGATTTAATGAGGCAACAGTTTAAGATCCGGTTAATTCTCTATTAAAAACAAATCGCATTAACACACGTTGTTTGACCAAGTAAAAAACATCCCTGCCACAGGAATAATTAATATAGGATTTATGGAATTTGGATCAGCCTTAAGAGTCCTTAAAATAAGGTTTTCAATGTATTTTACGTCAAAGGAAACATCAAAAGGGGAAAAACTGTAGGAAGTTGGAAACAATGTTCACCTACCATTACTGTACACCTAACTATATCAACCGACCTCTAAAACCGATATTTGAAACCGATATGTGACACCGATCTGTGACACCGATCTGTGAGACCGATATGTGAGACCGATCTTTGAGACCGATCTGTGACACCGATCTGTGACACTAATCTGTGACACTGATCTGTGACACCGGTCTGTGAAACCGATATGGGAAATAGATCTTTGAGACCAATCTGTGAAACTGATTTGTGACACCGATCTGAGACACAGATCTGTGACACCGATCTGTGAAAACGATATGTGAAACCGATCTATGACACCGATCTCTGAAACCGATATGTGAAACCGATATGTGAAACCGATATGTGAAACACTGTACACCTACTGTTACTGTTCATAAAACTTGAATCACTGTTCACAGAACTGGAAATTTGGAAAAGTGTTGGGGATATGTTACCTTGAAATCCTTGAACACCTCCAACACCATATTATCAGAAAGTAATGGACTGGAGAGGTCCGAGATATTACATCAGATACCTCTCAAAACATTCTCATCCTCGAGAATTCAAAACCAACCTAGAAGAAAAGAGGGGTCCAAACAACAACCCTATAAGATACCTCTCAGGGGAAAGACCACCCTAAGTTGTTATAAAGATAAAAAAAACCAAGACATCCAAGAGAAAGGGGAAAAACATTCCATATCCCAACAATTTATGAAAAACATCACATCAAAGTTACATAAAAGGAAGGATTAAATAAAACTCATCCCAACAACTTAAAACAGCTCTGGGTACTGGACACACATTTGTGAATCACGTTCCCAGGTACTCTCCACCATGCCACTGTGTCGCCACAAGACATGAACCAAGAGAATAGAACGCCCACACAACACCTTCTCCTTGTGGTATTGGATCTCCATAGGTCACTCCTCAAAGTATGCATCATCATCAACATCGATCTCTTCCCAATCGATGATGTGAGTGTCATCATGAAGATAAAGACAGAGCTGTGACACATGGAAAACATCATGTATCTGACTCATCTATGGGGGAAGTGCTACATGATACGCCACAGCTCCAACACGAGCTAAAATCTCAAAAGGGCCAACAAACCGGGGAGAAAGTTTACTTCCACGACTAAACCTTCGCTGCCCACGACAAGAAGTCACCTTTAGAAACACATGATCCCCAACATTAAACTCCATGGGTATCCTCCTTTGATCATAATATGATTTCTGACGATCTTATGTTGGCTTCATCCTCTCACGAATCACCTTAACCATCTCTATTGTATTCTGCACTTGTTCTGGTCTGAGAATTGCTGACTCTCCGACCCTAGTCCAGCACAACGGAGAACGGAAAGGCCGGCCATACGAGGCTTCAAACGACGCCATACCAATGGTGGAGTGAAAACTATTATTGTAAGAGATCTCCACCAGGGATAAGTGTCTCATCCAAGAGCCTCCAAAATCAAGAACACAAGAGAGTAACATGTATTCCCGAGTCTTGATGGTTCGCTCTGTCTGACCATCCGTTTGAGGATGAAAAGCAGTGCTAAGGCAAAGTTGAGAACCGAAAGCTTGTTGGAGACCTCCCCACACCCTCGATGTAAAATGAGGATCACGATCTGAAATTATCATACTAGGGACTCCATGAAGTCTCACCACCTCCTCTAGATACTTCCTCGACAAAACTTCCACTGATCTCGAATCCTTGATTGCTATGAAGTGGGCCGACTTTGTTAAATGATCCACTACCACCCAAATAGCATCATGTCCTCTCGGAGCTCGAGGTAAACCTGTAACAAAGTCCATCGATATGTCCTCCCACTTCCACTGAGGAATCTCAAATGGCTATAGAGGACCACTAGGGACGCCATGTTTGACCTTCACCTTCGGGAAAATTAAACATCAAGACACAGACTCCGCAACCGCATGCTTCAGCCCAGGACACCAAAACTGACTCCTCAAGGATTGGTACATCCATGTCACACCAGGATGTACTGCTAAAGGTGATCTATGGAACTCTCTAAGAACTATCTTGCGCATCATCAAGGGAACAAAAATCCATCCTTGGTACAACACTCGGTGTTGTTCATTCTCGGACCATCCATTAGGGGCCTCACCACAAACAACCCGGTCTCTCCAGACCTCTACCACTAGATCACCCAACGAGGATTCTTCCACCTCCTACATCAGGGGTGACTATACCGTCATCTGAAAAAGGCAACCTCTACCCCCAACTTCTCCCGTGTCAATATGCAAAGATGACACCTCTTCCATTACTCTCCAGGAATCACTGGATTCATGCACAACATCACTACATGACTTCTAGCTCAGCCCATCAGCTACAACATTCCCTTTTCCAGGTGTATATGATATTTTGAAGTCGTATTACTACAGGAACTCCATCCACCAACGTTTTCATAAGTTCAAGTCACGCTTGGAGAAAACATACCTCAAACTCTAATGATCGGTGAAAACTAAAAAGCGCTCACCAATGAGGTAATTTCTCGACAACTTCGGACAAAAAACACCACGGATGCCATCTCACGATCGTGAGTGGATTAGTTGCATTCATGGGGATGCAACTGTCGAGACCAATAAGAAACAACTGACCTCTACTACATGAGAACACTACCTAACCCGAGATGCGAAGCATCGCAGAAAATAACAAACTGAACTCCCTCAATTGGAAGGCAAAGGACTGAAGAACTTACTAACATCTCCTTTAGATACTTAAAAGCTGCCTGAAGCTAATCAGTCCATATGAATGCATGATCATTCCTGGTCCAATCTATCAGAGGAGTCGCAACTCAGGAGAAATTGTCTATGAACCTCGTGTAGTATCCTGCGAGACCAAGGAAACTTCGCACCCCTGACACTGTCTTGGGGGATTCCCAAGACACCACTGCTTCTATATTCAATATATACACAACTAATCCTTGTTGGGACACAACATTCCCCATGAAATGGACTTCTCTATCCCAAAACACACACTTCAACAACTTCCCAAACAACTGATGTTTACAAAGAACTCCCAAAATAGCATACAGATACTCTGCATTCTCCTCTTCAGATGTAAAGTACACAAGGATTTCATCAATGAAAACCACCACAAACGTGTCCAGGAAGTCATGGAACACAACATTCATCAATCCCATGAATAGATATGGAGAATTCATCACGCCAAATGGAATTACAATGAAATCATAATTCCCATGAAGACAACGGAAAGCAGTCTTCGGAATTTCCTCATCCTTCACACGCATTTCATGATATCCTGACCGTAATTCGATCTTTGAAAACCAACTTGCACCCATCAGTTGATCGAATAAATCATCAATTCATAGAAGAGGATACCGATTCATTATTGTCACTTTGTTTAAGTGACAATAATCTACACACAACCGCAAACTGTCATCGGCCTTCTTCACAAACAAAATTGGTGCACCCCATGATGACACACTTGGACGAAAAAAACCACACCGAAACAGAACATCAAGCTGTATATGTAGCTCTCGTAATTCAGAAGGGGCCATACTATATTGAGACATAGAGATAGGAGACGCTCTTGGCTGTAACTCGATCCCAAACTCGATCTCTCGTTGAGGGGGTAATGCTACAACCTCTTCTGTAAAGACATCAGGGTAATCCTCTACGACCCTAGGAAACACCAGTTGCTGAACCTCTGAAGAACTCATCATCAACTCATCCATCATGGAATATAAGGATGGAACATGCCTATGACCCATCCAAGGGTCTCTCTCACCAAAAAACACCAATTTCTCTCCATCCTCACCAATGGTGATGACCTTCTTTCTGAAGCAATACACAATAGCCTACACCAAGTATAACCAATACATGATGAGTATGACATCACATGGTTGTATATGTAAACATAGGAAATCTCCCCAATAGCGGTGTTTCCCCAACACTAGCACATAGTCTCTACATACTTCAAACAAGTCAGCTCGACTTCCAACTTGCGTAGTCAATGCCAATGGCACTAGAAGCCACTCTACCTCAAGTCCCAAAGCATGTACAAGGGTAGGTGATATAAAGGAGTGTGTCCTTCCTGAATCAAACAAAGAATACACCAAGGTAGAAAATAAGTAAAGGGTACCTTGAATGATGTCTGGATCATCTGGTGCTGGCAACGCTAGAGCGTGAAGCTGACCACGACCTCCCCCATGGCTTCTCTGACCCTGATGATGACCACCAACACGGGCGTGCTCTGCTCTCTGAGGATGGGGAGAATCATAGAGTTTTCCTCTGCCTACCCCATTTACCCTCTTCTGATCTAAAGTTGGTGCAACCGGATACTTCTTCCTTGGCTGGAACTGCCTCAATGGAGGAACCTGCAGCTTAGCGCCTGGGGAACGATGACTGCTCTGAAAGTTCAGGCACTCCCGCTGCTGATGGCCATGACCACCACAAGAAAAACAAGTGCCTGATCCCTTTACATAAGTCTGAGAGTTCCTGCCTCTGGTGAAACGAGATGTGAACGGCTGAGACCTACCCCCGGCTGAACGGAAACTCTTCTGCCTTGAAAACCGGGAAGCCCAGACCACATATCTGCTTCGTGAGGAATCATCCTGATTCCTCTCTCGTGATGATACTGTCTGGGCCAAAGTCCACTCAATAACTTATGCCCTCTCCAGAACCTCAGGATATGTCTTCAGCATAAATGAGGCGACTTGGCACTGGATCTTTGGATGCAAAGCCTCCTCAAAGTGACTCACCCTGGCCTCCTCATCTGGTAATAGGTCTGAAGCATATTGTAAAAGGTTCCTGAAATGGATTCCAAACTGTCGAACACTGGAGCTCTCCTGTAAATGGTTAAGAAGCTCCTGGAGACTGGACACCTTCGTAGCCGATGAAAGAAACTTGACTCTAAATATGTCTGGGAACTCCTCCAATGATATCGCTGACTCCTCACGATTCCCAAGGAACAAGAACCACCATTTCCTAGCTTCTCCACGCAACATCATCACAACCAAGGACACCGAGTGCTCCTTCTGAGCATGAATCAAACTGAAGCCTATATCGACCTCCTCCAACCAGTCTTCTGTGACTGAATCTGAAACAGAGCCTTCATACTTATATAGACTTTGGTGCTGGAACTCTCAGAGTTTCTTCCTCCAAGTTTCACCTTCGTCAACCACTACCCTTTGGGGATCGGCTGGAATAGCCTGCTGCACATTTTCTATGCAACCCTGACATGGACGTCTACCTGGAGGCATACCTGTAAAATAACGACCTGTTAGAGCTCCTAATCTAGTAATATAGAAGACTCGTCATTAATTAATTTATTGTTTTCTTTTATTCATTTTAGGATAACCTATCCCATGGTCTACCCATTCAAAAATAGGCACAATGAAGAATGATGCATGATCATTTCCTAGGTCTCTACCCTGCAACTAGTATCACCTTGTTTAGTAGCCATTGTAAACTTAAAGGCCCATACATCAGATCATAGGGAGCCCTAAACGCCTATGTCATAGCCGGTGTCCAGTGTTTACCTCACTTGCTAAACATGACTGACACCGTTTCCCTACCAACCCATTAATCCTCACCTATGTGTAACTCCAAACTCCATCCAATCCATCAAACTCTCTTTGATACCACTCTGTCATGACCCCCTCTATACAAAGTGTACCCCTCCAGGGCCGGAAATGTGAGAAGGGAGATAATGACCCCCAAGTCCCGCCTCCAGTAGGCCATGGGTTGGCGACTAGCACCGAGGGTATAATAAATACACAAATGGGAGGCATTACCCTCTAAGAGAACACATGTGGAAGAGATAGATGAGATAGAAACCAACCAACTCCAACTCATAACTGAAGTATAAAAAAACCAAGTGCACATATGTAATTTCATGCAAAAGTACTACAAGTAAAAGGGAAAACTGCAAGTAACCAAAAGAAAGTAAAAAATAGCAGCGACCACAAGCCCGAACAACTCCTGCAACCACAAGCAAGTAGTAACCATCCTGAACACTAAACTTCTCCAAGTGACCTGAAAAACAGTTTATATATATGTAGGGTGAGTATAATAGTAAACTCAGTAGGATCCTCCCTGAAGCCTCTCGTGCAAAAGTAAAGAAAGCATGATAAACCATAGTGAACAACAAGTGAAACTAACTTTTCACCTAAATAGGTAAACTATGTTCTCATCCTCACCATGGAAACTCTCACCAAGTAATGCATACAATAATATAGAATATATTAATGAATATCAAGGGTACCCCGCTACTACTTCCCCACTAGTTTTCCACTTTTCCTCAACGACATACGTCATGTGCATCTCTCTCCAAAGGCTTTCCCGCAGACACCTGGGCTAAGCTCCACAATCTGCACCTTGTCCACCACAAAGGCTTTCCCGAAGACTCCTGGGAAAAGCACCACACCATCCTCACAAACAAAAGTAACCAGGTAAGTTTTCTGGATCCACCACAGCCCGCATAACGTGTATCATACGTCGGGTATTATACGTCAAGCCATTACAGCTCATACACCAAGTAAGGATCCTCAAGCCATCATAGCCTATACATGTTACACCTATAATAGTCCATAGGATACTATATCTAGAATATATGTGTGTGAAATAACTAAAATCCATTATAACCTTCTACACAAAAATATGGGGAAACTAATTGGTGGGCCTTTTGGCACAAGTATCTACCAATAGAAGAGATTGGGGCCAAAGGGGGTAGTCATCCATTCGTCCTCCCACCAGAATGTTGGGGAAAACACTCCCCCAGGGCTCAGAATCCCTGGGGTGTCAGTTTCCCTTATTAACAGGGTGGAGTAGCGTATAGAAACAGAAAAAGTACAGAACATATTATAACTCACAACCACACTATGGGCATTACCTAGTCTTAGACACAACTGTAGCTAGCGTCTCTCAGACTCTGGGCTACGACGTCTAAGATGAGGTATCCTATAAGAACACAACCATTTAAAGAGATTTGTTAGATTACTTAATTCCTTTTTTTTATCAGTTCCACTGTATGTTAATTAATTCTTTAAACATTAACCATGAACAGTTCCACATTGAGTTCCACTAGCATCACACCCAATGTCGACTGTCCCTTTAAAAAAATTACAACTTCATCATTATGTTCCAGTGAAATCCAACCCCGTGAGTTAAAAAAATTTATTCAAATATTCATTAGAGAATTGATTTCTCATATTCCCAAGCATTCTAGAAAAGAATCCTATGCTACTAACACAAGGGGCTCAACACGGTGAGTAGATATACTACCCGTCAAGTCTCTGCCAACTATAACAAGAGCGTAGACCAATCCTCCCTAGAGAAGCTAAACACAGAAAGCACGTGACATACCCTATGCGTCATCGCCTCTTTTGGATGGAGGGTAAGCAAGACCAACTTCCTTGAGAAGTGGGGAAAAGTAAATCAGATAAAAAATCAATAAGAATCAGCAAGCATCCAACAACGCATCCATCCCAATCCATCAACCCTGGTGTCCTCCCTGACACCCAAATGCAAAAACCGATGCATCTCACCACTCTAGGTGTCATATGCTGCCACCACTAAAAGGGTCTCCACATATCACAACAGCCATCTAGGCTCATATCACAACACAAGAAGTAGCAACAAAACAACACATCAATGGGCTCTTGGCCCTTTAACAATCAAGAGGATAACTCAAAACCCTTTAAGAAATTATCAAACAATCCGTTCTTTAATCCATCTTGAATTAACAGGCTTATTATTCGTAGGTTCCAAATTCAGGAAACCTAATCAGTAAGCTATCACAATTAAATACACATGCTTACTGCACTGATTTGTTAAACATAAAATTAAAACAAGAACCAGATTTATCTTCATGCCTCTTTTTCTTTATCCAACACTTATCAATTAATCCTGGTTTAAATTCTTTTCCGATTTCCATGAAAACAAACAGCTAAACAAAGCATGCATAGATATCACACTATCTAGAAAAATAAGATGCAATAACATATGATAGATTTCAATTTATTTATACAGTTCAATATTTATTATGTCAATTCCATTGTGATCCAATGGGATAAAACATTCTAACAATACAATTTTATGTAAAAGAAAAGAGAAGAAATGGATCCCCTACCTCAAACAGTTCCTCACATTCTTTATCCTCACAACAGGTCACAATCCTCCTCTCGCAATAGCTACATCCAATCGAGGATGCCACGGTATGATTTCAACAAACAAACCCCAAGAAAAAAAAACACATTAGATGCCTGGAGATTACATGCTATAATATATAAAGGAGAACAGGAGAAGATGAACCCCAAAAGAACGATGACACAACATACCTTATATCGAAGAATGATTGATACAGCATGGATGCATCAAAATAGAGCGGAACCAATCCGAGAAGTAGAGATTGATTGTGAAACTCTTGGGGGAAGGATTGAAAGGTTATAGCGTCTCATATTAGAGAACAAAGAAGAAGAACAAGGGAAGATGATATCTTGTCCCTTTTGAAGATTTAATGAGGTGAGAGTTTAAGATCTGGTTAATTATCCATTAAAAACGGATTGCATTAACCCATGCAGTTTGACCAAGTAAAACATCCCAGACTTAGGAATAATTAATATAGGATTTATGGCATTTGAATCAGCCTTATGAGTCCTTAAAATAAGGCTTTAAATGTATTTTATGTCAAAGGAAACGTCAAAAGGGGAAAAACTGTAGGAAGCTAGAAACACTGTTCACCTACCTTCACTGTACATCTACTGATCTATGAGACCGATCTCTGATACCGATCTGTGAAACTGATATGTGAAACCGATCCATGACACCAATCTGTGAAACTGATCTCTAAAACTGATCTGTGAAACCGATCTCTGAAACCGATCTGTGAACCCGATCTATAAAACCGATCTGTGAGACCGATCTGTGAGACCGATCTGTGAGACTAATCTCTGAGACTGATCTATGACATCGATATGTGACACCGATCTATGAAACCGATCTGTGAAACTGATCTGTGAAACCGATATGTGAAACCGATCTGTGAGACCGATATGTGAAACCGATCTATGAGACCGATCTGTGAAACCGATCTGTGACACCGATATCGGAAACCGATCTGTGAAACCGATCTGTGAAATAGATCTGTGAAACGGATCTATGAAACCGATCTATGAAACACCGTACACCTACCGTTATTGTTCATAAAACTAGAAACATTGTTCATAGAACTAGAAATTTGTAAAAGTGTTGGGGATATGTTACCTTGACCTCCTGGAACACCTCAAACTCCATATTTTTACAAAGTAATGGAATGGAGAGGTCTGGGCCATTACAATTATACTATCATTTTTATAAAAATATTTATTTTTTATAATAAAATTTTACAAAAATAAACTTCTATTTTGAATTTTCCAATTTATCAAAAAAATGTATTTTATCGAAAATTAAAATTATATTTTTAAAATATAATTATGGTTTCTTTGTGTGAAATATTTATTTTATCATATTAAAAAAATTTAATTTATTTTTATTATGATAGATATTCCCTATATTTATATTTTATAAGATAGCTTAATGTTTTTTTACTTTTACAATAGTCAGGTTATTGGTTAGGTTTCTATTCATAAAGGTCAGATTACAATTGAAAAAATCACATTTCCAATGGTCATATTTCTAATGTGCATATTGTTTTTATACTCCCAACTAATGCCTCTTAGTTCATTCATTCTTCAATCACCTAACTTCCATTCAATTTTATATTCAAAATTTTGAAAAATACAAATTACGTTTATAATGTTTTATATCTTTTTTACAGTGATATTAGTAGCTGTGATTATTATGGGAGACCAAAGTTATCCAGATTGTCCGATTCAATTTATTTTTGTATCTGTTTATTAGCCCATTTTATTATTGTGTTTTTTGGGTATATTTATACTCTAAATGTAAAATAAAAAATTAATATAATCATGTTTTGTAGGTTCCTATTATGAAATGCATGAGCTTTACATTATTTTATATTACAAAACATGACACGTGTTTTTTAGAAGTAAAATTCCTTATATAAAATTATGCGTTGCAACAATGAATGTATATTAAAAACTATTAAATTTAAAATTGGGGTGAATGAAATGGATATATCTTTTACTCAGAAAAAAATCCAATTATTTTTTAGAAAATCTTATTTTTATATCAATGAAAAAATATGAAACATCAATTTTATGATATTTCTGGTGCTCATAGATTTTAAAAAATTGTATAATAATTGGTGTGTAGTTAATATTAATGAATTTTGAATAATAAAACGCTAATTTTGGAAAATAATGAAACAAATATGAACCCTTTATTAGTTTATTCACCAGAAAATATAAATCCAAATTGGTGTATTATTCTATTGGTGACTACAAAACTATATAATCAAATAAAAATACCCTTTAGGATGATCCTTTCATTGGTACATAACATACAATTTTTTTTGACATAATATTGGGGGATTTTTATATTGTAAAAGGGACCAATGATAGGGGATTTGGATAAAGGATAAAGGGATAAAATCCCTTCAAAAACTAAATAAAAGGAAGAGTCTAGTAAAAAATATTTATTACTCGGAGGTGTTTTCTATATTCAATATTTTAATCTATATATTATTAATTTAATATCATTTTTACACATTTTAATTTATTTTTCTAACTTATTTTGTAGATAATGACTTTTAATCCCACTAATGGTACCCATATTAAGGAGTAAAATTAAAAATATTTCAATGGTGAGAGACTAGATAATGGTATGTAATAGGATAAATAAAAGAAACATGTGAAAATTAATGCAGATAGAAAAAACAAGATATTCTCTGCCCGACAGTTTTAAAAAATGAAATAAAAAATAAAGTTGCATTAAAAATTTGAAGGTTGTTTAGAGTATGTGTGGTTAACCTATTAACCCAAAGAAGATAATTTATATTTTTTATATTGTGATTATTACTCGGATACATGTTCCAAAGGACATTTATTCCTAGAATAATTTTGTGCCTATAGTGAAGGAAACCATTTTTGAAGATATTGTTGTAATATATTAATACACATTCAATATTTTCCCAAAAAAATAATGGATTACCAATATTTTTATAATTTATCCTTAATAACTACATTTATAGTAGAATATTTTAGGATGAAATATTAATTTAGTGATCATAGAAATAGTTATAGATAATTTGGAGTATAACATTCAACAAAACATCTTTAAAATATAGAGAGAAATGCCAATCCTCACCAACCTTCTGTATACACAAGCTTCATAAATAATGTAATAGGGTTGATTTTAATTTCATAATGAAGATGAGACATCTAATATATATTGTAAATTATTTTAATTTATTTAAAATAACTGAAAGAATGCATATTACATCATAAAAAATAAATTTCAAAAAAATAAAGGAGATTATAAAATAAAAAATATATAACATAATCCCTATATTCCTACTACAAAGTGAGGATATGGTATGTTATACTAGGAAATAATATACTATGTAAAATAAATTTTTAATAAATTATGGTTTGAGGTAAAATAATAAATTTATATTGTTTTTATCATTATATAAAATTTAATCAATTAAATTCTTTATATTCTTGTATGATGATTTAACTTATATGGAAGTTGGATTCTATAAAAAGAAAATCTAATAAATAAAAACATTAAAAAGTATATAATTCATGTTTATTTATTTAATAAATGATATTCCTTTTCTTTCATAATTAAATCATAATAGTGAAAAGAAAGCTTCCATTATTTTTATTTATCTTGGATATAATATGTGTAAACTATTTTAGGTGAAAATGAACAAATAATGGTGGATTTAAAGCATCTAAAAAATTGTGGTCACATTAAAGGTGAGGTGTTTGGAGTATTACCATGAGAGTAACTTGACAAAGAATTATTACTTATATCAAGAACCGAACCAAGAGGATGTGCATGGCTAGTTTTGATACAATAGTGACACTATAGTCCCACCTCTAATATTCTAGGGGTTGATGACTCAAACCATGTAGGTATAACACAGACATGGGATGCCTTATCTGATTGTAACTATATACATGCACAAATCTTCATATTCTAGTATAATACAGAATTAAAATGACTGAAATTATAAATTTATGAATATTATTATATCTCATATCAATTTATTACCAAGGAAAATGAAAATGTAAAAGGGGAGAAATATATATTCACCGATACTGTAAAGTAGACGGACCTACAGATAAATGGGGATGGCTACCCGAAAGAAACTATTAGAACCACTAATGTTCCTTCTAAAATAATTATTCTGTACATGATGATGGTGTATCTAGGGATCTATATAAAGGATATCGTATTCAAAAGTCATGAAACATGTGTGCAGATCCCAATTAGGGGTGTGTTTAAACATATCCAGTAAGATACCCTGAAATCACTAATCATAAAGCATAAAAGTGGGATCCAATACTAAAATACAAAAGAAATGATGAAATATAAAATATAATAGATGTTTCTATAGAATAATTTATTTGTGAAGGTGAATTTATACTCACAGTCTACCAACAAATTTTACTTGAGTCGTTAGGGTAACACTCGTATAAGAGAATCACTACTTGGGTCTCACTAACAATAATGGAACTCAATCAAGAGGCCTTACTCTATTGATCCTTTACATGCTAAAGAGAAAAATACAGTACATAAGATATAAATATATATATATAGGTTATCACACCTATGAAATATGGGGGATACTTGAACCAATCAAAATTAACCTACTATGAAGGCGATCACATGCCCCGACAATCGGATTTGGGATACTTGATCCTACATAGGGAAGAACGTGATAGAGGATAACACCCAAGGCCATAAAGAGAGATACCACACTATATCATGAACTAACATATATAGGAGATAAACCATCCTATTCTTAGGATAAGATATCATATTTTACCCTCATAGGGATTGATCCAAGGAATATACTCATACTAAATTGGTTTGATGGAACACAACCATGATAAAAAAAAGTTAGTACAATGAAAATAATGGTTCTAACATAACCTGGAAGGATTCCAGGATGTGTAATGTAGATACATGGTGTATCCATATATTTCTATTCTTTCCCATGTCCATTTCCATTTCTATGTACGCTTCCTGGGTTAGTGCCCATTGCATATGTCTGCGTACCATTCTAATGTCCTTGTAAGCTTCCCATGACTGTGCCCATGTGATTTGGATGGTACATTCCGAGTAGCTATCCTAGAGATCACAAAGACTATAGACTATTTTCAAAGACATCTGATTTTTTATCCAACCAAAACCATGTAAACATATAGAGTGGTCCACATTGATCATATTCTTCTAAATTACACATCATGTTTAGAATAATTTCATAGAAATTCCATTACATGATGTGATTTTGATCAGGATGTTGTGGGAACCTCTTCCACCATAATTATCAACCATAATTATTAATATAACAATAACTATGACCATATCTTCACCATTGGATTGATTTTAGAGTCCAATTTTTCAAAACTCACCTGTTATCACATCTTCAAAAATAACGGCATGATTCAGCATACAGAAACATTATTTCCCATACCACAATCATATTATCTTCATTACTATCATTCATCCTTTACATATTAAATACCAATATAAAAAACATAAAAATTATCCATTTTACCAATGATATATTTCATAATGAATGGGTTTTCGGGTATAGTCAAATCATCATCCAATCGAAATACTAATGGAAAACATTCGAATAATGGGGGGAAAAGGCATGAAACAAAAAAGTGAGCTTGAATGAAAGGTTATATTTTTTTAAATCATTGAACAAACACAAAGAATGTGAAGGATGAAAAAAATATACAATATATTTATCAAATCTCAATTTTCAGTAATATGAAATATTCAGCGGTAAAATAAAAAATGGTCCATCTATGAATTAAATTCTAGTTAAATTGAGTATTTTTCATCATAGAAATAATGAATGGTGAATAAAACAATAAAAAATTCCTACCTAGATAAATGATCAATCCTAGATGAATACCAATCTTATATCATTTTCATTTTTAAGAGTCATAGAGTTTGTCACCCATCCTTCATCAATTATCTTTCATTCCTCCCCTCTATTTTTCACCAATGGATTTCAACATCATGCAATATGTCCCGCGAATCTCTAGGTTTATATGGGTAACTATAGGAATTTTCCATCACTAACTTAAATTAGGGTAGGATTTTTGTTTTTAGAAATTAATAGTGAAAAATTAATTTAAAATTTTAACTTTATCTTATTCTGCAAGCAACTGAATATAAAAGAATCACATAATGAGTATAAAGTTTTTTTCAAGCCTAGGGTAAAACTCACATTCTGTAATTAATGGTGGTAACAATTTTCCCACCAGAGATTCTATTTGGGAGATATTATATTATTTCCAAAAAAATATGCACACAATATATTGTAATTAATATTTTTATTGTATAAATATTGTGTCCTCCAAGATATCATAATTGCCTTCCAAATCCATGCCTTATTGCAAAAATAATAATTAAAATATTCAAAAGTATTATACAATAAAAATAAATTCATTAAAATTAAATTATTCTAATATGAAAATGATAGATTATGATAAAAATATCATGGCCTTGGTGGGAAAATTAAATGAGAAAAATGGATTGTAAAGAATTATACTTTGAAGGGATCAATATAAAAACTCATTAAAATAATTACCACATTACGTAGAGCCATACACACTATATTCGAAGAGTACTAATTTTTCTTCTATAAGGACTGTACTTGAAGGAATAATGTTTTTAACAATAGATTATAATTATAATAAAATAAATAAAAATTGAATATTATTATTATTTTTAAATATTTCTTAGAAAATTTGATAATGATTCATATTTATTAAAATTATGTTGTTGGCTCTATACAAGTGGTATGGTGTAAAATTCCATTGGTTATTACCTTCACAATAAATAATTTCCTATAAATTATGTGTGATTTAGGATTCATATAGGACAAGATCCACAAGTTGAGATACTTATTACTATTGCTGATATTGATTTGAGATGAAAGAACATGATGTTAAATATTTCATAGTATTGTCATTAAAGCTTATAAAAACAACTGATTATAAAGGTGTATTTATTTTCAAAATTGTATTGTTGTCATTATGTTTTATAATGCATGGATAAGGTCTAAAAAAATATATGTAATTATTTAAGGGTAAAAAGTATAGGTCAAGAATATATATAAGGACCGTAACACAAACAATAAAGATTATAGTGATTTTAAACTAGAATTATCTAACTTTTATTTTTTTGGATCATATAGGATTATAAATTATATATTTAAGTCATATCTCTAACATAACAATCCCATATAAAACAATGTGGGAACTTCCACTTAGTATCAATTTTTCCCAAGATATAAATTTTTTAAAAAGAATATTTTTTTCATGACATATATTCATGGATTTGATCTTGAATTCATCTTTGTCTTTAATCATCCTTAAATACATATAAAACACAGTTTAAAATGTGGTATATGCACAATAGGACAAGTAAAGGACAGGAAAAATAATTTTTTAGTCAAATAAATACAGGAAAACCCATAAAATATATTTTATAAATAACATACATTTTTATATGAATATATCACCATTTTCCATTAAAATATCATTATCTTACATTTTTAAATCAAAAAATTTCAATGAAAAGTAATTATTAAGCCTAGAAAATTCATATTGGTGTCGTGGGATATCATCACATTAAAACACTGGCAAAACATATAAAAATAGAAAACCTATATGGATGACTTTTAATATAACTATATGGGGAACCTAATCACTACCCAATACATTGGACCATTATCTTGGTACACCCTTTATATAAGATAAAATGGGCTCATCTAATGATATATAAGAATACCCATAATATATGCTATATCAGGCTCAACCATTAGCTCTAATGGGGATAAACCCATTATAAAAAATTTCCAAGTACCACGACCTGAATAGAATTCTTGAAAATGATTTTAAATATACATGAAAAACACTTTCATATATCAAATTACCCCATTCATTTGGAAACCAATTTTAATACCAAAATACCCAGAAAAAGGGAAAGTGAGTTTTTAAAGAAAACCTGAAAGAATGTAAATGTATCCATGCATAAAATTCTGGTTAAGGTGTCTATAAAAATCATTTTCATTGTATATTTTAAAATATAACATTCGTTTTATCTTTTTTAAGGATTTTAAGTATTCTATAAAATGATTTATATTTGAAAACCATTCAATAAAAGTGGCATATAATTCTATTTTAGTTATTTTATTTCCAAAAAAAATTATTCATAAAATAATTTAAAATATGTTTCCATGGAAGAGAAATATATTTTAAATAAATCATTATAACATATAAAATGTGGTTTAAATTTAATGTGTCTGTAACCTCGAGTCCAACATCTCACCTATGTTTTTAAACATCCTAAATAATAAACTTATATTAATTATTTTACTTCATGAGAACCTTTTTCAGGTATGTTATTTATTTTATTTCACTTATTACCATGTCATATGAAAATTACATAATCATTTAATTTCATGTTATACCGTTTAATGATATTCAGATCATATGTACAAAATGGCTTCGGAAGGTTGACTGTGGTAAAATAGGTCATTACAACACAATATTGAGAATAATAATATTGAAATAATTATCTTTTTTATCCATAATTTATTCTTTGAAATTAAACTATTAAATATAATTATAAAAATAACCGTGGTATAATTATAAAGATGGAAAGTCGTACGTACACACTATTAAGATTTCCATTTTTCATAGATCATTATGGAAAGAAGGTAAGTATTATTTTATCTTTACATAATTATCATATTATAATAAATATAATATTTCATCTTTAAATATATTTATATATATCTTCCATGTGATGTGGTGATGAAAAATGAATCACATCGCTTCGTGGAGGTGGTAGTCAGCGCGTTCACACTGAAGGTTCCGTGCGCAGCGGAAGCGAGTTGGTGGATGTGCCCACTTGGCTTTTTGTCACTAACAATGATCAATATGGGATCAATACGACGATAAACTCCAGTCTCCACGGATCGAATCACAGAAAAAGACAAAGAATATGGTTTTTCCCGGAACCATAAACAAGGATCGTTACAGGTTGATTATAATTAATTTAATTAATTATAAATAAATGCCTTTTGGGTGTTCTTTCTTATTTGATGTTCTCGATCACGTTGTTGTTGTGATCCATCGTTGCGTCGCAGAAGCCAAGTGTAGACTGCCTCTAGCGGTGATCCACACATGTACCTCGTATCTCTTTATGTCTCCAAAGGATTATCCGGGTGCTAGCGTGGAGAAGCATTTTCTTGCGTTGTCCGCCTTATATCGTCTTGATCCGATGGAAGAGGATCTCTCTCGGTCTTGAGAGCGTTCTTAGAGGAAGAGGTTCTTTCGGCCTTGAAATAGTTCTCTAGATATATTGTGCACAATGATTATCTTATGTAGGAAAAGAGTTGGGGTTGTGAGGATATTTATAATCGAGTTTGAGGTTGTAGAGTTATGACAATAAATAAACGCATTACACATTTCATTTATTTCATTCACTCTTATTGAAAACCCCCATGTCGAATAATTAATTCCTTGACATGCGCTCATGTTGATTATAATAAAAATCATTTAATAAAACGATATTATATCCACAAAATCCTGACTGGAAAAATTACACGACATGTAATAATAAATACACGGTGTGTACTTGTTTTTCATTGAAAACTACACGGTGTGTACATTAAATGTACACGGCGTGTATATCTTGTTTTTATTTATTCATTTCCTTTCCAATATAAATCTACATGGTGTGTACATTTAATAATATACGGTGTGTACTTGTTTTATTTTATTTTTCCTCCATCATTTAAAACAACTTAGGCTTCCTTGAATAATTGTTATAAAACGTATGAGAATAATATTTATTCAACTTGAGATACTTGGATACACTTAGTCTGTGACCCTCTAGGCCTCTTTCTTGTTGGCATTAGGCGGGCTTGCCTAAAGTCCAAGATTTCTGCCTAGCCACGGGTCAAGGCACCCAAGAGAAAGAAGTTGACACCGCATTGACGTATCACCTCATACGAACGCTTACTGTGTAATTTAATCCCTTTGTCTCAATATCTCATCAAGAAGGTTTCATGGAAGTGTCATAAACCTATATGGTTGATCCTTCATTCTTTGAATACCTGAAATAAACTCATCATTCACACCATGGCCATAGAATTTTATGCAACAGTTCTATTTCAATCAATGGGCCGAGATATCAACTTCCATAAATGGAAGGGACAAATCCTTCCTCGACTTATCCATTAACAACATGTCACTCGGGACGCACCCAACATACCCTACTTCCCGCCAACTTCGTGTGTGACAGTTTTCGTCAATAAATCTAAGTGCGCGAGTCATGACATGAGTTAATGATAATCTTCCAGTCTAAGGACCATTACACACGCTCGTAGATATCAATGTCTGATGACACCAAGACATGCAGAATTGCTATTGGCGGGTCTATTCTCATAATCACCCACCTTGCAGATTACCAAGTGCGAACTTGATGAGAGAGAGTCTCTTCATCTTACGAGTACTCGCACATGATGGTCTGCATACTATGTGTCCTATCATATTATGTCATCCAACCGTAGAACTTTGTTTAAGAATATTATTATAGCATTTCAAGGTTCTCATCATAGCGGGGATCTTCCATGACCTTATCAATGCAACAAATATTCCAGGACATTATTATATTATAGTTATGCAGAACAATGAACAATATATAATAAGTGAACATTCATGTAATCAAAGTACAAAACAGTTGGTTCTCAGGACACCAACCCTTACAAACTTCGACTTGGACTAGATCCAACTGCCTACGACATTTAGTCCTATAGACCTCACATGATGATCAAGTTTCTGCTGAGTCAAGGCTTTAGTCAAGGGGTCCGCCACGTTGTCCTCTGTGGAAATACTGCTCACAGCAACTTCACCTCTGTAAGAAAAATCCATCAAGAGATGATACTTCCAATGTATGTTCTTTGTCCGCTGATGTGACCTTGGATATTTTGCAAGGGCCATCGCTGCAGTATTAGCACAATATAGTGCGATAAGATCTTTACTACATGGTACAACATCCAACACTTGGACGAAGCTTCACATCCATACTGCTTCTTTAGCTGCCTCAAAAGTTGTGATATACTCGGACTCCGCTGTAGAATCTGCCACCACACTTTGTTTTGACCTCTTCCAGCTCACTACACCTCCATTAAAACCGAAGATGTATCCAGTCTATGACTTCATATCATTTTGATCAGTCTAGAAACTAGCATATACATGTCCTCTGATGACTAGTTACTCATCTCCTCCATAAACCATGAACATATCCTTAGTAGGCCTCAGATACTTAAGGATAGTCTTGACTGCCATCCAATGGTGGTCTCTTGGATCAGCTTGATATCTGCCAACTGCAATTAATTCATAAGCAACATCTAGCCTCGTACATAGCATAACATACATGACTGACCCAATCGCGGATGCATAAGGGATCCTTTCCATCCTCTTTCTTTCCTCGTGTGTCTGAGGACACATTTTCTTGGAAAGATGAATGCCATGTGACACTGGCAACAATCCTCTCTTAGACTGTTCCATACTGATTCTCTTAAGTATCCTGTCAATGTATGTACTTTGACTTAGGCCCAGCATTATCTTGGATCTATCACGATGGATCTTGATCCCAAGAATATATGTTGCCTTGCCCAAGTCTTTCATGGAGAATCATTTATGCAACCATGCCTTAACTAACTTTAAGACAGGTACTTCGTTTCCAATTAGTAATATGTCATTAACATATACTATTAGGAAAATGACTGCACTCCCACTAAACCTCTTGTAGACACAAGGCTCACATTCATTCTTAACAAAGACTAATTCTATTACAACTTCATCAAAATGAATGTTTTATGATCTTGATGCTTGCATTAATCCATAAATGGATTTCTGCAACTTGCATACCTTGTTAGCATCCTTTGGAGTCACAAACCCTTCATGTTGTGTCATGTAGAAATCTTCCTAGAGGTTCCCGTTAAGCAAAGTTGTTTTGACATCAATTTTCCAAATTTCATAGTCATGGTAAGCAGCAATGGCCAATAGGATTCTGATGGATTTCAGCATCGCAACCAGTGAAAAGGTTTCATCATAGTCAATTCCTTGATGCTGTCTAAAGCCTTTTGCAACCATTCGTGCCTTATAGGTGCTGAATTTCCCCTCCATATCGAGTTTCTTCTTGAATACCCATTTATTACCAATAGGCTTTACATCAACTGGAGGATGTACCAAATTCTAGACTTGGTTTTGGTATATGGAATCCATTTCCTAATTCATGTCTTCTTTCCACTTGGCAACATCTGTGCCTTCAACTGCTTCCTTGTATGTAAGAGGATCATCATTGTCAACTAATAATGGGTCACCATCCTCGGTGACCAGAAAACCATATTGTTCTGGTTCTCTCACCTCTCTCATTCTCCAACACAGTTCCTGTGTCTTTGGAATAGATTTTTCTTCAACGGGGCTTTGTTGAATCTATTCTTGTACCAACTCATGAGTATCTTGAGCCTTGACTTCATCGAAATATTTCTCCCTCCCACTATCTCTTTTGGAGATATGCTCCCTCTCAAGGAATATGGCGTGTCTTTCCACTATAACCTTTTTTTATGAGGGGTTTTATAGGTAATATCCCCTTGTTTCCTTGGGATATCCTATAAAGATACACTTTGTGCCTCATGGTGCAAGTTTGTTACCTGAAGAGGCCTTAACAAATGCTTTTCTACCCCACACATGTAAATTCGATAAGTTTCTTTGCGTCCACTCCATAACTCATATGGAATAACATTTATCGATTTAGTTGGTACTTGGTTTAGTATGTGCGCTGCTATTTGTAATGCATATCCCCAAAAGGATAATGGAAGACTCGCATGACTCATTATTGATCTCACCATGTCCAATAGGGTGTGGTTCCTCCTTTCTCTTACACCATTCCATTGTGGCGTGTAAGGAGGAGTGAGTTGAGATAGAATCCCAAACTCCCATAAGAAATCAATGAAGTCCTGATTAAGATATTCTCCTCCTCTGTCTGAGCGGAGTTTCTTAATCTTTTTACCAAGATGGTTCTCAACATCATTCTTGTATTCTTTGAACCGATCAAAAGAATCTGACTTGTACCTCATTATGTAGATATATCCATATCTACTAAAATCATCAGTAAAAGTTATGAAGTACGAGAACCCACCCCTTTCTTCAACTGGAAATGGTCTACACACATCTATGTGAACTAATTCTAGAATCTCTTTAGCTCTTTCGCCTTTCCCACTAAATGGGGATTTGGTCATTTTTCCTTGTAGACACGCATGACATACACCAAGTGGGTTTAGTTCGATAGAATCTAAATACCCATCTTGATGTAATTTTGTCAAGCGTTTCTCATTGACATGACCTAGCCGGTGATGCCAAAGTGGATTGTGGTATGAGTCATGTGAATTAACTTTGTTATCGATTTACATTACTTGGTTTGTGTAGTCTAACATATAAAGGCCGTTATATAAATGTGCCCTACCAAAAAAATGCTATCTTTATAAAAATAGAAACATCCACTTCCATACTTGAAGATGAATCCATCAGTATCTAATATGGATACTGAAATAATGTTATTTTGGTTACAGAGGGTACATAATAACATCTTTCAAAACCAATACCATCCTCGTAGGAAATGTGAGGTGGTAGTCCCCGACAGCTACAACAGCAAGTCTTTCTCCGTTGGCTGCTCGTAGATCTACCTCCCCTCGATCAATCTTCCTGAATCTACTTGGTTCCTATATTTGGATACATATGTGAGAAGCACAAGCAGTATCTAATACCCAATTAGTAGAAACTGATAGATTTCATTCGATAACAAATTCACCTGATGCTTCCCCTTGCTTCCTTGGCTGGGTGCAGTTTTTCTTCCAGTGGCCCTTCTTGCCACATTCAAAACAAATAGCATCTTGTTCCTTCACCTCCCCTTTGATCTTCCTTTTCTTAGAAGGCCTTGAAGAAGCTTTGGGCTTAAAGCTCTTCGCCTACCCTTTCCTTTTATTCACCATGAGGACGGAAGAATTTTCACACTTCATGTCAGTGTCCACTTGGCAAATGAGGATGAGAAGATCACACAGAGACTTCTCAATGTTGTTTATATTGAAGTTCACAACAATGTTTGAGAATCTCTAGGGGAGTGATGCAAGAATGAGATCGGTACCCAGTTCTTCGGGGAGTTTAAACCATAGAACCTCCAAGCGCTCAATATATCCAATGAGCTTGACTACATGAGGCCCGGCTGGGCACCCTCTCCAAGATGTCTCTGAAATAGAGCCTTGGAGATCTCAAACCTTTCATGTCTTGCTCTCTCCTGGTATAGACAACAGAGGTGCTCGAGCATGCTATAGGCCATCATGTCTTAATGATACTTCAGGAGCTCGGCAAACATCGATGATACCATCAAACATTGAACGTTGAGAGCGTCGTTCAAATGTTGATCATAGACCAGTAAATCATCATCACTTACCCCTGGGGTAGGAGAATTAGGAAGTGAGGACTCCAGCACGTAAAAAATTCGTTCATGGCATATTATAACCCGAAGGCGGCTAAACCATTACTAAAAGTTACTGCCGGTGAGGATACTGTCTTTATCTAGTATTGATCGCAGAGTAAATGTGGTTTATGAGTTTGTCATTTCGATTCTACAAATTAAAAGAGCATATTTATCAGTAATTGTTTTATTACATTTTTATGAGAAATAATAAATAAATTAATTCTCCCACTATTTTATCAAGTCCCAATGACCCTCACCATTGAACTTGGAATTTCCAGTTGCATTGACATTCTAGTGGAAAGGATCCATATTTCCCCCCACATAACCCCAACAAGGGTTGGTCAAGCTATTTTAAGGTATTTAGGTAGGCAGGTCTTTGCCAACTATGAGCTTACAGTTCCTTGATCTGTTGAGTGGACACCCCAATCCTGAAATCCTGACTTGGATTTCCTCAACTCTTGCCTCCAATATTACATCATTTCTAGTAAGGGCTACTTCTGTTGATGTAATATGGTTAAGTCAACTCGAAACCTTTTATAAGGGCTTCCTTTATAAAAGTATGTTTCCCAACAAGGGTAGGTCAAACACATAGTTTTATTGAGTCTTGCCCTTAATCAGGTAACAGAAGGCATGGTCTGACTTAATATGGTATTGAGGGATTTTAGTCTTTATGCATAGTTTTTCGTTATCACATGGTTGAAAATATTATGTGATGATTTCTTAAGTGATTGACCATGTTCTGATAATGTTTATGCATAGTCCGGTTTTTATTATATTCCGTCTTTGCATGCTTGTTCATTTTAGTAATTATGTGATCACGACAACACATACATAAGAAATAAACCATGCAATCAAACAGAAATAAAATAAGGTGGCATGATCATGAGGTTTTATTGGTTTAGCTTATCAAGCGGTTTTGATAAGCTAACCCTGACCTATAGAAAACACCTTGAACCCGTTGGTTCATTTTTTTCAGCTCCCACCTGTCCACCTTTGTATCTTCTTGCATCAGTTTTTCCTCAGATTTGTGATTTGAACCATCTCCTATGGCTTGGGAGATCCTCTATTACATGGGTTTACATTAAAGAAACCATGGGCATGTCAGCCCTACATTTTATTGGAAGAAGGCTCACATGCTGAAAAATTTAAATTAAATGAATTTAAATGAAACCATACACATACAAAGGGTCTTTGGCCTAGATCATGATCTTCCATTGAATTCAATGACATTTACGCATATTTAGAATTCAAATTATTTTAATCATTCTTTTATTTAAGATAAGACGGGCTTGAATTCTATTAATTATGATCTCATAATTAATTAATTCTTTATCTTAAATTCATTTCGGAATTTCCTTGAGATTCTTCTCATCCATATTCCTTGTATGGTTCTTTTTACATCGGAGGAAACCTGGTGAAATTCCATTTCGGGAAAGTACACGGCGTGTAGTTTATATTTACACGGCGTGTATTTCTTTTCACCTTGTTTCCAAAGTACACACCAGGACTTTGGTGTGTTTTCTCTACTTTGTAAATTTGGGAGTACACGGCGTGTAGATGAATCATACACGGTGTGTAATTCCTTGTTATGCGGTAACCGGCTTGGCAATCCCGTGTATGCGGAACACGGCTTCTCCTTGTACACGATTTCACCTGGACCGGATCAGACTACACGGCATGTTGTTCCATCATACATGCCGTGTATTCCGGTTCCCACACATCATTCAATTCTGGTCAACACGACGTGATTAATACGTAAGAATAATCAATTCACATAGCGTGGTTTGGAACACCAGTTCCGGTTCATTGAACCTAAGTACACAGCGTGCATTTTTATGTACATGCTGTGTAATCCCGTGTTGTATAGACAGAAAGAGCAACTCCTCCGGATGAATTCATCGTTTTTATTTTAATCGAAAATAAAATTAAAAGTTCGTTTCTTTGATATGAATCAAGAAACGAAGGAGGAAGAACATATCTCATTTATTCAGATTAATAGAACGATATATTTCGAATTGAATCAAATATAAATGCGTAAATTATCAACGAAAATTAAATAACTATAATCAACATTGTAACCTCCCTCTAATACCAATTGAAGGTTCCGGGTGCAGTGGAAGTGCATGGGTGGATGTGCCCACTTGGCCTTTTTTCATTAGCAATGATCAATCCGGGATCAATACGACGATAAACGCCAGTCTCCCGGAATCGAATCACAGAAAAAGACAAAGAATATGGTTTGTCCTGGAACCACAAACAAGGATCGTTATAGGTTGATTATAATTAATTTAATTAATTATAAAGAAATAACTTTTGGGTGTTCTTTATTTGATGATGTTCTTGATCACGTTGTCGATGTGATCCGTCGGTGCGTCGCAGAAGCCATGTGTAGACTCCATCTAGCGGTGATCCACATGTGTACCTCATATCTCTGGACGACGCCAAAGGATTATCTGGGTACTAGCGTGGAGAAGCCTTTGCTTGTGTTGTCCGCCTTAGATCATCTTGATCTGACGTAAGAGGATCTCTCTCGGTCTTGAGAGCATTCTTGGAGGAAGAGGTTCTTTCGGCCTTGAAAGAATTCTCCAGAGATGTTGTGCACAACGATTCTCTTTTGTAGGAAAAGAGTTGGGGTTTTGAGGATATTTATAATTTAGTTTGAGGTTGTAGAGTTATGATAATAAATAAACGTGTTACACATTTCATTAATTTCATTAACTCTTATTGAAAACCCCCATGTCGAATAATTAATTCCTTGACATGAGCTCATGCTGATTATAATAAATATTATTTAATAAAATGATATTATATCCTCAAAATCCTGACTGGAAAAACTACACGACGTGTAATAATAAATACCTGGCATGTACTTGTTTTTCATTGAAAACTACATGGCGTGTACATTAAATTTACACGGCGTGTATATCTTGTTTTCATTTATTCATTTCCTTTCCAAAATAAAACTACACGGAGTGTACATTTAATAATACACGTTGTGTACTTGTTTTATTTTATTTTTCCTCCATCATTTAAAAAAACACAGGCTTCCTTGAATAATTATTAAACCACGTATGAGAATAATCTTTATTCAACTTGAGATACATGGATACACTTAGTGTGTGACCCTCTAGGACTCTTTCTCATTGGCATTAGGCGGTCTTGGCTAAAGTCCAAGATTACTGTCTAGAAATGGGTCAAGGCACCCAATAAAAAGAAGTTGACACCGCTTTGATGTATCACCTCATACAAATGCTTACTGTGTATTTTAATCCCTTTGTCTCAATATCTCATCAAGAAGGTTTCATGGAAGTGTCATAAACCTGTATGTTTGATCCGTCGTTCTTTGACTACCTGAAATAAACTCGTCGTTCACACCATGGCCATGTAATTTAATGCGCAAGTTCTATTTCAATCAAAGGGCCGGGATATCAACCTCCATAAAAGGAATTGACAAATCCTTACTTGACTTATCCAGTAACAACATGTCCCTCGTGACGCACCCAACGTACCCTACTTCTCGCCAACTGTCTGCGTGACAGTTTTCGTCTGTAAATCTAAGTGCACGAGTCATGACCAGAGTTAATGATAATCTTCCAGTCTAAGGACCATTACACATGCTCATAGATAGCAATGTCCGATGACACCAAGACATGCAGAATTGCTATTGGCAGGTCTGTTCTCATAATCTACCATATTGGAGATTACCAAGTGTGAACTCCATGAAAGAGAGTCTCATCATCTTACGAGTACTCGCACATGATGGTCTGAATACTATGTGACCTATCATAGTATGTCATCCAACCGTAGAACATTATTTAAGAATATTTTTATAGCATTTCAAGGTTCTCATCATAGCGGTGATCTTCCATGACCTTATCAATGCAACAAATTTTTCGGGACATTATTATATTATAGTTATGCAGAACAATGAACAATATATAATAAGTGAACATTCATGTAATCAAAGTACAAAATAGTTGGTTCTCAGGACACCAACCCTTACACACACACGAATAATGGATTTGTTTCCCATTTGATGGAGTATGATATGGATATAGGTTATGAAATTATCATAAAAAACCTTAGTATATTAAAGATAATATGATTATTATTTCATAATTTTCAAATAATTTTTCAATTAGGAGTAAGAAGAAATAAAAAAAATCACTTTTTTAGGAATGATTCCTTTTCATCGAACAACCTCTTAAGGTTAACACAAAAAGACTTTTTAGGTTGGTATTATGACAAAAAATTCATCTGGGATGTGAGGAGAGATTTAAGGAAGGTATTACGGTAGATCCTAGATGAAACAAATGTTTTTTATGTGCAATTAAATGAGAAGAATATGTACCTTTTCATTAGAGAGGTGTGGGGAAATCCTAGTATTTCTCGAAATATTAAATTAAGAAAAAGTAATTTTCAATTCAAAATTTTTATAAAATGATTTATTTAATAGATCGGATGATCATGTTTTAAAATGAAATTATAAAATAATAATTACACAATTTATTACAATGTTTTTACCCTTACCTTTTTGTTTTAATTCGTCGTTAGGTCATTTCACACATGTCGTGACAAAATAATTTTTACTCTCTTAGGGTCAACATAGTTACTATAAATGGTAAATGATATATAAATGGACCATGGTTGATATTAAAATCCACATCCTACTTTCTTATCCCTATATTTTTTAGTAATTTTATATCATTTAATAAAATATAATTCATTAAAATATATCATTATGTCAATTATTAGAACAATTCATAACCTTTACTTTAATAATTTTAAAATAATAAATGAAATTAGAAAATAATATTTTAGTACATACCTAAAAACTTATATTCATATATTATGTATTTCATTAATAATATACAATTATATTAATTTTAATATTTTAATATCACTTATTTGATTTTTTTCATTAATTGAATAATTAATGTGTAAGTATTGTGTAAGCATTTGTGTTAATTGTTTTTTCACTAAAAAATAAAAAATAAAATATCATAATAATGATAAATAATTTTTTAAAAAAATTAATATTTATAACTGAACATATTTTATGTTTATTTCCATCTTAAAAATGTTATAGTTTTTAAAAACAAGAGTGTAACTATTTTTACCTTTCATTAAAAAAATATTATAAAGGTCATAATCACATAAAAATAGGAAAAAAGATATTTATATTCGACCCTGGGATTATTATGTGTGATATATACTTAGAAAATAAAATTTATACAATTTTTTAGTTTATAATCTTTATGAAAGTAATTTTCAGCATTAATTACGTGATTTATAATTCACTCAGGTAAAAAAATTATTTAGGTTACTATTCATTTTGAAAAAAATAAAATGTACTTATTTACTAGATTATAACCCACTAATTACATATATGGAATCCAATTTTCTTGATTCAATTTCTAGAATAGGTATAATTTTATTTAAAATTAAACCAGCAAAATGTGATGAAAAAATAATTTTTCAGAAAAATATCATTTTTAATACAAAAACTATTTGATAACAAAATAAGGTATAAAATTAATCTGAAACCATTATTAGATTATTTTAAATCAAAATTAACTAATGAAATTTAATACTAAAAAATTGAATTTTTCTTTTTTAAATACTTTAAAATAAATATAATTTTTAATAAAAAAATTCAGTATTTTTCACTATATACAAAAAATTAATCTTTTTAGAAAATTTTCAAAAATTCTTTTTTATATAATTTTAAATGATATTTTCAAAAATAAATTAAATTTTATCAAACTCAAATTTTATAATTTATAAAGTTAAAATATTAAATAAAAACTTCTAAGAATGTAGTTTAAAAAACTATTTTATTTTTCATTGAATAATGACATAATATTATTATAATGAATATAAATATATAATTAATGAATGATATAAATGTAAAAATGATTTATTATTTCATTACTAGGGTTGATACATTCTTCCTACCTTTTTTAAATTATTTCTTCACAATTTTATTCACTTATCAAACAAGAGGGGATATCATTCCCTCAAATCATTTTCACACTCCCATGATGCTTCTTAAACTATATAGATTTTTTTTCCATAAGACCTTATCCAAGTTAATTAACATTATCAAAAACACTTTATCTCTATGTTCAATAATATAGATATTAAATTATTCATAATAATGATTATCTTCCAATTAAACTATCTTAGGGCTCAAAACATGAGATGAATTTGGAACATACTTTCTTAAAATCAAAACATTAAAATAAATGTTTACCAATGATAAACTCCAATGCAAGGATATTATGTAAGAAAATGATACATATTTCTCTAAGATTTCATATGGTATAATGAATAATTTAATAATATTACCCTTTTTACAAAAATTCATAACCTTTATCTAGGGAGATACATTAAGGAAAAAACAGTCACAAAACTCGAAAAAAGATCCATCCATTGCATATCCACATAACTTTTCTAGATTATATGAGTTTCCATTTTTTTAATTACCCTCACCTTGTCAACCATTTCTTACTCCAAATATAGTCTCATAATATTACTTTGAGCTACTTAATCCTGGAAATCACAATTCTGACATTATTTTTCAAATAATTCTACAAAGGGTGCCATTTATATATTGGATTTTAAATAATTATTATACAAAAACTCATCTAATAAAAGATATTGATCCAAATATAGACGGTAATCCATTGAACATTCCTGAACTATGTATTTCGAGGTCTTAATCATTCATTCAAATTGTCCAACATATTGAGGAAAAAATTTCAAAAAAATTATTTCAGTACCGATCAAATTTTGATGTCTTTTAGAAATAGTTGAAGTGAACCTAATGTCACAGTCTGATAAAATGGTGAGAGGAACTCTATGAAACTTGACTATCTCTATGATACACAATTGTGAATGTTGATCCAAATAAATAGTATCTTGAGTGTGAAGGAAATGTGCATATTTTGTTATTTGATAAAAAATAATCGAAGATGAATTATTAACTCAATTTTTCTTTTGAAATATCATGACAAAACCAAGGGATACATTTTACCATTTCAAAACTAGAAATGGAAAATGTTATTTAATACCCTTATGTAATTATTCTTTTACATTATCTTATTGACTAGTCAATAATATCATTGTAAAGTAGGCAATATGTCCCCTAATTTTATCCTAATAGAAATACTCATGATGTTATCTATACATCTTAGTTCATCTAGGATGAATGAAAAAATGGGATCTATGAACTTCACTATATAATTCACTCTTCAACTAGGAAAAAAACAATCAAATAATATCCTACTAAATATGAAAACTCTTCTTTGTTAATATAAAAATCATGAAAATTACCAAACATAACCAAATCTACATTTTCTTATAACCTAAGGTCATAATTTTGATCTTCCTTAATTATTTCTTTAAGAGAAATTTATACTGACACCTAAAAAATAATGTAAATTCTTGTATCCAAAAAATCTATTCAAACATTCCAAAAATCATTAACCAAAGGGTTATGTTCTAAAAATAAAATTTTTGTGTGGAATTATTTTTCTAACTCAAAGTATTGACTACATTTTTTACATTTCCATGATAATAATTAATCCAAAAATCATAATCCTTGATCAGTTCCTACCATCTTTTTTATCTCAAGTAAAAATCATACTGAGTGAATATATACTTAAGGATTTTAGGATTAGTATATATTTCACAATTGGATCTATGTAAATTATGCCACCAAATTTTCGTAGTAAAAATCGTAGTATACAATTCCAGATCATAAGTAAGATAATTTAACTCATGATGTTATAATAGACATGAAGCATAAGCGATTACCTGCTTATTTTTTATTATGACACAACGACGTCCCTTTAAGGAAGATTTACTATAGTTGAAAATGTCATCATTTATAGAGGTTAAAGGCCAATATTATATCATTCACCAATGTTTTTTAATTTTATAAAAAAATAATCACACTATTTTATCTAGATAAATTTAACTCTATTTCGATTTAACTTAGTCATTGGGCCAGACTATCAAGCATAGTTTAAAAAAAAAACCTTAGTAGTAAACTAATATACAAGAAAACTACAAATATATGGGAAAATGGTAGGTATTGAAAACTCTTTAATATCATTATTTTTTTAGGGTAAATATTTTGGCCATCTTTAGAAACAATATAAGCAAGGAAAGATATATTGCAACCAAAATTCAATTTTACAAAATTTTCGATATTGTTTAGTTTCTTTTAAGTAATTCAAAATAATACTTATATTTTATACATGATAATCATGAACTTTATAATATACCAATATATCATTAATAAATACAACCACAAACTCACCTGAGAACTCGTGGAAAACACTATTAATTGGATCTATGAATACAACTGGTGAATTATATAATGCAATGCTCATTACTAAAAACTCACAGTTTCCATATCTATCATGAAACAATGTCTTCAGAATATATTCCTTCATTGGCATCAACGTATGGTACCCTAATCTATGATCAATTTTCAAAAAGTACATCTCTCCCAAAGGATTATCAAATAAATAATTGATATGATACAAATGGTTATTTTTAATAAAAATGATGTTATTCAAGGCTCATTAATAAATTAAAAGTTATATGGAACCATTTTTATTCTTAACAAACAAAACAAAAGCCCCACATGGTGATGATTAAGGTTGAATGAAACCTTTTTCTATAAAATCCGATATTCTATTTTTTGATTCTAAAAGTACTACTTTAGATATTAGATAAAGGTATTTTTAAATAGGATTTGCATTAGGTACTAAGTAAACAATAAACTGAAAGGTGTTTTTAAATAGGTTTTTAAATAGGCTTTTAATTATTGGGTTTTATTCTAAAAGTACTCCTTGGGCCTACGGGTCATGTACGAGTTCCCCTTCAACCCTTAAAAGGGGAATTATTCATAATAAAATAATAAAGATGGCCTTAGGGCCATTCGAGGTATATTAGGCACAATTCCTGGTAAATCATTTGGAAAAATATTAATATATTCATTCAATACCATAGAATCACTAATTTTAACTATTTTTTGAGTTTTAACAACATGAGTAAGGTAACATTTACTTCTATCCGTAATCAATTTCTCATTTTCATGATACGTTATTAAAGGTATGATATCAATTAAAATAAACCTTCTTGGCTTAATAATCTGCCTTATCATGAAAAGGTGAAATCCAATCCATACCAAAAATAATATCAAACACTATCATGTGAAGATAAATTATTATTTTAGGTAAAACCATTCCTCTATTAATAATAGTAAGATCCCTATAAATCTTGGTTTCTTTAATATTTCCACCTAGAATTTTGACCAAAATTTCCTTCTTAATTTCATGATTTGAAACCCCAAATTTACCTGAATCTTTTTAGAAATTAGGGAATAGAAATTTATATAGTCAGAAAAGGTATTGAAATATTTTAGACAAATAATTAACATACCTATCACTAATTAATTAGATATCCCTTCATCAACCATTGTGGAAAAAATATTTTCCCACACCTTTATTCATTCATTTTTTATGGTTTTCATTATGAGTGATGAACTTTGGAAACAAGTTAGCATAATGAACAAACAAGTTGTAACTAAAACATCTCACAGATGGATGGATATTATTTTCCCATTTTTGATTGTTCAAGAAATTTTTCTTTAAATTCATAAGCCTAGTGACCAAATATAAAACACTAGTAAAACATTATAGAATTTTCCAAACATTCCCTATGAATCAATTTCCCACATTTATAAAAAGATAATAATTTTTTACTTATATTCATATTTAATTAATTAATTCTTTCCCATTTCATGCTACCCAATACTATATTTAGCTTCTTTTCATTGAATTTATGATCATCTGAGAACTTTATTTCTTACTTCTAGGAACACCGAACATGTTCCTCATAACTTTTGAAATCATGGGAAAATAATTTACTTTTATATCTCAGTTTCAACCCTGATTAAAATATTTTAATCTTATTATAAATATTTTGTGTAAAATATTGTACAATCCTAGCTAACGACATAAAATATTCTTCACGCGCAGTTACAGAATCATAATCATTTTTCTTTAATTCCAATATTTTTTCCCATCCAAAGTCGAACAACCCATTGGAAATAATTCTCAAGGAAGATATTATTAAATTTATCCCGTAACATGTAATAAATATCATCTCTCTCTTGTGTATTCATAATCAAATAAACTCATCGATCAAGTTCGTTTTTGAAATGATATATAGAAGGGTTACCTTATGATTTTCTGAACACCCATGACATCAAATATCTTCTCCAATGCATTGATTTATCCTTCATCCACAACTAGATCTAAAGTTCCACCCGAATTCTAAATGGTTATATTTAATGATGTGCTTAGCTATCATATGTTCATTGGTGATATATATGGTTACGCTCTAGTATGGATTCCACCACTATTTATAGACTTAATCAATGGAGAAATCATAGTAAATAACCGTTCACTTCCATTTCAAAAAAATAGATCCATATTTAAACAAATATTTTCCCCTTGTTTAGTTCTTAATAATACCACCAAACTTCCTCTACTTAAAATCATTATTAAGAAATATAGATTAAATTAAGAAACATGTTAATATTTAAATACTATATCATAACAAAATTTTAATTTGGTTATATATTTTGGGTATTCTATGATGATTATAATAACCCCAAAAGTAATATACAAATTCCATATGATTCGAATATTTTATCATGACCTCATTCTGATCCCTACTCATCCTTAAATCCCTTTTATTTTTTTAATATGGTATGAGTAAAAAAATATAAATAATGGACATAAATGATGAAATATGTTAGTCAAGTAAAAAACATGAAATCTCGTAAAAAAAATTCTAAAAAATGATACCTTTTATCTCAAAAGATTTTCATTTTTCAGTTAAAAATATCATTATCATACCTTTTAAAATAAAATTATTTCAATTAATACTCATTAGTAATCATATTATATTATTATAGGTTCCATGGAACATCATCATCAAAAACTATTACAAAATCCTTATAATTAGAAAAGCTATATGTCAAAATTTCAATATGACTATACATAGAAAATAATCATTTCCTAATGCATTGAAGCGCTATCTAGGTGAACCCATCATATATGTTATAATAGTCCCACCCAATTATTTTTATATTCACTTATAGTATAAGATATATTGGTCTCGCATATGAGCTATAATGGGGATTAACCCATTATAAATAGTATCCAAGAACAATATCATGAATAAAAACCTTGAAAAATATTTTAAACCAATGGGAAAAACACATTATGATTTAAAAATATCCTTTTCATTTTAATGAACATTTTCAATATGATAAATAACAAGAAAAATGGAAAGATGTTTTTTTAAGAAAACATGAATGATTGTAAATGATTCTAAAAATCAAAAAATAGTTCTAGATTTAAGAAATGTAACAGTCACCATAACCAAAAGAAAATTAATTAAATAATAATAATTTTTCTACATAATTCATACATTTAAATTTAATCCTTAAATATCGTGTTGAATAATGATCTATGTTATAATCTTGAAGGTGCTAGGTTGTATGCACTCAGGAGTAACAATTCCATTTTTCAACACTCGTTATAGAAACAAGGTAAGTATTATTTTGAATTCATATAGTTATAATAATATAAGAGATATCATATTTCTTAATTATATATATATATATATCTATATATATCATCCACATGATGTGGTGATGAAAAATTATTCACATCGCTTCCTGGAGGTGGTAGTCCACACGTATGCATAAAAGACGTTATCATTTTCTAGTGAATGAAACGATAAGGAAGTAAATGATATATTATCTTATAATATTAAAAAATATTTAATAATTATCATATATATATATATATATATTAATTCCACATTTATTACCATTATTTGGTGATGTGGATTGAAAAAGAATTGTATCAATTCTCCTGAGGCGATAGTCTTCCGTATATAAAAAAATTGTTTCATTACCCATTATATGGAATATGATATAGGTATAAGATGTCAAATTAACATTAAACAATATAATTATATTTAATTTAATATTTTTATAATTTCATCATATTTAAATAATATTCATTGTAGTTTCTAGAAGAAATAAAACAAAATTAGTTAGTTAAGAATGATACCGCTTCTTCAGAAAACCAATTATGGTTTACACCAAAATTAATGCGAGGATAGTTTTCAGATAAAAAATAATATAGGATATGAGGAGGTATGTAATGAATGTATTTGGGAAGTTATTTTATAAACTTATTTCCTTTTAAATTATGATGAAAAAAATTATAGGAGGTTCCCTTTAATAAGAGACTGGAGGGGCACTCTTGGAGTTTCCCAATTTATTAAATTAATATAAATTAATATTCAATTATAAATGGATCCAAACAGATTTATTTCAAATATACGATGAGTATGTATCTAAATACTATAATAAAATGAAAATATTAAGTTTTTGAATATATTTTTACCATTTTCTTTTGTTTTTAAGCCCTCGTTATCCCCATTCATAATTATCATGCCAATAAATATTTTTTAGACATTTTGGGTCAAGATATATACTATAAATGAAAAAATAACACATAAATGGGTCATGGCTGATATTATAAACCATATATGAATATAGTTTCTGAATATAATATCATTATAAATTTTATATCATTTAATAAAATATTATTTATTAAAAAATTATCATTAATTTCAATATTTAGAACTGTTCATTACTTTCAATTTGATAAAATCAAGAAACAAATATGCTCAGAAAAATATTTTTTAAGATCACTAACATAATATATTAATCTAAAAAATTCTGGGATCACATTAATCAACTAAAATTATTTTACTTTTAATATTTTTATTACCATATATTAAATTTTTCTATTGATTGAATAATAACTATGCTAGTTTTGTGGAAGAGTTTATTATAATTATTTCCACACTAAAGATTAAACATAAATTATCATGATGAATAAAAACAATTTATATTTAAAATTATTATTTATAACTATAAATATCTTCTATTTATTACCATTTGAAAAATATTGTAGTTATTAAAAAAAGAGTGTAACATTTTTTACTTTTCTTTACATAAAATATTATAAAGGTCATAATCAAACCCAACTAGAAAAATGTTATTTATTCAACCATTGGAAAATTATTTAAAACATATAATCATTAATTAATTTATTTAAGAGATAATTTAATTTTATATTCCTTATAATATTATATTTTACCGCCAATTATCGAATTTTCCTTTTATTGTGGTAACAAAAAATACATTGGTTACTAATCATTTTTACCCATAATAAAAGGAAAATACTTAATAAATTTAGACACACTGATTCTGTATTTGGAATCAGTTTTTTAATATTCAATTCACATAATCATATGAATTTAAATTAAAATTATACCATAAAAAACCGACGAAAAATTGTTTTTGAGAAAAATTCATTTTTTATTAAAAAATGATTTCATATTAAATTTAAGTATAAAATTCATTTCCAAAACCATAATTGTATTATTATAAATCAAAAATGAATAATGAAATTTTAAAAATCATTAATAATATAATTATACTATGTAAATAATTGGAATTAAATACAACATTAAATAATAATTTCAGAAAATTGTGAAATTTTTTGAAAGATTATTTTGAAATCCTAATTTCAAAAGAAAATTTACTTTTTCGAATTCAAGTTCTGTAAATTTAAAATTAATCTTTTAAACAAATGTTAATGAGTGAAAATTTTAATAAAATAATTTTCTTTTTTTGATTTAAAAATTTCTTAATATTTATATAATTGATATGATAATAAAATTAATGAATCATATAAATGTAAAAATAATTTATTCATTAATTAACTATGTTGTTAAAATATATAATAGATTAATTACTATATCAAAAACTCAGACACTTTTTTCGACTAAAAAGATTTAAACACTTATAGACGTTACAAGTTTTTATAGATAAAATGTTGTAAAATAATGATACTTGTGATGTTGTGTTTGATGAAAATATATATTTCATAGAGAGTCATAAAATTGTTTTACTTGGGAATTAAAATTAAATTCCCTAACATAAATGTCAATTATCTTCTGATATTAATTTATGTTTGATGTACCTTTTTATTATTCTTATTGATAAAAGCTGGTGTATTATTTTTAATGCAATTTAATAATGTTCATATTTTTTTTATTGAAAATTATATAATTATTACCTAAAATACTCACATATTGATGATTGTTTTTCATTTTTATGTCTTCATATTACTTCCACTCAAAAAATAATGAATTCATGAGAATCTATAATAATTTAACAACAATTATTCAATGGCTTCGAACTAAAAGAAATAGATGAATAGATATTTTTAATAAGAATCTTGAAAATGTAAAACTATATACTATTATTACATAAAATGTAATTTTATTTTTAAAATATTAAAAACTTACTAATTTATATATTTTATGGATCATTGGATCCTTATTATAATCAATTAAATTAATTAAACATTATATTTTATTGATCTAATGGATAGATATATAACAATTCACTAACAGATGATATCCTTCCAAATAAAATAATAAATCATCCTCATTCTTATATATATAATATTTCACATATATTATTTATAAATTTTTTTAGAAAACATGATTTCTATGGTTTGGGGGAGTTTATCTAATAAAAATATATAGTATGATGAAACTTTTTTCATATAAAAAACCAATTGATTTTAGAATATGGAAGAGAATTATAACATATAAAATTACATTTCTCAATAATTATATATATCATAAATTTTTTATTATAGTTTTAAGTGTTTTTATAGTATAAAATAAAAATAAATGACTATGAAGCTGACTATTATGTCTGTAAAGTTATAAATAATGTTATAAACCATTAGCAGGCTCACATACGTGATGAAGTGTTTCTAAATTTTTTCAATTTTATAATAGAAAAAATAATTTAATTTTTTATGTAACAATTTATATATCTATTTTTCTTTAGTACTCTATAGATAATAGTAAAAAACATAATCAGGTGATGAATTATATTTCGTCAAGAATGAGTGTGTATCTTACAAGGTATTAAAATGTTTTAAAACAATTTTATGAGGTGTTAATTTATCCCTTATAATATTTTCTCTTCATTTATTTATCATTTATTATCTTATATTGTCAATATTATTTATTCTTTATTTTTTATATAATTTTTTTTATTAAAGAATATTGGTATCCAAAAAGTTCTAGAAACATATATTATATAGTAAAAACCATGAAAACAATCCTCAAATCCCACAAAAAATTATGACAGTAATTATTGATTCATCTATGAGGTATCATAAAAAACAATTTCAATTTAATGTGTGATGTTCCTAGAATGACGTAATGTTTTTTTCAATTAAAATACATTATACTTCTAAAAATTTCTTCAAAATAACAAAAATCCACAAAAGAATCTCCCATAATTACCAAAACATAAAATAACAAACATTTATTCATTTTTTACTTATTGGGACAAGAGATATTCTAATGTAAAATTTAATTTTCCTCAAGTGATATATTGTGAAATTTTACAATTAAAAGTCCTTGTTGTTCCACAAACACGTAAAAAAGGAAAAAAATGAATAAGATGAGTGATAAAGAATATATTTTCAATATTTTAAAGATATAATTGATTAATAATATATAAAATAATTTTATAATATATAAGAACATATCAATTTTTAATTTATATTGAAACATTTTGTAGTTTACTATAAAATTAGCCAATAAAATTGATTTTTTATTATATTATCATTACCTGTTGAAATGATGAGGGAGGAACCATGAGACTTTGTTTTATTATTTTTTTTGTGGATAGTTGGTTTTACACATGAGAATACATTTTTACATAATAATAAAATGAAAAATATAAATCTCACATATGATTAAACTAGTAATCATGCATGCTATGTTAGATTAAAATATTTCATGAACAAATAAAATAAGATATTTCCTTTTCCGAAGAAAGTGAGGTGATATAATTTATCTATTAAATTTATATAATTTTTTTATAAAACTTTCCTTACACATAAAATATCAAATATTTGACACAACAATTTGACATTCCCTAAATATCAAATTTGTTTTTTCAAATTCCATATTAGGAGATACTTCTCAAAAATTTTATAAAGAATATTATTTTGATACCCCATTTATTTTTGAAATATAATATACTTTGAAAAATTAAATCATTTTATACATTAATCCTTTAATATTGAAAATAATATCTCTTTATAGATAATAATTATTTTAGATAAACTATAAGAAATCCTTTTGGCCCCTAACAGTATTAAAATTTTAAACATCGCTTTAATGAATAATTCCACTTTGAGTTCATGGGATCACTCCCCATTCATCGTCATCATATTCTAAAACCGAGTAAAAAATTTTAAATAAAAATGTTTTTTAATATTTTCCACTCTAATTAGAAAAAATCATCAAATTAAGCTCTTAAAAACATCACTTATATATAATTTATTTATAAAGAGTAAAAAATTAAATATTTAATAAACATAAGTTTCCTTTAACAAATCCATAAATTCATATAAATGTAATCTAAAAATTTATTGGACATACTTATACACAATTATTGTAAATTAAACTTTAAAAAATTATTTTCATACAAATATATAATGTAAAGGAGAAGTATAGTGCATGGATATACAAAACATATAATCATGAATGACATACCTAAATTTTAAATAACATTTATGACATAAAATAATGAATTGAATACATTAAAACACCCTCTAAATCAAAAAATAAAATTATTGAAACAAAATTCTCAGTACAGAGGGTTTCGAATGTATAATTTTAATAAACAAATTCCCTAATATTTACGGTTTTATGAAAATAAAATAATTAAAATATATTTTCCATTGAAAATTATGGTTCCTTTGAACCAGGAAATATGAGTTTGGAAACATTACCATTGCAAAAGGGCATTAGAAAAATGAACTTTTAATGAAATTTTTTTCCTTACATTGCAGTAGGCTACTACTATTGAATTCTTTTCTTGGGATCACTTCGATGGAACTCTAGGACTTATCTTATAGGATTCCTATGAACAAAAATCTTTTCCCACATTCCCTCTGGAACTTAAAAATTAGGTATAAAATGGGATCTATGTGACATGGTCTATAATTGTAAGATATCAATGTTTTTTTGAGGTATGAATCCTTTTTTTATAGTAGAACCCTTTTTTTGTCTTAGACCCTATGTCAGGCAAGGGATAGTTATGAATTTATTGGGAAGTAAGATGCTGGAGGTATATATTTTGGATATAGTCCAATTACATGATATGTAATTAAAATTCAGGGCATGTATTAAACATCCTGGATGTGTAATGGTCTGGGGAAGACCATTCATGCCACGAAAGGGGATTTCTCCAGAAGGGAACATGTGAGTTACATGATTTGTAGGAAATTTACACATCATGTAAATGACCAAGTCTCTTTTTTTTAAAATAGAGGTAGGGGACTCTAAATTTTTACGGAACCTCCACCTCACTCCTTTCTCACACAGAAGAACCCCCCCCAATGAGCCTAAGGTAGGATTTTCTCCCAGTTGTAGATATGGAAAATACTTATTTCACAATCAACCTCATTAGATCCACGCTGGTAAGATCTTCTTTCCTTTTTTGTGTTTCATCATTCTTCTTGATATCAGCTGCAATATTTGGATTTAGGTTCATATTATGTGATTTCATGTTTTTCATATGTTCCTCAGATATATCACAATCTATGTAGAATCAGGTCTTAATACTGGATGAGCTTTCCACTATTGAGCTAAGGTATGAGTTTAATACTTTTCTTTCAGCTTTTAGTGCTTTATAGAGCTATCTACCATTATCCCATCCATCTAAATTTCTGAATCGACCATAAAATTAAAATATTAAACTAAAATAGATGAAATGATATATATTAAGGAATCCATCAAGTTCCTGAGATGTGTTGGTGGTTGTTTCCCCAATACATGGCCATCCATGGGGTCTTCTATCCCTTTTCTTTTATTTACGCCTTTGATGAATCACAAAAGTGGTGTGTTCTTGAGTTTTTCTAGTTTAAATAAGCTCAATTATAATTAAATGGGATTTAATTACATGGTTGGGATATTTTCTCCCTCCATACCTTTTGTGATCAAAATATTCCATTCCTAACATGATTAAATGGCTTAAATGGAATTGGTTAAATGAGTGGGTATACTTGTTTGTTGTTTTTAGATTACTTAAATGATCTTTTTATAAATTGAGTTAAATGACTAGGTAAAACCATGTGGATTGTTTAATAGTTAATTGTGATTAATGAGTTGGTATACCCATGTGATGTGTTTAAGGGAAAATGGTGATAAAATGGAGTGTATACCATTGTGACTTGATAAAATTGGAATGAATTACATGACTGGGTTTACTCCTGAGACATAGTTTATTATATGGGTGGTTAGAATCATACAGAATTGAATTAAAAAATGATATAAAATGGATGAATATTTTTTAGACTCCATGGAAAACTCCCCACAGATCTGGAATGCAGTACTACATGCCTTGAGTAGTGATGCTTCTTGTGTCTAGATTCTCTGTGATGCATTAGGCCTTGCTACCCCTTGGATCTGGCTAGCATGGACTCGTATAGGACATGTTGGTACACATTCTCCCAGAACTCCAACCAGTACCTATACAATGATTCCATCGAAATGCTCCAGGGAATCTATGAGGATGCCTTGGTATTCTACACCTTGGATTGATCCCTATGTAGTCTAAACTTCATTATTCAGAATGAAAGTGGGATATGACACTTTGGTTATTTTAGCATGGATGTGGAAACATGATACCCTTCATTATATGGAAAGGATATGATTTTTTAATGGATTCATTATACATCAAGGTTGTGTAAACAGGATATGGATGGATGTATGACGATTCGATATTGCCTATTTTATTCCATTTAACTACCTTGTTAGGAGATAAAACGTCTTATTGGGATCATTGAGAGGTTTTTTGGTATTACTTTTTTCTAGTGGCCATATTCCTTGGGTATTTTCACTTACATTAGTGCTAGCTTAATATTTTATAATATATTAATGTGTTGTTTTGAACTATATAGATGTATGGGTGGTTTCCTATTGGGAACTGTATGTCACACCCAATTTTGGCCACATTAGGGACCCAAATAGATTATATTGTTTCCGGTATTGATAAAGAAAAGGAACGAAACACAGGTTATTGATTTGTTTCTTGGGAGAATTAGGGCATAAGAACAAGCTGAGGCCTGCGATGATACTGGGATAACTTTTTGGAATTCTTGGTCTTCTTAATTCTTGTACTATATTGTATTTCCATGTTACAATTTTGGAAAATTTCTAAATATGTGTATCATTATCATCATTATATATGAACAACTTCTCAATTTGTTATATATTCTTGTCTGACTTGTGTTGCAACTATGATTGTTTACCACTTCTGATACTTGTTGATGTAAATATTCTGTTATGTATACTCTAGATATGAGGTAGTAGTATCCCTAATGAAAAAATTACATCCTCAATAGAAGTTAATAGCCTCTGCAATTAGGGGAGACACGCTTGAGGCCATGTGGACAACCAGGATTGGGGAACTTTTGGGTGGAATCTTGGTTTGGTACATTACAAAGTTGCACCAGAGGGTTTATTATCTAGGTTTCATTACTTTTTGGAGACAATATATAGATATAATAATTAAATGGAGTTCAGAAATGCGTTTTTCTCATGCATAGCTAACTTATGTACAAGGAAAATACAAATTTCCTGGAATAGATCATTGTTTTTCTGGATTTTTACAATTACAGTTGATTTGATCAATCTTTTGCATGATTTACTTGTGTTGTACTATTAATATTGATATGATAGTGGTTCTACTTCTGTTACATCCTGTTGAGATGAGGGTATTCTATCTCACTCATCATATACACACCATACTAGAAATCCCATTTCAAGAATTATTTTATTCCATTTTAGATTCATTACTTGACGCATTCTATTGTGATAGGTGTTATGATAGTTATGCCTACTATTGTGATGGTATTTTTGTAATGTATAGAGAAGTGACATCATCTTTCATTTCTTAAGGTATATGTTCCCTTATAGACTAGAAAATGATGCACCCTTTGAATCTTTTGTTTAAATTGAACTGAATGAGATACAATATGTATTACATAGGAATAAAAGTTTAGTTCATGAGGTGTTATGGGACCTCATGGATTGGAACATGGTGAACCATCAATTATATAATTTAAAAAAATTAATGTCAAATTAAAATAGGATGGAATGGAAAATGGATACTTGATCTAGACATGTATGTTAAGTATGAAAGAGGTTGGCCATCTATTCATTTTTTGTGGTTTTTCGTTATATAGTCCTGGATTTATGATCAAGCTCTGAGTTATGAAATGGTTTTAGGAGGGTTTTGAACTATCCAATTCTATTGAGACGTTCCTTTGATATCTTTATTTTCTAAGGAATGTGTTTTGAATTGTAGAAATATTCCCCCATGATGAACTCTAGTGGTATACCCAGAGGGTGGTGAAAACCACTCTCTAGAGATAGTGGGCCATGGGATACTAGTGGATGCTTATTTAGAGCCATTTGTATCACCATCTATTTTCCCAGATAGAGGTGATGAGGCATAGTTTCATGAGGTTTTCTATAACTTTATACAGACTTATTAGGGAGAAAATAAACCTACCTTGCCTGTGGATGAATTGACGTGTGTGTTCTCATAGTAAAAATCCTCCCATGTTTTCAAGGAATGGTAGTCCATAGGCTATTCAGATGTGGATAGAACTGATGTTGTTGATATTCGAGCATCTTGAGATACCTCTTGAGATGAGGGTAATGCCTGTGACATATATGTTTCACTAAGCATCAATGTTATGCTGGGAAGTATTGAATTGGGCTAAGAGGCTGAGAGATATTGGATGGAATAATTCCAGAACCACTTCTATGACTACGTCACCCTGAGACTCTACTTGCATAGTCGGATAGTGAGTTCATGGGTATATAGTCAGCCACTATGACAGTTATGGTGTACTCGACATTATTTATAGATCTACTGTATTTTCCATTGATACAACTTGCATATGAGTTGTCGAGAGAGAGACACATCGAGGAAGGTCTCAAACATGCTATAAAATATCGGGTCAAGGTGCTTAGATTGACTTCTATCACTAGGATTTTGAATTGGGAGATCATTACAGTGTAGAGTCAGAGGAAAGATGTTGCCCTAGAGTAGGGTTGTGTTTCCTCTCAACCTATTGGTCTTGCATTTTCATGGAGGAAGCACAGTGTTGAGGCTTCACATGAGATGAGTTCCTATATAGATGTGAGTATTGGTAACTTAGTTCTTTTTCATTAGTGTGGAAGACGAGGCCACATAAATAATTAGTGTGGCTAAGGCCCAATAGATTACCAATGTTTTACTAGGATGGGGAACATGTTGTGGTTTATATTACATTCCCTCTAGCTGTGAGTGGTAGGGGTTAGATGAAACCCTAGGCGTAGGAGAAATTTTTTCATCCTCACATTTGGAAGGAAGCTAGAAAAGTGATGTTCGTTCAAAACTAGCTATAGGTGGTCATGTACGAGGCATTCTGACACTGGTTAAACCAAGACATCAGAGTCAACCTACTCTGGGTAGTGAGAGTGTGTTATAGGAATATAGTATAGTCCAGATCTATTCTTTATTGACACTAGTATTGAATCTTCTCTTTTTGATATTGGTTCATTGCAGAGTTTTATGTTTTCACATTTGGTGAAAAGCGATGTGCTTGTTGTTTTGTCTTTTGAGAGTGTTATAATGCTAGACACCTCATTAAGGATTATAACGGAGAGTGTACACCAGTGAATGGAGGGGCCCTTTAGGATGGTGGGTGTCACTTAATGATGGATCATTATGTCCTCTAGATGATAGGGTTTGATTTCATTCTTGGGATGGAATTTATAGTATCTTATAAATCTTATGTTTATTGATATCATCATAGGGGGAATTTCCCATCACCATAGGGTTCATTGTGTACTCACAAGGGTGAATGGGATGTCTAGGCAAGCCGAGCTAGACCAAATTATCGTGGGATGGGAAGGATGTTACGAAATATCTCTATTTTCTATCCATATTATTAGGGAGTGACTCATACACACTTTCCATTAGTGGTATATCTCTCCAGAGATGTGTTCCAAGAAGAATTTTCTGGTTTACCTCTTGAGAGAGAGGTAGACATCTCAATCAATCTAGCACCAAGAGCTTCACCGATGTCCATTCCTCCTTACATGATGACTATGATAAAGTTTCAGGATCCGCAAAGGTAGCTAGAGGGTTTGGAGGTGAAGAGGTTTAATAAACCAAGTACTAATCTATGAAGTTCACTGATCCTCTTTGTGAAAAAATGGAAATGGTACCCTTAGGCTATTAATGGAATACTAGATGTTGAACAAGCTGATGGTGCATAACCGATATCCATTTCCTTGAATAGATGACATGTTCGACAAACTCTTAGGAGCTCGAGTGTCCTAAAAGATTGATTTGAGATATGTAAATCACCAAGTGCACGTTCGACCAACATACATACCTCATACATCTTTTAATAGAATGTTTGGTCTATATGAGTATCTAGTTATGTTGTTCTGTATCATGAATGAGAAAACATATTTCATAGCACTGATTAACTAAGTCGTGCATCCTTACTTAGACTCTTTTATGGTGATTTTCATGGATGATATCTTGGGGTATTTTCAAAATCTACACAACCATGCCAACCATCTTGAGATCATTGGGAATACACTAAAATAGAATTATTTATATCCTAAGCTCACGAAGTTCAACTTTTGGATGGATCGTATTCACTTCCTACGTCACATCATCTCAGATATAGGAGTATTAGTTGACCTAGAAAAGGTGAGAACTTTAGTTTCTTGGGAACAACATAAGAAATTTTTTGACATATAGAGTTTCATAGGGATAGCTGGTTACTATAGGCATTTCATATATGACTTCTCATGATTAGAATTCTAGTTAATGGGCTTGACTAAGAATGGTGTGATGTTTGTATGGTTAGATTCTTGTGAGACATCATTTCAGGAGTTTAAAGGAAGGATAACATTAACACTAGTCCTGATATAGCCAGAGCAGGGTAGGAGCTAGACTGTGTACTATGACGCATTAGGTATCAAGTGGGGAGCAGTGCTGATTCAAGGGGATAGAGTCGTGGTGGATGGGTCTTAGAAGCTGAGGACACACGAGATGAAGTACCCAACCCATGATCCTGAGTTAGCAGTGGTTGTTCATGTATTGTGTTATCGGATACATTAAGTACAAGGAGATAATTTTGTGGAGTACATGGGCCACAAAAACCTCAAGTGAGTATTCACATTGTGAGATCAAAATATGAGGCAATTCTGGTGGGTGGAGTACCTATAGTATTTTTAATTAGTGATTTCCAACACACCTGGTAATGTAAATGTTATGGATAATGCACTAAGTGGGAGGACTCAGATATAGGCAATGATGTTGGCCAGCAATGAGTTGTGGCATATGTATTTGTTCTCTCAGATATATTTGGAGGTGCACAACAATCAGGGGAAGAGATATCTATCAGCCATAATTGTGACCTATACCCTCTTGGATAGAATGACGATTAGGCATCTATTGAATTCAGAAGGCCTAGTCCTACAGAATAGTGTGGTAGGTGAGGACCCACCTCTAGGTTTGATGGTAGGAAAAGATGAGATACTATGTATCCATGGCTATTTTTGGGTTCCATTTGACATTTGTGAGGATTTGATGCGGGAGTTTCATGCTTCATTTTGGGTAGTTCATCCCAATCTCACCAAGATATACCATGAAAAGTGCCATCGGTACTGGTGGATGGGTATTAAGCATGAGTTTGTTGGTTTTTTAATGAGGTGTTCCACCTATCAGCAAGGGAAGGCAAAGCATCAATGAACAACCTGAGTTTTAAAATAGTTACCTATTATCAAGTGAAAATGAGATGATATCACAATGGATTTGGTGATAGGTTTACCGAGGTCGCCTGGACGCAATGTTTCTATGTGGGTTGTTATTTAAAATCTCACGAATGTTTATAATTTCATTTATATCAAGGAGACATTTGTTGTGGATGATCTATGATTGCTTTATATCTGTGAGATAGTACTACTTCATGGGGGTCGCACACACTATCGTTTCAGATAGAGACAGCACTTGTACATCTCGTTTTTGATAGATTTTGTAGAGAGAGATAGGTACACAAGTGAATTTGAGTACAACATACCACCCTCAGACTGCTGGTCTATCAGAGTGTACGAGATAGGTTCTACAGGAGATGTTGTGAGGATGCATCCTCGATTTTGGGGGCTCTTGAGAGAGACACATTCCCCTAGTTTAGTTCACCTACAATAATACTTATTAGGTGATGATATAGATGGAACCTTATAAGGTTTTTTATGGTAGTCCATGTCATTCAATCTTATTATATACATGGGTAGGTGAGGTAGCTTTACTTGGACCGTGTCTCATACAGTAGAATTCTAAGAAGGTCTTGTTGATTCCAAAGAGAGTCGGGTCGAGAGCCTGTCAGCTACAGTTAACTATGTGGTACAAAACCATGTATGAATTTTTTTTCAGGGGTCGCACATGTGCTGCTATCATTCATACTCATCTCATGCATTTCATCTAGAAGAGGATAAGCTATAGGTTGAAGCGTCCTTTGAGTAGAATCCAATTTTTATCATTGATAGGAGCATGAAGGTTCCCTAAGTCTAGTCAATTCCTCTAGTATGGGTGATATGGAAGAACAACTGTTTACCTGATGAGACTTGGAAGAAGATGGTCTATGTATATGGTCATTGGATGGAGTTGTTATCAGATAAATCTTAAATACCCGTGAAATGGGAATTCAGGGAAAAATTAATTTAAGGGGGAATATTTTAAGATCCTAGGTTTTTTGAGGTATTAAACCTTTTTGTCCATTTGAACTCTTGTTTTAGATAAGACCCTAAGTCGGGTCATGGGAAAGTTTGGTAGTTAATAGGAAATAAGAGGTTAGAGGTCTACATTTTGGTTGTATGCCAATTACACGATATGTAATGGTCCTTCCAGGACCTTTCACGCTATGTAAGGGGATTTCCCATTGAGGAAACTTGTGAGTCACACGAGTTGTAGTGAATTTACACTCCATGTAAATTCTTGAGTCTAGTTTTTAAAAATAGAGTTAGGGGACTTTAATTTTTTGACCAAACCCTCACCTGACCCCTCATTCACACACATGATCACCCCTGTGGTTCGTAAGGTAGTCTTTTATCCCAACTGTTCATCCAAACTCTTTTCATTTCACCGTTAGTCTCATTAGATTCAACCCAGTAAGATCTTATTTCCTTTTTAGATGTTCTTCATTCTTTTGGATATTGAGAGTGAAATTTCTATTTGGGATCATATTAATTATTTTCACTTTATTCATACCTTCTTTAGATTTATCTTAATCTAAATCGAATCAGAATGTGATACTAGACAAGTACTACAATACAAAACTAAGGTAGGTGGTCTATATTTTTTATCATATTGTGGTGATTTATAGAAAAATCAATTATTATGTCACACATTTGAAATTCTAGTACAACCTTAAAATTGAAATTTTAAATTGAAATAGATTAAACAAGACCTATTATGGATTCTCATAGGTTTCTTGAGATGCATTGGTGGTTTTCCCCCATCCCAAGGCCTCCCATGGGGTCTACCATTCGTTTTCATTATTTTTTGACTATGATGAACCACCCAAGGGAGGAGTTCTTGAGTTTTACTAGTTTATGGAATATAAATTATAATTAAAAGTGATTGAATAATAGGATTGGTTTATATTCTTCCTCATTGCCTTGTGTTGTCATAATATTCCCTACATAAATTGATTAAATAGATTAAATGGAATTGGTTTAATGAGTGGGTATACTCATTAGTTGTTTTTAAATATAGTAATTATTTATAAATAAATTATGTTAAATGGGTGGGTATAACCATATGTATTTTTTAATAGTATATTGTGATTAATGGGTGGGTATACCCATCTGATGTGTTTAATTGAAAAGGGTAATAAAAGGGTGGGTCTACCCTTATGACATGATTAAATGGGAATGGAGAACATGAGTGGATATAATCCTCAGATGTAATTGATTTTATGAGTGGGTTGAATCATATGGAATTGAATTTTTTGATGGTATCAAATGGGTGAATGTTTTTATAGATTCAATAGATGACACACCATGGATCCAAAAAGCAGCATTGGATTCCATGAGTAGTGATGCTTCTTGGGTCTTCATTCTGTGGGATTCCTTGGGCCTTTCTACCCCTTAGATTCTACTTTCTTGGAATCTCATGCGATATATTGGTACACATTATAATATTAGTTTAATGAGTGTCTATTCTGAGTTTCCATCGAGATGCTCCTAGGAAATGACAAGGGTTCCTTGGTCTTCTATACCTTAGATCCTGTCCTTTTTGGTCTACACCTCATAATATGACACATTCATGGGATATATGACACTTTGTTTGTTAATTTGTGTCCACGGAAATGTGATACACAACATTATATGACAATGCCATATGATTTTGTTATGGATTAATTATACATAAATTTCATTTGGATAAGATATGGAAAGATGCTGGTGAGGCAATGTTTTGGTTTTTATTTCCTGTAGATTCCTTCTTTAAAGATAGCACTTGTTGTAGGGAGCCTTTAGGGGTTGTTTGGTATTAAATGTTTTTAGGGGTAATATACCTTCGTAATGCACTCTTACATTGTTGTTTACTTACACTTTTTTAGATTATTTCATTGTGAATATTATAACTACATAGATCTATGAGTGGTTACTTACATGGATGTTTATATCACACCCTATTTAGGACACATCAGGGACCCAAAAAAATTATTTTTTCGTAGGTATTGATAATATAACATTCCCTAACAATGGTTGATGATTTTCGGCATGGTAGAATTGGAGAATAGAACCAAGATGAGGCTTTAAATTCTAATAGGATACCCTTTTGTTCTTTTTGGTCTTATATATACTTGTACTACATTTTATTTCCAAGTACCTATTTTTGGAATATTTATAGATACATGTAGCATCATCATTATTATATATGAGACACGTTTGCTTTGTTATATATTCTTGTCTTGCATGTGTTGCAACTGTAATTGTTAGTAGTTTTTTCTACTTGTTGGTATTAATATTTAGTTGTGTATACTCTAATGATGAGGGAATAGTCTCCACACTAACACAACTAGGACCTAGATGATAGTCGAAAGCCTCTACCATTATGGGAGATGCGTTTGAGTCAATGTGACCAACTGGTCTTGGGGTACTGTTGAGTGCAATCTAGGTCCAAGACATTAAAATAATTAAAGGAAATTAATAAATAAATTTCCATCCATCACTAGGTATTTATATTTAAATATTATAAATATGATGGTTTATGTACATCATATTCTTATTTTAGGAGATTTTTAAAATATCATTTATATAAATTATCATATTAAATATATTTTCTCTTACCGTTCTACTAAATCAAGATTGATAAAATCATCCGATCATTTTACCTTCCCTATATATGATTCAGAGGCCTCCAAAACAAGATGCCTATAGGCTGGTCATGTTCTTTCTATATTATAGAGCATGTCGAAGAATAAAACTAAGTTGTATACATATGGTTGTTTATACTTTTAGGATATTCCAAAAAAAGTTATCTTATATTCCAATAAAAATTCAATTCAAACTAAAATTATAATGACATATTATACAGATATATATGTTCTTAAATATTATCTAAAAAAGTTTCAAATAAATGGGTATGGAATTATTTACAAATTGGTATTTTATTTTAACTTGTTTTATGATTTCATTGATGCATATTATATTTATATATGGAAACACTTTGATTATTTATATGTTTTTCACATGAAGAAGATGATATAGCAGGATTAAATCTGAGAGAATGAGCATATATTTATGAAGATATAAATTTTCTTATACATAAGATAGAGGCTACATTTATATACCTACTTTTATATTTATTTTACACTTACATGAGTTTTTTCACCTTTACATGGGATTTTACTTCTTAGGTTTACCCTTATGCGGGTGTCCAAGGACCCTTACATAAGCTATGTATCAAGAAGGATACCCTTACATTAGGATAGTTTACAATTATGTGGGTTATTTATAACCCTTATATAAGTGTATCAATACCCTTAAATGAAGTTGGTTATGGTCTTTCTACCCTTAGATAAGTTCACACTACCCTTAAATAGATTGTATATTGGATTATTTACACATATGCAAACAAGGTTGGTACCTTTATGTGGTGGTCCTAACCGTTACGTATCATTATAAAACACTAACATACGCTTACCTAGCCTTTAGAATTGTAAATCTGCAATTATGCAATGGTATAGTTACCTTTATGCAGGAAGACAAATACCCTTACCCTTCCATTCATTACCCATATGCGAGGAAGGATTGAAGTTCTTATCTTTACTCAATGCATAATGTATTAAGTTATCATTAATAAAAGATTCAAAACTATAGTTTACCCTTACACAAGTGATTGAAAAAATCACCTAAATTTTGAAAAACTTATCAAATACCTCTTAAACTTGTTTAAATTAATTTTTTATGTAGAATAAGATTATAAAAATGAAATTTTATAATTCCAATTCTAAAACTCATATACTACATTAACTTTCTTAATAAAATAATGTAATTATTTTAAATATATACATACCAATTAAACATTTATACTTCAAATGTATATTTATTTCAAAGGAAAACATCATTAACATGATAAATATTTTAATTTAAATTTATTAATAATATAATCCATTACATAAAATTATTATAAATTTGCCCATATGATTTATAAACACCTTCCTAATTAAATTATATATTTCATAATGATATGTATTAAAAAACACAGACATATATATACCATATTTATTGAAAAATATATATATTCAAATTTAATTTTATTAAAAACATAATACTATCACTTTAATTAAAACTATTAATTACACTTAAAAACATATTTCAATGTGATTGTTAATAACTTTCACATGAAAAGAAATTTTATTAAGTGTTAATTATAATTTATGAAATATATTCAAAGGAGGATATTATTTTCTTTTATAAATAATGATTTAGAATTAAAAAAATATATCATACCTTTTATAACATTGACTGAAAATCTAGAAGAATATTTTTTATAATAATTAATTTAAAACAAATTTTATTTTAAAAAGGAAGGGTACACATAATAAATTTAAAATAAATATTATTTTGATTTTAATTAGTTATATTCAACCCAAAATATAAATTAACTAATTAATATTATACCATTAAATATTTATTTAAAATTAAAAATATTTTAATTACTAATTCTCATGATATTACATTATACCCCTCTTAAATAAATAACATCCACAAAAATTTAATGATAAAGAAATTTAATGTTTCCTCATTTATTTCTGCAATGTTAAATATCATATAAACACTAAGGTTTATAAGTAACTTTAATCATATATTCATTAAACAAAATCCATTATTCCATAATTAGACCCTTCAGTAAAACATAAAATAAACCCATTCTTCGTATTACAAAAAAAGTCTCCCAAAATTTATGACACTAGGATCGCTAGATCTCTCATTAACCAAAAATATCATCAGTCACTTAAAGTATTATCTCCAAAATTCAAAGAAGAAAAAACTAACCTTAACTTGTATCATCATCATCTCCAAAATTTTCAAATCCTTTCTAATGATTCCAAAAAGGACAGCCTTGAACCATCACTCCACAATTTAGTTCCTAAAACTCCATATATTTTTCAATTTCATAAAAAGAAATTAAACATTACATGAAAAAAATATTGTCTGAGTATATTTTTAGTCTATATATTTGGAGGATTAGTAAACCATAATACATATTATAGTTTACAAAATTTTAGGAATTCTTTTTTGGCTTCACAAGAGTCGTAATCCTAAACGAGACGAATCACCATTAATCCTCTACTCATCACTATACCTATGAAAATCATTTTAAAACATTGGGCGTGCACAAAATTTCTCAATAATGGGTTTTAAAACATGATATGAAAACATTTATCTTGTATAATACTATAAAAATTACTTTTAAATACATTTATGTTCATATAAAATAGAAAAAACCTTTTATAACAAGTATTTTTTCCCTAAATGGAAATTTATGGTTTTCAAAATCCATAAAAATAAGATTTTTTAAAAAAATTAAACACATTATTTTGAAACCCCATTTATTTTTAAAATATTATGTAATTTGAAAAAATAAAATAATTTGATACTTCAGAAAATTTACTTTTGGAAATAATATCTCTTTATGGAATATACCGATACTTAGAAAACATTATGAAAAACTTGTGGTATCTAGCCCTATTAACAGTTTGAACATAGAATTTTTTGCAATGTCCCATATAAAGTAATAAATTCACTCCCCATTCCACATCATGATCTTCAATACCCAAATAAAAAATTTCAAACAAATTTTTTTATAACTCTCACCTTTCTCATTATAGATTAATTAAAATAAAATTTCAGAAAACTTCACATATATGTAATTTATTTTCAAATAGTAAAATAATTACATATTTAATAATCATAAGTATCCTTTAAAGAAAAACCACAAATTTATTTAGAATTACTCTAAGATTAATAGTCAACACATATAAATAATTCTTGGAAATTAAACTTAAATAAATGATTTACATACAAATATAGAATTTCAGAGAGGGATATAGTGAATGGACATACAATACATGTAATTGTAAATGAAAAGAATAAATTTTAAATAATATTTAATTTATAAAATAATAATTTAAACACTTTAAAACCATCTTGAAAACAAAAAAAAATAAAATTTATTAAAATAACTCCACTGGAATGGGGGCGTTGAAAATAAAATTTTCATAAAAAAATTTCACTTTTAATTTGGGTTTTGTAAAAAGAATAAATTTTTAATAAAATAAATTTTACTTACAAATAAATGTTTTTCAATAATAAAATAGGAGTTCTGAAATAAATATCCCTTAAAATGGTTATATTAAAATATATATTTATTATTTTACTAATAGTATACTGATTTAATTTAATGCATTCAAAGGGGTTACTTTTGTAGAAATCTAGGACTTATCATATCAGCTTCACATGAACAAATTATCCTTCTTTATGTTTTTCCTCCTACACTAAAAAGTGAGCTATAACTATGGAATAATGTGTCATGTTATGTAATAGAATGAAATTTATAAATAAAGTGTCATCCTTAACAATTAATATATATTTAAATTTTAGGTAAATAAAGGTTCCAATATCACATTGTATAGTTAAAGAGATTTGATAAAATATAATTTATAGAAATGATCATATTACATGTATTTTCTCTTACAATCCTACTATCTCATGACTGATATAAGATTTAAATCTTATTATTTTCCATATATAAAAAATTATGTTATCCAATAAATGAAGCTAATATGGTTATTGAGTTATATCTATATTATAGAGCATGATGAAGAATAAAATAAGGTTTTATAAATGTTGTTTTTTATACTTCGATCATATACCAATAATCTTGATCTTCTATGTTAGTAAAAATTGATTGAAAATTGAAATGATTACAATATATTTAATATATATATATATATATTCTTTTATATTATCCGAAACAATCTCACCCTGATGTTTCTGGAATCATTTGTACATTATTATTTAATTGTACACAGTCTTATGACCTCTTTGATTCATAATATATGTGTATATTTATATATATGAATAAACATCAATTATATACAGGATTAATGTGAGAATGAGTTTATATAGCATGTTTGAATATGAGAAAATGTACATAATTTTATGTGGATTTAATTTTACCTTTACGCTTGAATGAGTTTACCCTTACATAAATGGAACGAAAAAATTATGTGTAGTGTGTAGCAGTCACTCTACACTTATGTAAGTTCTCACTACCCTAAATTATCATGTATATTGGAGGGTTTACCCATATGCGAGCCAGGGTTATACCCTTAATTAGTAGTCATGAACCTTATGGATCATTCAAAACCTCAACCATGCCCATACGTTACCTAAAACATTACAGAGATCCCCTAACACAATGATATAGTTATCATTACACAAGTAGGGAAGTACACTTATGATTCCATTCATTACACTTTTGTGTGGAAGGATAGAGGAACTTACATTTACATATATAAGAACCAACATTTACATAGAACATAATATCTTATATTACCTTTACATAGATTATGAATTATATAGTTTACCCTTACAAAACTCAACAAAAAGATTACTTACCCCTACAAAACACTTACGAAACACCTATCACCATAAAAAATTTTAAATTTTAAGTATAATAAAATTTTAACAATTACATTCAATAATTCTTAGTCTAAAAGTCATATAATACATTAACCTTATCTATATAATAGTATAATTTTGTTATAAATACTTGTTATAATTAAACATTTTTCTTTCAAAAGTATATATTTTTTCAAACAAATACTTTCTTTTCCAAGGTAAATATTATAATTTATATTTATTAATAATTAAAAGTAATTACATAACTTTACCTAGGATATGAACCACAAGAGTTATAGAATTACACATAATTAAATTATAAATCTCATAATGATATGTTTCATAAACATATATATAAATCCTATTTCTAGAAAAATTATAATAATATATTCAAATGTAATTGTTTTAAAAACATAAGGTTTATATTTAAATTAAAACAAGATTTTTTTATGAAATATATGTTCTTATAAAACTAGTAATGGATTATAATTGAAAGTAAATTTTATTAATAATGATGTACAATTTATTAAATATCATCAAAAGAGATTATTATTTACATTTATAAATAATGATGTAGAATTGGAATAATAAATCATATATTTTTAAATATTGTGTGAATATTTAAAACACATAAATTTTTATAGTAAGTAATTTTAAATAATTATATTATTAATTTGAATATTCCCATTAACATATGAAAAAATTTAACTAACTATCCACGTGAAGAATTATCTAACAGAGAAGGTGGACATGATCATGTTGGTTGAAACCCATGTTGATCCTTAAGGAAGAAATAAGAGACTCCAAATACATATTTTTGTATTATGAAAAATCTATTATAAGGAAAAATGGTACCCTCACATTTCCAAATACCGAACCGTACCACACTTGAAATAAAACCAAATACAGGAATAGAAAAACATGGATTCCAAAGCACCAAATTCAAAATTTGAAACAACTGCATCGATCACTGCACCAAATAAGTGCCTCAGGCCGTGAGATCCTTGATCCACGCTCTACATGAAACCACCAGTCAACAAATTCACCCTAAAAACGCCAGAGCCAATAACCGGGGAAACCACCAGCCATCATCCACCTGAAAATCATTATACCATGAGCACCGAAAACACCAACACCCTCTTCATCGTCATAAAACCTTGTAATAGAACCGAAAACCAAGCCGACCATCAGAAAAAACACCATTAGAGATGAACTTATAGTGCAAAACTGAAATAGACCAGATCTGTCATGATCACTGCACCATCAAAGACCAGTTATCTTAAGAAATCAGAGACATATGTATAAATTTGAAAGGTATAATATTTAATAAGTGGGTTCCCAAAGAAGTATTTTTTTCATATTTATTTATAAATACGAATTAATATTGTATTCAATAGAAGTTTATGTTTTGTTTCTAGGTTCTGTAAACTCTATCCCACATGACCATAGAGGTCCAAAGTTAGGGTTTCTCTAGGTGCACTTCTATGAGTTCCCAAATTCTGTTAGCAATTTAACTCATTATCCAGTTCATGTTTTAAGTATTCAATAAGGGTTATGGATGGGATTTTGATGAAAGTGCTTCTCATTATTATTTCATGTATTTTTTCTATATTAACATTTCAATCATTTTCCCTATCTCAATGTTTTCACTAGTATACAGTGGATCTAGTAATATGTATGATGAATGGAATATGATGGATTAAACTGAGATAAAGTTAAATATTTTCATAATTAGGGAGTATTTTTTATATTGTTTGAAATAACATTAGTTTCGACACATATCTTTAGACTATGATATACAACTCAAACTCGTTACACCATTTGTAAGAAAATCCCAAAACTAAACTTGCAGGTATTAAACTCCCCAAGAAAATTAAACCCATTAAATAAATAAGTTAACATATTATACTCTATGGTTTAATAGGTCCCTCCTTTGAAAATAAAATTACCAAATTACCTTGAAAACCACCCTATACTACACTCTTTTATTCTAGAAGGACCATTAAAGGAAGAAAAACTAGAACTCATCCCCTAAGAACCACTAGTTTCTCACTATCTAATCCAATATCAAGGTATCACTCTTAGAAAGTAAATAATTAGAAATAAATGAACATACCAAAATAGCCTAACAAAAAACTATCCATATCACAAAATGATTATAACCATAACTACATAATGTACCCAAGATGAGAGGAAAGAACTAGTGTCTGGATTATAAACTAGCACCAAACTCAACCATAAGACAACACATCACAATGTGGCAAGAATCCAATTAACCACAACCTCAGGAACCACTCTATATAAATTAAAATTTTGTTACTTAATACATTATTTCTATACTACAATATTTATTTGAGACTGCCTTAATATTTTATTTCATAATGTACCTTCTATTTAATTATTTTCATTTCCAATTTCACACGTTCACCCTCATTTTCAAAGTCCAACTATATTCTAGAAAAAAGAAAATAATATCAATCCAAAAAACATATTTAAATATAAATTAGCAAAAATAGTCAATCCAACAAGGAATAAATAGAGGGATAATCATCGTGATCACATTTCCAGTTATAGTTCATAATAAAGTTTATGTCATATTTAAAACAACATTCATTATCATTTACATATAACAACATAATAATTTTATATTTGTTTATAAATTGAACAAAAAAATGGGAATTATTAAAAACATGTAATAATTAAGCCAAATGAATTTAGAAAGAGAAAAAATCTAATTTCATAAAATAAAATCCAAAATACCAGGCCACAGAGATATGATTAATGAAAGAAACAAATTGTATGATAACCCCTTAACCCCGAAAATAAAAATACCAATATTGAGGGGAGATATAAATAATAAAATAAATAAATATAAACCCATTACCCTAGTAAGAAAATTTTATACTAAGCACAAGGGAAGAGTATATACATACCATGTCGGATGAAATGAATAGATATTTAGAATGGGTGGATCATCAATGTTATAAGTGGCATAAAAAGTCATTGTTTATATGGATAAATAAGAGATTTTGAAGCTAGGAATGATTGTAATTCCATCATTTAATAAAATGGTTAGCAATTGAAATTCCCTAGGTCCATTACTTTCAAATAAGTTAACATCCTAAAGGGATTTATGTTCGTGAAGGGAAATATAGAGGGATTCACAACGTATAAATATAAACATATCCTATAATAAAAAGTAAAAGCTCCAAAATATCATGCCTCAACAGAGATGAGAAATTCATGTCGATTTAGTTGGATCCAAACACCAATGAACACATAAAAACATTCCTCCAACTTCGCGTCGATCATCATCAAAAAATTCCTCATCACTAAATACAATCGATGTTGCAACTATACCAGGAATGAAAATATAAAAGAATTAAGTAAGATTCAATAAGAAACATAATATTTATAAAAAAATCATATTCATGGAATCAAGATGTTAAAAAAAATAGTGCAATTAGTATGGTCTAATGTGTGTTTGAGGAAAACAACACGATCCTCTCAGTCGTTTCCCATTAAAAAAACCTGTCAAATCACTCTTAATTCAATCTTATAGTGGAATAACCTAATATTATATATAATATTTTGTTATAATTTTTGAACTCTTAATGGAATTATGTGAATAATACTTTTATATAATGGAAAACAGAAATATCATTAAATATGGTAGGATAATTATTGATAACGACCCTTTCAATTGTAAAATATGATTCAATGAAAAACGAATATCTCAGCTTCCAAAGAAAATAAATTAGTCTTACATATTAAACAATTTCTCTTAGATATGAATAAGATATTATTATATATCATGAATTGTATATTTTATATCATTATTATTAAATTTTACATATTATGTTTTTAATTTTTGGTATAGGTAAATTAATGTGTGTTGTAACCTCTTGATCTAGGTTCCACACACCAGTGCCTCGAGCTGGTTGGTTACATGACCTCAAGCATGCCTTCCCATATTCCTGAGGCTATAGACTAGAAGAGAGGATATAATATTACTCTTTGGGAGACTATACCCACTTCTATTAGATCAATACACTTGTGTTAATAAATACCAATATCATAATAACATATAACTATGAACTATATCTGTATCTCCTGATAAAGAAAACTGGAAATACAATACCAAAACTAAAGCATAAAATATTCAATGTCAATATACATGTGAGATGTCTAAAATCAAACCCAAATAAGAAACTATCAACTCCCCAAGTGGGTCCAAAACCATATTTGGTACCCACATGCAAGTTCCATCCCAACTCAACCTTATCTCTCACGGCGTTTTCCCTAAAGAAGTCCAGAAAACACAAAGTATATTTGTTATTGACCATCCAACCTAAGTGGGATGTGAGTACAACATTGTAGGCCCCCTCCAATGATTTCTAAAACAATATCCAAACATAATAAAGTAAATTTAGTTTTGATAATTAAAATAATTACAATGCATAATTAAACAGTTATCACATTGTCAATTAATCATTATTTAACAACATAACTGCTAGGTTCTCCTAGACACCTATGATTAAATCACAAATTTAGCTCATGAATGAGACTAAAGTATTCCCAAGTGATATTATGTCTCAAAATTCTATTTTTACCATCATTTAATTCATACTTGAATATTTATGTTACCATTCACACATTACACAATTTAATGACCTTGTTCCCATTCTTTAATTGACCACTAAATGATCATGTTACCATTAAAAGCACATATATTATATTGACCATGTAACCAACATTTAATTTAGAACTAAATGATCTTGTAACCAATCATACCACATTCACTATAATGACCATGTAATCATTGTTTAATTCACAACTAAATGACCATGTTACCATTAATCACATAATAAATTCAATAATAAATTTTCCAAATCCATTATATTAACAATTCCAAAATTATTTAAATATAATAATTCCCTCTATTGACTCAATAATTAACAAATAACATACACCCCTATAATTAATTCATCAATTTATTTACTATGTCAACCAATTATTTAATTAATTGATTAATTAATCAATATCCAGAACTCAAAATTCCCTAATTAAATCAATGATTAATTATCTAAAATCAACAATCTATATATATCCAAACTAGTTATACAATTAATTAGCATCAAGTCAACAATCTATATTTCTCATAATTAAGTCTTAAATCAAATATCTCCAAATCCATAATACAAAAAATCCCCAGTTTATACATCTTCAATTAATTTATTATCCAAATTAATTATTTTAATAGAGAACAAAATTTCTAAATATCTAGTATCGATCCAACAATTAAATAAACATAATTTCAATCAAGACTGTGGTATTTGAATTATAGACCACCTACCTCACATCATTAATAAGATATTTCCCAACAAAAATCTCCCAAATTTGAGCAGCAAAAAGTTTTAGAATGGAATATGTATCTAAAACCCTAAATCAATATTAAATGAGTCATGTTTTTTATATTCAAGAACTAGATCTATAGTCCTAGATCAAGATATACATGATGATATCTCTATCTAAAAAACATATAATAATAACTCCTTTTAATGATGGGATAAGATAGAAAAATGAATCAGAAAACATGCGGATAGAATTCTTATACTATTAGGGGTTCAAATCATCGATATGAGGTTCAAATTGAAATGATCAAAAGTAAGGCAGGTTTGAAATTTGTTGGGGAGACTTCAAAATCATGAAATACCATTTAGGGTTGAATGAGGATCGATTTGGGATTAATTAGGGGGTCTCATTATTTAAAATAATAATTTTAGGGTTAACATATATCCCATGATTGGTATTCTGGGAAGAGGCACATGGTTTTCTATAACTTTGAACATAAACCATACACCTCTTTTATAGAGGTTCATGGTTACTCCTAATAGGGTTCACTATAGAAAAATCATGCTCCAACCATGTAAATCCCTAATATCAAGGATTTCATGGTTTGTAGGTCTAGGGTGTGTGGTTTTCCCTAATCATGAACCAACCATGAACTATCCTCTTTGCTTCAATTTTTCTAAAATTTCTCCCAAATATACCCTAAGGTTAATCCCAAACAAAATGTTCTCAAAATTAAACAAAAGAGTTCATATATAAAGACTAATAAGACTCGAAAAAAAATTAGGATCTTACAATCACCCCCTTTGCAATAGCTTATCCTCGAGTTGTAATCCAAAGCATCTCTAAGATTCTGAGTAAAAAAGATCAGACCAATGAGGCTAACTATCTTCTTCCCTTTCCCATTTTTCCTCCTACAAACACCCATATTCCCACAATACATGAACTATCAACACGGTCTTTCCCCACAATAAATTCTCATTGCAATCCAACAAACATATCTTATTATCCTCAAAGGATTAATCTAAACCTTTCTCAACATCATCCACATAAATCACATCATAATGGTTTGGGTGATTCCCCAATATTTTTGACACATAGACAATGTCATCCATAGAACTGTATTTCTATGAAAGATCCAAATAGTAATCTACCCACCCGATTCTCTCTATAATTAATAATTTTCCAATGAACCAGGGTAATAACATTCACTATTTCCATAGCCTACGATGACCCAAACTGGGAAACACCTAATGGAATACTTGATCACCCTCTACAAACCCTAGGGTTCATCAATATCCATCTGAAAAAAAATTCTATCTACTTTGATCCCTAGCCATACATTTCAAAATAAGTTGTACCTTATCTGATGTCACCAACACGAGACTTGGTCGCAACCACTCTGACTCACCTACCTCCATCTAGCATAAAGGTGATCTTCATAGCCTAACATAAAGTGCCTTGTATGGTTCTGTCTATATTCTTTCCTAAAACCATTTGTTATATGAAAAATACACTAAATTCAAGCACTTATTTCAAGAACCAACAATGTCAAGAAAAAAGGCCTCATAATATCTTCATGAACCTATAGAGTATGATCTGAACGCCCATATTTTTATGGGTGGAAATCCATACTCAACAAAACCTGTTTACCAAGCACCTTCTGTAATCCCATCCAGAAGCTCAAAGTAAAATCTGAGTCATAGTTTGAAACAATAGTCTATGGCATCCCAGGAAAATAGATCATCTGTGAATATATATATCTCCCACTTGATACATTGGTAAAGTCTATAATATATGAAATAATTTCACTACCTTCATTATTCTACCCACAATAAATGAGATAGAATCATTCATCCAATGGATACATGAGAGACCCACCACAAATTCCATCACCACCTCATCCCACATCCACTTCAGAATGGGCAATGTCTGTTGTAAGTCACTTGGGAGTTGATGATTCACCTTCACCTACTGACAGGTTTAGAATTGTGTCATGAACAATGGTTTCTCCCTTTTCATTCCTAGACAATAAAACTATCATCAGAGGTCATGATAAATTTCGGCACACCTAGATGACCCTCCCACTTAGAGACATGAAACACACACATTAGCTACTCCCTCATTCTGATAGTAATAAAACCTGATTCCTGATGTAGATGATCTATTCCTCATCTATACTTCAATACAATTGTGTATCCCCACACTGAAGGCTTTTCCTAAAGGTTAACCATTCCGAATCCTCACACAATCTTTACCCGATATCTCTCACAAGTGTATACTCTGCTGAAAATGATACCATATTCATCTTTTCCTAACTCTCCTAAACCACAACAGGCATCTCAAACAAGAAGGTAATTGTATTCCACTCAGCACTAGACTCATGAACTGCCTAACTCCGAGTTTTTCTTCTCAAAGCATCAATAACATTGTTCCCCTTTTCAGGCATATATTCTTTCTCAAAATCAAATGTATACATAAAATCTACCCATCTCCACTATGGGAGATTCATATCTACATGAAAAAATATGGAATTTAATCTCTTGTGATTTGTAAATAAAGTTAAATTTTCTCCCAAAATATTGTTCCTCGATTAATTCAAGGTATAAGAAACTGCTGCCAACTCGAGGTCTTGGGTTGGGTAATTCCTGTCCTGAGGCCTCAACTGTGGAGACTCATACACCAAGAATCGATCTCCTTGAATCAACACTACACCAATTCTAATCCTAAAAACATCACAATATACGATGTAATAATCACCTATCTCAGGTAGGATCATGATTGGTGCTCATGAAAAATGCTTCTTCCTACTCTAGAAGGAATTCTATCATGCTTCTTACCATTCAAACTCTATTCACCTTTTGGTCAATCTTGAATGTGGTGTTGAAAATATAGGAAAATTCAAGGTTGAACAACCGGTAATATCAAGATAGTCCCAGAAATATTTGGATATCGAACAAGTTCCTAGGATGTTCCCAAGAATCCACTACCTATACCTTCTTTGTATATACTAACAGACCTTATTCGTACATGATGTGACATAAAAAGTGTACATGAATAATAAAAAACTAGAACTTAGATAGCTTGGTGAATAGATGATGATCACTTAGTGAACTCAAGATTATGTAAAGATGCAGGGAATGATTTCACGAGTCTTGGAGTACACCAAGATTTTTTCCACAAACACCACCATAAATTGATCCAGGTATAGATGGAATATCCTATTCATCACAGATTTAAACAATGATGATTCATTTTTCAACACAAACATAATTACGATGAACTCATATAGGTTGTACCTACTTTTAAAATTAGTTATACATATATTAGAAATTTGAACTCTCAAATGATAATACCCCAATCTCATGTTAATCATTGAGAATACACAATCTCCCCTCAACTGGTCAAACTAATCATTGTTAGGAGGAAGAGGATATTGTTTAATCAATTTCTGCTAGTTAAGCATCTGATTATCAAAAACTAATCGCAAGCTCTCATCAATCATCATTGAAAACAACAGAGGTGAACACAACAACTATGTACTCAGATGGATAAATTCCCTCTCCTCTGACTCCTCCAGGTTGGTCTTTAGCTTTTGAAGATCAATTTGTGTCATTATATATGGTGGAATGGAAACTGGATCTACCCCCAACTGATATTGATGGCGAATTCCACATCTCTATTATGTGGAAAACCTAATAATTATTCGAGAAAAACATCCTAAAATTGAACCACTACAGGATCAAGGACATCATTCTCTACAACCCCATCATCATGTAATGGGCTGGAAACCTGGGTTTTGTGTTATCCTTGTTTTTGAGTAATTGGAAATGATCGGCCTACCTAGATATCCAAATCTCCGTAGTGAATTTTGTTGTGACCTGTAGTAGAATTAGAAGTCACTCTGATATGGTAACAATCAATATGGGCCAGGTATCCTACTAAAAAGTCCATAAACAACATTAGTTCAAAGAATGACATGTCTAGGATTCATAGATCCCACATAAAATGATACTCGCTGACTTTGAGAGAACACCCCTTGCACTAATAGATGTCTCTATACGACAATATGAATGGTGTATCTATAGACATTAATCCACTCATGAACTCCACCACCAAGATCAATCCATTCACAAGTTTTTCAAAAATAAAGGAATGAGAGAAACTAGTATCAAATAAGGAAATAGATAATGTATAGGCTATAATAATACTACCTCTCACTATATATGGTCAAGCTTCGCTATCCAAATGTGTAGGCTATATAACATTTAATTGTCTAGCCCCTATTACTGTTGATTTAGTTTTACTCAAATGTGTTTCACAACTCTGCTGATATAGTCACTCTTTCCCTGAATATCCACATCCACTTCCTCTAACTCCTCTTCTAGTAGAACCCCAACTGCAATGTTGATATATTTTGGAAGATCCCATTCCCACAAATTGATCCTATCTAGTCTCATCCTCACTACTTGTCTGTCTCCAGTTTCTAAAAATCATATGTTTATGTCCCATCATGTTGCAATTCCATAAATAAACTAGTGGTTGGGGTAACTGTCTATTGAAGTGTCTCGACCTACCACAGTAGTGAAAAATTACATAGGCAAGGTCTTTTGAAAGTAGCCCTCGGTCAGGGTACTTTATTTACCATTTCCCAGATAGGCTCTATTTTAGTGATACTTCCTACTCTCAGAAGATGTACCTCTTGATCATCCAACTAGAACCACCTATCCTTTATTGGAAGCCTCCTTCGGGTTACCATAACCTATGAGAGCCAAACCCACGACATCAACAAATGTATTCTACCAAAATTTCAACATGGGACTTAATATTTCATTTAATACCATCATTAAAACATCTCACCATAGCTGTCTCATCCACTAACAATGTTGGAGAAGAGTGTCGCAAATATTTAAATTGTTCAGAATAGTCCTTCACAGAAATATATCCCTGAGTCAACCTCATAAACTCAGTAGCTCTCTCCTGCCTGATTATCTCTGGAAAGAATTTTTCCAAGAACCACTACAAAAAGTAATTCCATAACATAACATCATTCAGTCTAGTATGAGCTTAAATATCCCACTAGTGCTTTAATAATCCTCGTAGTATTTATTTCGACAACTTGACCCTCATCTATATAGGATTCTATAAGTAGTCCAGTATTTTCTTGATAGACTCAACATAGAACTCAGTTCCATCAGGTCCACACTCTCCAGTAAAAATAAGCAAGTTAACGAACTAGATCTCCCTCATCAAATCAATCATACTCTTCACAAACCACCCTCGGTATCTTCCCATGAATTATATGAAGTGATAAAAGTTCAATCGGAACAACTCCACAACCTCATCACCTGGCACAATCGGTGCCTCAGGTTCTATCACTGGGGGATCATTCCTATCCATGTTCTCTAGTCATCCTCTCAATAAGAATCATCATAGAGGCATAATCTCTACAATTCCAAACATGCACCTTAATTCACATATCAAAAAACCAACACGTTAATGTAAGAGGGAAGCACAATAATACACAATAATTATTTTCCCAAACACTCACTACATGGTAAAAAACGAGGTGTTATCACTACCCTTAACCATACAACGTAGGTCCTGGTTAAATAGGGTAAACACATTCTCATTATTCAAGTTTCTCATTTATACACCAATTTATTATCATCTTATATCATTTTAAAATCAATATTAATTACATTTTAGAAAGAAAATTCATTTAAATTTCACAATAAATTAAAAAAAACTCATGTTAAACATCCTATCCATAACAATTTTCTCATGAATACCTAAGATTATACATGTCACAATAACCCTGATTTCATTGAATGGTCCATGTAAAAATAATTCTCATGCCATGTCAATCCATGATTTAATTCTCAAAACATATCAGAAATAATAATCACATCACACCATAAGAGCATCATAGGAGGTGAAATAATATTACTATAACAAAAAATAGAAGACACACCCATCCCACCATAGGTACCTGGTTCTCCCCCATAAAGGGGTAGCTTCACCCATGATTGAACTCATAATCATGGATCAAATCTTCTAAGTCTCTTATCTACCTTCTCCAAATATTAATACAAAATAAAAATAAAATAAAATCTCTTCTAATATGACTTTTTAATGTCCGGATGCAGGAACCACCCACTAGTTCCTTGATCCAATTAGTTAGATGGCCCCAAGCATTCCTCCCAACTCATTAGAGACTAAAGACTAATAGAGAGGGTCTAATATCAGTCATGGTGATAATATGCCCTATTTTATCAGATTAATACACTGGATGAAACAAAATATCAATAGAAAAATAACATAAAACCATGAACTATAATAATATCTCAGGATAAATAAAATAAGAAATATTATTCCAAAATTGAAGAAGAAAATATTATTTTTCAATGTATATGTCAAGTGTCCAAAAAAGAAACCCAATGTAAGAAACTAACGACTCCCCAAGTGGGTCCCTAACCACATTCGATACCCTCATCCAAGCTCTATCCCAACTCATCCATATATCTCATCGCAATTTCCATAAACATGTCCAGAAAACACAAAGTTCATTTTGGTACCGATCAGGAAGCCCTAGAAGAGTTTGAGTAAATAGTCAATAGAAATTTTATGCATTTGTATAAAGAGAATAATTACAATGAATAAGTAAACAGTTATCACATTATCAATTAATATTAATTTAACCGCACAAAACATAGGCTCTTGTGGACATCCCATCCTAAGTCCCTACATCATCTCATGCCATAGATTGATGTATTCCCAAATGATATTTTGTCTCAAAATACCATTTTTACTATTATTTAATTCATTCTTTAATTCCCATATTACCATACAAACATTACACAATAAAATAAATATGTTCCCATTCTTTAATTCACAACTAGATGAACATGTAACCATTTATACAACATACTTTAGAATAACCATGTTACCATTATTTAATTAGCAAATAAATGATCATGTTACCATTCATACCAAATTAATTTCAATGACCATGTTACCATTCTTTATTTCACAATAAAATTACCTTGTTACCATTTATCCTGTAAATAATTCCAAAATTAATTATCAACATACATTTAATTAGTAATTAATTAATTAGTTAAACATAATAATTACATTAGTTTACTCAAAAATTAACTAATCACATGAACCCCCTTAATTAATTCCCCAATTTATTAATTGCGATAACCCATTAATTAATTCATAAATTAATTAATCAATATCCTCAACTCAAAATCCCATAATTAATTCCATAATTAATTATCTAAAATATACACTTTATATACTATTCATTAACTGTACAATTAACTATCACTAAATCAACAATATATCGATTTATATTTAATTATACAACCAAATATTTCCAAATCCATAATCCCAAAAATTTCTAATTTACATCTCCTAAAAAATTAATTTATTAAATTAATTAATTTAATCAAGAACATAATTTCTAAATATATAGTTTCTATCCAACAATTACATAGAATTTAAATCATACATATGGGATTTTACTTATATAAAACCTTCCTCAATTAATTGATGAGATATTACCTAACATAAATCCCAAAAATTTGAGTGGCACAATGATATTGAATGAGATCTAGATCAATGAACCTAAATCATGATTAAACGAATCAATATCTCTCTAATATAGAACTAGATATACAATGATATATCATGATCAAAAAAACCAGATATATATCTCAACAACATATAATAATAACTCCCTTCAAGGATTTGAGAATAAAGGATAATGTATGGGAAACCAATGGGATAATATTCTCCTAATTGGAGGGGTGAAGATCATCTATCCGAGCTTTGAATCGTGAAGAAAAGAGGTTATTAAGGCTTGGAATTCATCTATGAGGCTCTAAAATAGTTAAATATGGAATATGGTTGAATGGTGATTGATTCGGGATCAAATATGGGGTTCATGTAATTTAAAAAACCAATTTTTGGGTCTATATAAATCTCGTACATAGTTTTTTGGGCAAAGACGCATGATTTTCTCAAACTGTGTGCCAAAAGAGTGTACTTAAAAGGTGCAACTCATTTATAAGGGGGCACAATTACTCCTAATAGGGTGTACGGTTTGAAAAACCAAGTTCCAACTATACAAATCACCACTATTTTGGGTTTCACAGTTTTCTGGGATGAGGTCCATGGTTTTCTCAAACCATACGCCAACAGTGAATTTCACTATTTCCTTAATTTTTTTCTCAAAATTCACCAACACACCCTAAGGTAAATCTCAAAAAAAAGTACTGAAAACAAACAAAATTATACGTAAAAAATCTGAATACAACTCTAGAAAATGATGGTATCTTATATGTATCATAGTGAAACTCATATATAGTGAAAACATCAGAAAGAATGGAGATTATATTTGATATGTAAGGGAAACTAAATGATTTTTAAGGGTAATTTTCATGGTCAAATATATATATAAGGGTCATGATATGTGTTATGTAAAGCTCATTCCCATGATAAAGGTGTTATGTAAAGATCATTATGTGTGATATTTAATGGCAATTTCTATGACTCTTACACATGGGTAACCCCATACATAAGGGTATTTTACTTTCATGTAAAAATGATACATAAGGTCAACCTAACTATTTGTTTTTTTCATTCAATAGATAATTCATCTTATATGTCATAAAATTTGATAGAATCCAAAAATCATAATAATTAAAATTTTGGAAAAAATTTTCCTCATCTGGCCACCTCTCTAGCTTAAAATCGTCCTTATTTTTCTCCAAACTTCCACGAACAACCTTAGACCCCTACATCACCGAAAAAATGAAAAATTAATGGTATAATAAATTTTAGGATCTTCTAATAGATATATATAAACTGTTTCAATCCATTAGTAATCAATGTAAACCCTAATGAAAAGAGAAATTAACCCATGAAAAGGATATTGAAACCCATGAATTCACATTGAATTACCTAGAAATAATTATCATCCACAAGAATTAAGTACAAATCCAAATAAAAAAGATGACGTCTTAATATCCATGGGAGGATAACTATCAAATAGAACAAATTCACTAACATAAATCTTTAGAGAAGTGTTAAGAAATGATAAAAACTTTCTTTGAAAATTACAAATTCCGAAAATCTCACAACCAAGTGAAATAACTATTAATGAATAACATATCATTCTAAAAAAACCCAAAAAACACCAACCACCCGAACAGCAGTGACTAATCCTTACCCCCAATCGTCTTTTAAATAAACACCCCAATAAAAAAATTTATGGGATTATTATTTTCATTATAAAATGTTTTGGGAGGAGAAATCATTTAATTAAGAATTTAAACATAAGTCTACAAACACCTATATAAGTGTCTAAATTCTATTATAGAGGATTAAATGAAAGGGTTCACATCTTCCTAGAACATACCCCACATTCAAATGTATAGCTCACACTCAAAAAATGACTACAAGTCATGCAAGTCTATGGGTAATTCATAAATATGATGCCTCAAACAAATAAATCATAAGAAGATCAACTCACTCAAAATAATAAATATCTAACTACTCCAAACAAGGGCTCAAATCCATCCTCAAACACTATAAGATCATCCTAATCTAAACTTTTGTAGTAAATGAGACTAGAAATGAAAAAATATTCAGTATAACATCTCTAAAAACTCAAGAAGACTCCTTTTTGTGTCCTTCTCCCAGTGAATGGCCTTTATCCATGATATATCCCCAATCTATGACCTCTTTCAATGAATTCAGATAAAATTTGACAATATATCATTTCATTTATAACATTAATATGTAATCCAAATGATACATATGATCTTATTAATTAGTGAGAAAACACAGTAACTAAGAAATTTTTTTTATAATAACAATCACAAAGATGTACACACTATAACTGCTCTATTAGATCTTATTAAGATCCATTATAAGATGTTCCTTCTATACATGAGAAATAAAATTATTTTGGATGATTTCAAGAACATATACCCAAGAATCACATTCAGGATTACATTATTCACCTTCTAACATTTATGATCCACATTTTTAAATAATCCAATCGATAAAATAACCTCGAATCAATCTAGAGTCCTTGGTAACTTGATTGAAATTTGATATCATTTGACTATTTATTAGTCTCATAGATGTATTCTCCCCTGAGGAAATTCAATTCAACATTTTCATGAGCATGCCAAGTCTACCTAGGACCCTTCCACTGAATCCATTCCATAAACACACTAGAGTCTTTTTCCTGATCACCCCAACTAGCTATAAGTTACAAGGAATGAGATAGGTACCACGTCGGAACGATGTCACCCAAAACAATTAATAATATAAATCAAGAAATGGAATTAAACCCTAATTCTAACATGGCACATCATTGTACTAGAAAAACATGCATAATTATAATATTAATTTTAAATAATATATTAACTGAATGATCCCCAAATAAAAAAAATCAAGAGATTTACTAAAAACTAAAAAACCACGAAAAATAGCTATAAAAACAATAACAGAAAAATGATACCAAATACCTGACTGAGATATTCCTATGGAATTTTAGTTAAAATCTATCCAAATAATCAAATACATTCTAAGAAAAGTATAGGCAATGGATTCCATAAAAAGTAACTCCTCGATACTGAAATTTGAACCTACAAACCCACCCTGTCTTGAGACACGACATGGTGTAATTAGTGTGTGAGATAGCAACAAAATAGTATTTCACTAATGAGTATATAATTTTACCTTTCCAAAGCATACATAAAATACTTGTATGAAATATGATCTATTAAAATAGTTTTTTGTAACCCTTTAAAAAGAAAACACGCAAGCATTACTAACTTCTCCAATTTTTTAAAAATTATAGTTAAATAATAATACAAAAATATTCTTATAGAACAAAATTTAAAAATTTACTCTAGAAAAGTATTTCCTAATAAATTTTATAAAATTATATTAAAAGAAACTTGAAAACAAAATAATAATAAATATCATAAGTTAATCTAGGAAAACATAAATGCGGTGGAAATAGGTAACTAATTGAACCAGCGAAATCGATCATAAAGAAGTATAATATATCATTAAATAACTATGAAAATATTAATTTTCAATCAATAAGGTATGAAAATCATGATGAATTATAATATGTTTAAAAAATACCAAAAATGGTAACCATGTATTTTAATAAATAAATAAAATTAATGTTTATATAATGATGGGAAGCTTATAATCATCTAGTGACACAATACTAGACGTACATGGGTGGAACCATCTGTCAACTTATGAATGCACTCATTGTCTAAGACCTCTATAATTTTCTCGCATAGAATCACTGGTGGTACTATCCCATGGAATCATATTCCATATGATATCTAGTCAATCACATCAGTACTATATAGTTATCATCTCTCAAACCATGTCTAAGAGAATAAGATCTCAGTTATCTTAATGAATATAGAAATGTTAGGTGTGGTATGATTTCAAAATCACATAACAACTATGGATTAACATAAGATAATTATTTTTTATCATCTCAACTCCCTAAACCCATTAATGTGAATACACTATTACATAAATATAATATCATTATAAAAAACATCATGGAAAAGTGGGGATTTTCAAATAGGGTAAACCACATTTATAAAAAAACCATTTATCAGTGGTTCTAACCATGCCTTTTTATTTTGGAACTTGTAACAACCATTCATGAACATCCTTAGAATCTATCTCCTAGTTGACATTATTTTAAAAACTATTTTTTAGGGTACCAAATGTGTCTTCATAATACATTTTAGGAAACCCACTTGAGATCTATTTTAAAATTCCATTTGAAAATAACAGTTCAATTTTTTTTCAAACCCCTTTTAAATTATAAGAAATTAAATTTTATTAAAATAATTTAATACATTATTTTTATATATATAAATATACATTTTCTGAGGATCGAGGAAAAAAAATTGAAATTTATAAACATGAATCACCTATGGAGAAAAAGTAAACATATAACGGACATCCATTTAATCCAAAAATAACAAATTAAAAATCAAATAGCACCTCATTCTCAAAAAACAATTCAAATCAAATCACTTAAGAATCTAAATAATCACTTAATTATATCAACTATCGAATAAATATTAATGAAATTTATATTTCATTATCTAAATATAAGATATTCAATCACCATATCCCACGAAAATGTAAAATTTTAGGGAAATAGATTTAATACCATTTGTATAATATGACATGTTATGAAAAAAAATTCATTAAAATAACAACATTAATTTTTGAACTCAGAAGTTGGGTTGTTAATCCACCACTATGATAATGTCAATTAATGATTTAATATTTATAAACTACATCCTTATAGTGAAAATAAAAAAATAGATTTAATTAAACATAAACATAGTACGTCATCCCCTATAAAATCAAACATAGGTCTAACCTTCTAATTATCAAGACAAACCAACCACCTCTGACGATGTATGAATCCGATCAGTATTAAAGGAGATATTGGGAACATATTGAAATGGAATTAAATATAAGGAGAGATGTAGGTGAGAGAGATAAGAGAGTGGTGATAAGGAAATATGTACCACTATGATAAACTACGATCGACTCCCCCTTTCTCCAATATGTGTTTTTTTTATTTTGTTTTTTTTCCTTTTTAACCATTGTACCCTTTTTCTATTACTTTTCTTTCCATTCTCTATCTATTGTTCATAAAATATGAAATCTCTCACCCATATTTTTTTTTATTTTCTAAATAAATTTTATCTGATTTTTTTAATTTACCATAAATTATTTTCTCCAATGTTTCACACACTACATTATGGAACTCCACATTCCCTATACATCACCCACAACCCATTCCATCAATTTAGGCATTTTTTTCTTATAAAATATTATTTTATTAAACAAAAATTATTAATTATTAAATAATAATAATAATAAATAAAATAAAACTATTAGTAATATTACTTAATTAATAATAAAAATTAAAACCTCATATTTTCAAATATATATGTATATATATATATACATGAATTATGTTATCAATTAATTTTTTCCAACACAAATAATAATATCAACATTATTAGTTTTCATCATCCAAAATATATTCAAGTAGAAAAAATAGTTTGGCCACATTAAAATATAGAAATATTCATTTAATTTCAATGAAACCACATTATTTATTTTAGAATAAAATTATTAAACCAAAAAATTTTAATTTATACAGACAATATGTTACAATCCTTCCACCATAAATTCAATTGTGCTTTATCCCACTATTTTTTTTATTCCCTCATGAAATGTCTAAATAATGTTTTAATGGAATATATTTGATTTAAAATCAAACAACCTATTTATCCTTTCTTATATGAGTCATATTAATACCACAGATAATATTAAATCATCTAAGGGAATACTTCCACTATCTAAACATACTCATCATGGAATTAATTCCTTTCCACATCATCACCCCAACATCAATAAGCCATATATCTTTTTAGAAAATATCTTTCACAAAATATTCATTTCTATGCATTAGATTCATTAACAACATATAATAATATTGAAATAATAATAGGGATATTAATAATTCATTTCAAACCGAATTACCAATGAATATTTAATGAATTAATAGTTTAACTAAAGAGGCATCTTTAAGGTAGCAAGTCATCCACAAATAACTAATCAAGAAAATTATTACCCAATTAAAAGAAATATTTCATTGGTTGTATAGATGTAATATTCATATCCAATTATATAATAATTACCACATGATTATATTACTCATATCATATTACTTTCCCCTTAAACATTTTCTAATAACATCATAACATGCATCTTTAAACGACAAAGGATTATATAATTATTTGGTTTTATGATTTATATTTGAATTAGACATGGATTTATTATTAATTTATATAACAATAACATAAACACATCACACTAAATCATGGAATAAAAAATTATCAATATTTCATATATCTTAAAATTCATTCATTACATCAAGAAATTTTATAATTGTTCAACATTTCAATTGCATCTACATTATATGTAACAGGAATTCATAACTATATAAATTATTTAGTTTATAAAAATATTATTTAAAAAAAATTTAATACATTAAAATATAAAAATAATGGGATTAAATTATCATGTGTCCTGGTATTCCATAAAAAGAAACATTAGAATATAAAATAGGGTAATTTAATATTTCAAAAATATCTAATATTAATAAATAATCCAGAAAGGTAATTCATAATAAAAAATTATTCTATAAAAAGGGATACATAGAAATAATTTTCTTTTAGAAATAAACCATATTCAATGGAAACATATTAGGTTATTACTTATATTAATTTAAAACAAGACCATTAATTCCGAATATGATCCAATATTCTTATTAATTAACATGTATTAAAATTTTAAAACAATAAGCTAAACATGGAATATAATGGATATATAAGGATCCCTAAATACACTAATTAAATATTGATTCTAAATTTTAATTTAAATATAACTTATGATACTGATTCGTGACCATTTATTAATTTGTATACCCAACAATTTTTTAATTTCCCACCTAATTACTCATTGTATACCATTAAAGTCATTTCTTTAGATCATATGGGGCCCTAAATATGTATTAACTAAAAGGACTACCCTGTATATATCACATGATATTCCTCGATAGAATAGTTTCCCTCCAAAACCCATGTAATTATCTCTTGTTCCATACATAAATCTCAATATTACATCTTAACTAAATTATTTTATACCAATTTTTTATAAACCTCCCTTATTGAAACATACTTGGGTCAGTGGTGTATCTAATTTTGACCATCGATGTTAGAATCCACTTGGGCATTAGGTTGTGATATGTATTGAGGGTATCTTCCACACATATAAAAGGAATCACCATCATAATTACAAGGAATTAAAATAAAACCTCCAATCAATTCAATATAAATAAATTGAAGATTTATAATTTCCCATTCCCTAATCATAACAAAATAAAATACACACAATAAAAATTCCTAAAATATAATACCATCATCCTAAATTTCCAATTTATTTTGAAAAATAAAATTAATAAAAATATCCCTCAAACCATCCATTAAAACAACACAAGAACTCGTAGTGGGTATAACACATGATAATAATCTGTAGGATCATATTTAAAAACAATTCAACATCCTTGTACACAATATGTGGTGGGATATAAATTTGTGAGATGAACTAAACAACTGAAATATGTGAATCAAAAAAAGGTTATCGATAGGAAATCATGATGAAGGGGATAATATAGTATCCCATGGTATCAAAAACTCTTTTAGTAAGTGAATATTTTCCATATATCATCTCTGATTAAAATATCATAGCTATAAGTTATCAAGGTAAATATTATTATTTTATAATATGTAAAATATGCCATAGAATTTCCACTTCTCTAACCAGTTAGAATAGAGGACCTTCTTGCTTAGAATGGAATAAATCTAGTCGGAGAACCCCTCATTAACTAATCAAAATGTTGTGAATGAAATAATAACCATGTAATAACATAAATCCATTAAAAAACCTAATCAACATACTATAAATTCCAAACATTTTTATCTATACCCAAAACTATATCATATTCACCACATCATATTTATCTTTATGAAACATAGTATATGACCAATTATTACCCCTTTTCACATATAATTGATTCATATAATGAAAAAAAACTTATCAAATCAAAAATCACATCCACATAAGGTAATATCATTAGAGTTTTTGGTAAGAATTATTTAAGAACAATATAAATGATGATAAAATCATAATAGAAATTGTCACTAAATCACAAAATATATCACAACCAATTAAAAATTCATTATCAAATAGGATGTTATCATATTATCAATTACTCAATTTATTTTTTACATTACTCTTTCATATGAAATAAGTCATCCCATTATTATTAATCCTCTTAATAAACATTATTGAAATCACTACTGGAAAACTAACCTTTACCAACGGTTTGGAACCGTTGGTATAGGCCTCCAAACCGTTGGTATAGCATATACCAACGGTTTGGAGAACCGTAGGCAAGTAAGCCGTTGGGATAGGTCTATACCAACGGTTTTCCAAAAACCGTTGGTATAGACCTATACCAACGGTTTTGGAAACCGTTGGTATAGGTAATATGAAATCTATATCAATAGTAATGGAACCGTTGGTATATAAATTTCAAAAATAAAACACCCAGTAGGATTTGATCCCAGGACCTCTAGTTTATAACTCAAAGACTTAACCACTAACCTAACATGACTTTTGTTTACATAATTCCATAAAAATATATATGTATTGTTCTAATTATTTTAAATATTGATATATATAATGTTCTCCGTAGGATGATTCCAAAAAAAACACTAGACTTTTCCCAACGGTTCTCAAAACCGTTGGGAAAAGTCTAGTGTTTTTTCTGAAAAGTCTGGCCGTAGGTTGAATTGGGGAGGCCCTTTGCCAACGGTTTTGGCAAACCGTTGGGAAAGGGTAGCCTATCCCAACGGTTTGCCAAAACTGTTGGCAAAGGGCCTCCCCAATTCAACCTTTCCCAACGGTTTTCCAAAAACGTTGGGAAAGGTGGCCAAAATATGGGCTTTCCCAATGGTTTGGCCAAACCGTTGGGAATGGGTACCTATACCAACGGTTTGACAAACCGTTGGTATAAAAGCATTGCGAAAAATCATTTTTCCAGTAGTGAATTATTATTAATAATTTTAATCATTTATCACATTCATAATTTCATCCACAAGATTACAGTTACCAATTCATTTATAAATATTGAAACATGTAATGTAATAAAATCCATACTAATTTTTTTAATTATAAACATATTAAAAAAATTATCCTACATTCAAATTTACCCTTACATCATTTTTATAATAATGAATGTTTTTAGGTTTTATACTATCTAATTATTTTAATTCCATATCCATAAAGTTAATCTTATAATTGATCCGCATATTTATACCATCACATACACCTCAAGATCATCTCACCACTCCAAATATAATATATAAACTATGACTACAACTACAAAATTCTCCAAGACCATATAACCAATTAAATACCGAGATACCCTATATAGAATGTTTTTTAAAACCCATCTGTAATGACCTAGACATTTATTAATTAAATTTACTATTAATATAATTAAATGTATTATTATGTAAAATAGTTATATAAAACATATTAACTTCCCTGGTTTTCTGTTTTTGGATTTTAAAATACCGTTAATAATTGTGCCCATTGCTAATATAGCTGTTGAAAAGTGACCACATTATTTGAATAAATATAGGGCTTTAACAAATTCAATTTACTTAGAAAAAGTAAGTGATAGCCAAATCCAATAAAATTTCTCCATAAGAATCCATTTTTTGGATCTTGCAATGTAGGTAGCCTCACTAGGTTTCGATTTTGGCCATGACCAAGCCATGCTTCAACACGTTAAGATTGAATGGAACTGCCAATGGGAGATGTGGAAGTTAATAGAGATTACTACCCAAGTGATGTTATCTGAGCATTCCCAAGAGTATGTCACCATGTCACACCAAACCCTATGGCCTTATTCTGGTTTTTTAAGGTTTTATGTAACAAGACCATAGCTCTATGATTATGTTCATTATTTTTTGTACAGAATAAAGAATATACATTAATTTTATTGTTACTTTGTAAATAGTTTTTAAAGCACAAATAGTATTTTTAGTTAACATTCAATTTAAAAATCTATTTTGATGAATTAATGGATTTTTAAATAAAACAAGTTTTTAATAAAATAATATTACTAAATTTATTTTCATTAAACATAAATGACCGTTTAATTTTTATGAATACAATTGTAGTTTTTATTGAGGGTTGAAAGCTATTTTTTTCAAAACCCATGAATTTCTTATAAATGTCAGTTTTTATTTTAAAAGTAAAATTTAAAATATTTAACAAATTATTAAGATAAAATAAATATTATTTTTCGAATCAGTTCATCAAAATTATCCAACGGTGAATTTTTCACATTTTTTGGAGAGAGTCAATTTTTTGGGTAAAATTAAAGATTGTTTTAATAAATAATGTGTTTCACGACAACATAATGACCCAATATTGATGTAATAAAATACTATAAAAGGGATATTCGGCCAATATATTTTTTACATTTAAAATAATGAGATTTTAGATTTTTTTCGATTTATTTTACAATACCTATGTGGACACTCCAAGAGTTATAAAATATTTTATCTTTTTAAAATGATTTCCATGAGAGTGTAATTCACCCCCACATATGAAATACAAATAATTTAATAATTTCTGCCATTGGAATTATAAAATAATGTTTTCTACTTCACTTTTTCAAAAACCATGGGCAAAAACCATGGGTTGGCTTGTAGATTTGGTTAGTTTAATGTGTAATGTTCAAGACCTAAATAATAAAGAATTCCCTCTATTTTGATATATATACCCACCGAAGATCGCACTTATATTCATTCAAAACCCTTTTAGCACATCTAAAATCATCTCTCCTCTCTCCATAATCTGCCCAAGGTGCGTCAATCTCTAAATAATCCACTCTCAAGCCTCTCCCATGCCATTTGGATCACACTTCCAAGTAAGGGATTTTTCCCTTTCTCATTTTTGTCCAAGTTTCATTATATTGTTATACCATTGTATTATAAATTAAAAATGTGGGGGTATGATTTTGAACCTCCCCCATAAATCCCTAATTATGTGTGAATGATGAGATACCTATTTTATCTCATTAATGCCTCCCATTTACACCTATTATTGTGATGAAATTCTGTAAAGAATTTCTCACTCCTCATTTACATTCAAGATATTATTTTATATTATGCATCTAAATACCATTGCATATGTTGGTATATTATGATCTGTGACCCCATTACTATCCATTTAATTTATAAATTATTAGATACCCCTTTCTCTCTCATCAACCCATTTTACAATTTCTATTTCACGTCGTTATGATGTCGAAGCTACACCAAAATTTCCCATGTCAAAATCATCATGTTAGTGAATATCATACCCATTTCTCTATGAAGGTTATTCACCATTATCCACGTGTACTTGTTGATTGAGGACATCAATTTATGTATTCCAAATCTTTTATAGGTGGAATATATTATGTTTTTTAATGAATCCATGTTGTATAATCTATGTGGCACACTTATGCATGAAATGAAATGATTGAGAAGGGTGTGCCCTGATAGCGCTCCAGTGCATTGGGTAAAGAATAGTATCATGGTACGTCATGTGAAATAAGTGTTGAATCATTATAATTCTTTTGAAATGAGTGTTTACTCATTCTAATTGAAGTTTAATTATTTTTTAGTCATTATCCTTGTTCAATGAGACTTGTCTCATACTAATATCATATTGAATTTTGTTGTCACATTTCCATGTTAGGATAATCATGCTATATCTTGCCTTTATGTTAATTTTTCTCTTATTCTCCATTGATATTCCTATTACATAACATGTACTTAATCTTCATGTTATGCCTTGTTTACTCCCTTACTGGGCTTTATAGATCACCCTTTTTATGTATGTCCTCACATAATCCCATGCAAATGGAAAGTACAATGGAATGTTGTGGTCATGTAAAAGAAGTTTTCAGTAAAGATATTGTATTTTATATATTAATTTGTCGTGTGATGTTCCTAATTTCCCAAGAAACTATACCTCCCGATTCTCAAAGTTGTGTTAAGTGAAATTTTATTTAATTAATCATGTTTAAGTGAGTAATAAAGATCAGGGTTTTTATAGTTAGTATCAATGGATAGGTTTAGTAGTTTTAGTGATTTGGATTAGAAAACCCTAGTGAATGCCTTAGGGATAAAACTAAGTATAATACCAATATCATTAATTTCTTTTGAGTATAGAGTAAGTTGTTTATCAAGAAAATACATCCCCCTCTAGATACGAACAAGTAGAGGTGGCTCGGGTAGAAATGTATCTTGGGGTAAAACCTGAATACACAACTTTGAGATAGACTCGAACAGTAACTAGTACATGAAAACATTCCTTTCTACGCTCTTGTTTTGACAATATCGGTGGATATTATTTTTTAAATTCATAAGCTTAGTATGAACCATTATTAAGGGAATAAAAAAATGCATCTAAGTATATATGTTGGGAAGTAGATCGTAGAAAATATACATTGAAGCTTATAAATTCATAAGTTAAGGAAATAAATTTATTTTATAAGTTATCACTTTTTCATAGGATTCCCCTTTATTTTTTACCCCTAACGCTCATTTTATTCCTGCCAATGGAAGGTAATATGAGGACTCGATCAAACAACTGAGGAAAATATCAATGTTATGACTGTTCTAATGAGATTCCTATCTGATGGAAGCGGGGATCAGAAACTTTGTCATGAAACTCTCTTAGTTAACTCACGTTTTGAATAGAAGCATGGTTCAAAAGGAATGACCCACCCCCTCAAGATAGAACAATCCACAATCGAGAGCTTCATGAGATGAAGGCCTATTACTTTTAATGGATCTTCTGATCCCTCATTCGTCGAACAATGGACCAACTCCATTGAAATAATCATCTCAATCCTTCAATGTTTTGAACAAGAGAAGGTTCTTCTGGATTATTATCGTATGGAGGGTGAAGCAAGTCAACATTAGGAATTGATCAAAAATACAAAACCTGAGGATGATATTGAGGTGTTGGAAGGGAAGGATTTATGGAAAATGTTTTTCGATAAATATTTTACATGCACCCTCCAACATAAGATAGAAAGGGAATTCATTTCCCTCAAGTAAAAAAGACAATGAATCCATCAGAGCGAATGAGGAAAAATCTAAAGGCCTTCACAATATGCCTCCAACTTTGTCGTCACCCTCTAATACTAGGTTAACAACTTCTTTGGTGGGCTAAAACCTAGCCTATGGAAATCCATAGTTGTAGTACCCCTGGTTTTGAGTACATAAACCCTTTCCTCATATTTTTTTTAAATTGGTGTCTATAAAATAATGAGTTTCCATAAAATATATAGTTTATATAATATAGAGAGTTTCCATTAAGTTGGGTGTTTCTATAATGTTGGTTGTTTCCATAAAGTTGGTTGTTTCTATAAAGTGTGGTGTTTCCATAAAGCGGGATGTTTCCATAAAAAATGTTTTTCCATAAAAAGGGTAAATTTGAATTATGGGAGAGTTTTGGGAGTTTTATAAGGATTGATTTGACGAAATGGAATGTCACATGATCCATACACGGTTGGCCCAAACCCTGTGGTCAAACCTTGCATAGAGGTCAAATCTAGATCCTATTTTCTAGGAGCTTACTCGTTTTTTCTCAATATATTTCGTTTTGGATTCAAAATGCCCATATTTATAGATTACTCTACCTAGAAGGCTGGAGAACCCTCCCCACAGGAGTTGGAGCTACCCTAGAGCATTCCCTTGGTGAATTCGACTCTGATTTTTGAGGTATGTCACCATTCTTTTCAGATGTATCATGTTTTCTTAGATATTCTTAGATCTACATCTCTAATAGCCTTTATTTCTCATATATGAACCTATAATGGGAATATCTACGTTTTTGGATTCCAAATAATTTAATTTTGTGTCGTGATATTTCTAGGATAAGAGAAATAAGGCCGTTCTTGGAGAATTGACCCGCTTTCTTATGTGTTTTTCTTATATTGTCAAAGTTTCATCAAAAATATTCAAGGTAGGTGGCTTCTCTTTCAACTCCTCTTGATAGAATTGTTTGGCATAGATTCAAATTGGTTTATTGATTGTTAAATTCATGGAAAAATCATCATTTGTGATGATTTATGGTTTTTGATAAATTGCGTGATCTTGGTGAATAGTTGTGCAAAAGGGGGTTTAGTTTCATGAATTTAAAATGATGATTTTGAATTATGGATTTTCTAGAATTTATAAATGGTTTATGGAAAATATATTTTCAATAAAAATGGGTTTTAACAAAAAAATGGAGTTTTATTGAAATGGATTGTAATTAAAATGGTTTGGAATTGAAATGGTTTTAATGGAAATGGTTATTAATGAAAAGGTGTTTTTAATGAAAGGGTTCTTTTGGCATGATTGTTGGGAGTATGTGGTGTATGTTCATGTTTCATATATGGGGATTGGTTGAAATATGACATTGTACTCAGGGCCAAAGGATTAATGGCACCTGGGAGTTTCATACATGGGGTTAGTTTTAAATATGACCTTGTTCTCAGTGCCAAAGGATGAATGGACCATGGGAAACAATTACCTTTTCATGACATGGTAGATTGATGAGAAACTGTTCTTGATTATGGAACTGTCATAACGTAGCATGCATGGTTGGTTTCATGGGTTTGAGGAATGGTGGGGTATACCGATAAAGGGATATTTTGGAATGGTTGTAAAGATTGTTTAGTTATTTTCTGGAAAAATTACTTGATGGAAAAAATTGGTCTCAATTGTACTTGTATGCAATGATAATTAATGGTTTTGGAAACCTTTTATATTTAGTTATAAGTTGTTTTTGAGAAATATTTTTATATAAATTGTTTTATATAATTGTTTCTAACTCTTTATCATAGTGGCGGGAGTAGGGAAGTCATTGGAAAAAACCTACAATGTTTTATACACACCCCTACTTTGGAACTATGGTGCTTTTGTAGATGTTGTCTTCTGGGAAAAGGGTAAAGGTAATGTTTCACATGTGTTTAGCACTACCTCGTGATGTTTGGGATGTTCAGATATTTTGGATGTTGGAGCTTGTGGAGCATGGAGTCTTGAGAGTTTCTTGTTTTGTTTTTACACTGTGTACTATGATACATGGTTATTCTTATATTGTTTCTTACTTTGATGTGGTTTTGAGATACATGAAGTTTTTGAGTTGTATTTCATTTTTCCATGCATCATATAGTGAATTTTGGTTGTGTTTGGTAGGTTTATGGGTTTATTTCATAAAGGTTAAATCATCCCCCACTTTTATTTGACACCCTTCGACATTTATTTTCATCCTTTGGTGTCTTGGGGATGTCACTTAAGGCATAGTAATGACTCGTCGTACTCTCTATGCAATGAGAGTTTACAGGTCATTACAAATGGTATCATCTTGTTCGGTCCTTTCATAACAAGTAGTCATTGATGTTCTTAGTTTGGAGATGAAATCACTTCTTGTATATTCCTTTGGTGGGAATCATAGAAAGGGGTAGGATTGTTGAACTTGAAATGTAGAGCGTAAAAGTATGTAGCTAACCCTTTTATGTTGAACTTCAAGTTACCAGGGAGTTGTGTATGTAGGTTTTGGGAGACACTTCTAGGATTTTTAAATCTAATTGTCACGGGTTTAGCCAATGAGACGAGCATTATATACATTGTTGAGGAATGACTTCCCACTAAGAGTGCATACATCATTTCGAGGAATGATTCATGTTGTGAAAAAATTGTTAATTTTTTAGAAAGTATGAATTTGGATTTCAAATGAATGTTTTTGAAAAAGTGAATTCTTATCGTATTTTGAAAATGGTTTAATTTTCAATATCATGTGAAGTGGTTTCAAAAATAGTTTATCATTGGAAGAAGGTTGTTTTGGAAAACAATATTGTGATAGCTTATGTGATAGAATTTGAAATTCTAAGACAATAGTTGCTAGAGAGTGAGATTAACAGAGTTTGTTGTTAGTTTACAAAATGGAACCATGTAGGCATTGTTGAAACTAACCCGGAGAATCTACAGAGAATATGGTCTCACCAAAAACATGTGTAAACCAAGAGCTGGTTTAGAGTATTGTCAAAACTTTTTGAGCTATGGACATAGGGAACCGGAGGAATGATCCACGACTTGATGACCATACCATCCAATTCATGAAGCAAAATCCACCTAATTTTCAGGGTGATTTCGAACCCAAGAAAGCGGAGTTGTGGCTATGTAGGATGAATCATATCTTCGACTTCATCATACTCCAGTAGAGATAATGGTTAAAATGGCGACATGTATGCTCAAGGATCTTGCATGTCAGTGGTGTGATTTAGCAGTGCATGCTTAATTCGATGAAGGACTTACATTGGAGGATTTTGAGGAATTTTTAAATAAACAATATGATCCTCACACATTTAAGATCCAAAAAATGATGGAATTGTTCAACCTAAATCAAGAGATTCTCTCTATCACAAAGTATGCAGCTATGTTCCTGAACGTAGTATGCTTTGCACCAGAAGTTGCGGCAAGTTCCTCTTTGAAGGAATGCATCATTGAATCAGGGCTACGACAAGAGATTTGTTCAAAGATTGTAGTACTCTATATTACATATTATACATATATGGTGAACAGAGTGACTTGTCTGAACTTGATATCTTGGGATCTATTAGAGGAGGCATGATGATACCTACAGTAAATAGTGGGAACTCAACTGCTGGGAACAATCGGAAATGGGACACCTATTTCCAAGGTGCAAGAGGAAGTGATAAACATACGGCTGGATTAGTAAACCTTCCTCCATGACCCCAGAGCAAATAAGGTTGTTTTCAATGTGGTTCTATTGAACACATAAAGAGAGATTGTATAGCACAACCTAGAGCATGTCATAATTTAAAAAATATGGGACATCTTCAGTGCTATTGTCGTAGTGCTCCCAGGTCATGTGGTTCAGACACTTTTTAGGTGTCGCAAGCATCATATGCGTTGACTGGGATTGGAGAGTAGAATCAGTCTTTTCAGCATTATAGAGCTATCCTTGGTGATTCTAGAAATACCATGACTCCTCAACCAGGGAAACCTCAGTAAGGAAGCAAGGAGAATGATTTAGTGAAGAAACTATTCTATAGAGCTGATCAGATGATTGTGGATGATCAGGTTGGACCATATACAGTGAGAGGAATGGTTCTGATGAATTTTACCTTTTTTCTAGTGTTGTTTGATATTGGTGCATCACATTCCTTCATTTCTTCTCATGATGTTGACTTGATATTTTTAAAACTAGAAATGATGCCTTCTATTTTGAAACTGAAAACTCCTCTCGGTGAAAGAGAATGTCAAGCCATTGTGTGTAGAGAATGTTCTATAATTTTTGATGGAGGTGAGATAAAATTGTACTTCTCGATGTTTGATATGGATGTATATGATGTACTTCTAGGTATGGATTGGCTGAAAATGTTCAACGCTCAAATCGACTGTTATAGGAGAACAGTTAGTTTCATGACTAAGGACGACATCAAGAATCTCTTTAGAGGAGAGAGGATTAGAAAGAAGGGTGAAAAGAGCTTTTTGGAACCAATAGTGGGAACGATCTCTTACCAATTGGGAGTGTTTACATTGGAATCAATGGAAGAGATCGATGAAATTAGTTTTCCAGCTATTTTAGACCAATTTCCAGATGTCTTTCCCAAGAACTTCATAGGGTTACCACCTCTAAGGGAAGTGGAGTTTACAATTGATCTCCTTTCGGTGACCAGTCCTATATCCCTTCCATCTTATAGGATGGAACCAACAGAATATCAATAATTGAATGTGCAGTTAGAGGAGCTGGAATGCACGGGTTTCATTCGACCAAGTACGTTTCCATGGGCAGCAATAGTTCTTTTCATGAAGAACACAGATTGAACTCTTCGGTTGTGTGTTGATTATCGTAAGCTTAACCAAATTATGATAAAGAATAGATATCCATGTCCACGCATTTATGATCTTTTCGATTAATTAAGGGGAGCTCATTGGTTCTCCAATATTGACTTGTAATCAGGATATCACTAATTGAGTGTTCGGAAAGAGGATATTCCAAAAGAAGATTTCAGAAGTAGATATAGCCACTATGAATATGTACTCATGCCTTTCGATCTAACAAATTCACTAGTGGTCTTCATGTTATTGATGAATCACATATTTCAACAATATTAGGATTATTTTGTTGTGGTGTTTGTGGATGTAATTTTGGTCTATTCAAAGACAGTGGTTGATCATGAGGTGCACTTGTAAATAGAGTTACAAATCTTGTGAGATCATTGTTTGTATGCCAATTTATCAAAGTGTGATTTTTGGATACAGGAAGTACGTTTTCTTGGACATGTCATTTTATAGAAAGGCAATTTTGTTGATACTAAAAAGATAGAATCCATTATCTCTTGGCAACCACTGAAAAATGTTTTTGAGATACGAGGTTTTCTTAGTCTAGATGGTTACCGCTGACATTTTGTCTGTGATTTCTCATGACTAGATTCACCAATGATAGCTCTGAAAAAGAAGAATTCACAATTTCATTGGATGGAGGAATGTCATAAGTCATTCTAGGAACTAATAGTTCGGCTTACATTGGCACATATATTGATCTTTCCAGAATCAGGACAGGTGTATGTGGTGTATTGTAATGCTTCGAGATCAGGGTTGTGTTGTGTTCTCATAAAAAGAGATCATGTTGTTGCGTATGGTTCAAGGAAGTTGAGGGCGCATGAGAAGAATTACCCACACATGATTTGGAGTTATCTGTAGTCATCCATGATTTGAATCATGGAGAAATTATCTCTTTAGTGGGAAATTTACTATGTTTATAGATCAAAAAAGCTTGAAACACATTATCTCATAGGTAGAATTGAATCTGAGTAAAAGGATATGGATTGAGTATCTCTAAATCTTTGAATTTAACTTGATGTACACATAAGGGAATGGAAATTTGGTGGAAGATGCATTGAGTAGAAAGTCATATGCTCAGTTTGTGAAAGAAGCTTCAGATGAATGGCAGTTGATGAAGGTCTTAGCCGACATGTATGTGGAATGTGAAGACTGAGGTGATGTTGCGGGTTCTTTTCAGAAAATTGTTTTCCTAATTTAGAAAAAATGATCCAAGAGGCACAAACATCTGATGTAGAATGTTTGGTTGTAAGTTCAAAACTCAATGGTGGGGAGACTATTGAGGGCTGGAAACTTGATGGGGGTTTAGTTTTGTGTTTCAGATATCAGATGGTTGTACCTATTGTTTTTCAGGAAAAACTCCATCATGCTTACCACCATTCGAGATGGGTTGTACATCCAGGTATATATAAGAAGTATAAGCCGTTGAAGGTGCATTTTTGGTGGAGTGACATGAAAATAAAGGTGGATGAGTTTGTCTTGTGGTTCTTAACTTGTCAGTAGGTTAAAGTAGAGAATCAGATACTATCAAGTATGTTACAATCTTTTCCCATCCCAGTGAGGAAATGGTATCAGATAGTAATGTATTTTGTTATAGTTCTTCCAAAAACTGTCAGGAAACACGATGCCATTTGGGTGATAGTGGATCATCTAACCAAGTATGCCCAATTCCTTCATATTCGTTAAACTCATACAGTGGAAGATCTTTAAAAAATATATATCCATGAAGTGGTAAAAAGGCATGGTGTACCAGTGTCAATAGACTCAGATAGATATCTAAGGTTCATGTCTCAATTCTGGAAATCCTTATAGTAAGCCCTTGGGAATTAGTTGACTATGATCATAGTGTATCAGCCTCATATGGTTGGGAAATCCGAGCCAATTATACAAATAGTGGAAGAAATTTTTCAGTCTTGTGTAATGGATTTTGGTGGCTCATGGGAGGACCATATACCCTCAGTGGAGTTCTCATACAATAATAGCTATCAAGCCTCGATACACATGGCCCCGTTTGAAGCATTGTATGGGCGTCTTTATCGTTCTACACTATGCTGGGTGGAAACAGGTGAAACATCACTAGTCGGGCCAAGCCTTGTCCAAGAAACAACGGAGAAGATCCAGTTGATTAGAAAGAGGATAGAGACAACTTAGAGTCATCAGAAATCTTATAAGAATCACCGTTGAAGACCATTGTTGTAACTGTTGGTGATCATGTATTCTTGAGGATCTATCCAAGGCTTGGACATCATCACTTCGGGAAGCAGGGAAAGTTATCTCCTAGATACATAGGCCCTTTTAAGATAATGGAACAGGTTGGAGAGGTGGCATATTGATTGGCATTACCACCATAGTTTAGTTCAGTGAATAATGTTTTCCCTATATCCCAGTTGAAAAAGTATCTGCCTGATTCAGACCGTGTGATCAGATGGGATCACATTGAGCTAGAATCTAAAGCATCACCAGTACATATCTCAGTGCAGATCGTGGATAGAAAAGACAAAGTCTTACATGGGAAAAGCATCAGCCTAGTGCAGGTTTTATGGCGATATGGTCAGATTCAGGAAGATACTTGTGAATGTGAGAAGGAAATGAAAGAGTAGTGGCCGAAACTCGTTTTGTCTAACAAGGGTTTTCTACTTTCCAGGGGCGGAAAGACCGATGGTGGGAATATTTTAGTAACCCCAGTTTCGGGTACATAACGTCTTTCCTCACATTTTTTTAAATTGGTTTTTATAAAATAGAGAGCTTCCATAAAATAAATATTTTTGATAATATAGAGAGTTTTCATTAAGTTGGGTGCTTCCATAATGTTGGTTGTTTCCCTAAAGTGGGTTGTTTCCATAAAGTGGGGAGTTTCCATAATGTGGGATGTTTCCATAAGAAAAATGTGCTTCCATAAAAAGGGAAAAGGTGAAGGATGGGAGAGTTTTAAAGTTTTATGAGGAGTGTTGGGACGAAAATTAAGGTCGCACGATCTATACACGATTGGCCCAAACCGTGCAGTCAAACCTTCCAAAGAGGTCAAAGCTAGATCCTATTTTCTAAGAGGTTACTCATTTTTTCTCTATATATTTCGGTTTTGCTTCAAAACACTCCAATTTCTAGATTACTCTCCATTGAAGGTTGGGTAGCCCTCCCTACACGAGTTGGAGCCAACCTAGAGCCTTCCCTAGGTGATTTCGAGTCCGATTATTGAGGTATGTCACCATTCTTTTTAGATTTTCCTTATTTTCATAGATCTTCTTAGATTAACTTATCTAATCTCCTATCATTCTCATATGTGACCCTATAGTGGGTATATCTAAGTTTTTGGATTCTAAATAATTCAATTTTGAGTGGTGATCTTTCTAGAATAAGAGAGCTAGGGCCGTTCTTGGAGAATTGACGCGCTTTCTTGTATGTTTTTCATATTTTGTCAAAGTTTCATCAACACCGTTGAGATAGGTGGCTTCTCTCTCAACTCCTCTTTATATAATTTGTTGTCATAGATTCAAATTGGTTTATTTATTGTGAAATATGTGAAAAAAAATTCATTTGTGATGATTTATGGTTTTTTTGAAATTTTGTGATCTTGGAGAATAGTTGTGCAAAAGAGGGTGTAGTTTCATCAATTTAAAATGATGATTTTAAATTATTGATTTTCTAGAATTTCTAATCTAATGATGGAAAATATATTTTCAATAGAAATAATTAAAAAAATGGAGTTTTATTTAAATTTTTTGGAATTGAAATGTTTTCGCATTGAAATGGTTTTGACGGAAATGGTTTTCAATAAAAAGTTGTTTTTAAGGGTTGTTTTGGCATGATTGTTGGGAATATGTGGTGTGTGTTCATGTTGAATATACGGGGATTGGTTGAAATATGACCTTTTTCTTTTTCCCAAAGGTTTAATGGCACATTGTAATTTCATACACAGGGTTTGGTTGAAATATGACCTTGTGCTCGGTGGCACAGGGTTAATGGAACATGGGTAAAAATTACCTTGGGATGAACTGGTAGATCGATGAGAAACCGCTCCTGAGTATGGAACTGTCATAATGTTTCTTACATGGTTGGTTTCATGGCTTTGAGGAATGGTTGGGTATGCCGATAAATAGAAATTTTGGAATGGTTGTAAATATTGTTTAGTTATTTTTCTGGAAAAATATCTTGATGGGAAAATCAGTTTCAATTACACTTGTATGCATTGGTAATGAATGGTTTTGGAAACATGATTATATTTAGTTATAAGATGTTTTTGTGAAAAAAATTTATATAAACTATTTATCTAATTGTTTCTAACTCTTATAATCTTATGACATGAGTAGGGAATTCAATGGAAAAAACCTACTGATTTTTATACTCACCCCTGCTTTGGCACTTTGGTGCTTTTGCAGATGCTATCTTTCGTGACAAGGGCAAAGGTAATGTTTCACATGTGTTTAGAACTACCTCCTGATGTTTGTTCTATTCTTAGATTTTTAAGCATGTAACATGTGGATCCTGGAGTCTTGAGAGTGTATTTGGTAGTTTTTCCACTGTGTACTTTGATACTTGGTTATTCTTCCGATGTTTCATAATTTGATGTGGTTTTGAGATACATGAAGACGTTGAGTTGTATTTTTGTTTGTTCATGCATGAAATAGTGAATGTTGGTTATGGTTGGTAGGTTTATTTGGTTATTTATTAAAGGATAAATCATCCCCCACTAGTATTTGAAACCCTTATTCATTTATTTCCATCCTTTGGCATCTTGGGGATGTCTCTTTAGGCCAAGTAATGACTTGTTGTACTCTCAAGCCAAGGAGATTTAGCGGGTCATTACACTAGTGATCCATGAATTTGGGAGATAGGTAGAAATTGTCTGATGTTCCTTCAAAGTCAAAATTTTGTTTGGAGAATCTCTGGTGCATCATGTGGATAAGAAGTATATGGTGGACTTTAATTCTGGCAGTCTGATGGATAAATCCAACGTTGCTAACAAATTCCAGCACCCCACTTTCCAATGTTGTGGAAAGAAGCACCCCAGAAATTTCCTAAAGGGGATGTGGAAATGCTTTAGGAGTGGAAGAGAAGGGAACTTGGCTATTTACTACTAATAAAGAAAAACCCACTGCTGTGATAGAGGAGAGGAAGACTCTCTTTGGCCTTCAAGGCATTGTTCATTTCTTCAACTGCAAAGAACCATGGCACTTTTCAAACCAGTGCCCTAAGACAAGGATTTTTTGAGGCAACCAACAACCTCCATGGTAGAAATGGAAATATTTTTCAATCAATACCACCGAAGTAAAACCCGACAATGAAGTGATGACAAGTATGATAGTTATTCACTCAAGAATAGAGAATGCACTTTTTGATTCTGGTTCTATGCAATCTTTTCTATCCTGAACATTTAGTATAACAATACCAACACCACCACAAATCATGGAAGTAAAGATGTTGGTGAGAAGAGAAAATGGGGAAATCATTTCATCCCATGAATATAACTCCTCCTTTATCACAATTTGTGGTTCGAACATCCTAGTGAGCCATGTCAAACTCCCTCTCGTTGAATTTAATGTAATTATGGTCATAGATTGGTTTTCCCTATGTAGAGCGAACATGAATTGCCATGAGAGGGAAGTCACTCTCCATGTAACAAATCGACCCCCAATTTTGTACAAGTGTAAGGAAAAGGATGAGTATTCCTTAGCACCGTGATCTCATATGTGTATATTACTTCCCTAGGAGCATGCGTATCATTATCAGATGATTGAGTCTAAGAAAGCAACCATCCTTGAAGAGATTCCTTCTGTGAGGGAATTCGATGAAGTGTTCCCCAAGGATTTTTTTGGTCTTCCTATTATAAGAGATGTTGAATTCTCAATTGATCTTATAACTGGGGAATTTCCAATATCCAAGATTCTATATAAAATGGATATTGTGGAGTTTGAGGAGCTAAAGAAATAACTGCAAGAGAATCTGGATTAAAGTGTTTATACACCCAAGTGTTTCACCATGGGGTGCACCAGTCCTCTTCATCCTGAAGAAGGATGGGTTGATGTACCTTTGCATTGATTATCAAGAGATATAAAAAACACAATAAAGAACAAGTATCCTATTCCCCTAATTGTTGACTTTTTCGATCATCTACGTTGAGAAAAATAATTCTCCAAGGTGGATTTGCGGTCCAGATATTACCATGTATGGGTGAAGAATGAGGATATCCCCAAGAATACATTCCGTACAAGGTATGGGCACTATGAATTCATTATAATGCTTTTCAGAATAATTAATTCTTCAGAAATATTTATGGTTTTTATGAATGGAGTCTCTAGATATTACCTCGAAACATTTGTGGCAGTCTTTATAGATGATATTCTAATATACTCCAAAACTAAGGATGGGAATGAGGAGAATCTAAGAACTATACTATAGTCCTTATGAAAGAATAAGATCTATGAAAAGTATAGAAAATGTGAGTTATAGTTGAAGGAAGTCTCATTATTTTGTTATATAATCACAAGCGTTGGGATATCTATGGATCCCTACAAGATAGCTTCAATATATGGATGGTCGAGGCCAACATCATTGCTAGATATCCATAGCTTCCTGGGTTTATCTTGATATTATCACTGATTTGTGAGTAATTTCTCACAATTTTCAAACTCTCATACCAATATAACTCGAAAGGGAGTCATGTTTTCTTGGAGTGATAAATGCGAAGAGAGATTCATGTAGTCGAAAATGTGGCTTATCACTGTGCTCGTGCCCACACTACCAACAAGTGGAAAAAATGTTATGGTATTTAGTGATGCTTTGAAGACGGTCTTGGGTTGTGTGTTGATAAAGAATGAAAAAATCATTTCCTATGATTCAGGGAAATTTAAAGTTCATGAGAAAAACTATCCAACACATGATTTGGAGTTAGCTGTAGTAATCTTCAGTTTGATAATTTGGCGAAATTACCTCTTTGGGGAGAAGTGTGAAATATTCACAGATCACAAAAGACTCAAGTATATATTCACACAGAAATATTTGAACATGTTCCAATGAAGATGGTTGGAGATAATCAATGATTGTGAGTACCCAATCCATTACCACCCTGGGAAAGCGAAGAAGGTGGAGATTTCTCTAAGTTAAAAGGACCCAGCGATTCTATCATTGATGAGAATTGAAAAGGACCCAATCTTTTTATATTTGATTATGATAGACATGGGAATCATAAATAGGGAAACATAATCAATCATTTCACAAATGATTCCTCATTTTTCCCTTTTGGAAAGGTTAAAGGATTCTCAAAAGGATGATGTAATAATTCAAAAGAAAGTAGAAACTATCATAAAAGGTAAATCCCCAGAGTTCAATGATAATTAAAACGTTATTGTGATATTTGGGTCAGGAATATGTGTTCCAAAAAATCTGGAGTTAAATAACTTTCTTTTTGATGATGCACCTAGTTCCAATTTCTCTATTCACCCAAGAAACACAAAGATGTATTGAGATCTCCGAGAGAATTATTATTGGGATAACATGAGGAAGAAGATTGGTGAGTATACATCAATATGCCTGGTATGTCAGTAAGTGAAGGCTGAGAGGCATAAATCTATGTGGATGATGCAACCATTACCCACACCAACATGGAAATGAGAGAACATAACCATGGACTTTTTCACGGGACTTCTGAAGACATCCAATGGAAACACTACTATCTGGGATGTTGTGGATCGTCTTACCATGACTGCATACTTAATTTAAATTTGAGAGGATTTATCATTGTTTAACTCGAAAAAATATATATCATATATGTGTTAAGGTTGTATGGAGTACAACTATGGATTTTATCTGATCGAGATCCAAGATTCACCTCTATGTTCTGGAAGATTCTTCAATATGATCTGAATACTGAGCTGATCTTCAGTATAACTTATCTTCCTCAAATTGATGGCAATCTGAGTGGACTATCCAAACACTTGAGTACATGTTGAGAGGATTCTCAATAGAATTAAATGGAGGATGGGATAAACATATTCCTCTTGTTGAGTTCACTTACAATAACAGCTTCCACTCAAGCATCCAAATGCCTACTTATGAAGCCCTTTATTAGAAGATGTGCAGAATAGTGGCATGTTAGTATGTTGTTGGGGAGTGAAAACTCTTAGGTCCATAAATGGTCAAAGCAATGGTGGAGAAGTTTGAGACCATCCAAAAACACATTAAATATGCTTAGAGTCAACAAAAGAGCAATGTTAAAAATTGTCGACTAGACCAAGAGTTTGATGTTGGAGACTTGGTATTCCTCAGCATATCACCATGGAAGAGAGTTATGAGATTTGGGAATAAGGGAAAGCTAAGTCTAGGGTACGTTGGCCCTTTTGAGATCCTTGATTGCATTGGATCACGGGACTATCGACTAGTTATCCCACTGAACCTATCTCAAGTACATGATGTATTCTATGTATTACACTTGAGGAAGTACATACCCAACCCATCGCATGTACTCAATCTAGAGGTGGTGCCATTGGATAATGACCTCTCCTTTGAAGAGAATCTAGTAAAGATCTTAGATCATTGGGAAAAGGTTCTACGAAATAAGACAATGCCCCTCGTCAAGGTGTTATGGTGAAACCACACGATTAAAGAGGTGATGTGGGAATCAGAGGAAGTGGTGAAGCAGAGTTACCATCATCAGTTTTAGTAGGGGATAAGGAAATTTCAAGGGTGAAATTTCATAAGGGGGGAAGATTTTGACAACACACAAATTTATTAATAAAAATTACTCTTGATGTAATTAAATTTTTAATTATGTTAAAGAGTTATATAAAAAATATGTACTTCCTTGGTATTATGTTTTTGGATTTTAAAATACTATTAATAAATGTTACTATTGCTAATATAATCGATGAACAATGATCCCATGATTAGTATAAATATAGGGCTTTAAAAAATCCCATTTACTTAGACACAGGAAGTGATGGCCTCATCAAGAAAAATTGCTCCATACGAAGCCTATTTGTCGGAGCTTGGAAATTAGGAAGTGTCACTGGGCTTCTCTCTTGACCAAGACCATGCCTAGATTAAACACATTAAGCTTGAACGGAACCTCCAATGGGAGAAGTGTAAGTTAATAGAGATTACCACTTGAGAAATGTTATCTGCACTACCCCAAGAGTCTGTAACCATCACGCACCTTACCCTTAGGTCTTATATGGGTGTTATATGGGTTTATGTTACAAGACCCTATCACTATAATTATGTTCATTATTTTTGTATATAATAAATAATATACATTAATTTTATTGTCACTTGTAAATAGTTTTTAAAGAAAAAACAATCTTTGTAGTTAATAATCAATTAAGAACTATATTTTGATAAATTAATGGATTTTAAATTAAATAATATTTTATAAAAAAATTATTATTAAATATAAATTATTATACAATTTTTATGAATACATGTTTTATTTTTATTATGGTTTGAAAGCTGTTTTTTCAAAATCCATGAATTTTTGTGGATTTGGTTAGTTTAATGTGTAGTTTCTAAAACCTAAATAATAAATAATTTCCTCTCTTTTTCTATATTAACCCACCCATGCTCCAACTTCTCTTAACTAAAAACCCTTAGAGCATATCCAAACTCTACAATAATCTTTATATAATCCACTCAGGTCTCCCTAATCTCCCAAGAAGTCTTTCTAAAGCCTCTACCAATCCTTTGGGATCACACTTCAAGGTAATGGATTTCTCTCTTTCTCATTTTTTTTCAAGTTTCTTTATAATGTTATACACATGTATTTTCAATTAAAAATGTTGGGTTATGATTTATCACCTCCCCCATATTTCCATCCATATGTTTTAATTATTATATCCTTCTTTAAATCTTATTAAATCCTCCCATTTATATTTGTTACCATGCCAAAATTACGTAAGAATTTATCTCTCCTCGTTTACATTCAAGTAATTGTTTTATATTATACATCAAAATTCCATTACAAATGTTGGAATATTATATTCCATGACCCCCACACCCATTTAATGTATATGTGATGATATTCACCTTTATCTCTCATCAACCCATTTTACGATTTCTATTTGACATCATTATGTTTCCAAAGTTACAACAAAATTTCTCATGCCAAAATCAGTGTGTATGTGAATACCATACCCATTTCTCTCTCAATGGTGTTCACCATTACGCACATGTACCTATTAATTGAGGAAATAAATTTTTTTATTCCTCATCTCTTATTCAGGGAATAAATTATGATGTATAATGAATCCATGTTGTATGATATATGTGGCACACTTATGCATGAAATGAAATGATTAAGAAGAGTGTGCCCTGACAGCACTCCAATGTATTGGGTAAAGAATAATATCATGATACATCATGTGAATTGATTATGACTCATGATAATTCATCTGCAATGATGGTTTAATCATGCTAATTCAAGTGCAATGAGGGTTTACTGAAGCTCCATGTTCAATGAGCCCTAGCTCATGCTAATATATTATAAAATGTTGTTTCTACATTTCCATGTTATGGTAAGAATAATATATCATTCCTTTATGGTCATATTTATATTATACTCCATTGATATTTCTATTGTCTAACATGTATTTTATTCTTTAGGTTATTCCTTATTTAATTCATTACTAGGATTTATAACTGACCCTTTTCTTATGTATTTCCTTAGGTTATCCCATGAAATTCTAAGTTCAAAGTAATGTTTTGGTCATTTAGAAGATGTTTTCAATAAAGATGTTTTATTTTATATCTTAAGTTTTCATGTAATGTTCCAAATTTCTCAAGACACTAGAACTCTCAATCCTCATAGTTGTATTATGTGAAATTTTATGTAATAAATTGTGTTTAAGTGTGTAATAAATAGCAGTGTTGTAATACCTTCAAACCCTAACACATAATCTTTCCCAATTTTCCCAACATTAAATCAATACTACTCTACTCTTTTCTAATAGAACACCCAACCAATCTCTATAACCAATAGCACCACCCTTGGAACAAACATTATATTTCCTCTTATAGGGAACTCTATATTCTCACTTACCAACTCTTACTCAAGTATAACCCATCAAAAGGAACAACATTAAAGTAACAACCATACCCCAAGAGACTAAAATTAATAATCTCTATCTCACAAAATTATTGAAACCATCAAAATATAACCTACCTAATATAATTAGAATGAAATGGAATCTTGAGTAAAAAATCTAAAATTAAAAGACAATACATAAGCTCACAATTCGTTAAGAAAATATTCACCCATAATGATGTCAATAACCGTATTATAATACATAAAAAATAACTTAAAAATTATTCGTACAAAATAATATTAAATAAATATTACATTTCTATTCAAATTTTCATTGGCATGGTACACTCAACCACATTTTTTTCATTTCTATATTTATATGTTCATCATAATTTCCATATTCAGTTCATTTTAAAAAATAATGTTCAAAATGTATTTATTGAAAAATATTTCCAAATATATTAACAAAATTGATATATCAACATGAATTAATGTGAGGTATAGACATACTTACCACCTTTCCACTTTTAGTTCATATTCAAGTCCATATATTCATTAAATTTGGTGTTATGATTGTATGAATATAATAAAAAAATTGTTATACTAGTGTAGAGATTAAATCAAGTAAAAGGAGAATTAAAAATATAGGGATAACTATACCAATGTAATGTGTAAAGAGGAAACATAAAAAATTAACTTCCCCATGCCAATCCCATTTCATCAATCCCAGGAGATTAGAGTATTGAAATAAGGAAATCATTGGATAACCCCTTCAGCTAGAGAAAAACAAAAATATTGAGATCGATGGAAGAGTTGGATAAAAAAACAAATAAATAAAATAAAAAAACCATCTTTGAGGCCAAACCATCTACCCAAATCCCAAGGGAAGAGTATTAAATTACCATGTTAGATAGAATTTCTAGAGTTTAGAAAATGGGTAGATCATCATAGTTTAAATTCATACCATAGGTTATAGTTTATTGTGGTCAAATAGAGGGTTTAAATTAGAGAATGGTGTTAATTATATCACTGAAATCACAGGGATAATAGGAGAATATATATGGGGCCATATGATTCAAATTGGATTACCATTGAAGGGAAACATATAGGGTTTTATATGATATCAAGAAACATATATTGTTTAAGTGAGAATAAAAGAATATAAATAACATGCTTCAATGGGGATAAAAATTTCACATCAATAGGGATAAATCTGATCATAGATAAATCCCTAGGAAGCATATAACAAACAAATTCACGAAAATCCACATCAAATATCTCATTGAAAACCAAAATAATCATTACTGTAAAACTACCTAGAAGAAGAATAATAAATAACGAATAAACATTTGAGAATGAACCTCATAGTTATATATAGATTTCAGAATCAAGTAATCATGGTGTGACTCAGTGAACCAATATGAAATTAGGATGGTTAAATGTGTTTATGAGGATCATGACAATATGTTCCCCTGTGTTTCCTATTTTGAATCACTATGAATTATATCTTAATGATATTTGACTGCGGATGATTGTGTTGTGATATTTATCATCACAATATAATTTTCGAATTCTAAATTACATATAAAAACCAATCTATAATTTCAATATAAAAGGTATATAGAATTAAATACAATGAAATTATGATTAATAATGTCCCAACTAATTCAATAATAGGAATCAATCCAAAAGGTATATTTCCACATCAATGGTAAATGGATTAGTCTTATGGATCAAATAATTACTCTAATGTATGAATTATTTAATCTTATATAATAGGGAATTAATTTACATTTAAAGGATATTTTCTTTTATTTATTATATATTACATTTTATTTATAAGGGAATTAATTTTACGAATCATAGATAAAAAACTTACATAGAGAAATTATTTCAAATTATAGAGCTTCACCATGATATGTAAGAGGTACTTAACCCATAGCTATGGGTCATTTCAATAGGAAAACGTATATATGGTTCATAATAGGTAATACGTAAAGGTCATTTCGTTGAATAAAGGGGATATGTAAGGGTCATAAAGGGTTATATATAAACGTTATTTCTAAAAATCATAGATATGGGTTACCTCATATATAAAATTCTTCTCCTTTGCAGTAGAAATTAAATGTAGGGGTCACCCACCCATTCATATCATAGATTCTGATAGAAAAATATGCTTATCTATTTGAAAATATGATATAATCCAAAAAATGGTGAATGAAAATATTTTGCATAAAAACACTCTTTTCTGACCAACTTTTTATTTTAAAATCATCCCTTCCTCCTTTCAATTACTATTGACACACATAGATCCATAAAAATCCTCAAAAATAACAAATTAAGGGTCTAAGAAATTATAATCCCGTATAATCATATGATCAAAAACCCATACTAGTCTATAAGTAAAAAAATAAAGATGATGGTGTATGATATTAAGATATTAATATTTAATAAGGGTTATTTGGGGTGGGGTAATTTTTCTTATTTTCTTAGAATTATTTATTCATTATATTTTTAATTGAAGTATGTTTTTATTCCCCAATTGGGTAAACTCAAAACCATATTATCATAAATATATAACCCAATGATTTATCCAAGGGAGGTAAAATATGTTTTTTTAAGCCCCTTAGTTATTTAATTCCTAATCTAGTTCAAGATCTAATGATTTTAGAATTCATAGATATATGGTGTTGGTGAAAAACATACAATTCTAATTTAATATTTATTTTATTCATCCATAATACAATCTTTTTATATCTATGAATTTCTTTCACAGTTATATGATAGAACTAGTGACATTAATGAATAATGGTGTCTAACTATATCCCAAGGGATAAAATAGGATATTCCCTCTTGATAAAGAATTATTGTATTTGTTTTCAAATAATGGTGGTAGTACAACAAAATTATGATGGGAGATGTTCATGAATACAATTGAATATTAACATTAAGTGGGTATGAGAGAAATTTCATGTGAAAGATAAAGATTTAATTATTACTAAACCGAATGGTATGTTTTTTCGTCATATTATAATTATGCTTATATTTTCATGTATTTTTAATTTTTTTCTATTGCATTTCTTTACCGCACACTATACACACATATTTATGTTTCAATATTTATTTATAAAATAATAAATCATATGAATTTCTTTAGAAAATATTGTCCCTATTCAAAATATAACTCCAATCTCCCACTATATGATGATTTTTTATTTAAAAGTCTATTGATAAAGATTTATTGAAATAATATATTTTTAAAGAGCTCGAATTATCATAAAAATTGAGATAAAATAAAATAATTTTATTTTCGTATCACTATGATATATGATGTTCTTTGATGTTTAAAAACATTTTTTATTTCAATAATATATTTATTTCAATTATAATTTTTGAAATGATCATAATAGAGAATATAAACTCCAAATATCATAAACTTTTTTGAAATAATTATATATTGATTTACCATATATAAGAAAGTTATACTTGTAAATATGACATGCAACATGACAAGAATGATTCAAAGTTCTATTTAAAACTGAAATTATTTTACATTATATAAACATCCATCAATTAATTAAAACCAAAAATCAATATCGAATAACCCCTGAAAATTTATCAAAATGATCATTGATTCATTTTTCAATTGTAATTAAAATGCTAACATAAATAAAATATATTAATTTCCTAGAGTTTTTAATTTGGAATTTTATTTTTTAAAGAATTTTTAATTCTATGAATGTATGGCCAATGATAAGAACAAATAAGGTGAGCCATAATTTTCAAAAAAAATTCATTCTAGAAATGATCACGAATTAATTTTTGAGCTGTAGTAAAAACCATCACATTGGTTTGATGTGAATATGAAAATAATAATACAAAATTTATATCTATTCTCTATAAATGATTTTGGAAAATTAAAAATCAAGAAAATGATCTAAGATTTTCATGAAAATTTAAGATAATGATTGTAGATTCATTGTTTACATATATGAATAATATTAAAATAAGACTAGATGTGATATATAATTGTAATGTTGAAACAATAATTTTTATTATTAAATGTATTTTGTGTTCTATAAATATGTTTCAAGTTATCCTAACTTTCTAAAAAATTACTATTTTAGAAATTTAAGTCATTGATCACCGAATGTTAACCTATAGCAAAAAACTAAAAAACATCCCAACATGTGATATAACATAAAGTAAAAAAATTACTCTTTGTAAATAAACATTAGTTTACATTTTATGAACATTTATCAACTGTTCAAAACTAAATAGGCAAAAATATATTATTGAAAATAATTATTAAAATGATCACCAATTTATTTATGACTTGTAATTATAAATATAGAAAAATTAAATGTGTTATTTTCCTGAAATTCTCAAAATATTGTTTTCTAAATCGTATTTTTTTTTTCAAAAGTTATATTAACATGTTTCACATGATCATAATAACTAAACAGGGTTAAATTTTTTGAAATTATTTATTTTTTTGAAACTTTTAAGAACAAACATCAAACAAATATAATATATATTATTTACAAAATGATCCAAAATAAATTTTTAGACTTGTAATATTCATTTAAGTTCTAAATTCCAACTAAAATATTTCAACCGTAAATTTATTTCATATGTTTTTTTTAAAAAAAAATAATTCAATTGGTAGGGGACATGTACGAAATAATTTAAATCAATTGGATGTGTGGTTTTCCTGAAATAATTTAATGAATATTTTTACAATTATAATAGATTATATCATAAATGATTTTTAATAATTTTTTATAAGTATTTGTATATTTAATTTTATCTATTTTAACTATATATCATTTCAAAAAAAGGCACATGTGAATCACCAAAAATTTGTCATGTTATTGTGTAATAATTTAATTACAGATAGTTTGATTATGTAGTAATGACAAATCAAGCATTATTTGTATTACACATAAACTTAATGTATTGTTTTGTTAAATTCAATAGGTTTTTGAACATTGAGTACACTCTACTTCCTTTGTAGTAAAAATTTTAACAATTTCTTTATTGTCTTAAAAAATTATTTTTATTTGTAAATATGAATATTTTATAATTTTTAGTTTTGTGGTTTTTTTCCTATTATAAAAAAACAAACTAAAACTACCAAATATTTCCTTTATCAATTCCATGATTTAGTAGTGATAAATGTTTTCCAGAACTAAAAAGGATCTGATAAAAAAAATTCTCACTTATAACATAGAATTTATAAAATCCCCCCTTTATGACTTATTTTTAGTGTTAATAAAATATATTATTTTTTATCAGTGGAAACAATATCCACGCTTTTAAAAATCATAATTATTGTTTAATAGAGCATTGATAAAGCACTATTATAGAGTATTGAAAATTTTAATCTTATTTAAAAATATATAATTAATGAGTTCAAATTTACTTTCTGTTAAGATTATTATCCAAGAATTACTTGAATATTAACCTTGTTTTGAATTTTCACCGAAACCCTATAAAAATATAAATAATTATAACTGTATCCCAATATAACAAACATCTTAAAATTTTATAAATCTTAATAAAAATTTCTCAATAACACCCATAATGTAAAATCCTATATTTAATTAATTTATCAAGAATTATTTATGATTTTAATAATTTATATTTTATATATTTCATTCATGAAATATTTTTCAAATATTTAATTTTTTGGAAGAAAACAATTTTAAGTGTTTTAAAAAATATTTATAATGTATCAAAATGAATTTATACTATATATCATATATTTTATGAAATTATATTTTACTTTTTAGTTTTTAATAATGTTTTATTTTTATTTGTGTTATCTTTTTTATTTTTAAAAGTATTCATTTTTATAAAAAATAAACAAAATGTAATTATATATTTATTAATCATGCTTTAAAATGTTTTAATATAAATAAAAACACAAAACATAAGTTGCATATTTTTTTATAATTTTTTAGCTCTTTTAAATTTTTATAAGTTTTATATTAAAAAACATTTATCTTTTTGAATAAAAAAATTTCTTCTCTCTTTGAAATATTGGCTATTCATTTTTAGAAAATTCATTGGTTAATTTTAAACCACATAAAATAATTTATATGCATTAATTTTATCAAGGGTTTTGAGTTTATATTTTTTAAAAAAAATTAATATTTTTTCCAAAGAAAGAATATTTTTGATGTTTTAAATAATTAATATTCTCTTTTCGAGATCTAATTATTTTCAAATCATATAAAATATTTTTTCTATATTTATTTTGTAATTAATATTTATGAAATTTATAATGTAATGATATTTTTCATGAATTTTAATCATGATTTATCATCCAATGGCTGTCATGTGATCTTTTCGAACATTATATAGAGGTAATTATGACTAACAACTATGGTATATAAATTGTCCAGAAAAATATTATCTATAAAGATAGTGATAATTACCATATATGATAAAATGACTACATATCATTTATATTTAAGAATGTTGTTAATGATTTCATTCCACAGTGAATAAAAATACATGGTATCTTGTGAAAAAATGGAATAATTTTTTTTTATTTAATTGTATTCCAAATTTAACCTCTCAAAATATGGAGATAGAATCCCCTATACACAATTTAGACTACAAAATGATTTTTTTTGACTCATGCGTCTATAATAAGACTCAAAAAAATATTTTATTTTACAAGTTATTCCATTGACAATTGAAAATATAAAATCAATAGACTATGGCAGATCACACAACCACTAAACATAAACATCACCTATCACACATAAAATAAAATAAAGAAAAATCTCTCAAATCTAATTTTACCTTTTAATCCATTATGAATAAGAATTTTTTTTTGATCTATTTCCCACAATCAATCAATATCTTTAATAGAATTATTCAACTCAACCACTAAGACTTCATTTTAAAAAATATTATTCTTCATTGATTTATTCAGGGACCACTGGATCTTTTCTATAATAATAAAGATATATTCCTTATATCATTTCCACTTCACGATATATTAATGTCATTTCAAATTCACCATGTTGTTTTTATATGTTCCATATTTACATTTAATATACCTCTTTCATTGATATTGACTAAAGTATTTTATCTTACAAAGAATATGCAATATTTTCTCATTGATTTGGATTCAATCATAGAGTTTGTCTATGTTTTTAGAATTATTTCATAGTTTCTCCTATCTAAAATTACCTCTAACTGATATTCATCATTGAATAGTGATTTTCGAATGGATTAAAAATTAGTCCATTGATTTTCTGGGCTAGGTAAAAATTCCATCCAATAGATATTTTGTCTTCTATTATGACAGGTTCAATGTATGAAACCCACCATAAAAAATGAATATATATTATTTAGAATTATCTTGAATATCTATGGTACCCAATTAATCCATGGTAACAAATTTCATATTCATTTACATTATAGTTGTGAGGAGTTTTAGGTGTTGGAAGTGTGTTTGAAAGTGAGTAATGGTGGAGGGGATTGGTTTAAGTTAAAAATACCAATGGTGATAAATCAGGCCCTAACAGGTCATCGTAACACTATGATTTATTTCCTAGGGTATTTTAATTATATTTGTTATCTATTATTATAATTTCTAGACCATTTCATCTTGATTTGTGGGTTTTTTTTGTAATAAGTTTTATTTTTCTATAATGATTAGTATGTGATCAGATAATGTTTGCTTTTCTTACTTTGCATTGCACCATGATTATTTGTGTTGCAAAATGTTAACTTATAGAAGTTATAATGGTAAATGATGGGTAATTAGGATTGTTCCATTAAATTTGGGATAACATCCATTACAATTTAATTGAACCCATTATATCTTATTGTGTCATGACTATATAGAATCTGAACGGTTTCTACCCTATTAGTTTTCTTTTGAATTGGGATGCTTCTTCCCAATCATTTTATATGAATTGATGGTTGTTGCACCATTCCCAGCCCCACGAGAGGGGGAGGGACCTCCACCATCCTTCATGGGGGGTCTGACCTCATTTGTTCTCCCCCTTTTTGAACCCATATTTTCTTCCTCCCTTACCGCAAACTTCTCATTTCCATAAAGTTTCTTTATATTTTTATGGACTTACACAAATTTCACTCCCAGATTTGGAATTCACAAATTCCTTTTTCTCTACTAAGTCAGATGTTGGGTTCTCAATTTCAACAAAATCTTCCTTTGGTGGGTTTGTTTGATAGGTTCTCCTTTGAAACTTCGGGTTTGTAGGAACGATATAAAGTCGGTCTTCATGATAACAATAATAAAATGATTCTATTTTATTCTGAGGATGGTTTTATTTAGGCTTGGTATAGTGCTACTTGTATCTAAAGTGGATTATTATTCTTCTTGTTTATATTGTCCCATGGTTTATATATTAACTGAGAATCAATGAACATGGTTATTTAAATTAGTTTTTTCAAACTACCCCTTCGGTTACTGAACCCTTAAATAATTAGAATTATTGGGAATTTAGGTTGTCGTTATATATGTTCTGATAATAGAACTACTTCTCTTTGTCACAAAAATTCTACAAGAACCTATGTCAAAGTAAACATTTCATGAATTCCAATTGATTATGTGTGAATTTCAGTTGGGGAAGAATTTTTATATAAGAAAATAGTCTATTTTGAGTATTAGTTTAATTATTTTTCTTCATGCAAGCGTTTATTTCATCAGATAGCAGTGTGTAGGAATGGGATCTCAAACCAATTATAGAAGAAAGATGGGGAGGGGTCAGGGAATAGTGTAAATGATCTAGATTTTGTGTTTAATTTAGTATGGAAGGATTTGAAATTTGATAAGTCCGTAGAACAAATATTTATCAAGCCACAATCTTCACCCTTTATGGTGGTACCTGATTAGTTTGGATTAGTTTAAGGAGAAAACCCGGTTTCTGCCCAAAATGAGGTTCTACCTTGGGAGATTGATATAAAATATTTGGATGTCTAAAGTATATTTGAAATTATATTTAGAAATTAAAATATTGTAAGCTATTTCGGGGTTAGAGGGGTTTGAGGGTATGGGTCCCTCAATTCCATTTAATTCATCTAAGGATACATCATATGTGGAGGCTGTGAGAAATTTAAATGGGGACAATGACAAGGAGGGGTTACAGTTATAAGGGTTTATGTTTTCTATCTTCAATTCTTCTCTTGATGTGGTGATACAAACTCTAAATGAAAGAGTCAAAATTTATTACATGATCCAAGAAATGCAGGTCACAGTGAGTGTACAGATGGCTTCTAAATGGTTATAATCTTGGAAGTAAAGGCCAAATTTGAAGTTACCCAATCATTTTGAGGGTTTGGCTATATAAGGGTTGGTATAGGAACAACCAGAACCAGTCCAAGAAGGGGACTATTCTGAAGGTAAAGGTTTATCTAAGGTTTAGGTAGCTGATGATATCTCTAGAAATTTCATAGAAGATAGTACAGAGGGAAGTCATGGTAGAGGTATTAAAAGCCTAAGGAGGAAGAAGGGAATGAAAGTAAAAATGGATTCGAGAAGTTTCAATCTGATTAAAATAAAGATATCCAAACAATTTAAGGATTATTCCTACAACCTAGACTAATTTAATAATGGTATTCCAAGATAATGTGGCCGGAGGAGATATAATACGAAACCAATACTAATGAGTTGGATCATAAGGTGAGAGAGAAGATTCAATGTAGAACCCAAATGAACAAAATCGTCATCTCAAAAGAAATCTTTAAGGATGGTGGTGTGATGGGAGAATCAAATAAGATACAGGAATACTCAGTGGTTTTGGATCACAACAGAACTGATTGGGTTGATCTCACTAAGGGTGCGCCTACAGACCAAGAGTAGGAGGCAGTCACAAAGGTTACAAATAATGTTAAAACATTAGAGGTTGTCATCCACTCTGAGGAAGAAATTTTGTATGAGGATTTTATGATTAATTCCTCACAATTGGATATTTATAGGATAATAAAGTGAATAATTCAAATAGATCCTGATAATGAGATGTGTGGGTGGATAAAAAAGTAGAATCACATTTTGACCAGAAGACTTATTGAAAATGATATAAATGTTGAGGAACCTATTAAATCATTAGAAAATATGGAATATTTTTTTAAGACCTCATAAAGGATGATTAGGATATAATGGTAACAACTATAAAATAGAAATTATATTGGGATAAGGGTTTTAGAAGATCCAAATTTTCCTTCAATAATTATGTGGTATTCTTTTATGTTTGATTCTATGTTTTTTTCACTTTTCTATTTCATAATTTTTCCTTAAATCTTTTGTTTAAATAATAAATTAATTTACAGTTAGTGAAGGGTTATTGATGTATTATTTTTTGAGAATGTATGAATAAATAAATAGGGAAGAGAAATTTATGTTACTTATTTCTATAGTATGTTGGCATTGTTTTCTTGTATATCATATATTTCTTTTATGATAAATATTACAGTGGTTTTGGGAATGTTCTTCTTTTAGTGATTATTAAGTGGTTCTTATAGGTTTTTAATGTGTATTGGAATGATTTATTGTTTTGATGGTGGTGAGGGTGATGTTGTGGCCTGTTAAGAAACTTTTACGGTGGATTATTTGGTACAATTTCTCAAAGATATATAATCTTATTAAAATCATCAAGAAATGAAAATTTTACAATAAAAAGGTATCTAAAATTAATTTAATTAATATGGTTAAAAAAATTTGGAATGTTTTTTGTATTGGTTAGAAAAATAATATGGAAGTAAAAGTATATTTATCAAAATTAGATGTGTTAATTAATATAGTATTTTATAAATGAAATATGATAAAGTAGTAAAAACATATGATGTTATGGTAGTTTATTTTAATTTTTTTGGGTGATCACGGTGTAGGTATATATTGTGTTTAGTGGTGACTATGGTTTATGTATATATCGACACAGGTGAGGATTATGGTAGTTTTTATAATGGTGTTATTTAGCTTATCAACCGCTAGTTTGGTCTTTGTGCATATCATTATTTACTATATATTATGTTTCTTATTGTGAACTAACTCTGAAATTTGTTATTGAAACTATTACCCAAATAATGTTTTGGGTTCTGAGTGTGCCCCAAACATCCTAGATGTTGGTGTCCAAGATGGTTTACTACTACACATTTACCACATTCTTCCAGTTTTATCTTGAATATCCTACGATAATATTATGTTAATGTATTTGTTATTGTTATGGTGATGCGGACAATGTGATGTGGTTACATGGTAGTGTTGTGGTTATATGATGTTATGAAGTTTTTTTTGGTATATATTTTCGGTTGTGGTTACAGCGTACTATCTTGGATTTGGTTACATAGAAAGTAGTTATATGGATATATAAGGGATGAGAGTACCATGACATATTCTATTGGGATTTTAGGGTGACTGGAACAATGTAAAAAATAGTTGGGTGTCTTATTGATATATTTTTCATGATAATTTCATTATATACTTTTATATAAATTTTATGAATGGTCCTTAGTGAGGATAAGTTTTTAGTTGACCTATGTATTGGAAAAGAACCAACTTCATTGTTTATTAAGGGTGTCTTCAGTTTTTTACTTTCATATTTAAAAGGATTTTAAATTTTGTAACCTATTAAGAATTTATGTATGCTCACCCCTATCTTCTAGACCGTATTAGTTTAGAGTTTTAGGATGGATAGAGTGATACAAATGGAAATTTCTTTCTCATGGTGATCATGAATAATAATGGAATCTATTTTATAAGAATTGTTTATTTATCATACAGAAATTATATTAATATTATTTAAATTATGATATCTATATTGTTTAATGATATTTAACTAATTTGTGGCTTTATTTTATTGTTACAAGGATATTATAGGGTAATACATTCCCTTATTTCTTTTGTATACCCACAGTGGTGGTCAATAACTTGTGTCCTATTGGATGAAAGCTTCATGGGAAACACCCCTATTCACAAAAAACACATTATTGATTTCAATAATAATGAGTCATGATATAGTGATATCATATCTTTGGTTAATAGTTAGGATAAATCTTTATGTTAGTCACTAGTGGTCAATTGGATTAACTTTGTAAGGAAATCGTGTTAAAAAATATTTATATCTAATGTAGAAAAGGTAGATCATCTTGGATAAAGATAATGATCATGTGATTCAATGTATGGTCCTTAATATTACATAACATAATAAATATATTTTCTGTTTATTAAAATGTAGAGGTATATGTATTGTATATGAATCATTCTTATTTGTACCTATGTTTGATTCAATGAGATTCTAGGAATATTAAAATGAATTTATGTAGAATAATTTTATTGAATTTTATAATATGAACATACGATTTATTTTATTATATACATGTCTATAATAAGGTCTCAACATGTGGTCTAGGTTAGAGTGGTGCAGCAGTATCACTAGGATAATCATATGAGGGATAATCTTGAGGAAGATCATTCATATGGGTAGTTATTATGTGATTTTTAGAATTTTATCACTTTAATATATAAGGGTTATATATTTTATATATAAATATAGAAGTGGCAGGAAGATCATATGATTTCTTTTGGTTTGGTTTGTCAGAGGATGGAAAATTGGATTTCCTTAGTTGTTCGTTATTTTTGGGGAGATACTTGTTAATGATGAATTCCTTTTCATAGTGTCTATGAGGAGTTTGAGATATCATGGAAATTATTTTGTTTCATGTTTCAAGTTGAGTTCCTTTATTCAACATTAAATGTGACATAGTGGAAGGATTTTATCTCTCTCTAGTATAGGAGAACAAGTGTATGATACATTAGATATAGGCTTATGAATCATATATATTTACCTCTAAATCTTTTTCTTGACATAGAATCAAGGGTGGGAATTTCTAAAGAGTCTTTACATCTTGAGATTCAGATCCAAGTCTTCCCTTTTAAATTATTTATGTACCACATTGTGATAATAATGGTGGAGGTGATAGAAAATAAGTCACCATAGACCAGTACATCTTGTGAGGTTTCATACCAAAAATTACTATGGATTATATCAATAAATGGTGGACTTATTTTGAAGTAAATATAGGTTTTTTTGAATGGGGAGTCAATCTCATGTTTCCTATTCATGTTATTCTAGAGATGGATGTTCTTGAGATTCCAATGGGAGCTCTGGAATGGTTTATAATTTTTATGAAATTCTAAACCATATAGATTTATCATGTATGTATATTCTCAATGGTAATAACGGGGTAAGTAGATAGACTCAAAAACATCCCCAATATTATTTTTATTAAAGGCCTTATCAGTATCATCTAGGTCAGTAGATACTTTGGATGTGTGGAGGAGATATGGTGGGAAGATAATAACTCATTTATGTTTCCTATCCTCAAGGACCTATATCGGAGTATAGTCACAGTGGTGAAATTTATCAAGGGTAGTTATGTATGATAGTTATGTGTGATTAGTTTCATTCATGGAATTTACCAGCACCATGAAGAATCTAGTTCGTTTGAGGTGTGACTCACCATTATATTATCACGGGATTTTCCTATTATTAATTCAAATGATCCATACACATTTTTTACCCATACCTCAATCTAATTATTGGTAATTAAGGTGGAATTTAATCACATTATATTGGTATTGACTATGCCATTTGGAGCTCAAACGTTTTTTTCGTTGGGTTTTGAGGTTTTGAGATGATCATGGGACAAAAAGAGTTTATATATATGACTACGCATTGTCATCCTTAAAATGGATTGGTTATATTCTACAGAATCTATTAAATATTTATTTCAAAGGTGACTTGTCATCTCTTATATGGAATGTTTCTGTGAAGTAATATCGATATAGATTATCTAAAAGACTTAAAATGCATAAAAACATTCTTCTAAACTGGTATTGTTAATATTCATTTATTTGGATGTTTAAAAACAAATATTTGTGATTTTTATTGAGTAATATTTGGAAGATGTTTACCTAAATAGTTTATAACACTATCATTTCATCATGAAAATAGGTTTTGAAAAAATTTATAATTTGAAATCTCTATATTTTCTAATTCTTTTAATAGGATAATAATTTTTGAGCTACAAGAGAAATTAATTCATACCAAGGATCTATTGTAGAAGGGTTTCATCTAACAAGTGTATCACAAAAGGGTGATTAAATGTTTATTTGAAATAATTTTGTTGTTAATTTGGGTTTTTTATATGAGGGTTTGTAACACCCTGAGATTTTATGATAAGTATTATTTTTAATTTATTTTGTTTCTTGTGTTGTATGCTACACTAATATTATCTTTCACGATACGCAACACCGTATTAGCTTATAGTATACGCAACACTATTCTTGGATCATGTTACACAAAATTTCACGTTCGTTTGATAGAAGTTATTACCCGCAAAATTGAGTGTATATATATATATTCAATGTATAAATGAACTATGGTTGGATTATATTATACACAATAAAAAATGAATCTTTCACTACATGCAACCCAAACTTGGATTTAATTACACGCAATCATGACCTTCCATGATAGCGTGTTTCGTATGCAATACCAAGTTTCACTAAACAACGATATGTTATTAAAATATTATATAAACTAGCCATTATGAATAGTAATACACACTTTTTAAAATTTTATGAATTTTATCTTTCAAAATGGACTTCATTTTTGGATTTGGAATATCGAAATTAGCATAGGGTGAAATTTTGGTATTTTTCTGAAAACTTTCAATTTTTGATGAATAGTGAAAACACTAAGTTATTGGTTAAAACTGACTATTTATTTAAATAATCATTTATTTCATTTAAATTTATTTTTGGTCAAAATAGATACATAATAATTATATAAGTTCAATTTAATTCAATGGAGTCATTTTTTTAATAATTTTAGATATAAAAAAACTTTATTGAACTTTTCACAGTCTTTTACCCACCTCATAAGAGCATTTTCTATTGAACATAAAACATAATTTCACCTCTTCTGTGAGTTGAATTTTGGAAATCCAAGAGACACGTTTAATATCAAGGAGTAAAATGTGGTTAAATAAGATAATTTTTGTTGGTGAATAGTAACTTTTAACTTTTATTTTCTATTGTTAAAAGTAAATTGGGTAATTATGGGTAAAAATGATATTATTATTACCCTAAAAGATGTCCTAATTCTATTGTATAAGTGTAATTTGACCAAAAACAACCTTAGGAATAAAATATTACCCTTTAGGTCCACTTGGATTAGATTAGGACACTTATTATTATTTTATTTAAAGAAGAGTAAAAAGTGTTAAAATAAAAGTTTAATAACTAAAACATATTTAATATAGGGTTATGAATAAGATAAATTCGACTATAAATATTACTTAGAAGGAAAACAATATTTCCTACCTAATAGTATTTTATTTATAATTTTTTGATATTAAATAATTTAATTTATTTATGACACAATGATGATGCAGTAATTACCTTATTAAAGAAATATTAACATAATTGATGTTATAAATACCCAAATAAATGTAATTTCAGACATTTTATGAATTCCACTAATTTTCTAGGTTAATATGTCATATTATTATTTATGTAATAATCCTTTTTCGAACTAATAATGATTTTATGGTTTTCAGAAAAATCAATTACAAAATAGTTTCAAAATTGGCATAAAATAATGTTTAAAATAAAAAGTATATTATTAATTGTTATTCTATTCATAAAAATATAATTTTCGTCCAAATGACTTAAATAAGGTTATATATGTTAATAATGAAACACTTGGGGTTCGTTTGGATTTTTATAGTAAGTTTATTAACCATATAGTGTAAGAAAACAAGAAGACACGGTGAAAGATAAATTATTTAACTTATAGTTAAATCTAAATAATAAGGTTAAAATATTAACCTAAACTTTTCTAAAACCTATTGGTTGAGAGGATTTCTACCTCTACCCACATTATCTTTGAAATAAATCAATTTGAATCTATTATAAACATAATATGACTTTATTATAAAATAATATTTTATGTTTTTTCTAAGGTTCCCCTCTCCTCCCTTATAAAAGGGCACCTCCTTCCTCTTCTCTTTACACAATTTTGAGCTTTCAATATCTTTCAAACCCTGCCCATTTCCCTTATCAGCTTCCCTAGAAACATTATAGAGGTTCTGGTCTCCTCAAAAGTCCAAATCTAGTGCCTTAAGTGGAAGCTTAAAAGAGGTGCATCGAAGAAGAGGTAATCTCTTCTACCGATTCTTTCAAGTTCTCTTTATTCTTAAACTTATTCTCCTTTAGCTATCTCATTTTAAATTAATAACATCAGTATCACTAATATATTTATATGTTATTATAAATATTAAAAAAACCCACTTCACTTTCTATCCATCCTACGGAAAACAAAATCACCGCGTGTGCGTACCTACAGAATACTGTCTCCACGCCATGGTGTAATCTGTTTTCCACCACCACCTTACTTGGATGGGTATAATGGTGTAAAGAATAACTATATATAGTTATTATAACATCATACTGATTCTGAGATATTATATCCTCCACTCCAATTCAATTCAATATTTATGCGAAAGATATCATCGCTCGCGCCTACGTACGGATTACCGTCTCCACGACGCGATGAGATTCACTCTCCATGTTAACCATTCAAGAATGATTATAAAGTATATATAATGAATAGTAATGAAATATATTAAATGATAAAGCTTATGGATTTATGTATATATATATGTCATCTACTTACTTCCATTCAAGTCAATAAGGAAAGGAAAACAACATTCATGCGTACGTACGACCAACCGTCTCCATGAATGGTGTATTTAATTTCATTTATCTACTTATTATATATATATATATACTGAATATATATGATATATAAATCGTGATTTAAATTATGGAAGAAATTAAATCATGATATAAGTAAAAATAATATCAAGAACAACAAGTCCAAACACATACGATAAATAAAACTATTTTACCCAAAACGCAGCTTTAACATGAAATTTAAAAAAGAACGGGTAATATAAAGTCATAATTGAACTCTATATGATATCATAACAATGAATATGTTTCTGTAATAAGTCAATGACATTATTTAAATCATTATAAAGGAGGTTCAGATACGTATGAAGCATATCAGACCTAAGGTAAGGGATAACTCTTCCAATATCGTTCTTATCCGAGATTCTTTATTTGTAAGTATATACTAGGGTTATATTATTCATCCATGTCCATAAAACAATGTTTTTACTAAAGTGTTTAATATTATTCCATGTATTTTTAAAGTCAAGTTTACCCCTCTTTGACTTTTACTTTGTGTTATGGAAGGAATCTTTCTTTTATCTACCATAGGTGGAACTTTTTGACTTTTCTATTAAAAGTGCGAGGAGAATGTTTTTTTAACTTGTACAGCATGAATGGATTTTTATGGTTTCATAACGCCTTATTTTCATGATGTTTACTCTACAAGATTTCATGGTTATTTTCAATAAAATCCTTTTCTTTTAAAATTTCATGGCATTTTGTGAAAAGAAAATGATTTATAAGAAGAAATGATATTTTCCACAAGAATTCTTTTCAAGTGTTTTATAAAAACAATCTTCCATATAAGATGACATTATTTCATATGTTTATATTTCAAGTATAATTTCTCTATGATTTACATGGTTTCCATTTTCTTATGATGAAATGATATCCATTTGTTTTATATGGATTATGTTATGATGGGATGATATTTTTGAAACCAATTTTACTCTTTGGGTTATGATTAATGATTAATGTTTATTTTGTGGCACAAGTAAGAATGATATAATTATGAGATTGGTGGGACCTATATCTCCCTCAAATTCATTGGGTAAAGATTTATATCTCATGAGATAGACATGGCTGGAACGGTATGTTAATCCATTTCAGTTATATAGGACCGGAACGAGGAGTGAACTCGATTCAGAAAGGGACTTTGTCCACTAAGATGGTCTTGAAAGACATTTATTGGCTACTATGGAAATCATATCATGTGCTTAATGGTTTTCCACAATTAAATGTTTCATTCCAATGCTTTTTTTCATGATTGATGTTCCTTTATGTCCTATTCCTTATGTGCTGCCAAGATTTATTTCACCACTCAAGATTTTGATGTGTAAACTTTATCTTCATCTTTTGAAGTTAAAATGTATATGGTTTGTTTTATTTTCTCCATGCTTAACCTTACTGAGCATTTTATCTCACCATTTATATGTTTTCTTTTCCATTTGATATAAAGAAAGGTTTAGGTAAAATATCAAAAGGGGAAGATCTTTATGGGGGATGTTGAAGATATTTCACCATGATTAGAAGATTGTGTTCCAAGTTTCCAAAGACACTAAACTATTACGATCCTTGAGTGTTGGTTTTGTTATGAATTAAGTATTATCCAAAAGTAATGTAATGTCCATGTATTTCTTGATTGGGTCTCTACAGTTGGTATGACAGGAAAGGTTTATTTAACCTTTGGAAACTAGGATGTGAAAAATTTAGTGAAATCCGTAGATATATTTCTTAGGTATGTCTAGGGATGTCCCTAAGGATATTTATAAATATAGGTTACAGTCCTAGAATTATAGAAAATATATTAGAATTAAACAAAAGATGTTAGATAACAAAGGTACTCTCCCTTTATTATGTTGTTTTTTCTAGCATGATTTTTGCCTCTCACACTATTCTTTTTGGGTTTCAGAAGATGGATGGAACCAAAAGCAACCGCGTTGATCAATGTAATGGACAATGCAATGATTTTCCTCCTAAACAAACCAATGTTATCGGAGATGGTGTGAAAAATCTTATTGCTATACTTACATAAGCTATGAATAATTCTTGACTTCAAAATGAGCATAGAAGGGAACAATATTCTATATATTCCTTCATGAGGAAATGCCCACCTTCTTTAAGTGGGTCTTGTAATCCACTTTTTGCTAAATAATGGTTCAGTACCATTGAAGAGATATTTTCCATAATTCTCTATTCGGAACATGAAAGAGTCATTCTGGATATTTACCGTTTAGAAGGTTAAGCGGACCAATGGTGGACTCTAATTAAGAATATGAGGCCCTGAGATGAAATTGAATCCATGGAATGAGATGAGTTCATGAACATATTTTTTAATAAGTACTTCCCTCGTATTCTTCAAAAAAAGATGGAATATGAGTTCCTTGAGCTTAATCAAAAGGAATATGAATCTGTTGGTATATATGAAGCGAATTTTACAAGGCTTGCAAGGTATGCATCTGGATTTATCATCCAACCTGAAAGCGAAGTTGATCGATTCTTTAGTTCCTTAAAACCAAGTCTTCGAAGGGAATTAGCTGTAAGAGACTTCGGTAGCTATGAAGAAATTATGCATTGTGCTATCATGGTAGAACTAGAAGTTGGTGTTACATATCCATCTCATGGTTTTGACAAGAAATGAAATATGAAGTTCAAGGAAAAATCTCAGAATAATGATGAAAAAAAGATGAATGTTACTTTATGCTGAATGTGTGGAAAGAAGCATGGTGGACATTGTCTAAAAGGTACTAGAAAATGTTTCAATTGTGGAAAAGAAGTCCATAAAGTAGCTGAGTGCCGAAGTAAGGGGAAAAAGGTAGCTAATGATTTGAATTGTGAAAAGACTACAGAGAATGCTCCACCAACACTTCAATGCTTCAAGTTAAAGGAAATGTGGAATTATGCAAATCAATGCCCTAATCCAAGGGTTAATGATGATCGACATGAGAAACCACTTAAGGAAAAGGACAAATGGAAGTCACATGTGATGACTATTTGTGATGTTGAGTATGACAATGATGTTGTGGAAGGATTAAGTGTTTATGAAATGGGATTTCAAAATAGTATCATGGAATATCATTTATGGTATCGTGGAATTTTGGAATATCTATGTATTGTTTTTCAAAAATTATATGGAACCAGTAACCGTGAAACATGATTGAAATATTTTTGGAAAGAAGATGATATGCGCATAATGAAGGGATAAAGAGAAAATGAAATGAGCTCATGACTGATATCATGGTTTGAGTATATAGAAATTTTGGGATTTTGGTATGTTGAAAGAGTTAAATTCTTACAACATTCATGTTTTCTCTAGGGTTTAATGCGTATTCATTTTTCAAGAGAATGCATTATTAAGGTATTCAAATGTTTGGAATGTGACCAACAAGATATATCGTATCATATATGGAGGATAAATGATGGTATTCACATGCTCGGTACATGACATTTCTAGTAATTGTTTTCTCTATATTATGAGCTTGGACAGAAGTATTTTAGATAAGCCTAAATATTGGAATGGATAATGTCTGACATCAGATAGTATTTTTTAAGGCTAGAACATTTTTTTGATATTATTTCTGTAATGTATTTTTAGAAAAAGGACAACCGGTAGGATAGACAAAAAACCATCGCGTCAGACAAGGTTGTGGGAATCGTGCCCACAAAAGAAGCGTGACAAGCCTTTATCGCCTACCACTGGCCTACATGAAGTCCCTGGTTAGTAGAAACTAGTTTTATTTTATTAAGAAGGATGATAGATGAATTATTAGTCCATTTTTGGAACCATATAAGATTAATATCACTTTAGATATACTTATGTATATAAATTTTTCTAACATTATCTTTGAGACAGATGGAATGACCTATCATTCTATCGCATCATCTACATACACATCACGAATGACAAATTCAACTTCATTTCTTTAAAAGATGAATTGGAAATTGTTCAACGCATGACCAACGGTAAGATTGTACCAAAATAGAGTAAGTATTTCTTTTAATTAAAAAATTCTTCAACTTTTGGGAAATGATCTTGAAAACCAAAAATGTTTTCCTAGTGCCCTCTTATATGATGAATCAGATGGTACCTTAGATCATCACAAATTTATGGCTTTGTGATTGTTGTATTTTTCATAGCCATGTCATCTACCACTCTTCATCAGAAGTTGATGGTTATATTTCTCTTCAATATCCATATTTTCACCTATGTTCTCCTATGTAAAAACCCAGTGATGAATTAATTTTGGTAACCATTAATTATCATACAATAGTTTTTAAAATTAAGTTTTAGTTTTCCTTTTTACGATGTGGGTTTCTATGAAAGAAACTTTCAAGTAATAGACGATTCATAACCCCCGATGAATTTCGACGGTGAAATTCATTTTAAGGGGGGTAGAATGTAACACCCCAAGATTTTATGAGAAGTATTCTTTTTAATTTATTTGATGTGTTGTGTTTTATGCTACACCAAGATTATCTTTCTCTATACTTAACACTGTATTAGATTTCTGTATACGCAACACTATTCTGGGATCGTGTTACACAAAATTTCATGTTTGTTTGATAGAAGTTATTCTACACAACACTGAGTGTGTGTATATATATATATATATTCAATATATAAATGAAATATCATTGGATCTATTATACACAACAACAAAGGAATATTTCACTACAGGCAACCCTGACTTGGCTTTCTTTACACGCAATTGCGATCTTCCACGATAGCGTGTGTTGTACGCAATACCGAGTTTCACTAAACAACGATATGTAATTAAAATATTGTATAAACTAGCCATTATGAATAGTAATAACCACTTTTAAAATTTTATAAATTTTATCTATTAAAATGGACTTCATTTTTGGATTCGGAATATCGAAACTAGCCTAGGGTGAAATTTTGGTATTTTTTTGAAAACATTCAATTTTTGATGAATAGTGAAAACACTAAGTTATTGGTTAAAACAGACTTTTTATTTAAATAATTATTTATTTTATTTAAATATATTTTAGGTCAAAATATATACATAATACTTATATAATTTCAAGGTAATTCATTGGAGTCATTTTATAATAATTTTAGATATATAAACATTTTATTGATCTTTTCACCGTCTTTTGCCCACCTCCTAGGAGTATTTGCAATTGTACATAAAACATAATTTTACCACTTCTGTGAGTTTAATTTAGAAAATCTGAGATAAATTATTAATATGAAGGAGTAAAATTGGTTCAATAAGATAAAAATAATTTTTGGTGAATAGTAACTTTTTTACTTTTATTTACCATGGTTAAAAGTAAATAGGGTAATTAAGGGTAAAAATGATATTATTATTATGCTAACACATGTCCTAATTCTATTGGATAAGTTTAATTCGACCAAACACAACCTTAGGAATAAAATATAACCTTTAGGTCCACTTGGATTAGATTAGGACACTTATTATTATTTTATTTAAAGAAGAGTTAAAAGAGTTAAAATCAATGTTTAATAACTAAAACATTTGTAATAAAGAGTTATACATAAGATAAATTCTACTATAAATATTCATTCGAAAGATAAAAATATTTCCTACATAATGGTATTTTATTTATTATTTTAGACATTAAAAAATTTAATTTATTTATTACACAATGATGATGCAGTAATTACATTATTAATGAAATATTAACATAATTGATGTTATAAATACCCAAATAAAAGAAATTTGGGACTTTTTATGAATTAAACTAATTTTCTAGGTTAATATGACATGTCAGTGATGATGTAATTAAATTTTTAAAAACTAATCATGCCATTATGATTTTCACAAAAATCAATTACCAAATAGTTTCAAAAATGACAAAAAATCGTTTTTAAAAAAATATTATCTTATTAATTGTTATTCTATTCCAAAAAATATAAGGTTCAGCCAAATGACTTAGATATGGTTATATATATTAATAATGAATCTCTTGGGGTTCTTTTGGCTTGTTATTGTATGTTTATTACCCATATAGTGTAAGAAAACAAGAAGACACGGTAAAAGTTAAATTATTTAACTTAGAATTAAATCTATAATATAAGGTTAAAATAGTAACCTAAACTTGTCTAAAACCTATTGGTTGAGATTATTTCGACCCATACCCACTTTATCTTCAAAATAATTAAATTTGGAGCTATTATAAACCGAATATGACTTTATTATAAAATAATATTTTATGTTTTTTCCAAGGTTCCCCTCTCCTCCCTTATAAAAGAGCACCTCCTCCCTCTTCTATTTACACAATTTTGAGCTTTCAAGCTCCGAAAACACTTGAAAATTTCCTTTATAAACTTCCCTAGAAACAATATATAGGTTTTGGTCTCCTCAAAAGGCCAACTCTAGTGCCTTAATAGGAAGCTTAAAAGAGGTGCGTCGAAGAAGAGGTAGTCTCTTCTACCGATTCTTTCATGTTTTCTTTCTTCTTCAACTTCTTCTTCGTCAGTTGTTTCATTATCAAGTAATAACATCAGTATAACTAATATAAGGATATGTTATTATAAATATGAAACAACCCCATTTAAATTTCTATCCATTCTATGGAAAATTAAATAACCACGCGTGCGTACGTACGGAATACCGTCTCCACGCCCTAGTGTAATCTGTTTTTCCACCCCCACCTTACTCGGATGGTTATAATGGTGTAAAGAATAACTATATATAGTTATTATAATATAATACTGATTATGAGATATTATATCATCCATTCCAATTCAATTCAATAGTTATGGGAATGATATCATCACTCGTGCGTACATACGGATTACCGTCTCCTTGAAGCGATGAGATTCATTCTCCATGTTTACCATTAAATAATGATTATAAATTATATATAATGAATAATAATGAAATATATGAAATGACAAAGCTAATGGATTTATATATATATATATATATATATATATATATATATTTTATCTACTTACTTCCATTCAATTCTGTAAGAAATGGAAAATAGTGTTCATGTGTACGTACGGCCTACCGTCTCCATGAACGGTGTATTTCATTTCATTTATCTATCTATTATATATATATAATGAATATATATGATAAATAAATCATGTTTTAAATTCTGTATGTAATTAAATCATGATATATGTAATAATAATATCCAGAACAACAAGTCCAAACACGTACGATAAATAAAACGATTTTACCAAAAACAACGCTTTAACATGGAATTTACAAAAGAACGGGTAATATAAAATCATAAGTGAACCATATATAATATCATAACAATGAATATGATTCTATAATAAGTCAATGAAATTATTTAAATCATTATACAGGAGGTTTTTATATGTACAAAGCATATCAGACCTAAGGTAAGGGATAACAATTCCAATATCGTTCTAATCCGATATTGTTTATTCGTAAGTATTTACTGGGGTTATATTTTTCATCTGTGTCCATAAAAAAAGGTTTTTCATAAAGTGTTTAATATTATTCCATCTATTTTTAAATCCATATTTACCCCTCTTTGACCTTTACTTTTTGTTATGGAAGGAACCTTTATTTTGTTTACCGTATGTGGTACTTTTTGACTTTTCCATTGAAAGTACGAGGAGCATGTTTTTTTAACTTATATGGCATGAACGGATTTTTATGGTTTCATAATGCATTATTTTCATGAAGTTTACTCTACAATATTTAATGGATATATTCAATAAAATCATTTTCTTTTAAAATTGTGTGGCATTTTGTGAGAAGAAAATGATTTATAAGAAGAAAGGATATTTTCCTCAAGAATTATTTTCAAGTGTTTTATCGAAACCGTTTTCCATATAAGATGACATTATTTCAAATGTGTGTGTTTCAAGTATAATGTCTCTATGATTTACGTGGTTTCAATTTTCTTATGATGAAATGATATCCATTTGTTTTATATGTGTTATGTTATGATGGGATGATGTTTATGAAACCCATTTTACTCTTTGGGTTATGATGAAAGATTTATGTTTATTTTGTGGCACAAGTAAGAATGATTTCATTGTGAAATTGGTGGGACCTATATCTCCCTCCAATTCATTTCGTAATGATTTATATCTGATGATATAGACATCGGTGGAACGGTAAGTTAATCCGGCTTAGTGATACACGACTAGAACGTGGAGTGAACTAGATTCAGAAAGGGACATTGTCCACCAAGATGGTCTTGGAAGCAATGCCTTGGCTACTATGGAAATAATATCATGTGCTTAATGGTTCTCCACAATTAAATGTTTTATTCCCATGATTTTTTATCATGTTTGATGTTCCTTTATGACCTATGCCTTAGGTACTACCACGATTTATTTCACAACTAAAGATTTTGGTGTGTAAACTTTATGTTAATGTTTTGAAGTCCAAATGTATATGATTTGTTTTATTTTCTCCATGCTTACCATTATTGAGAATTTGATCTCTCCCTTTATATTTTTTCTTTTCCCCAGGATATAAAGAATGTTTTAAGGTATGAAATTAAAATGGGAAGATCTCTATGGGAGATTTTTTAGATCTTTTACCATGATTAGAAGATTATCCTCCAAGTTTCCAAAGACACTAAAATATTACGGTCCTTGAGTGTTGGTTTTTGTTATGGATTAAGTATTCTACAAAAGTAATGTAATGTCCATGTTTGTCTTGATTGGGTCTCTGCAGGGTTTTTTCCGGAAAACCTAAATCAATAAATTTATTCCCAAGAGAATTGAAATATAGCATTCCCAGTATTGTTTCTCAAGGGGGCTGCAATTTGAGTTAAAAAATGTTACTTTTGTGCTGTTTCTTTTTTAAAGTATATAAATTTTTGCATCTGATTAAAATTTAAAATAAATAATATTAATCTAGACTAATGCGAAAGAAAATTCAAAATAAATAATTAAAATTGATAGGAAATAAAAAGGGTTTATAATTAGAATCAAAATAGTAGTTTTTGACAATATTAATCCTCCCAAACACTCCACTCTTCCTTGTTTAAAAATATTTCCCAATTGAATTTCTCAATTCCCATCTATAGACCCCCATGAAATTAAACCTAATTAGAATAACTATGCTAAATGGGAAGACCATGCTGAAGAAATTAAAATATTGAAGTCAATTATTTTACTATAAATATTTAACAACCATGAAATAATTTTGATTTAAAAATATTCAAGAAATAAAAAAATCGTATTCATTAAAAACAATTAATATCAAGATAAATTAAAAAAATAAAAATGAAGATCGCAAATCAGAAGAGAGTGTATGTCAATTGTCATTATCCATAACCAATTGGTTCTTATCTTAACATCACTTGAGAAACCCCCATCTTCACTATTATAGCATGAATACACAGAATCATCATCAACATCTCTATCTCAATCTTACCCTTCCCCTCTCAAGCTAACCACCCTTGGAATGATTATGATTTGGGAATGTAAAGAGAAGTATGGATGGAAATATATTGTCTTGTTTTTGTTTCTCCAAAGTTTTCTTGAATTTATACAACTTCATAACTAAATCTCCATCTAGCATATTCTTTGTATTTTTTAGAATAAAATCTTGCATCGACAAATATTTCTTCGCTAAAATACCTTTCCAAATAAAATAGTTTGAATTTCTCAAGGACTGACTCAGTGAGTGAATTTATACTTCAATCTTAGTATAAATATATGAAATTGAGTCATCTTTCATATCCAAGTGAAATAACTCCTTTGGTGACTTGTATTCTAAGTTATGGACCATTTAATGAGGCGGGGTCCATCCTATGGGCAAATAATGTTTTCTACTGTGAATGATTTTTTGGCCATTAGACGGCTGAATAAACACTTGGACCAGTTGAAAAATATGTAGCCCAAAAAAATTGGAATCCTAAAAAAGGAGTCAATAAATTTATGTTAATATGGAAAAATATATTTCAAAAATACCAAAATGATGAACACTAGTCAAAATTCCAGAATTGCGCAATGTCTAATTTCTTGCTCAAAAACATCCCTAAAATTCAAAAACAATGTTATTCAGATAATTTCTTTAAATTGGTGGGTTTCAAATCATTTAAAAAAACATGAAATATGGTAGAAATATCAACTGTATCAATTCCATCACACTTAGAACTTGGAATCCAGGATAAGTGATAATCAAAACCAAATCAAGGGAGTTTCAAAATACATGCTAATGTGGTTCACAAATTTATAACCAAGAAATAAAAGATTTCAAGCCTCATAAAAAAATATTTCATTTTCAAAATTCAGTTCTTTCAATAAATTTCCACTTCTTTATCCTATCATGCACACAACACAAAAACCTCGGATAAATTTTCGCTCAACACAAAAATTTGGATTTGAAAAAAGGGTTTTCTCATCCCAATTCATGCAAGAATCACTATAGGATTGATAAGCATCCATATCTCCAGCCGATTCGAGCTTTAGAACATGTGATTATCCTAAAGAATTTTCAGGGTTGTTCTATGCATATTAGTTGGTGGGTTTTAAATGTAAAAACAATTGAGACCTAATATTGAGGGTTTGGCTCGTTATGAAGAAAAAATGCATTATTATAACTTTCCCCCATGTATGGGGTCCTCCTTACTAACCTAGTAATAAAATAATATCTAAAAACCATGGATAATCTCTTTTCCATCACACACCACAAATATTTCAGCAGAAAAATGAAAATTTTCTTCTCTATTTTTGGGAAGCTCCATATAGGAACAACTTTCTTCATTGAGAGATATAGATGGGGACAACTCTTTTTTCCTTGAAAGATCAAGTTAGGAACAACATTCATCAAAATATTTTCTAAAAGAAAAAACCTATCTTCAAATTATGAATCTCCAGCTAATGAAAAAACAAATTTGGTAGCACACCACAAGTCATCTACCCCATAAGCTTATGTTTAATTAGATCATGCATTCTCACTTATAGAGTAGGTTGGATTAGGAAAATTGGATTTTAATGTGGCTAAAATAACAGGATGTACATGGATACTAGGGAATAATAATTTTCAAATGTAGAAGTTGGGATAGAATGAAAATAACAATCATGAGAAGGTCTATTTTCAATTCCAATTAAATTCCTCAATCATTTAAATTACAAGTACCACAACCATTAGGTCTTGATACAAACAAAATCTAGTTCTGGTTCAAAGAAGCATGATTTTTTATCAAAAAAATCATAAATTTTAGGATGATTTCAAAAAGGGTTAATAACACTCATATTAATGGGGATTCCATAGATAAAGACAGTGACATGTGTCATGATATTAAAAAATTAGAGGTCTTTTCATGAAATTTCCAAAATATTTAACTTGAAAAAAGTCATTTTTAGGATTCATTTCGGTCCAGTTTCAATAGATCAATTAGTTCACTCTTTGACATGGGTATTAAAATTAAAAAAATTCATAATTTAAACTCACAATTTTCAAATAAAAACATAAAAAAATTATAAATAATAAAAATTAAAGACAATAAAAAATTAAATAAAAAATAAAAACAAAAAAAATGAAAGGAAATAACACAAAATCCTCATATACCTAGATTGTTCCACCCCGCACACTTATTTTTTCAATGTTCTAATTTTGATACAGATTTATGTGAGTATGAAATTCAATAAATTAAATACATAATAAAAAATAAGTGAGAATGAAAGACACAACCTATCATTAATTGTTTCCAGTATCATAAAGATGGATCTCCTCCCTTAAAGGATCTATCAAATTCTCTCTAAATATCTTCAAACTGTTACCATTGAGTCTGAATGGTGACACTTTTTTTGGTCCTTTTATTTGGACTCCACGAAGAGGAAATTCAAGAGTACGAATGAAAGGGCTAGACCATTTGGGACGGAATTTACCTGGGAACATCTTCAATATAGAATCAAAGAGAAACATTTAGTCTCATTTATTGATTTTTTTATTTATAATAACCCCTTCATTAAGATAATTGGTTCATTCCTTGAACAACCTTGATCTTTGATATATATTATTTTTTATCTCATCCAAATCCTATAAATAAATATTTATTTCTTTAGTACAAGAAAAATGATTCTGGTAACATGTTTTAATATCCCAAAAAGATTTGTTCTCTAAATAAATAATCATGTAAGAATCCTTTCCATAAAACTTTCTGAATGGTGACATGACAATTAGGGTTTTGAGTATAGTCTTATATCCATAGAGTTTATCATATAGTCTCAAACTCCAATCATTTCTTTCTGGGTTCGTTGTTTGGTCTATAATTTGTTTGATTTATCCATGTTTTAGGATGATAGGGTGTCGAGAACCTATGATGAAATCAATATTTCTTCAAAATAGATTCTATTTTTTTATTAAAAAAGTGGGTACCCTTATCAATAATCATAATCATTTTAAATCAAAATATGGAAAAGAAAATTCCCCTAAAAACATGAACACAGTTTTTTCACAATTCGCTCTCATGGGAATAGACTCTACCCACTTAGAGACACAATCAATAAAAAGAAATATTTCCTAATATCAAAAATAATTTGTAAAAGTCCCCATGAAATACGTACCCTATACATCAAAGGCATCACAAAACAAAAGAGGTTGTTGTGGCATCTAATCCCTTTTGGCAATGTTTCTTTCAAATTGATAATTTTAATGGGTTAAAAAAAATTCAAAAACTTCTCTAAACATGGTTTACCAATAAAAAATAGAATCAATTACTTTTATTGTAGTTATTTTTGTCTAGAACTGTCTTCCACATCTCAATATGTGATAGAAATGTAGGATAGATTGAAATTCTGAATTTTGAATTCATCTCTTAATCCTTTGATCACCACCAACATGACACCAGTAAGGATCACCCGAAATTTAATTCTATAAATCTCTAAAATGTTTTTAAATTGGTTTCTTAGAAAACTATTGTTTCACTTCATCAGCAACCAAATAATTCACAAGATCCTCAAACCATGGACTTTAAATTTGACAAGCATACAACTCCTCTTTGGGAAATTTTCTTAAATTGGTGGACATATCTGAATATTCACATTCAGAATAGATGGTATACTCATTAAATGATTAGAAACAAGGTTATTTGTTCCTTTATTATCCTTTTTTTCAACATCAAAAAATTGTGACAGGAATATCTATCTCAAAATTATTGGTTTTTCATCATGTTTCTTAATCAAAAATATGATTACAGGATTTTCTTTCTACACAATCACCTTGGATCCTAGTAGATAACATCTAAATTTTCCTAAATAAAAGACCATAGCCAAATGTTCCTTTTTATGTTTTGTGTAGTTTGATAGGGAATAATCTGAAGTTATAGAGTCTTAAGAAATCACATGAGATTTATTTTAAAACCTTTTACTCAACACTTTCAAAAGATAAAAGTCATATGTATCATTCATGATTTCAAAGGGAATGTCAAATTTGGTTGGTTGAACAATGGGAGGGGTTATCATTTTTTGTTTCATCTCATGAATGGATTATTTATAATTCTCATTAAAGAAAAATGGGGTGTCTTTTTGGAGAAATATGTATAATTGAAGTGAAACCATAGTAAAATACTTTATGTATCTTCTATTAAAAGCTACATGACTAAAGAAGGATCTCACATCTATCAATGTTTTTGGATATGAAAAATATGAAATGAAATCAAATTTTTATTGATCAACCTAAGTTCCCTCTAGAGACACAACATGACTAAGAAAAATACCCTTACCCACTAAAAAGGAATTTTTCATTATTGAGAATAAGATTCATATCAATGCAAGTTTAAAGAACATTATCCAAACTTTTCACACAAAATTCAAATTATGATCCATAAATAGAGAATCCATCCATAAAAACTACCATGAATGTTTCTATAAATTCATAGAAAATGCTCTTCCTATACCTTTGATAATTTTTAGGATAATTACACAAACTAATGGTAATCCTCTTATAAGAAATGGTTCCAAAGGGGCATGTGAAAGTGGTTTTCTATTGATCCTTATTTGAATTATGATTTTGGAAATAACCATACAATCAATAATAAAATCAATCGTGGGTTTTCCCCACCAGAGTTTCAAGGCCGTGATTAAGGAATGCAATGGCAAGTGGTCTTCCCTTGTAAAAAAACTAGATTCTAGTAATCAATGCACATTCTCCATTTATTTGGATGCCTAACAAGGACAATATGACCAATATCATTCCTTGAGATTGTAATTCCACCTTTTTTATGAATAACATGGACGGGACTCACCCCTGCACTATCTGAGATGAGAAAATTAATTCCATCATCCAATAGGGTGGTGACTTCCTTCTTGACAACCTCTAAATGTGTTGGGTTCAACCTCCTTTAAAATTTTATCAGTAGTTTATAATATTCCTCCTACAAAATACTACACATGAACACTGAGGGACTGATTCAAGTTAAATTAGGAAGAGTCTATCCAATGGATTTATTATGGGTTTATAGGAATAATAATAGATGGTTCTCTTGGTCCCTTTATATATCTCTTGAAATGATGACAGGAAATTGTTCCTTCCCACAAAAGAAAACATATTTGAGGTTCTCATGAAGTGGTTTCAACTCTATCTCAGGTGGGTTATTTTCATTGATAAAAGGAAACTCATCACTGGTTTTATTATTTATTAATGCTTCATAATTTAATGGACATTTTTTATTTGGATTAGTTTCCATTTTCTCATGATATTTTTCATGTGAAAAATTGGAATCTTCTCTAAGAACACCACTAGCAGGTTCAAGGGTTTCCAGAAAGTCAAATTCATAAATTATATTATCAATATACTCTTTTAAGGTTGTCTCAATATTCCAAGACTCGTTACAAGATTCATTTTGAATCTATGTTTGGTCATATTCTGCAGTAAATAAATTTCCATATTATAAAACATTATTTGGTTTTTAATCATAGAAAAATTTAAGAAATATCTCAGTGTAAAATCAATCAATAATTTTTACTTGAGGGGATGAATTATTATTAACTAGGTGTTTTGTGGACTAATAAATATTGAAATGAACAAAATCTCTTCCAAATTCGGGTGAAAGGGTTCCACTGTGAACATTGATAATTTATTTTCAATTTTTATAAATATTCTCCCATGAATTATAGGCCCATGGGTGCTAAACTTAAAAACTTCCATATCTGAAACATAGAAATATATAGAAAAAATCTTGTCTATAACTTGAATTATAACATCCTCTATAACTACAATAGGTTTGGCGGTGAATCGGTTAGAAATTTGAATGATAATTTTAAAGGGTTTAAATTCCCCAACATGAAGATTTGAGTAAAATAAATTGGGGATAACATTGATGAATACTCCCAAATAAAGCATGAAATCCTGGAATTCACATTTCCCATGGTGCAAGGAATTGTAAAGGTTCCTGTTTAATTAAATTTAATAGTAAAATAATGTTGAATAATGGATGAAACATTCCTCCCTAAGTTAAATTTTTACCACCTTTGAATTTCCTCTTTTGGGTGAACATCTCTTTTAGAAACATAACATAACTTGGAATTTTTTCATAGCATTGAGAAATGGTATGTTGGTATAAAATTTCTTAAATACTTACAAAACCACCATGTCAATATATTTTTCAGCACCAGACATCATCTGTGGTTCACTTACAGAATTAGGAAATGGTGGTTTGAATATTATTGGGAAATTATGATCATTGATTTTAGAAACAAACAGATTATACATCTTCATCTTATCAATTTTTTTTTCAAACAATGTTTCTTCTCTTGACATTTCTTTTCTATTTAAATAAAATTATTTGTTTCTTGCATTTCCATCTGTGGTGGGACTCTCATTGACAGTTTTAACAGGAAGTTTTAGTTTATTATTTTGAGGGTTATTCAACCTTGTTCCACTCCTAATATTAATAGAACTAAAATTTTTCATCCCTTTATCCCTTGGATTCACTTGATGTGGTGAGGGTAAACCACCAAAAAATTTATTTTTGATTCAACTAAGATTAGAGGCTTGTTGACCTTTTTGATTCATAATGATATTCAACATGTTATCTTGTTGATATTGTGTTTGTCTCATTTCCTATTACTCTTTCATCAATGTTTCTTTTACGTTTCTCTCTGAATTTGGAGTTGTAGGGATAAGATAAAAGTTTCTTCTTGAATGATAATTGTCTTTCTCATTGAAATTTCTTGGATGAGAATTACTTGATTGTCCTTGGAAGAATAATCTCGTTTGTTCGAGATGCCTAAAGAGTTTATTTTAGTTATTGTTCTAGCCCTGATAAAACTTTTGGTTGGTTTGGAATGGTATTTCATAGTTTAATTGAAAGGGTTATCCTGAGAAAAAATAATTTTAGTTCTTAGAAGGATCTTACATTTGAGGAAATTGGTCATTATAATTTATTGGAATAAAAAATTCCAAAATGGATATGCATTTGAAAAGTTTCCAAAGGTTTCAGTGGTATTGGTGGGTTTTTGGAAAACATCATTGACCTCACCATGGTGGTAAGATCAGAAATTTGACTCCAAATATTGTTTTTTTCAAGATATGCAATGGGGGATTCTTGGGAAGATTTTACATAAATACGACATCTTATTCCAAATTGTTGAGAATTTTGGGATTTGTTTTCCATTAATGTCTTAGAAGATACTTGTGTTTCTTCAACTAAATCCCCTCATTCTACAACATCAATAAAACCTTTATTAATAAGATAAAATCCTTTATAAAAATATTGATTTAAGAGTTGGTTACAAATTTGATGGTGGGGAAAACTAAAGTAGAGTCTTTGGAATCGTTATGAATACTCATGCAATTTTCACCTGGAATCTTCCTAATTCCACAAATCTCCTTTTGAATGGAAGTATTTCTAGGTGCAGGTAAAAAAAATTCAATGTAAATTTCCTTTAATTAATTCTAATTTCTAATAAATGATTAATGTTAATAGGGAAACCATTCATTGTAAACTAATTATAATGAAAATCTAAATGACCTCAATATAATTTATTTGGATTCAAATTTGTGAGGTTTCATGTTGACATGAATATAACATAATTAATGAAGGTTTTATGTTCTTCATAATATAGAAACCCATTAAATTTTGGACTTTGGTGATGGAAACCATATTTTATGTCAAAACCAGCTTGTTTATTGGGATATTCCACAAGATATTCTTTATTTTCATCATAGGATGAATCCAATCATTGGAGGTTCTATTTTTATCCATTGGACTTGCAGTTTCAACTCTGTTCCCTATAATTTTGATAGTGTATGATTAAAATCATGGGATAGGGGTATTCATATTATATCTAACCCTATATTAAAATGTTTTATCAATTTCAAAATCCAATGGTAGCAAGTAGGATTTATAATTTCAGGTCATGCAAAAACAATTTAAAAAAATAAACTCAAGAAACCTCCCTAGAAATGGTGCCATTTTATGTAATGTTTTTTTCATGAAAACCTAAATCAAAAAATTTATCTCCAAGAAAAATATATATAGAATTCCATGTATTGTCTATCATTGAGGTTGTAATTTGAGTTACAAAATTGTTACCATTGTTTTGTTTGTTTTGGCAAGAAGAAAAATTTTGATATTTGGTTAAAAGTTGTAATACAAAATATAAATCTAAAATAAAGTGAGATAAAATTAAAAATCAACATATAAAATTGATAATAAAAAAGGGGTATAAAATTTTAATCAAAATAGTAGTTTTAGACATGTTTAATCCTCCTAGACACTCCCTTATTCATTATTTAAAAATATTTCCCACTGGAAAATCACAATTCCTACCCAATTAACCCCTGATAGAAACCAAATTTTTCATAGATATCATATCAAAACACAAACACACACACAGACACACACACACACACACATATATATTTCCCTCCTATATAAGTGATTCAATTACTTGAAGACCTCTAACTAATCAAACCTAATTGAAATAACTTTTCTCAATGATAACACCTCACCGAAGAAATTTAAATTGTGATTTCAATTTTTTTACTGCATTGATTGAAAAATTATACAAGAAATATTCTGAAAATATATCCAGGATATAAAAAAACTTCATTATTTCAATAATATATGTTCATGAGAAATTAAAAAAGAGATTACTTAAGAAGATATATACTTTCAAAAGAGTGTATGTCAGTTGTCGCCATCCACAAAAACTTAGTATTTAGCCTCACATCACTTGAGAAGCCCCCATATTATCAATACTATCATGAATTCATAGAATAATCATAAATATATCTATATAAATATTAACCTTTCTCCCTCAATCCAATCACTGTTGGAATTATGAGGAGATAGAAATATAAAGAGAATTAGGGATGGAAATCTATTATCCAGTTTCTATCTGTCCAATGTTTTCTAGATTTTCTCCATATTCCAAGAAAAATATTCCAATATCCAATTGAAGATAGTTTTTTGTAATTAAATATTATTTCGACCCTCAAATGTTTATATAATTTCGAAATTTGGTTTAAAATCAATGATTTAATCTCTAAATAAAACTCATTTTTCCTGAAGAGACCTATCATATTCCTCTAGTTTTACTTTCCCAAAGACCTCAATAAGAAACGTTATCATCAAAACTTAGTATGAAAATGTGTAATTGAGTTTCATTTCATCTCTAGGTGGAATCGTCAAATTTGGTATCTTTTATCCTGATTTTTGGCTCATTGAATGAGGTGGGTCCCATCCTATTGACTTGAAACGTTTTCTGAAATGAATTAATTTTTGGTCCTCTACAAGGCTAAATCTATATATGGTCTAGATTAAAAAGATGGAGAATATGAACAATAGGAATCATAAAAAAAACAATCAATATATTTGTATCAATATGGAAACATATATTCCTTAAAAACAGAAGTGATGTAAAAAAGATAAAATTGAAAAATTGTTCAATTTTCATTTTCAGGCTCAATACATCCCTAAAATCCAAAAACATTGTTATTAATCTCATATTTTTATATTTTTGGGGTTTTAAACATTTATATATGCATTAAATATTGTCGAAATATTAGCATTATCTGTTTTGAATAATTTACTATAGGTTGTACTGAGTGATAAAGAAGAACCACAGTCATCTCTTGTGAAAGATGATTTATCTGATTGAGTGAAAGAGTCATGATGGGTTAAAAAGATTGATATGTGGCCTATGTATTATAAATTTTGTATAAGGTGGAAAATATATCTAATAATACCATTTGGTGTCGTTATAGACACTTGATTTTCATGCTTACAATCAGAGGGATAGAAACCAAAGAAGTTTTCATGGGACTGGAGAACCCGATGTTTATTTTGTTCTTTGATCAGTTTGTTGTCATATTCAATGATAATATCCAAGTTTAATCATGGTTTTAGGAGGATCGTTTTGGGAATTTTTGGTATATCTTGGATTTCCATTATTGACATTATATATATGATAAACTATATAATTATAACATTATTTCTAATACTTTCACTGGGGCACTAACAAATCTTACATGTGAATTATTTTACCCAGCATTCATGATTTCTATAGGTCTGTATATTTTATCACTTTCCTTGGAAATTTCTTCTCCTTAATAAAAAAATAGATAATGGTGCATCATTTCTTTCATCCATGGATTCCTCCTTTGATCTCAATTCCTAGTTAAAGTCTCCCACATTGATTAAGTAATGTTTATGGAACTCATTCCTGATTCCATATCCATGTGGATGAAGGTTAATTAAATTAATTATGTGTTGAAAGGTTAGTAACCTTATGTCTGGGTGATTAGTCACATTAGGCATATCTCTACACGTCTGGATATTGGTTACATTGGAAACCTATAAATATTCCTCCATTTTAGGACATCTCATATGGGTAACCTTAGGCACGAAACCCAAGGAATCTCATATTGATCAAGAGGTAATCGATACCAGGGGAATAAGTCTTCCACAAAATTTTACCTCAGTCATCCTATGTTTATTTCATGGGGTAGGTATTATGGATTAACTCATATATTTTAGGCATTGTGGTGAAAAGCATTGGTTTTAAGAATTTTGTGGATATGTTGTGGATAAGTGTGTCTCTTGGAGGCAGGATTTCCCAGTTAGGTGGAACAGTGAGTCCCATTGGTCTAACATATCATAGAGACAAATCATAATTCTTTGATGAAGATGATTAATGTTGTGTGTCTCTAGGGGTAAATATGGCACACTTGGGTGATGGGGTGTGTTCTGAAGGTATATCATATCCTAAAGAAAGATCATGATTCCCTATTGAGGTGTATCAAGGAGGTATGCCCCTAATAGATAAGATGTCACACCTGGTAGATGGGCTCTATCTCAAAAGTTTAACATCTCATAGAGATAGATTAGGATTGCCAATTGAGGTGGATCATGGATGTGTGTCCCTATGAATAAATATGTCACACATGGGTTATGGGGTGTGTATTGTAGGTTTAACATCTCATGAAGATGGATTAGGACACCCTAATGAGGTGGATCGATGATTATGTGTGTCCATTGGAAAGAAGATGTCACACGTGGGAAAAGGGATGTGTCATATAGGTTTAACATCTCATTAAAAGAGATAAGGTTGATTAATTGAGTTGGATCATGGAGGTGATTATCTATGTCATAATATGTCACACATGGGTGACGTGGTGTTTTGCCCAGGCTAAACATCTCATAGAGACATATCGGGATTCCTTATTGAGGAAGATGAAGGTGTTTTGTACATAGGACGGAGGATGTCTCACCTGAGTGATGGGGTGTGTCTTGTTAGTTTAATTCTCATAGAGATGGATCAGTATTCCCTATTAAGGTGGATCAAGGAGTTGTGCCCCCAATAGGTCTGGTTTCACACCAGGGTGATGGGATGTTTTTTGCATGTTTAACATCTCATATAGATGAAACATGACTCCATATTAAGGAAGATCAAGGAGGAGTGTACCTTTGAGGGTAGATCTCACTATTTCATTGCATGAAAAATTTCTTTATTGTGCTCGAAGGCCTTGGGTATACATTCAAATTTTGAGGTATCTATGGTACTCCTCCTCACCTTTAGTGTGTATGTCTTTTAAAAATGGAACATTGGAGTTGCGTTCAAGAGCTATATCTTACATGAAACCTTCCCATGGAACCGAAATGGTCCTTAGGGTTAGGTCACCTATTTGGATCCTCCAAAAGAGTATTTTTGTAGGTTTTACTGAGATTTAAAAACAAACAACCCCCCACCCAGTCTAAGATGAAAGGGGACTAGAATATTAGGTTATAAGGTAAATGCAGATGAAATATTCACATTCCCCTGTTGTCATGTAACTCTGGCCTCAGGTTTCATAATTTGAAAGTGATTTGTGCGCTGACCAGTGGGTAGATCCTATAAAGAGGGGGAGGGCCCCCCTTGTATAGTAAACACACTTCTCATGTGGGAATATTTTATCTAATGTATAGAACACAACCGTTTGTTGAGATCCCAAGCCTCATCCATGACTTTCATGCAACTACATATTTCACTATCCTAATTTTGTGACCAAGGTGTACATTTTCATTAATTCTTCCAAAGTACAATGCCAATTCAAACATTTTATACCCAGAACCTGTACTTGTTTTCAACTATCTTCAAATTCCCAAATTTTACTAAAATGGCCAACCTACCAAATCACGCTGAGATTGATGCTTTGTCTACCACACAGAGAGATGAAAAGTTAGGAAACATGGATATTCCTTGATCCATTAGGATTTTTTACTACAACTTGGTTCTTTTTGGAAATATTACTAAATATTATAGGAATTATCTATTGAGAAACCACCTCCTGGTATATAATTTCATACTGATGGATGAGTTTTCCATCCCAAAAAGTGTAGTCTACATGTCTTGGTTTTAGTTCTGTCACTATGATGAGTTTCTCCCGATGATGAATACCTAGGTTGATAAGCAACTAAACCATCTCTCAGTGCAACACCTTTTGGGGCAGCTGAAGTAGTGTCTGGTGGAACCATAAAGGATGAGGCTGGAGGAAGAGTTTTATACGAAATGGGGCTATATCATGGTGCATGTTTTGATGTTTTTAGTGTGATAAACCATATCCATGGCAACCATCCTCAACAGTTTGATGTTCAAATTCATAGACACATGCATGGGTCTATGGTTGGGGATGCCTGTGATAGCAGAGATCTTAACAGCCGATAACTGGGTGAATCTATTGGTTCTGGTGCCGGCCCAACACTCCATCCAGTTGGGACATGTGGTAAGGGGGACATTCCAAGAAGGATCTATATCCCATTAAAATTTCATCACAGTTGGATTCTAGTGCATATCGATGTCTACAAATTTCTGAATGCTATCATCCCTCTGAATGCTGGCCTGTAGCCCTCATTTTTTAACATCATTGGGTTCTATCCCATGTAAATTCGCTAAACCTTGGTAACAATTGTTATAAAAAACTACATAAACTTCAACATTCCAATTACACCCCTTCTCAACCCCAGTTGGCTTGATGGTGGACATCATTAAAGGTACATTGGATTAGAGTAAATACTTATAGACCTTCCTAGGTAGAGTAATGGTGGCTAGAATTGATGGAAACACCTACTTAATTCCACACACTCTGTCTCAATTTTTTGGGTAGTTTAGATGCATCCAATAGCAGACAAACATATTTTATATGGGTTCCATGAAGATTGGAATCCATGTATCGTTCGTTAGATATGGTGTACATTCATAGCTAATTTCTCTGGTGAGACCATCATGCTACCAAAAACCAATGTCAATGCTGGCCAGTTTGAGGATAATGATAGAAACTAGGTAGCATCATACCCATGTGTGATCTTGTAATAAATCATAATGGTGATAAAATTATAAAGCATGGTTTTTGAGCAGAAAGGTGGAAGGAGTTTTTCTCTTTCAGGGTTGAGTGAGAAACCAGAGTTAGATCAGGATAGAGATGTAGTGGGGGTGGCTCAAGGTGTTATTACACCCCCTCCTCCAGGAGGGGAGGGCCTTCCCTAGAACCGACCATAAGATAATGAAGAGAGATATCATACCAAAATAATAAAATCTATGGAGGCTCTAGAAAAAACATTGTCAAATTTATTGGATGCAACCAATGGTGATTCATTCCATGTTCTTTGGGTAGATTTAAAAATTCTAAGGATGAACTTGGAAATGGATAAACTAGGGAAGATGCTGACCTAGGATGATATCAAGATGCCGGAGGTGAGGAATTCTTGGATCACTAATAAAGTGCCCTTCCACAATAGGTTAGGATACCCAAAATCCATGGATACCTTTTCATGTTAGTATAGGACACATGGGAATCCCCTGGACCCAATTTATGTGAGGTTTGGATGCAATCCTGATCATGTGGAGATTTAACTTAAAGAATCAATTGAGGATGAATCGGGTAGTGACAACACATATATATCTAGTGATGGAAAATACAGGTGTTCAGCTGCTATATATTAAAGTCCTCAAGAGAGAAGCGAGATCTCTCCATCAGATTATTTTTCCTGTGTCATGCTCCTTGAGGTCAGCCTTTTAACTTACAAACATCTTCTAATAATTTCCATATTCTTTTCCAGAGTATCTAACTAAAAATTTTCCTGTATATGAGAAAGCTGAAAATTGATATAGGTTCCCTGTTGGAGGGGACGAGGGTGCTCTATTGGGTACTAGAGTGCCTGGTCTGGGGCTTGTGTCTAAGTTGATTTCAACAAGAGGGCATGTCAAGGAGGTCGTAGTGGCATCCTCAGAGCCTCCAGTCCTGCCAATCATATATGGGGGACTGTTCCATACAATTACCATGATAGTATCTACTATTGTACAAGGAGGTCACCTAAGGTGCCCTATTATCGATATCCCCCTACCTCAAGGTAATGCTGAATTGAAATCCACCAAGCCATTTTAAACCACTTATATAGATTTTTCATTGTAATTTTTTCTTATTCTCATGAAGCTCCTACTAAACTAGTGAAAGATGTATGACGCGATTCCCTGAAGGGTTGACTACAGTTGATGGGTCTCCTATAGTGGAACTCGCTAACTAGGTTCTGAGACTAATCCTTACCCAAATGATTGAATTTTGTTTTTATTTATCTCTTATATGATCTATGTTTTCCCAAATTATCATCGTTGATTAAATTATTTAACATTCTATTATTTCAAGCAGTGCTCAAGAGGGGGTCTGTGAAGGAAGTGGGTGTGGCTGGGGGATCTGCAAAACCGTCCATGAGAGTTTTACTGACTCTTGAGTAGCCAATCATCCTTAATAACCTATCCTTAGTCCGAGTATAGTAGTATGATGTGGTCTCTAGTGATGGAAATGGAGTGGAAAATCTTAAGGATGGTGAAGTCGATGTTTTTAGGGAAGGGTCAGATTAGGATGGATGATCTCTTGACATGGATCTTGAACTGATCGAAAATATCTTGGAGGAGGACCCTACAACTATTGTTCTTGTAGAGTTACCTGAAGACAATCCTGATCCTCTTGAGGAGTTGGAACACTCAAGGTGTAAAAACACTTAAGAGAACTACATTGGTCAGTTAAGTGTGTAGAGGAGTATGCAGTGTTTCAGTACAGACACCTTTCATCTATACCTATTCAGACGAATGTAATACATTTACCACTAGTGGTGGAACCTATGAACCAGGGGTGTGGACTATTGATCTCTCCATGATCCAAAAAGCGACTACCTTTTAGAGTTGATCTATGTAGAGAGACAACAATTGGAAATTTCCAAGAATAAGGAGAAATCTGGTCACACCCAGAATCTTCAGGAGTCTGGTCAAGAAATTCAATGTTCATAGGATTAGGTAAATGTTCATGTAGCGTTTCTCAATGCTAAAGTATAGGATATCATCCAATTTAAGACACAACTGGTAGTGGTTGAGAATAAAGTGAAGGAGTTGGAATCTTAGATATCTGAGTATAGGGCTAAGTATGACCTAGTTCATATATGGGAAAAACACCCTTATCCTATAGTTGACGTGGGGTAAGAAAAGATCATGAGGCTACAACATGTCTTTGAGGCTATGTGCTGGAAGGTGGATGGTCTAGAGGAATCAATCGTCAAGGTGTAGACATAAGGGGTTTTTTTAGGAGACATAAGATAGAGTATAATTACTAACCATGTTAAAAACATAGCATCCATCATCATTTTTCTGAGGATCTAGAAAATAATGATGGTCGACTAATTTTGGGTTGTATACCAAAGAAAGATGGTGATCCAGTGTTTCTAGGCACCATTTCCATCAAGGGGGCCCATTATGATATAGAGATTGTTGAGGATACAAATAAAGGGATATGTGAAGCATAGATATGAAGTGATGGATGTTTTTAATGGATTTAAATCCCCTTGGATTTATTCCACCATGTATTTGAAAACCATAGGTAGGAATATCATAATGAGAAAATGTAAAACTCATCTTCCAGGGGTGAATCATCATAGATTTCAAGCGATAATTGAAGAAAATGCATGATTTGATAGGTGACCGGCATCAAAGGAAATGGATTCTCAAGAAAGGCCCTAAAACGCCTTGAATGTTTTAGGAGTGTGATTCATGATGAAAATGATCTAGAACCCGAGGGGGTGGGGCGATGATAGATTATAATTACTAACCATGTTCAAAACAAAGCATCGTTTATCATTTTTATGAGGATGTGGAAAATAATGATGGTTGACTAATTTTGGGTTGTATACCCAAGAAAGAAGGTGATCTAGTTTCTAGGAACCATTTCCATCAAGGGGGGCCATTCAGACATAGAGATGGTTGAGGATCCAAATAAAGGGATATGTAAAGCATAGATATGAAGTGACGAATGTTTTTAATGGATTTAAATCCCCTTGGATTTATTCCACCATGTGTTTGAATTCATTGGTTAGGAATATCATAATGAGAAAATTTCAAACTAATCGTCCAGGGGAGAATCATCTTAGATTTCAAGCGACAGTTGATGAAAATGCACGATTTGATAGGTGATCGGCGTCAAAGGAAATGGATTCTCAAGAAAGGTTCTAAAACACCATGAATTTTTTACACCATGTAATGAATTTGATAGACATGTAATTTAATTTTTTAGGGTTAGGAAGTTCTAAATGTAGTTTTACATCATAATTTTAGGATTATGGACACAAATTTTAACGTAATGTGATTAGAATGATATATCATGTTGGAACTCATGTGAATGTTATCTGCCCAAATTAAGTGGAAATAGGAATAAGATAGTATCACAATAGGAGTCATCCCTAGAGGGTACAATAATGATAAGGTATCTTAGAAGAATCTTCAAAATAAGAATGAATCTAGGGCGGTTCGCGCATAGGTTAAGGTCTCGATGCTTGGACCAAAGGGTTTCAGGTCTCAAAGGGGATTGGCATGGAATGACAGAGTAAAAAACTGATGTGAATACATGTTCTAAGGGACCCAATGTCGCAGGAATAATTCCAAATATGACTAGAAAAATAGTTTAAATTCATGATTCTTGGACATAGACTCCAATTCTGAGGTCTTAGATTTCAGTCCATGGGACCTTAGTTTATGGTCATATAGTTCAGACCAATAGACACACTAAAGTGTTTACTGCGGTATTATGTAGTAGTAACCCAATGTAAAAGGATAACCATGGGATGCCTCACCCCATGAAAAATATAAGGGGCATGTTGAAAACATTTTATGATTAGGAGGATTGGACCAGGTTCCTCTAGTTTAAAATTATAGATTTTGGAGCTAATGGAATATAATTTAAGGTTATAATTCATAGACCAAAGGGTTTTGTGTCTCAAAGGAGTAGGTTTGGCCTTGAAAAGGATACATGAAATTGAAGGAGAGGCCTTGAATTTGACCAAAAACTGCACATAACATTATTGAGACAACACTTATATGATTTATGGTTATGATACTTGGACCGTGAATCTTATTTTAAAGTCAAAGATTTTGGGTCGTAGGGTGAGCATCCTAAAAGGATATGTGTAGCATGGAGGAGTGAAAACCCGAGGTGAATTTAAGTCTAAGAATACCTACAACCATACAACATAATCTTGAGGATAATTTTACATAGTTCAAATTAATTATTCCTGGATATGGACTCCTATATTAGTGCCATAGATTTCAGACCAAGGGATCATTGTTTACTGTCATAGTTGTTCAGACCAAATGGATTTATATTTCAAATGAATGTTCATAGAATTTAAAAGGTTACCTAACATAAATGGAGGGGCCTAGGAGTCCACCTAAAAAAGGGAAAAATCATCCCTAATATAATGTGGACTAGTGGGGGCATGTCAGAAAGAACATGCACGACATCTAAAAGGTTACCCAACATGAAAAGAGGGGACTAGGAGACCAACTGATGATGTCTAAAACATATATGAGATAACTTTCAAAAATTTTGAGGTCATACTTATTAAAAAATAATGTTGGAATCCAAATGGGGCATGTGAAGTGTAGAGAAGTGACAAACGTGACATGAATTGTAGAACACAGAGGCCCAAAACCGCACAACGCATTCCTAGGATGACATGTACCTCATTTACTGTGATGATTCTTGGAATTAGGCTCCAATTTTTTCATCATAGAGTTCAAACCATGAAGTTCTCACATTTAATAACCTTTCTTGAGTAAAACCCCCTCCTTAATCCCAAGCCTATATGATCCTAGGCCAGTGTGAGAAACAAGAAGATGTATGGATTCCCAGTTGCTTTCAGAGGATAACACAACAAAGGAAGAAAGGAACAAACAGTACAACGAGGAAGGTTATGAATATCAAGACCAATATAGTATGAGAGGGGACTAGTCGAAGGATCGGGAAAAACTAGTGAGCAAGTTCAAAAAATATGTTATATACCTTCATTGGTTAGAGATCAGGTGAACAAAAGTAAGATCAATCATTGACCAAGTTTGAAACATGGGATCCACTATTTTCTACAATAGATCAATTGAGTCATAAACCAAATATGATAGGTGAGATAGTGTGGCATGAGACCATTCCATTGTAAGCTTGTTTAGATCAGAAGGATGGTGATTAACCAAATAAGAAAAAATACAAAGCACAGAATAAGAAGTAGGGAATGTCCCTGAGGGAATATTAGGGGCACTGGGAGCTATTCCCCCATTAGATCGAACATGCTAGTAAAAGATATTCAAGCACAGCCCAAAGGGGAAAGATCTTGAGGTGATTTCATGTAATGGTTGGTCCCAAAATGAAACTTTAGGGAATCAAAACATATCTCATAATGATGGGAATCAAGATTCCTATATTTCTATTACACGGTGTGCAACAAGACTAATGTTGGTAGAGTGACATCCTATCTAAAAAGGATATCAAATAATCTCATATTAGGAGGCATACTGGTTTTATACAAGGTGTTTTGTTGTTCATATCATTCTTATCAAATGATTCATCAAGGTTTTTCATGAGGTAAGGTTGTAGTTTGACATCGTTCACTAAGGAACTTCGGCTTGACAATTTAAATTCATCTAAATCAGACAATGGTTGCTTCTAGTGTAAATTAATATAGCTCATACTAGAGGGATACATGCTCATTTAAGGACACATATCTTGGACTAAAGGGGTAAATGATGTAGAAAGGAGATTTTTTAGCATAAAATAGTGACAAACCATTATGGAATGATGCCTAAAGGGACCCTTTTGTAAAAAATAATGATATACAGCACCTCGGGTCAACCCCACGATGCTAGGGAAGAGAAAACCCTATAATGATTCAAGGGTAGGGATATGCCCATGATTAAATATTTGGTTTTCACTAAGTATCCCATGAGGATGGGAATAAAGCCACTTGTAGTTATGGGAAGCAGCGCATTAGGGGATGAACATCGGGGGGATACCCTCTCGAATGATGATAATAAATCAACCCATATTAGGTTGTGAGGAAAACCAAATTTTTATAGGGTGAAGCCACAGTTTAATGTTGTGCATTGAGGATGTTAGTTTAATGGTAATAGAATACCATTCATATGGTTCATCCTAGTTTTCTGTTGGGTAAAACATCACACATTAAAAGGAATCCCAATATTATTATTGGAAAGGATATTATTTATCATTATGTGTTGAGGATGTTAGCATGACCTGTGCATCAATCTACCTAGTCATTTCTTCATCATATCAGTTTATGGGGGAATACTATCCCACTAATGGGTTAAAAAACTCATTGGGTCGTGTGCCTAAAAAGGTTTCCTACAATAGTGTTTTGGGGTGATAACACTCTAGGTAATGAATATCCTTGCGATAATTTTGTAGCTAGGGCCAGAGATAGATTGTCTATACATCACTTGTTTTCCCATGAGTATGGTAATCAAGCCACACATAGTTCTAGAAGTAGGGTGGAGGAATAGTATTTCTGAAACACCAAGGATGAAAAAAACCATGATAGTGATGGGTGATTGCACAATGTTTAGGGTTATAATAATTATACTAGGGATCCTAGATTAATGTCACATGCCTTGGAACATAGAGGTGGCGGAATTGAGAACTTTTGTACATTGGAAAAGATTTAAAACCTCAAATTAAAGGGGATAAGAATATCATTCACCACATGAAGCGATCCCAAAGCTGTTTGCACATAGTTTATGGTCGTACAACCAGGACAATGGAAAACAGTTTAAATTCATGAATCTTGGACTACTTTTAAAAAATTAATGACCTTGTAATTAGGGAAATGGATGTTTTTTGGGAATTTTCATGGAATGAAAGAGGTCTAATTCAACATAAATGGATGAAATCCTAGCCAGCATACCATACAAACACCTTGGAAAAAAATAACAAATAGTTTATGGTCATAATTCATGGAATATGGTACAGGTGGAAAATAGTTTAAAGCCATGATGTTTTGACTAGGAGTTGGTTTTCCTCAAGGTTATCTATGTTGAATGGATGAACTAAAACCCAAAGTTAAAGGAGCCATCATTCCCACGTAACAAACAAATATCTCAAAACTAATAGCACATAGTTCAAGGTCATTATTCTTAGAATGTAAATGGGGACAATGGGATAAAGGGTTGATAAATTTGCAGATAAACCCATATAAATAAGGACTAGACATCAATATATATCTCGTGAGGATGGGAATCCAGACACAAATAATCTTGAAAGATAATGTGGTGTAAGAAAATCAATAAAAGTGTGGGAATTTAGGAATCCCATAATTTTTGTGGGGTATCCCATTGTTATGAAATTGGGTAAGGCTATAGTTTAACATCATACATTGTCTCTAGTTTGTCTCATATAATATGAGGCTTCCCAATTTCATGCGTGGTAAGGTTTTTTACCATCTCATACTCATTGTATGGTGAATTCTAGTTGTATATGGGGTATGACTTTATGTTTAATCCCATAATTATTGTATGATTAATCATGGTTTTATACAGGGTAAATCATCTCACCTTAAGAGCCATTCTAGATTTATATAGGGTATGGTCACAGTGTAACATTTTTCATTGTGGACTTCTAGTATTGTATTTTAAAGTCATAAAACTCATAATATAGGGACAGAAAATATATTAAATTCATAATAACTGGGCCAATTTCAAATAGTTTATGGTCATAATATTAGGATCCCTGATGTTATATTAGTTTAAGTTCATAAATCGTGGACCCTTCCAAAAAAATTGATTCTAGGTTGTTTGGACTAGTTGTCTCCCCACATGATGTACAACTTGAGAAACATGGAATTGGTTGGAGGTGTGACATTCCCACCATCCATGGTGATCAAAGTGTGTTCTCCATTGAAATAGACCTTATGAATGGTGTTAGGTCCTTCCCCATTGGGATAAAACATTGTTGGATTTTGGCCAGGTATCCCCAGAGTTATGATAGACAATACCATGTCACCCAAGAGGATGGAGTGGAGGAAAACCTTTTTATTGAATTCTCTCGCTACATTTCTTTGGTGCCTCACTAGACTATGCATGGCCTATAGAATGTTATATTCAAAGGCTTACCACCCATCTAGAGAGACCACTTCGATTCCATCTAGTGACTTCTAGTCATAGAAAGCTACTCATAGGGAAAAAACCGAATTTATAAGAGAAATATTGTCTTTATTCCATATACTAGAGAGTATGGTGTCACATGGGTGAAATTTTGATTTATCATACCATTGGCCCAGAGGGAATTGGGGATCATTTACGACCAACCATTCTTATTCTGGTCCACCATTTTTTACATAATTTAGAGGGGATTGTTTTTTCAACACCTCAATATATCCATTCACCAGCACACATTCGATAGAATTATGGTTGGAACAAATTTTTTATTTACCATAAAACTTCTTCAGCTCAGCAACTCATAAATTGGTTCCATTTATCAAAAATAATAGTATGAGGAACTCTAAATCAATGGATGATGTGGGATCTTATGAACTTAATCACATTCCAATATTTAATGTATTTCTAGGGGAATATCAAATTCCCATTTTTTGAAAAATTTTGTTTAGTTCATAATAAACCTTCACTAATGAGCCGTTACTAGTGGGAGAGCTTCAATCCCGCCTGATGGGTCCCACTAGACATCGAAAGGAATTCTTATATAACCTGAGGGATCTTATCTCTTTGGATTCAAAACTAGAAAATTTCATCCAAATCACATCTTTAGAAGGTTCATCCAAGGTTAGGCACACTATGGATTGTCAATTTCCCAGTTTGCTAACAGATTTTGTCACACTCAGCTCAATTTGGTAGAAGGATCCCATCCTGTAGATAACAAATAAAATGAGTTTTGGAAATGGATGTTTCCTCTACTACAGGGTGACCTGAGTGTCCTATAATAGAAGCACATATATCTAGTGGTTTTACATATTGTACATCACCATCATCTAAAATAGATAGGTAAATGACCCTCCAATGCACCACATGAATGATCCAGACATCCTAATCTGACTCTGCAAAAGACGCTTCGAGGCTTTCCCATGTTTTAGTTTGACCATTTTGTGATCGGGGGACATGGTTAAACACAAACTAGAAAGGAAATAGGGATATTATATATTTTTCACTCTATCAGGGGAATAATCTCTCATTTTCTAAAGATGTAGCCTCTTTTATCTATTTTACGAGTAGATCAGAGTCTCCATTAACATGTAAGAAGGGGAAAACAATATCAATGGCCAATTTGGTACTAGAAATAATATTCTTTCACTCTTCATCACTATTGGTTCAGCATTATGATAGTAAGAACTAGTATGGAAAGATGACCAGTGCTGGCCTAATCTACTGAGAGGATAGTCTCGTCTAGGAAATCATCTTCAAGGGGTAGTTCTTCTCATGTCAGATGGATGGCCATAAAATCTTCCAGTGCCTGGATTTTGATGGATTTATATGGAATGAATCTAATGTCATGTTGTTGGGTGATGAATAGACATTATACCAACCATCCAATTATCATATGTCTTACACATTCTTTCTATATTCATGATTAATCATCATATGTAGGCTAAGTAGTCTTGGAGGCCTCACCACTCCTAAAGGTCCCTCGGGGGAAGAATCTGGTTGATGGGTTGGATCTTCTCTGGGTTAATCTCAATGCCTCAATATCTTCCGAATAATCCACGAAATTTCCTAAATGTAATCCTGAATTCACACTTCATGGGGTTTATTTGAAATTATTATGAGTGGATTAATATAAACACTTTCTCAAGGTATTTTATATGGTCATACCTCTGGTGAGATTTTAAAACCAATTTTTTCATTGATAACTCCACCAATGTCCCTAATATTGGCTTGATCATGTGACTCATGTCCAATCAAAAAGTGTATCTTTCATTATTTAATATGAAGGGAATAATCTGATAGAATAAAATCACTTGTGTTCTATAAAGGTTGTAGAATCCTCATCCTATGGGGCTATCGAGATCTTGTTGTACCCAGATTATTGATCCATGAAGGGGAGTCCATGGAACCATGATATGGAATCAATCAAAAACTATATCAATGGAAGGAAATGACATCCTTCATACAATGGAGGTTGTGACCCCAAACATTTATAGAGACACTGATCTTCCTATTATTCTTCCTAACTGGGACATTGTTAGCAATCCATCTGAGGTACTATACTTCCCTGAAGAAGTAATATTTGGAAATATTTTCAACCATATCCTTGACAAAATCATCATGATAGGGGTGCATCTTTTTGGGAGGCCTATTGAACACGTGATGAATCACAGGGAGGCCGAGACGGTGATCGGAGTCCTGATGACCCATCCCTAGAATCTCATCATACATCCAAGAAAATACATTTTCATGATTATTCAGAAAGGAAACATAGCATTACTTCTTCTCTATAAACATGGATACACTAATAAACATTGCCCTTGGATTTTCCTTGGTACCAAGGTTCACCTAGGTAAAGTCATCAATGGTGGTGGAGACACACTCTTAAAATTTCGGGGTTATCTTCCCAATTCCCTTTGTTTTCTAAGATAGGAGAATCAGTGGGAAAATTTTGCTCTTCCAGGCCAGCATCTAAGGGGAAGCACTGATGTCTTCTTGGGTGGATAGATAATCCTTGTTAAGGAATTCCTGCTATACTAAAATTTTCGAGATTTAAGTTTTCAAGATAATTCCCTATATCCTCCAACTAATATTTTATTGCTTGATATAGAAGAAATGGGGATGTGTTACTCTCTATCAACTCATACCTGATCTGTGGAATAAGAATGAATACCACTGAATGTTAGAAATATGGTGAATTTCTCAATACATCAGAGGAATATGGGCTATTAGTATCACATACTCTTATATAGAGTAGGATTGTGAGGTAATCTCTGGGTTCTTATTTTTCTTAGGGATTATGAAACCCTTTTTTAGAGACAATGAAGCAACCCACTAGATCCATCTTTTTGGAATTTGACCAATAAATTGGGAGGATAAAGATTACATCCAAGTATTTCCATGGATTAACTGTAGTGGTTGTCAAATTTCCTAAAGGTAATCCTGAATTCACACTTCATGGGGTTTATTTTCAATTATTAGGAGTGGATTAATATAAACACATTCTCAAGGATTTAAAGCCTCAAGGGTATGACAACAAACTGCTTTGACACATCATATTTCCATTCCAGGGAAAATCCATTCCATATAGAGTATTTCTATTTGTTAGGGGAGAAACATGTGTTGTTTAATGTACTACTAGGTTCTAGCTTGTGTGAGGAATATTTTTTTGATAACCTAATGAACTACTTTAGAAAACTGATAACTGACTGTCTATTGGCTGATGTCGAGCGTTATCTCCATGTGGATGATTGGGGCACAATTTCGTCTTAGATTCTCTATTATCTAACATGACTGGATATAGAGGAATACATGATGAATCATACTAGGAAAATATTTTTTTCTATTCTCTGTGAAAAAATATACTTCCTTGTCTCAGTATTAGGAATCATCTGGTTAGCCTAAGCGTTCTGATGTCTCGCATGTCCTCGATGTTTTCTTTTAGGACATGGACCAAAGGCACCTATAGGGTTCACATAGAATTCTACACCATCAGGAATCATGAATCAGTCCCCACTAGCTTGAAAACATTCATAGAGGTGTAATCCATCCCACATCAATGAGTTCATCTAGTGTTTGGTAGACCTAAAGACCATTTCTAAACATAGGGGGATTAAAATCTCCAAGAGTGTGAGATAGAATTTTCACTACTGGGTGACTCTCTATTCAGATGCACCATCGATAACTATTCCTCGATTACTTATAAGGGTGTGATTAATATGTGAATGTAGTGGTTAAAGTAGGCATAGTGTAACATCCCAAGCTTCCATGGTATGATTCTCTTTGAATAATACTGTAGTGTGTGTTGTACGCAACTTCGAGTTCTAACACACACCACAACCAATCAAACTAGCTGTTATGAATAGTAATACCCACTGTTTGAAATTTTATAAATTTAATATTTCAAAATGGATTTCATTTTTGGATTATTTATATCAAAATTATCTTAGGATGAATTTTTGGTACTTTTCTAATAACTTTCTTATTTTGATGAATACTGAAAATTACTAAATTTTAATTAAAAACAACTTTTTTAATTGAAATAATTAATTGTGATAAATTATTAATTTGAGTGGTTTTAAAGTATATTTAGAATATATTTTTACCATTTAATACAATTTTGGTAATTGGATGTAATTTCACATTTTAACAGGACATTAACAAGAGTCAATCTTTTGATTATTATTATTTCTTAAAAAACGCTTTTTGTTTTGACAGCGGGAATTAATTTTAAATTAATTTCATCCACTTATGTGTTTCGAATTTAGAAAAATGGATTCCATATTTATATTCAGGAAGTCCAAATTGTTTAAATAGGTAACTTTTATTTTTAGACATATTGAATAATTACTTCGGTAAATATTTTATTTACCATGGTTAAAGGGTAAATCCGGTAAATAAGGGTAAAAAATAATATTATAATAATAATAAATTTCCCTAAAATGTGTCCTAAACCTATTGGTTGAAACATTTCCGACCATGGGCCTCTTTGGGTCTATTTTTGGACCCCATGGATCCACTTGTAAGTGATAATGACACTTTATATTAATTAAGATAAAGTAAATACAAAAATGACATAAGCATATATATTTTAGCACAAAATATTTTAAATAGGGTTATATATGTTATATTTTAGAATATAAATATTAATTAGAAAGCTAAAATTATTTCCGACATAATGGTAGTTTATTTATAATTTTGATACATTGAATAATTAAATTTATTTATGACACAATAATGATGCAGTATTTTCCTTATTAATGAAAGAATCAAATAATTAGTATTATAAATGTTAAAATAAAAATACTTTGAAAGTTCTGATGACATACACGAATTTTATTGGTTAATATTACATGTTATGATTGCTTAGATTAATTTTATTCTAATTAATAAAATTTTAAGACTTTATCAAAAATCAATTATTTAATAGTGTCAAAATTGACATAAATGAGTTTTTAAAACAAGTATTATATTAATAATTGATATTCTATTCCTAAAATTCTAAGGTTCAGAAAAAGTAATTATATAATGGTATGTGTATTATTAATGGATCACTTGGTGGTATCTTGGATGTATATAGTATGTTTATTAACTATATAATATAATAATACAAAGTGACATGGTAAATGTCAAACTAATTAACTAAGAGTTAAAACTAAACGATAAGGTTAATATAGTGACCCAAACCTATCTAAAATCTATTGGTTTAAAGGATTTATACACATACCCACCTTATACTTTTAATAATATACTTTTTACCCATTATAAACCGAATATGAATTTATTATAAATTAATACTTTATTTTTTTTTTCAGAAGAGCCCCTCCTCCCCCTTATAAAAGGACACCACTTATAAATAATTCTTCATACCTTACAAGCCTGTTGGTTCATCCAATATCTGCCCAAATACCCTCTCAGATATCCTACATTAATCATATAGGCCTTCCTTTAGTTATAAATGCAACCTAAGGATCCATTTTGATCAAATTAAAAGGAAGAACCCGAAGAAGAGGTAATGTTTTCACCACCATTTTTCAAGATCCTTTCTTCTTCAACTTCTTCTTTATTTATTGTTTACATTATAAACTAATAAATACAGTATATTATATATACTATGATGTTATTATAAATATGGTACAACCATATTCAGTATTTTATTCATCCTTTTAATGACATGTCACCATACGTGTGTACGTACAGCTTACCGTCTCCATGTCGGGGTGTAATTGTTATTCAATACATTATTTTTTGGATGAGTATAATAATGATGTGTAATTAATTTAAATAATAAATATAACATGATAATTATTCTATATATATGATATACCATCCAATTATATATTAATTTAATATCAAAATAATGATATTGTCGCTCGTGTGTACGTACGGACTACCGTCTCCAAGAACGCGATGAGATTCATTCCCCATCGTATCTATTCAAGACTAATTTTCATTTGATGATTAAAAATAATGTTTAAGGACTTGATATAATTCTGTATATGAATAAGATACATCATTTCCATAAAAAACATGGCTTATGTATCAAAACATATAAAAGAAAACATGTAAGTTAACACCCGAGACGACGATAATACTAAGATATTATTAACAAAGCAATGTTAAAATATCATATATGATATCATATTAATGTATATGATTCCTGTATAATTTAATAACAATTATTTCACCATTATAAAGGAGTTAAACCGACCCTCATCCAAGGAAAAGTACAAGGCAAGGGTTAATTCCTCAATCTCATTATTATCCGAGATTGTTTATGTGTAAGTATTTACTGGGACATTTTTATCATCCATGTCCATTTTTCATAAAAATGATTTCAAAATAATTATTTTAAATATTTTTTAAAGGTACTATTTATCAAGATTAGAATTTTAAATGTTTTTAAGATTTATCTTTCAATATGTTTTTAATTAATTTCAATGTTTTCAAAATGATTTTAAGGATTTATTTATATGGACATGAATGTTATGAAATGATGATTCTTTTCAAAAGTTTCAAAGTGGTATGGGGCACTTTGATTCAAAAATATATTTTAAATTACATCCTCTATAAATGTGTCACTTTTAAATGATTTTACAAAAAGGATATTCCTCTAAAAAAGTTTTACTCAACATTTTCAACTATGTCAGCATCCTTTACTGGATATTATTTTTGATTGAAGATGATTTATTATAATACAATATTACATATTGTATTGAATGAGTTATGATAGGTTTGACTGTGGATGTTCTATTTTTATACCATTCATGGTTTATAGTTAATGTATTGACATTTCTTATGCTATTTTTAATATGAATTTTAATGTTACGTTTCAACTATTCATATGAGGAATGCAGTGGACTTAGTAAGTGATGGGTGGAGCCCGCTATAGCTCCTCGATGCATCGATATGTCTCATGAGACAACTAGACATAGAATTGGCTGAGGCCCTTTCCCAATTTGATATATGATTTTGGACGAGGCCTTAATCATTTTTAGATGTCCTGGTCAAGTCCTTGACAAAATGTTTCAGAATGTCCGACATTATACATTCTCTCAATATGGATATAATATTGATGGTTCATGTGGTCATTTGACTAGTAGAATACCCATGATTATGTTTTGTTATGTCCGAATTTACTCAGGTCATATTATTTCCATGAAAGTATTCATGTTTATTATTGGTAAAGGCATGTGCTTTCAATTATTCACCATGATTAATATTTATGTCATCTTCCGCTGTATTTCTTACCCTTACAGAGCGTTTGAGCTCACCACTTTATATGTTTTATTTTTCCTAGGGTTTCAATAAGTGTATTATGATTAATATGCGGGGTTAAGCTAAAGGGAATAATGTCGTTCTCAAAGAACTATTTACGCTGTGTTTTATGTTTGAAATTGTAATGTAATGATAATGTATGTAATCTATTTTCCAACACTGCTAATCTAATCGGTCCTTCAGGACTTGATTCCTTGTAATCAAGCAAATGTATTAAAATAATGCACCGACTTTGGGTAACTGGGGTCAGGGCGTTACAGTTGGTATTAGAGGAAGTTTAGCAATATGCTTGGAAACTAGATTTAGATCAAATCTGATTAGAGCACATTACCCTATGATGGACTTTGAGTATTAGTATAGAAGAACTTCCTATAGTTTTGGTAATTTAGGGATTTTGTGAATTTTACAAGAAAATAAATCCATGTCTGGATACAAGAAGGTAGAGGTGGCTCTTGAACAGATGTACCTAGGGGTAAAAACTGAAAACACCGCTTTGTTCTTGACTCAAACAAGAACTGGGGTACGAAAAAGGGCCTTGCTGCACTCTTGGTTATGACACTCCCGGGAAATATTCTTAGGATAATTCTCATTTTCTATAAAAACCATTATGAAGGGATTATGGGTATATACTTACTCAAAGAAAACGTTTTTATGAATATGGATTATATCTATAAACTATTCAATTTACATTAGGTATTTTACATGTTTGGAATTATTTATATTGATGCATAAACTAATCTAGTTTATGACATTGTTTAGAAATGGCCCCTAGTGGAAGGAATAGAAATCGTATCAACGCATGTAATAAATTTAAGGATGGCCCTTCTACTCAAGAAAATTATAGTGGAGATGGTGATAGAACTGGTGCTGATCATCTTATCACCATACTGGGACAACTCACTGAGGTTATGAATAATAACCTTACCCATATGGAGCACCCTGATTGACAACACGGAGTATCAATGTTAGATTGCTTAATTTGGAAAAAACCACCAAAATTAGATGGGAATAGAAATCCATTGGTAGTTGAGTAATGGATAAGTTCCCTAGAGAAAATATTTCAAGCTTTGTGGAATAGTGAAAGGGAAAAGGTTTTCATAGAATTTTATCGCCTCACTGGAATGCTGATCAATGGTGGTCATTGATTAAAAACACAAAGGAGGATGAAGAAGTATCAAGTATGTAATGGAGGGAGTTTGAAAAAAATTATTAGAAAAATACATTCTTCATGACGATCGAGCAGATATGGAAAGAAAATTTATCAATTTGAGGAAAAAGGAGGATAAGAATGTTGCAATGTATGAGGATAACTTTACAAGGTTATCAAGGCATGATGCAGATTATATACGTAACCCAAGAAGTAAGATTGATCGTTTCTTTGATGGGTTAAAACCATTTCTCTATTGAGCTTTAGTATCTCGATCCTTCTCATCATACGAAGATATTTTCTCATGTGCTATCAAGACAGAAAAAAATCCTCTAAATCTTATAAAAATAAATTAAAGAAAGAGAAGAAGAGAACGGTGGAGAAAGAGATAGGTAATGGAAAAATGGAAAGAATTATTTTCCATAATGTGATAGTTGTGGGGAGAAACACCCTGGTACTTTCCAAAAATGAATGGGAGTATATTACAAGTGTTGTGAAAAAGGCCACCAAGCTCATGATTGCAAGGGAATGAAAGTTGAAGTCAATGTTGAATGATATAATTGTAGAGAAATGGGGAATTATTCAAATGATTGTCCTAAGTGCCAAGGAAATTTACCTCAGAAAAGGCCAAGGGAGAAAGGCCAAGCTTAGGTTGTTACTACAGTTGAATTTGAATAATTATTGTATTTGTGTTTTTGGACTCAAGAAATATATTCTGGTTATAAGAATAATGTGATATATATAAGGATTGTATTGCAGTACTTGTTGATTTCATTAAGGTTTTAATATGACTAAGGTAATCATATTTTCAGTATTTGACCATAAGAGAAACTTTACTTTGTTTGGGGAATCTGATGTTACAATTTATTTTGGATTTTAGATACCATTTACAGAGAGTCTGGACCGAGGTATTTTGGATAACTATAATGTTTGAAATTAATTAAGTTGAACTTTGGATGGTATTGTTGAAGGATAAAACAATTTTTATGATTATTTTTGGAATATTATAATAGAATAGTCTTGGAAATGGACAACCTGCGGGTTGGGCGATAACCCGTTGCATTGGACAAAGCTGCAGGAATCGAACCCACAATCATAGTGCGACATGCCTTTATTACCTACCACTAGCCTACATGATGTCCCTGGTTGATACAAAATAGTTTTCATCATTTAAATATTATATGTTTATATTTTAAACCCTATATGATTAGGATAAATAGAGTATTTTTGAGTTGTATTATGTTTTGGAGTGAAAGATGAGTTTGTGGTAGAAATTTATTAATGGATAAAACTCTAATTATAAAGTAAGTATATCTCCTTATTATCTTATCCAATCTCATTAATAAATTCCTCAACATTAAGAAAAGTAACTTAGAACAAAAACGTTGTCCTAGATGGTACCTTAGATCATCACAAATTTTTTGGCTTTGGGATTGTTGGATTTTTCATAGCCAAGTTCTCTACCACTCTCCATCAGATATTGATGGTTAGATTCTTTCCCCATATCAATTTTTTCTTACATGGAACTCTAGTATGTGTAATTTTTGGTAACCTTCATACTTATAACTCTTTATTTTAAATAGAGGCCTCATTAATCCTTTTTTTGATGTGGGATTTCAACTAAGATATTTTGAAATGTCAGCCCCAAGTTTCCAATACCGAGCATAAATTGCAAGGATGAAATTTATTGAAGGAGGATAGAATGTAACTTCACCAGATTCCATGGTACTATTCTCTTTGAATAATATAGTAGCGTGTGTTGTACGCAACTTCGAGTTCTAACACACACCACAACCAATCAAACTAGTCGTTATGAATAGTAGTACCGACTTTTTGAAATTTTATAAATTTAATATTTTAAAATGTACTTAATTTTTGGATTCATAATATCGAAATTAGCTTTGGGTGAATTTTTGGTACATTTCTGATAACTTTCATATTTTGATGAATAGTGAAAATTACTAAATTTTAATTAAAAACATCTTTTTTAATAGAAATAATTACCAGTGATAAATTATGAATTTGAGTGGTTTTAAAGTATATTTAGAATATACTTTTACCATTTAATACAATGTAGTTAATTGGACATAATTTCACATTTTAACCGGACTTTAACAAGTGTCAATCTTTTGATAGTTATTATTTCATAAAAACACGCTTTTTGTTTTGACAGCGGGAATTAATTTTAAATTAATTTGTGCCACTTATATGTTTTGAATTTATAAAAATGGATTCCAAATTTATAGTTCAAATTCCAAATTGTGTAAAAAGGTAACTTTTATTTTTATATATTTTGAATAATTACTTCGGTAAATATTTTATTTACCACGGTTAAAGGGTAAATCCAGTAAATAAGTGTAAAAAATAATATTATAATAATAATAAATTACCCTAAAACATGTCCTAACCCTATTGGTTGATACATGTCCGACCATGGGCATCTTTGGGTCGATTTTGGGACCCCATGGATCAACTTTTAAGTGATAATGACACTTTATATTAATTAAGATAAAGTAAATACAAAAATGACATAAGAATATATCTTTTAGCAAAACATTTTTTACATAGGGTTATATATGTTATATTTTCAACTATGAATATTAATTAGAAATATAAAAAGCTTTCCTGTATAATGGTGTTTTATTAATAATTTTTAGACATTAAATAATTAAATTTATTTATGACACAATAATGATGAAATATTTTCCTTATTAATGAAAGAATGAAATAAATAGTATTATAAATGTTAAAATAAATATAATTTGAATGTTTTGAGGAAATACATGAATTATATTGTTTAATATTACATGTTATTATTTCTTAAATGAATTTTATTAGAATTAATAAATTTTTTCTGACTATATCAAAAATCAATTATTGAATAGTATCAAAATTGACATAAATGGGTTTTTAAAACAAATATTGTATTAATAATTAATATTCTATTCCTAAAATTATAAGGTAAGGCCAAAGTACTTATATAATGGTAGGGGTATTATTAATGGACCACTTGGGGGTCTCTTGGATGTATATAGTATGTTTACTAACTATATAATATAAAAATACAATGTGACGTGGTAATGTCAAACTAATTAACTAAGAGTTAAAACTAAACGATAAGGTTAATATAGTGACACAAACTTGTCTGAAATATGTTGGTTGAAAGGATTTCAACCCATACCCACCATATACTTTTAATAATCCACTTTTTAGCCATTATAAACTGAATATGAATTTATTATAATTTAATACTTTAAGTTTTTCCTAAAGAGCCCCTCCTCCCCCTTATAAAAGGACACCACCTCTAAATAATTTTTCATACCTTAAAAGCCTTTTGGTTCAGCCAGACTCTGCCCAAATACCCTCTAAACTATACTCCCTTAATCCTAGAGGCCTTATTATAGTTAGAAAGCCAAACTAAGGATCCCTTTTGATCAAATCAAAAGGAAGAACCCGAAGAAGAGGTAATGTTTTCCCCACCCTTTTTCAAGTTTCTTTCTTCTTCAACATCTTATTTCTTTGTTGTTTCCATTATAAAATAACAAATCCAGTATTTTATATATACTTTGATGTTATTATAAATATGTTACAACCATATTCAGTATTTTATCCATCCTTTTAATGACATGTCACCATACGTGCGTACATACGGCCTACCGTCTCAACGTCGTGGTGTAATTGTTATTCAATACATTATTATTTGGATGGTTATAATAATTATGTGTAATTAATTTAAATAATAAATATAACATGATAATGATTCTGTATATATGATATACCATCCAATTATATATTATTTTAATATCAAAATAATGATATTGTCGCTCGTGTGTATGTACAGACTACCGTCTCCACGAACGCGATGAGATTCATTCTCCATCGAATATATTCAGGACTAATTTTCATTTGATGATTAAAAATAATGTTTAAGGAATTGATATCATTTTTAATATGAATAAGATACAACCTTTCCATAACAAATATTGCTTGTGTAACAAAACATATAAAATAAAACAAGTATGTTAACACCCGAGACGACGATACTACTATGATATTATTAACAAAGCAATGTTAAAAAGACATATATGATATCATATTAATGTATATGATTCTTGAATAATTTAATAACAATTATTTCACCATTATACAAGAGGTTAACCTAACCTCAACCAAGTAAAAGTACAGGGTAAGGGTTAATTCTTCAATCTCATTATTATCCGAGATTGTTTATGTGTAAGTATTTACTGGGAAATTTTTATCATCCATGTCCATTTTTCATAAAAAATGATTCCAAAATAAATATTTTAAGGATTTCTGAAAGGTACTCATTATCAAGATCATAATTTTCAATGTTTTAAAGATTTATCTTTCAAAACATGTTTAATTATTTTCCATGTTTTCAAAATGATTTTAAGGATTTATTTATATGGACTTGAATGTTTTGAAATGATAATTATTTTCAAAAGTTTCAAAGTGGTATGGGAAACTTTGATTCAAAAATCTCTTTTAAATTACTTACTTTATAAATGTGTGACTTTTAGATGATTTTACAAAAAGGATATTTCACTCCAAAATTTTTACTCATCATTTTCAACTATGTGAGCATCCTTTACTGGATATTATTTTTGATTGGGGTTTACTTATTATAATAAAATATTCCATATATTATTTAATGAGTTATGATATTATTGACTATGGATGTTCTATTTTTCTACCATTCATGATTTATGGTTCATTTATAGACATTTTGAATGTTAGTTTTAATACGAATGTTAATGTTATGTTTCAACTATTCATTTGAGGAATGTAGTGGACTTAGTAAGTGACTGGTGGATCCCGCTATAGATCCTCGATACATTAGTTGGACTAATGAGACAACTAGACATGGAATTGGCCGAGACCCTTTCCCAATTTGATATATGGTTTTGACCGAGGCCTTAATCATTTTTATATGTCCTGGCCGAGGCCTTGACAAAATGATTCAGAATGTCTGGCATTATACATTCTCTTATTATGGAAATAATATTGATGGTTCATGTAGTCATTCGACTAGTAGAATACCCATGATTATGTTTTATTATGGTGTTATTTACTCAGCTCATATTCTTTCCATAAAATAATTCATGTTAATTCTTGTTAAAGGCATGTGCTTTCAATTATTCACCATGATTAATATTTATGTCATCTTCCGCTGTATTGCTTACCCTTAATGAGCATTTGAGCTCACCCCTTTATATGTTTTATTTTTCCCTGGGTTCAAAGAAGTGTGTTGTGATTAATATGCAGGGTTAAAATAAAGGGAATAATGGTGTTCTCAAAGAACTATTAATGATATGTTTTATGTTTGAAATTTTAATGTATTGTTAATGTATGTAATCTACTTTCCAATACTGCTAAACTAATTATTCCTTCAGAACTTGATTCCTTGTAATCATTCCAATGCATTAAAATAATGCACCAACTCTGGGTAACTGTGGTCGGGGCGTTACACATGGTAATCACATGAGGTTATAGATTTCCTATGCAAACAAATATGACACCATGATCTTGAGGAACTGTAACGTCCCAGTTCTGGAGGCCACCTAGAGGCGCCCCATACCTGGTTGGTCACATGGCGTCAAGAGCATTTCCTTAAACACCAGAGGCTACTGACTAGTAGTGAGGGCCTTGGGTGTGATAGTGGGGGAAATATTCCCTCATTGTAAGAGTACACATCGGAAGAGAAAAACAATAAACAATAGCAGAAGCAGTAAACAATCCATACACAAGCAAGCAATAGAAGACTAAACATGATAAATAGTAAGAGCACACACATATATGATGCATGATACATATGTCAAGGAAAGCATCCAAAAAATTCACAATTCCAGAAATACAAACCTTACTAAAAACAAGTACAAAAGAAAGATAAAAAGGTCTTCAGCATCGCAAGCCTAAGATTGGTATTATGCTCTCCAGCTCCACAGAATGTCAAGTACCTGAATTCTAAGGGAGTATTCCATTGTCTATATCTGTAAAAATATATTATATTTGGGCCCAAAAGCATGACCCAAACTGGGTGTGAGACTAAATCCCAGAAGGAAACCACCCTAAATTTGTGCCTAACCATCAGTGAATATATGGTAGGTAAAAGTACAGAAAACAATAAACAGGAACATGCTAAACAATGAACATTCCACAGTTCCAAAGTCAAGAAATATCTTACAAGAAGCATAGCACAATAGGTAACCCTCTGGGAAGTACTCACAACGATACCCTATGGTCTTACCTAAGAAGTACCAACAACCCTCTGGGTAGTGCACTCAGTTGAACCCCTCCGGTTTGGTCATACAGAATTATAAATAATCGACGAGAAACACACGCAGTCAACTCCCCTTATAGTTTTGGGTAGTCAGGAACTCTTTGAGGAAGCATGCATAGTCAATTACCCTTATACCCCAAGTCATTCATAAACTCTCTAAGGAAGATCACACAATCAATCCCTCCTATAGCCTATGGTAATTAGGTGATTCAAATAAACAAAACAGAGACTCTCTGAGGAAGCTCACATGGTCTATCCCTGTATAGTCTAAAACAGTTAAGGACTCTCTGAGGAAGCACTCACAGTCTATCCCCTTATAGCCCAAAGTAACCCTAGGCTCATTTAATATGCTCACTCGGTCAATCCTCGTATATCCTAAAGCTCAAAGACTCTCTAAGGAAGCTCACTCGGTCTATCCCCTTATAGTCTACTACAGCCGGTTCTCACGAAACTGTGTAGGATAACGACATGCCAATACAATATGGACAAAGTAGACTGACAGAACTACTTGGCTAAAGAGTTCTACGTCATATCAAGAGTGTCAGAAAACATTTCCCCATCCTACTAAAATAGGCATGGAAACAGAAAAAGAAGCCAAGGAAAAACAAGACCAAACGGTCATAAACAGAACGTACAAGCGCATAACCTCCAAAGCATATCTATTCAACCATATTCATATTCCAACATCCTCTAGATAGGCATACTAGCATGGAAGGCATACAATAGGGGTAAAACGGTAAACACGCTATACCTTATTCAAGGGTATTGGCGGAATTTGATCATAATATTCAATGACTATGAACGGAAAGGCACAAACCACCTACCTTGGGGTTAGGAGATCAATATACTTGAACCATGAGGCTTGAAAATACTCATAATGTCGTAGATCTACCAAAATGTACAAAACATTCAACCCATGATAACATGGAAAAGAGGACGAATTGGAAAACGATCCTCTACGAGAAGGAAGAACTCAGCAATGTGATTCAAACGCACTCAATGGTGTTAGAATCGGAGGACGAATGGAGGCTCAGTGGATCATCGAAGATCTATGGTCGTACCCTTTCTCTCAGATGAACCAAAGATAAAATAAGGGTGTTCTGTCTGTCAGACGCGACCCCGATGCGTTAAATGAAAAAAAAGTACACTGTGTGTAATTTTGGAGTACACGGCGTGTACTCCCCTTTTTCTTACTCTGCTTTAAGTGGTCTCCACATCACCCCAGACAACCGTGTGTGTGGAAAGTACATGGCCAACACACGGCATTTTACGACAACGAACTACACGACGTGTACTCATAAAGTACTCGGCGTGTACTTCAAAAATTTACAGAAACTCCTATTTTCTCAAAAGCTCTAGAAAAAGGAAAAACATACCCAAAAAGAAGATCTGGGTTCATACAAACTTCCCCTCTTAAAGAAATTCTCCTTTGAATTTCCCGAGAGAGGCGTAGAAGAACAAACCCCGAATAGCTCCGGCCACTGTGCTCGTTCATTGGCCTCCCACTCCTAAGTCTCGTCCTGTACCCACCCGTTCTGCCATAACAGCCATACCGGAGGAACAAACCGGCCATGGAGAACCTTTGTACTGTGATCAACAATCTAGATCAAATTCTCCTCGAAAGATGAATTCACCTCCAACTCAACTTCCTCGGCTTGGAAAGCATGAGACGGGTCTGAAAAGTAACGTCGAAGTTGAGAAACATGGAAGATGTCATGCATAGCCTGGTACCTCTGAGGTAACTACAACCGATAGGAAACAGACACAACTCTCTCCAACACCTCAAACGGTATGACGTACCTGGTGAAAGCTTACCCTATCAACTAATCCTCTGATGGCCCAACCTTGGTGTGACACATAGGAAAACCTAATCCCCAACCACGAACTCCAAAGGTCATCTCTGCTGATCAGCATAAGACTTCTGTCTAAACTATGCAGTTGCCATCCTCTTCCGAATCAACTCTATCTGCTATGTGGTCTCCTGGACAAGACGAGGACCCAGAAAATCTGCCTCTCCTACCTCCAGCCAACATAACGGTGATTGGCATGGCCTGTCATACAAAGCCTCATAAGGTGTCATCTGAATAGTTTCTTGAAAACTATTATACTTGGAAAACTCCACAAGAGGTATGTGCTTCTCCCAAGAACCTCCGAAGTCCAGAATGCAAGCTCGGAGCATATCCTCAAGCACCTCAATCATACGCTCGGACTGGCCATCTATCTGGGGTTGGTATTCTTTACTCAAAAGTACATGTGTACCCAAATCCTTCTGAAGCCCCAGCCAGACCCGAGAAGTAAAATGCGCAACCCTGTCTTAAACAATGTAGTGTATAACTCCATGTAGACATACAATCTCTCAGATGTACAACCACCCTAGCTCATCAACACTGAAGGTCTTCTTTATCAGTAAGAAGTGATCAAACTTCATAAGCCTGTCGATGACAACCTAAAAAAGCATCATTCCCTCGAGGTGACCTCGGAAAACCAGTCACGACGTCCATTGTGACATCGTTCCACTTCCACTCCAGAATGGGTAACTACTTCAAAAGACCTGTTGTTCGCTGATGCTCTGCTATCACCAGGTGAAAAATGGAACACCTCATGACAAAACCAGCAACATCTCTCTTCATACCTAGCCACCAATACTAGCGGTGTAAATCATGATACATCTTGGTGATTCCAGGATGAACTTCCCAAACTGAGGAATAAAAATCCCACATCAGCACCTCGAGTATGTCTACTGGCACCCATAGGCGTCCCTGGAAATGCAAGATCTCATCTTCACCTACTTTCCATCCAGGACGAGTATCCTCTCCTGACACACTCTCATGCAGAACTAGGCCTTCTGAATCTAATAACTACCTCATCTGTATCCGGTTGAGAAGAGTAGAGGTATCATCTATAGAATATTGAAAATTCCTCCCCTGTCTATCATGCACATCCAAATGAAACTCATAGAACTGAGCCATAAGCTACCACTCACTGGTGGTCTACTGAACTACATGTATCTAAAGTCTCATTCTCAACACGTCAGCCACTATGTTGCCTTTCCCAAGTGTATAGGAAAGATCAAAGTCAAATGACTGAAGATACTCGACCCACCTACGCTATCTTAGATTTAGATCACACCGAGTGAATATGTACTTGAGACTTTTGTGGTCAGTGAAAACCACAAAATGCTCATACAGAAGATAATGTCTCCAACATCGTAAGGCATGAACAAAATCTTACAACTCCAGATCATGCGTCGTGTAATTCCTCTTAGGTCGCCTCATCTGCCGAGTCCCATACGCAATGACTCCATGTCCCTACATCAGCACAACTCCCAGCCCGATACCTGAGGCATCGTAGTAAATAGTATAGCTCTTTCCAATCTCTAGAAAGACTAGTATCAGTGCTGACGTCAACCTCCCCTTCAGCTCTTGAATGGTTGACTCATAAGAATCTGACCATAAGAACTTCACACCCTTCTTAATCAGACCTGTCAATGGTGCTTTAAAGCATGAAATGTCCTTCATGAAGCGTCTTTAGTATCCAGCCAGCCCTAAGATACTGCATACCTAAAATACGTTCTTCGGCTGCTCCCAGGAAACTACTACCCTCGGTTTCTCTGGGTCTTCTGATACTCATGACTTTGAGATAACATGACATATGAAGTGAATCTGATCCATTCAAAAGATGCATTTTGAGAGCTTATCATATAACTGATGCTCTCTTAGTGTACTCAGAATGATCTAAAGATTGGTAGCATGGTCGTGTCAAGTGTGAGAGTACGCCAAGATGTCATCCAAGGAAACCACCATGAAGGAATCCAAGTTTGGATGGAACACTCATTTCATTAGTGCCATTAAAACTATCGGCGCGTTCGTGAGACCTAATGGCATAACCGTATAGTCATATAGACCACACCCACTCCTAAAAGCTTTGATAGGTATATCAGATGGTCTAACATGCAACTGATGGTAACCATACCTCATGTCGAACATCAAGAACACCCAAGCTCCTTGAAGCTGATCAAAGAGATCATCAATCCTTGGCAAGGGATATCGGTTCTTGACCATCAACTATTTTAGCTTCCAATAATCAACACAAATCCTGAGGGTGTCGTCTACCTTCTTCGTAAACAGGAAAAGCGAACCCTAAGGAGAAGTACTGGTTCAGATGAAACCCTTGGCCTGAAACTCCTCCAACTAATTCTTGAGCTCCTGAAACTCAGTTTTAGCCATCCTATAAGGAGTAATGGACACCGGTTCCACTCTTGGCATGAGCTCAATAGAAAATTCTACCTCACGTTCTGAAGGAAAACATGAAATGTCCCCTGGAAAGATGTCCCTGAAATGATCCACCACTAGAGGAAAGTATAACTATGATGTCCCCTGGTGATCCAGATATAGACTGAAAATCTTGGTTGTATCTCCTCATAGCCCATGATGCTCTGGTCCTTCTCGACTCGTCTGGACATCCCACTCGCCCCGATGAAGAATAGATCAGTCGTCTGGTGATAAGAAACTCACTCTGCGGTGATAGAAATCGACGACTACCTGAAAGGGAACTAACCAGTCCATTCTAAGAAGGACACCAAATCTCGTCATCTATAGGACATAGAGGTCTCATAAGAAGTGAAAACCTGAAACCTCAAGAGGGAACTCCCTAAACTGACATACACTAGCCATCCTAGTCCCCAACAGTGTGTCTAGAGTCAAAAATCGGTAAAGTAAAAGATGCAGAGCCCAAGACAATCCACAACAGAAACAGAGATAAAGCTATGGGATGCCCCTATATCGAAAAGAGCAGAAGATAAAACTGAGGATACTATGATCGTACCTAGAACTGTAGAGGGTCTGGGATACTGCTCTTACGGGGTCTGCTCCACTGCAAAATCCTGACCTGTACCACAGCCCTGCGACCCTGCTTGACCACTCTGAGCTAATCCACCTCGCTGTCGCTGATAGACCGGTGACTGACAACCTCGGCCATGACATCCACCTTGTCCTGAACGGCCAGAGGAACTCCAGTTCCCAGATGATTGAGAAACAGGTGGTGATGATCCTGAACACTGAGTCATAGAAGAACCCATGTCTCCAACTGCTGGAGAGAAAAAATGATAGAAACGCTAGATATGGCTCATCCTGCCGCAAGATCGGCACTCCACCAGGTCTCTCGGGAAACGGGGCCTCGTATGCCCACTCCTCCGGCACTGGTAGCACACCACATGGCTTCCAGAAGGTTCATCCCACCTACTCTGATCTCCTCGAGAAATCTCCCTACTGCGCTTCCTGATATCAACAGGAGGAATACTAACTCTTGATGTCCAACCGCCCCGGCTCACTGCTACAGAATCCCTCAGATTGTGCTCTGTGATCAGCGCCTGGTTAACGATAGAGGATATCGTAGTCAACCTGAAGATGTTCACCTGGGAATGGATCTCCTGCCTGAGACCGTCCTCAAACATCCTAGCTAGGGACAACTCATCACCTACTGGGATAGGCGGGAAATGATGAAACTTCGTTAAATAAGAGGAATAATCCATCACAAGAAAGAGTACCATGCTCTATGCTCATGAACTCCCAGGCTTGGTCGGCCTTCAAGGTCTCCAGGTAGAAGTAATCATAGAAGATACACTGAAACTCCTCCTCAGACATATTCTGTTGGTGTCCCACCTTACGGATGACATACCACCACCTCTTGGCAGTGTCTTGAAGCTTGTAGGTCACGAGATTCACCCTCCTCTCTGGTGGTACCTTGAGATGCTCATGGATCGTCAATGTGGATTCAATCCCCGACTCTACTGCATGAGGTCCTCTTTCCCCTAAGAAGGTGGGAGGATGCTGCTGCTGGAAAACCCATGTCAAATCAGCCATCGATGGGGCAGGAAGCTGCACTCCCTGGAAGGTCAGCATCATCCTCAAAAAACCCTCCCTAAACTGTGCATCGGCACATGCAATTGGTATAACCGCTAGTGCTAAGGCTGGCACAATAGGAGGATCTATAGGAAGCCCCTGATCAGCCATATCGGGAGTATGATCACTACCCTGCAACTGGAAGTCAACTGGAGGACATCTTAGTGGCACGACTATACATGGTCAAATACAAACCATAGATTCAAGATTATCAAAAACTAAAAACTTGAAGGACATGAAGGGAACAAAATAAATTAATCATTCATGTTTTATAAACCATGACTACACAGATTGTACTTTTACTACGCGGCATGTTCCCTTAAGTCATTCACATGAGCATGTACTCCTACCTAAACTGGTCATGTAACAACCCAAATACACAGCGTGTTGTCCGACCACACGGTGTGTATGTGAATCCTCTTCCCTGCTCGAGTCATTCTACATAGCCTGGCCACACGGCTCTCTTAAGACAAAACTACACTGCATGTTCATGGTGCACAGGACATGTACATCGACAAGCTTCACCAGCCCGTTTTGTTAGCTACATGGCCGGCTACATGGCTGACACTACACAGCGTGTTCCAGGAGGAAACGACATGTATGAGAAGAGGTAACACCAACCCGTATTGTTCGTGACACTTCAGGGTACCCAGGTCATACTACACGACATGTAAAATTCAGACATGACATGTATGTGAAAAGATAACACGACCCGTGTTGTTCATGACATGGACGGGGTGCCTATTTCAGACTATACTGAATACTAAACTAGTACACTCTGTGTTCATACAAAAATTTCCCCATCTCGTGCCTCTTCCTACATGTTCTATGACACGGTTTAAAGACTACATGGCGTGTACATAAGTACATGGTGTGTACTTTTGAAAAACTGTTTCTTCCCGAACCGAAGAACACACGACATGTAGTCCAAACTACACGGCGTGTGTTCTGAGTTTTTCCAGAAATTAAGCCTCAGAAACTAATCCAGAGACCAAAAAAACATTGAAACGATTGCAGAAGGTTCCAAATTCCAATCTTTGAGTGTCCATACTCCCCGTGAATCAAATTTTGGCATCTTATATAAGTTATAACAAGGAAACCATGCAATGATCCACCAAATTCTAGTCCATGAAGGCCCATAACACCTCAAGAACCAAATATTGTCATACATCTAAGAAAATAACTATACAAACAAATTCCCTATAAAACAATAGGGATTCTATCAAAGCATCTATCACAACAGCATGCATTATATATACAAATTCTATCACAACAACATGCAATCGCCTATGATTCCTAGATGGCATGGAAAGAATGCATGGAATGTGATTTCTAACAAGTTCCTATATGATGCATGGTATGGCATACCCTCATCTCATCGGGATTCAATAGAAATTGAACCGTAATAACAAAAATCGTAACGTCACAAAGCCTGTGAATCACCCAACATTGAAATCAAATCAACTGTAAAATTGAAAACCAGTAAAATTGCAATAAACGAGGTAGTGTGGCTTTTCCCTGTACACGAGTTAGTTACTCCAGGGAACAACCTATTACCAAGTACCTATTCCATACTATCCTTGACTATAGTCTCCAAATAGTAAGTCAAGAGAAAATAAACCCTCTAATACCACTTTGTAACGTCCATGTTCGAGAAGCCACCCAGAGGCGCCCCATACCTGGTTGGTCACATGGCCTCAAGAGCATTTCCCCGAATGCTAGAGGATGCTGACTAGCAGCCAAGGCCTTGGGAGTGATAGTGTGGAAACTATTCACTCATTGGCATAGTACACATTGAAAGAGAAAAACAATAAACAATAGAGGAAGCAGTAAACAATCCATAAACAAGAAAACAATGGAAGACTAAATATGATAAATAGTAGGAGCACACATATATATGATGTATGATACATATGTCTAGGAAAGCATCCCAACAATTCACAATGATGGGAATACAAAAATTACTAAAACGAGTACAAAAGAAATATAAACAGCTCCTTAGCATCACAAGACTAAGCTTGGTCCTATGATCTCTAGCTCCACAGCAAGTCAAGTACTTGAAGTCGAAGGGTGCTTTCTCTTGTCTATAACTGTAACAATATAGTCTATTTGGGACCAAAAGCATTACCCAAATAGGGTGTGAGACTAAATACTAGTAGGAAACCACCCAAATATCTATGCCTAACCGTCAGTGAATATATGGAAGGTAGAAGTACAGAAAACAGTAAACATGAACATGCTGAACAATGAACAATCCACATCTCCAAAGTCAAGCAATAGCTAACAAGAAGATTAGTACAACAGGTAACCCTCTGGAATGTACTCACAACCATCCACTCTGGTCCTACCTAATAAGTACCAACATCCCTCTAGGCAGTGCACTCAGCCTAACCCCTCTGGGTTGGTCATACAAAATTATAAAGACTCTCTGAGGAAGCACATGTAGTCAACTCCCCTTATAGTCTAGGTTAGTCAGGAACTCTCTGATTAAGATCTCACAATCAATTCCTCTTATAGCCCCAAGGTTAATGACTCTATGAGGAAGCACACTCAGAAAATTCACCTTATAGTCCAGTTCGTTGATAGACTCTCTATGGAAGCTCACACAGTTAATCCCTCTTGAAGCCTATGGTAATCTATTGATTCACATATTCAAAACAGATACTATCTGTGGAATCTCACATGGTTTATCCTCGTATAGTATAAAACAGTCAATGAATCATTGAGGAAGCACTCATGGTCTATCCCCTTAAATCCCAAAGTAATCCCCGGTGCTTGGAGGATGCTCACTTGGTCTATACCCATATAGCCTAAAGCTCAAAGACTATCTGAGCAAGCTCACTCGGTGTATACCCTTATAGTATACTACACCCGGTTCTCACGGCCCTGTGTAGGATAACAGAATTGCAATACAATATGGCCAAAGTATACTTATAGAACTACTTGTCTAAATAGTTCTGCAACATATCAAGCATGTCAGAAAACATTTCTCCATCCTACTACAACAAGCATGGAAACAGACAAAGCAGCCAAGGAAAAATAAGACCAAATGGTCAAAAACAGAATGTGTGAGGGTAGAACCTCTAAAGCATAGTAGCTCAACCATATTCATATTCAAACATCCTCTACACAGGCATAATATCATAGAAGGCATACAACAGGGATAAAATGGTAAATACAAAATACCCAGTTCAAGGGTATTGGTGGAATTTGCACATAGTATTCAAGGACTTTCAACGGAAAGGCACAAACCATCTACCTCAGGGTTAGGAGATCAATATACTGGAACCATGAGGCTTGAAACTCCTTATAATGTCGTGGATATATGAAAACATACAAAACGTTCAACCCACGATAACATGAAAAAGAGGAGGAATTGGGAAAAGATTCTCTTGGAGAAGGAAGAACTCAACGATGCGATTCCAACACACCCGATAGTGTTAGAATCGGAGGACGAATAGAGGCTCGATGGATCGTTGAAGATCTATGGATGTACCCTCACTCTCGGATGAACCAAAGTTAAAAGAAGGGTGTCCTATCCTTCAGACGTGACCCCGGTGCATTTAATGAAAAAAAATTACATGACATGTACTTTTGTAGTACACATCATGTACTCGCCTTTTCCGTACTCTGCTTTAAGTAGCCTCCACATCACCCCACACGACCATGTGTGTGGCCATGACACGACCAGCACATGGCCTCATACATCAATGAATTACATGGTGTGTACTCATAAATTACATAGCATGTACTTCAAAAATTTCCAGAAACACCTCTTTTCTCAAAAACTACAGAAAATGGAAAAACATACCTGAAAAGAAGATCCAGGTTCTTATAGAATCTAACTTATGATCCCACAAGTCATCATATTTATGAAGCGTGTGCCTTGAAGTCAACTACCATTTACGAAATCCTTAATTTTCACTATCAAGATTGAAGGAAACATGTTTCACCTACATCGGAACATCACTCAACTAGACTGGGCCATGATAAACTTGTTCCTCAGCCCAATATTTGATTATGAACAATTCATTGATTGTGCGTCAAATGATATTATAGTATGGAAATTGATTGGAATGGTCAGTGTGTTCAACCTCCATAGGCTTCCTTCACTGTAGAGGACTCATAATTCTTTTCTCCCTTGCAAATAAAAAGTAGCTTGGGAACTGTAAATCCATGAAGGAATAGGTCATGTTTCTTCTATCTGGGAAAGGCACTCCATGAGCCTGGCATTGACAGGGGATAGAGGAACATTTTTTCTTCCCGGAATTTTTTCATGGTGAGATGACGAATGTATGATCTATGCTAGTTGAGGATTTTCTTGGTTGGGATATTATCGGTGAGGCTCTTCTGGAATAGGGACTAGTAGGGCACCATTTCATGAACCTCTTCATGAACAGAGGTAAAAATCCATACTTTGGTTGGTTTACTCTTAGGAGTAGAAGTGTAAATGGGCTAGAATACTGTCTAGTCTATTATTAGGCTTCCTCCAAATTCTAAGACTTATGGGAGAACTCCCAAAATCCTCTTGGAATGTTCTGAGTGATGATATATGGACTATCTTTCCCTTAACATTCCCTAAACACATCTTAATCAGTTGTTCTTAGGACATCTTCATGTTAAGTGAATACGCAAGGCCCTTACACCAAGTGAAAAATCCTACGACTCAGTCATTTGGCCTATTCTTTCTCTTTAAGAGGATAAAAATAATTTAATTTCATGTGGTGGATTATAACTGAAAGAGTAAATATCAAAAAAGATCATCCAAGATCGAAATAGAACTGATGGGATTTTGTCTATAATAGAAGAACATGGTCCCTTGTAGTTTATGAAGAAAGAATCGGAGCTTGGTGGCCTCTTATTGTTTTGGGGTCCCCAATATAGGTCTACACCATGAAATATAGTGGTATAGGTCTTACAACAGATCACCATCCCATTAAATGGGGGTGAATATGGGATTTCAAAATTTAGGGGTGCTCGGACATTGTCCACCCATGTTGTGTATGTTTTCTTATTTTGTGATATTTCCACCATTCATGTCTTCGTAACATCATGGAGAGTGGTGAGAGAAGATATCAAGTATTCTTAGTGAATATCTCAATTCACTTATGGGTTGATAGGCACATCAAATTAGGGAGAGGGCCCATCAACTCAGAGAGTAGCATGGATTAGATCTCGGGGAAGGTAATGATGCTACTCCAAAGGGTTTAGCAAGTCATACCCCAGTTACATGCCATATACCCTACCTATTATCGGACTAGATTAATGGGGCCACAATGTAGGATTTGGAATTCATGGATGAGGTGAATTTGGGGGCCTCATTGGGGATGAGATGGGGTTCTGTAGGGAATTTCCAAAATTTTGGCATCGCCTAGTAATGAGATTAGTGATAAGCATTTTTTAATTCTCAATCTACTAGTCCAAGGTTGTTATCGTTAGATCTACTCGACTTTAGGTGAAAACTTAAATGAATCAGAATGTATTATGTGACCCTTTATATTGTATATGTTTTAAAGGTCGGGTAGAAACCTCTATTTGGAGAGACTTTGGAGTTTGAGTTCCTACCTCTATTGGCATGTGAGGATACCTACTGGGGATATTCCTACTACCACATCACCCCTTGAGTGTGATTTTCCCTATCATTCCTTGAAATAGTAGACCTATTCATATTATCCTCTCATACCTCCTGGAAAACCATATTAACCATGGTGGAAGTTGTAGAGTAACTTTTTTCATTAGTGGATTGTCCAGACTATCTCAATATAGTACTAAAATGGAGAGTAGAAAACTATCCCCAGGCTCTAATATATAAACATAGAGAAACCACTTCCATGACTCCGGAGAGCACTGTGAGGATCTTGATATAGGTATAATGAATGGTCTAATGGTAGCTACTTGAAATAAGATGATACCATATCATGATCACATCAATATCAAATATTTTTCATTTTTGTTCAATGTCTTTGAGGTTTCCTTGACTACCTAGAAAAGAAAAATGATGATCGTGGAGGTGGTAAAATGTCACCGATATAATATATATAAAAAACACTTCTTGGTCCTCTTTTGTAACGCCCTGACCACACTTACCCAGAGGTCGGTGCATTATTTTAATACATTTTCATGATTACGATGAATCAAATCCTGAAAGACTGCTCAGTTTAGTAGTCTTGGAAACAAGATACATACATAAGTTCAACATTACTATTTGAAAAGAAAAACAACACTAATTTATTAAATTAGAAATATCCAAGCATCCTAGATTATGCTTTAAAGTCACTCATAACTAACTCCTTCATATCTTGGGAAAATGAAACAAAAGAAATGGGTAAGCTCAAATGCTCAGTAAGGGTAAGCAATATAGCGGAAGATACCATAAATATTAATCATGGTGAATAATTGAAAACACATGCCTTAATGAATAATAAACATGAGCACTTTATGGTAGGAATATGAGCAGAGTAAATAATTCCATAATAAAACATAGTCATGGGTATTATAATAGTCGAATAACCACATGAAATATCAATATCTAATCTCATAATGATGGAATCCATAATTTTGGACATCATAACCACATAGTCAAGGCCTTGTGCCAAAACTACAAATAAGATTTTGTCAAGGCCTTGTGCCAAGACACTAGTTTGTCTCATGAGACCTACAGATGTATCGAGGAGCTATAGCAGGCTCCACCCATCACTTAATTAGTCCAATGCATTCCTCATATGAAAAGGTTGAAACGTAATCTGAACATTCGTATTAAAACTAGCATACAAAATGTCAATATTTTAACCACAAACCAAGAATGGTATAAAAATAGAACATCCACAGTTTAACATAACTCATTAAATGCAATATAGATGATTTTATTATAATATATCAACTTCAATAAGGAATAATGAAGGATATTTATATATATTGAAATAATCATCAAACTATTTGAGAGAAATATCCCCCTTTTTTGTGAAAACATTTAAAAGTCTCACTATTTATCAAGAAGCCGTTTAAATGGATTTTTGAGTCAAAGTGTCCCATACCACTATTAAACATTTAAAATGAATTTTAATTTTAAAACTTTAATATCCATATAAATAAATCCATAAAACCATTTTTAAAACATGGATATTAGTTAGAAAGATTTAGAAAAATAAATCTTTAAAACATTTAAATGATATTTTAGTTAGAGTTCCTAACCAAAAAAGAGACACGTGAATACAAATAATTGAGGTAATAAACACTTTAGAATGTCATGAGAATAATGGGATTCATGATATACTATGTCAAAGTACATTATATACGCCATATAAAAGTGAATTGGCATATAACAACAAAGAAGTCTCAATGGAATTTAAATTGAGATGAAAACTCTTATAAAGACAATATCTGTAGGTTACAGATAAATCAATGACATAATTATGTGTGAAAAATATAAATACACTCAATATAATTGGATATTCTGTGTAAATATATCATAGTACATTCACACATATTCTTGTAAACACCACACCAATGAATTGGATGTTTAACTCAATAAATGGAGATTGAGTTAAAATTACTCTTATCAAGTTCATATCGATGAAATGAGAATTTATAAATGGAGTGATTATGTGTATAAAAATTATATCGACATAAAGGGGAGTGGAAATTACTACACAAATAATAATTAGTGATTCCAAAGATAATCATGGAGTAAAATAATCAGTGAAGTATGCGTAAAGCACAATGAGTGGAAATTGAAATTTGAAATTCCCTTACCGATTTGGTAACTTATGAAACATACACCCCATGAAAGAAGTTTTATACAATGAAGATGTAAATACCCTTAAATTAAATTATATTACAAAAAGAATACATGCATGGGCTGTACATACTTCACACAAATAGAAATAGTGGACAATATAGAATGAATCTCACTGGAATAAAAGTGAGACGAAAACCCTTAATTCGTTGTAATCAATCGAGTCATATAAAAACATGTTAATAACCCCCAAATAAATCACATAATGCCATGAATATATAGATAATCATTATAATATATATCAAATGGAATTACACAATACTCCACATGCAATAAATAAGTGGCAAATAATGGAAATCTCATGGAGTTAAAAGTGAGATAAGAAACCCCTTACTTTGTAATTTTCCTAGGTCGAGGGTGGGTTATACTCCTATATAGTGGTGAAATAATTATTATTAAATTATAAAATAACCATATACATTAATATTAAATCATATATGATCTTCTAATATTGCTTTGTTAATGATATTTCAGTAGTATCATCGTTTCGGGTGTCAACTGATTTGTTTTCTGTTATATGCTTTGTTACGTAAGTAATGTTTGTTATGGATAGGATGTATCTTATTCATATTCAGAATGATATTAAGTCTTTTAACATTATTTTTAATCATCAAATGAAAATTATTCTTGAATGGATAATATGTGGAATTAATCTCATCGCATTCGTGGAGATGGTAATTCGTCTGTACGCCCGAGCGACAATATCATTCTTTTGATATTAAAATAATATATATAAATGGCTGGTATATCATATAAAAAGAATAATCATCATGTTATATTTATTATTTACATAATTTATACTCAATATTATACCCATCCAAATGATGAAGTATTTGAATAACAAATTACACCATGATGTGGAGAAGGGAAGCCGTACATACGCACGTATAGTGACATGTCATTCAATGGATGAATAGAATAACAAATATGGTCATAACATATTTATAATAACATCATAGTATATAGAAGACACTGGATTTATTATTTTAGAATGGAAACAACCTGGAAAGAAGAAGTGGAAAAAGAAAAAACATGAAAGAGGTGATGAAATATTTACCTCTTCTTTGGGTTCTTTCTTTTGATTTGATCAAAAGTGCTCCATAGGTTGGATTTATGAATAAATTAAGGCCTATAGGATTAAGTGAGGACATTTGAGAGGGTATTTGGGTGGGGTTTGGCCGATTCAAATGGATTTGAAGTTGTGAATTATAGATAAGGGGATGTGCCCTTTTATAAGAGGGGTGATGGGCACCTTTGGAAAAGCTAGAAATATTATTTTATAGTAAAATAATTTTCGGTTTTTAATGGCTCAAAAATGAATTCCTTAAAGGAAAATGTGGGTATGGGTCGAAAACCACTCAACAAATAGGTTTTATATAGGTTTGGGTTACAATATTAACGTTATCTTTTAGATTTAACTCTTAGTTAAATAGTTTGACATTTACCATGTCTCTTTGTATTTTTATATTATATGGTTAATAAACGTACTATATACTTCCAAGAGAACCCCAAGTGGTTAAATGATGATAAAACTATAATTATATAATTTTTTCAGCCAATCCATAGATTTTTAGGAATAGAATATCAGTTAATAATATAATATTTTTTTGACAAACTCTTTTATGTCAATTTTGACACTATTTGGTATTTTGTTTTTTCTAAATTCATAATAGCATTATTAATTCGAAAAAAAATAATCTAACCAACCCTAAAATGTCATATTAATCTATAAAATTAGTGGAATTCATTAAAAGTGTCAAATTACATTTATTTGGATACTTATAATATCAATTATTTTAATATTTCATTAATTAGGTAATTACTACATCATCATTGTGTCATAAATAAATTTAATTATATAATGTCTAAAAATTATAAATAAATTTCAATTATGTAGGAAATATTTTTATATTTCTAATAAATATTTATAGTCGAATTTATCTTATGTATAACCCTATATTAAAAATGTTTTTGTCATTAAAATTGGATTTTAACTCTTTTAACTCGTCTTTAAATAAAAATATAAAAAATGTCCAAATTTAATCCAAGTGGACCTAAAGGATCATATTTTATTCCTAAGGTTGTTTTTGGTCAAATTACACTAATTAAATAGAATTAGGACATGTGTTAGGGTAATAATAATATCATTTTTACCCTTAATTACCCGATTTAATTTTAACTGTGGTAAATATAAGTAAAAAGTTATTATTCACCAAAAATTATTTTCATCTTACTGAACCAAATTTTACTTAATGATATCAACATTGTCTCTTGTAATTTTTAAATCCAACTCACAGAAGTGGTAAAATTATGTTTTATGAAAATTTGCAAATGCTCCTAGGAGGTGGGTAAAAGACGTTAAAAAGTTCAATAACATTTTTATATATCTAAAATTATTATAAACAATATCCAATTAATTAAATTGAACTTATATAGGTATTTTGTCTCTATTTTGACCAAAAATAAATTTAAATATAACAAATAATATTTAAATAAAAAATTTCGTTTTGAACTATAACTAAGTGTTTTCACTATTCATCAAAAATTGAAAGTTTTCAGTAAAATACCCAAAATACACCCTAAGATAATTTCGATACTAGGAATCCAAAAATTACGTCCATTTTGAAAGGTAAAATTTTTAAAATTTCAAAAAGTGGTTATTACTATTCATAATGGCTAGTTTCATTGGTTGTGGTGTGTTAGAATCTCGATGTTGCGTACAATGCATGCTATTACATTATTAAAAGGGAAACGTACCATGGAAGCTTGGGGTGATACATTATCCCCCCCCCCTTTGGAAATTGTGTCCTCATAATTTTTAAAATTGGGCTTGAGAACATAATTGAAAGTCCAACATCGGAAAAAGAGTCAATAAAACTATCACTTTAAAAGAAATAAATAGAAGTACAAAGGTCACCCGAGATAACCCATACTAGGACTCCATGTAGGAAAACAAGGATATGGATGATAAAATAAGTGTCACATTTTGATGGAGAGGGATATAAAACGTTATTAGGATAAAGTTTTCAATAATAAAACCACAAACATGTGATGGGACAAACGGTCATTAGTTTCCCTCTAGGTAAAGTAAACAGACAACATTGTTTTTGTTTTAAGTCACACTTCATATATATGAGGAATTTATTTTTGAGATTGAATAAGAACATAAATAGATATAATTAGTTTTTAAGTATTGTTTCATTATTTAATAAATTTCTACCACTAACTCATTTTTTCTTCAAAATGATGAGTATTCAAAATGACTTCGTCACACCGGAAGAGGTAGAAAAACTTCTAGAGAATCACATGATACATAAAGGATAAACTATATTATTTTATTGTCTTTAGAGATTAATCAAAACCAAGATGGTTAGTAAAATATGAAATGATACCCCAAAAATATAATCCTTTAGAGAAGGAAACATTAATCTTAAATTCTAAAATTAAACCAACAATACCCTAATTTTAAATAAATACCATTCAATAAAAAATTGTACTTAAAATACATCAATATAATTCAAACTAATATTGAAACCCAAAACATAGAAGAATTTGGTTATGTAGACATCCACGTTAAATTGTATCTCTAAATGACATTGACTACTCTTAAAGTCACATACTTAAAAGTAATTAACCTAATAACATATTCTCTATTATAGGTTAATCATTTCCATAAATAACCCAAATCACTATAAATCCTCAATAAAATCACAGATAAAAATACACCATTACTCCTCAAATGAAAACCCATAGAATTATATTTTCCTTAGGCATATAGTGTTTCCAACAGAGTGAACATCTTCCAAAAAAACATTTATCACTTAATCACAAAATCATTTTACTATACTAAAGGTATTCATTTGATAATACATAAGATCCCAAATCAACTTATTATTGATCAATAAAATCATTTAATTAAAAATAATTAGTCACACTAACCAGGGATTTCACGAAGTCCAGTGGTAGGAGATAAATCCCAATCGCACTCTAGTTATGGGTTCGATTCCCATAGATTTTTCCGATGCGACGGGTTGTTACACGGTCTGCGTGCTTTCCTTTTTCAAAAACTATATTTTATAACATTGCCAAAATGATATAAATTCTTCAAAATAACCATAACATAATTTAACCACAAATGTTATCTCATACCTTTCATTTTCATCCCAAAATATAATGACATGTAATTCAATCAAACTCAATGATCATATAAAACCAAATGGTTATTTATAACTATATCCACCATAGAAAAGAAAATTCTTCCTCAAATATCATTTTCACATGAAAAATTTAGGGTTACAAATACAAGAGAAAATTATTCCAAAGTAATCCATTCAACAAAGAGCATTAATAATTTTAAACATTTCTCTAACCATTTATTTCAACATAGCTTCTTATTTGAGTACGAAAATATCTTATAGAATAGGGAATTGACTCAGGTAATGGATAGGTCCCTTAAATTTATGGAAAATTACTGAAAATGGATTCTTGGGGCCTTTTTTATTTTCTTTTATAGTACTCTTCCTTTTTCCTCATCAATTATTTACTTTATGTCATTCTTTCCCACACATAAGTCATTTATTTGTTCCATTGAGACACTTTAATTGGTGTCTCCTTCCACATTTCCTACATGATTGAAATTGAGGTTTCGTTTCTCCATGGTCTCCACTACTAGAGCTCTTATCATTCATCTCCTTCCTCTTCTTTGTTGAGTCTGGGAGTTGGTTAATATATATTTTGATGATAAAATTTTTGGAAAACTGATTTGGCATGAACATGATATCTTTTATGCCTATAAACATTCCATTTTGTTGCTCATTTCCACCACTATCCCCACCTTGTACATCATGATCAAAGTCACTATGACTTCCTTGGAATCCAGCCATTGACTAAAAGCAGAAAGCATTGTGTGAGTAACAATAGTAATAAAATAATTTAGAGAATATCATGACACCATATATTCAATTTGAAATGCTTTAGGATTAACCCGGTTCATTTATTCTCATCTTATATTAAAATCATTCAAATCGGTTTGTAAAGAAAATGTAAATTATAATAATCATATACCCCAGGAGTGTCATAACCAAGAGTGCAGCAAGGCACGTTGTCGTGTACCAGTTCCCGTTCAAGTCTAGCTAAAATCCGTGTTTTCACGTTTTACCCCTAGGTACATCTGTGCCAGAGCCGCCTCTACCTGCTCATATACAGACATGGATTTATTTCTTATAAAACTCACAAAATATCTACAGTATCAAAATTCTATGAAGTTCCTCTATACTAATCCTCAAAGTCTATCTTAGAATAATTTTCTCTATTCAAATTTTATATAAATCTAGTTTCCAAGGTTTGTAATACACTTCCTTTGATACAAACTGTAACGCCCCGACCCTAGTTACCAAGAGTCAAGTGCATAATTTTAATATTTTTTCATGATTACCAGACCTAAAGACCTGAAATCCCGACCATTTTAGTAGTCATGGAAACAAGATACATACATAAGTTCAACATTACAATTTTAAAAGAAAAAAAACAATAAATTATTCCATTAGAAACATCCAAGCCTCCAAGATTATTCTTTCAAGTCACTCATAAATATCTCCTTCATATCCTAGGAAAATGAAACAAAAGAAAGGGGTGAGCTCAAATGCTCAGTAAGGGTAAGCAATATAGTGGAAGATTACATAAATTTTAAGCATGGTGAATAATTGAAAACACATTCCTTAATGAATAATAAACATGAGAAATTTAGGGTAGGAATATGAGCTGAGTAAATAATTCCATAATAAGACATAGTCACAGGTATTCTTCTAGTCGAATAACCACTTGAAATTTCAATAGCTAATCTTATAATGATGGAATAAAAAATGCAAGACATCAGAACCACTTAGTCAAGGCCTTGTCCTTAGACTAAAATTAAGATTTTTTCAAGGACTTGTGCCAAGACACTAGTTTGTCTCATGAGACCTACCGATGCATCAAGGAGCTATAGTGGGCTTCACCCGTCACTTACTAAGTCCAGTTTATTCTTCATATGAAAATGTTGAAACATAATCAGAACATTCATATAAAAACTAGCATACAAAATGTCAACATTTTAACCACAAACCATGAATGGTATAAAAATAGCATATCTATAGTCAAACATAACTCATTCAATACAATATATAATATTGTATTGTAATAGATCAACCTCAATAAGGAATAATGAAGGATATTTACATTGATGAAAATAATAATCAAAACTATTTGAGAGAAATATCCCCCTTTTTCATGAAAACCTTTAAAAGTTTCATTATTTATCAAGAAGCCGTTTAAAATGGATTTTTTATTCAAATTTTCCCATACCACTTTGAAACATTAAAACAGAATTTTAATTTCAAAACATTAATGTCCATAAAAATAAATCCTTAAAACCATTTTTACAACATGGACATTAATGAGAAATATTTACAATAATAAATCTTTAAAACATTTAAAATGATATTTTATTTAGAGTTCCAAACCAAAAGGGAGACACTTGAATACAAAAAATTGAGGTAGTAAAAATATTATAATATCTTAAGAATAATGGTATTCATGATATACTATTTCAAAGTACATTATATACCCCATATAAAAGTGAATTGGCATATAACAACAAAGAAGTCTCAATGGAATGTAAATTGATATGAAAACTCTTATAAAGAATGTATCCTTAGGTTAAAGATAAATAAATGACAAAATAATGTCTGAAAAATATAAATACACTCAATATGATTGGATATTCAGTGTAAATCAATCAGAGTACATTACACATATTCTTGTAAAGACCACACCAATGAATTGGATGCTTAACTCAATAAATAAAGATTGAGTAAAAATTACTCTTATCAAGTTCATATTGATGACATGAAAATTTATCAATGGAGTGATTATGTGTATCAGAAGTATATCCACAGAAAGGAGAGTGGAAATTACAACATAAATAATAATTAGTGATTCCACACATAATAAGTTAGTAAAATAATCAATGAAGTATGCGTAAGGCCCAATGAGTGGAAATTAAAATTTGAAATTCCCTTACCGATTTGGTAACTTATGAAACATACACCCCATGAAAGAAATATCATAAAATTTAGATGTAAATACCCATAAATTAAATTATATTACATAATTAATACATTCATGGGCATAACATACTCCACACAAAAGTAAATAGTATCCAATATTTCATGAATATCACAAAAATAAAAGTGAGATGAAAACCCCTAACTTCGTTGTAATCCATCGAGTCGTATGAAAAAAAGTTATTAACCACAAAATTAATCATATAATACCATGAATATATTGATAATAATGATAATATATATCAAATTTCAGTACACAATACACCACAAGCAATAAATAAGTGGCGAACAATGGAAATCTCACAAAATTAAAAGTGTGATAAGAAACCCCTTACATTGTACTTTTCCTTGGTCGAGGGTAGGTTAAAATCCAATATAATGGTGAAATAATTATTACTAAATTATTAAATAACCATCTAAATTAATATTATATCATATATTATCTTCAAATATTGATTTGTTAATGATATATCAGTAGTATCATCGTTTCGGGTGTTAACTGATTAGTTTTTCTTTATATGATTTGTTACATAAGTAATGTTTGTTATGGATAGGATGTATCTTATTCATATTAAGAATTATATTAAGTCTTTTAAAATTATTTTTAATCATAAAATGAAAATTAGTCTTGAATGTATACGATGTGGAATGAATCTCATCGCGTTCGTGGAGACGGTAATCTGTACATACGCACGAGCAACAATATCATTTTTTTGATAATAATATAAAATATATAATTGGATGGTATATAATATAAACAAAATATCTATCATGTTATATTTATTATTTACATCAATTATACTCATTATTATAACCATCCAAATGATGAAGTATTTGAATAACATACTACAACACGACGTGGAGACGGCAAGCTGTACATACGCACGTATGGTGATATGTCAATAAAAGGATGGATATAATAATGAATATGGTCATACCATATTTAAAATTACATCATAGTATATAGAAGATATTGGAGTTATTATTTTATAATGGAAACAACAATGAAAGAAGAAGTGGAAGAAGAAGAAACATGAAAGAGGTGGTGAAATATTTACTGCTTCTTTCGGTTCTCCCTTTTGATTTGGGAAAAAGGGCTCCTTAAGTTGGCTTTATGACTGATGTAAGGCCTCTTGTATTAAAGGTGGATAGTTGAGAGGGTATTTGGGTAGTGTTTGGCTGAGATAAATGGCTTTTATGGTGTGAATTAGATATAAGGGAAGTTCCCATTTATAAGAGGGGTGAGGGGTACCTTAGGAAAATCTAGAAATATTATTTTATAACAAATTCATTTTAGGTTTCTAATATTTCAAAAATTGAATTATTTAAAGGATAAGGTTGGTATGAGTCTAAAACCACTCAACCAATAGGTTTTTGACAGGTTTGGGTCACTATATTAAACTTATCTTTTAGATTTAACTCTTAGTTAAATAGTTTGAAATTTACCATGCCTCTTTGTATTTTTTTATTATATGGATAATAAAAATAATATATACTTCCAATAGAACCCCAAGTGGTTCATTACTGATAAAACTATCATTATATATGTATATTTTCCGAACCTTATATTTTTAAGAATATAATATCAATTAATAATATAATATTTGTTTTTAAAACTCTTTTATGTCAATTTGGACACTATTTGGTATTTTGTTTTTTCTAAATTCATAACAGCGTTATTACTTCAAAAACAATTCATCGAACCAACCCTAACATGTCATATTAACATATAATATTAGTGTAATTCTAAAAAATTCTCAAATTACATTTATTTGGATATTTATAATATCAATTATTTTATTATTTCATTAATTAGGTAATTACTATATAATCATTGTGTCATAAATAAGTTTAATTATTTAATTTATAAAAATTATAAATAAAATACCATTATTTATAAAATATTATTATTTTCCTAATGAATATTTATAGTCGAATATATCTTATGTATAACCTAATATTAAAAAAAATTAGTTATTAAACATTGATTTTAACTCTTTTAGATCTTATTTAAATAACATAATAATAAATGTTCTAATCTAATCCAAGTCGACATAGAGGATCATATTTTATTCCTAAGGTTGTTTTTCGTTTAATTACAATTATCCAATTGAATTAGGATATATGTTTGGGTAATAATAATATCATTTTTACACTTAATTACCCTATTTACTTTTAACTGTGGTAAATAAAAGTAAAATTTTATTATTCACCAAAAATTATTTTTATTTTATTGAACCAAATTTTAATTAATGATATCAATAATGACTCTCGGGTTTTGAAATTTAACTCACAGAAGTGGTAAAATTATGTTTTATGAAAATTTGCAAATGCTCCTAGGAGGTGGGTAAAAGACGGTAAAAATTTCAATAAAATTTTTATATATCTAAAACTATTATAAAATAACTCCAATGAAGTAAATTGAACATATATAGGTATTATGAATCTATTTTGATCTAAAATAATTTTAAAATAAATAAATTCTTATTTAAATAAAAAATTTTATTTTAAACTATAACTCGGTGTTTTTCATTATTCATCAAGAATTAAATTTTTTTAAAAAATACCAATAATTAACCATAAGCTAATTTCAATACTCTGAATCAAAAAATGAAGTCCATTTTGAATGATAAAATTTATAAAATTTCAAAAAGTGGGTATTATTATTAATAACAGATAGTTCGATTGGTTGTGGTCTGTTAGAATCTCAAAGTTGCGTACAATGCAAGCTATTACATTATTCAAAGGGACACGTACCGTGTAATCAAGGGTTGTTATAACTTTGTTGGATTATGGGATGTCGATTTCTAAATCTACATGCATTTGAAACTCAATATACAGTTGGTCGGCATTCTGGTCCTCCCATAGGCCCTATTACTTAGAGGAAGGGTCCTACTCTTAGTCGGCCTAGACCATGATTGAAACAGGCTGATATGTGGGTGGATGAGCCAATTTTGAATAGTTATGCTACTAGTTTACCAGAAGAGGAGTCACTGCATGATTCTAATATCCACTGCATGCTTGAATATCTCTCAATATTTTCGAATCACATTATCACATCCCTATGGGATGTGGTATTCCCCACAACCTAGTGTGTGAGGGAGACGACATCTGTTTGTGGCTTAGTAGAGTGCTCACCGTATAAAAAATCAAACTATATCCTAATAAATCTATATATTTTTGGTTGGAGGTGGAGAGGATGGAAACTGGTAGTGATAGAGACAATCACACTATGATTCCTTAGAAGGGAGCCATAATTTCGACCACATATAACTAACTATGAAGGGAAATGGGGATCTTATGGAAATATGCATCATTTATTGCGAATCTAAATTGATGGGATCCTACCCTAGACTCTAGTAGTTGGGGTGTATGATCAAAAATTGACTCATCCACCACCATAGAGTTTGAGACATCAATGATGTCAATGATGATGTGGTACTTCTTAGGTTTTTATCTCTAATAGAGGGTGTTCTAAATCTTTCCCTCGGATAGTTCATCATGAAAGGGTATGTCTTTGGTATTGGAAGTACCTCTAAATTATTTGGTAGGATGACAAGGACGAACATACTTTTGGATTTTGAAAGTTAATGGAGGACCTCTACACTTGTTGATGGGAGTACAAGTGGAACTTCGTACTGGTTATATTTATCATAGGATGACTCGTAATGACTATTAGGGTCTTTAGAGATTGACAAAGTCAACACATATTTCCTATTAGTTGATTGGTGTCTTGATCCTAATTTCGAAAAAATATATCACTGTTCACTTATTATTGGGATCTGGTGGGATATGTCGGTGGTGTCAAGGGCTACAAGAGCAATTACATATGCCTCTTATCGAGCACTTTTATAGGCATGTCCCTGATGTTGGCGTTGGGAGGTTTGGACTAGGTCCATTAGATTAGGAATGGAATTGACCCATTTATCTTACTATAGGGTTTGTGAGTGTTTTCATTGATGAGGGTTGGTGGGGCCCTCCTAGCTAGACCTCATGCATTTGTCACTATAGGCATGACTCGAACATCCCCCACCTTCATTTCATAGGGGAGCGAGTTTTCAGAGCACTCTGAGGAAATACACCTAAAGCATTTCATCATTAGAACGAGAGGTGTTTTCTCATCATGTGTCCTCCGGGGTGACAGAGTTGATGAGTTGCTAATGCCTCTAGGTCTGGGAGGGCCATCTCCCATGCGGTAATGACCCCCTCTTGCCTATACCATCTACGAGTGAATTGATAACCCTCCTCTGAATGATTTCAAAGGGTGAGATGTGGAGTTGGAACTCGTTAGCTGAAGGCATGGTGGATGTTTTGGTTATGGAACAGTTTTATGGTATTAAATCATCAACATTTCCCCAACTCTAGCACCTGCAAGCCCCAGTTTTTAGAATTCCTATAATATGATTCTTATAAGGTATGTGGATTCATCCATCAGTATAGGTATAGGGAAAGTGATTCCCAATTATCCAATTTCATCCAATATTCCAAATATTTTGATGGATACATAAGGACGATGTCACAAATCAAGGCTTCTTGATGTTGACTACCCTAATTCATAGGTGGGATTCATACCAGCCCCACCATTTTCATAGTGAGACCTGGCATCGAATATCTAAATCCGATGAAATAAAAATCCCTTAATGTCTGGAGAAATACTATTCACTGTAGTTGAGGAGATTATTTTCACATGGGGTTCACCATTTTTTCTTCCTATGCATGTGGCTTCTATTACACCACATTCCCATTTTCCATATGTGGGAGGATTTCATCAATTTCATTAGAGATGTATTCCCCTTTATTGAAATAGTATGATGAGATGTAGTCTCTCCTTCTATGGATTCCTCCTTGGAGATTTTTTTCTAGACCAAATCTCCCTCATTGATTAAGTCGTGTTCATATAACTCATTCTGAGTGCCATATCCATGTGGATTCTATATAATTACACTTCTTCTATCATAATATATTTTTAAACTTTGTTCTAGGTGAGTTTTCAAATTGCATTTCTATAGGAATGTATGGACATTGGGTACACAGGGAATTGGTAAATCTTCCCCCTTGGAGGGATTCTCATTTAGGGATTCTAAGTCATGTAACACAAGGCATTTCATGTTGATCACTTGATAAATGATTCCCAACATGTATTTCTTCCATGCCTTTTTACCTCATGCATACCATATGTTTTTTTTGGGTAGGTATTTTGGATTAGGGAATTAGTTTAATATCTTCTGGAGATGGGAATGGGTTTTAATTCTTGTGGGAAAATTTTGATGGTTAAGTTTGTCTCTAGGAGGGAGTACGTCACACTTAGGTGGAGGGGTTCCTCCCATAGGATTAATGTCTCACAAAGAGAGATATGGATTCCCTATTGAGGTGGATCAAGAATGTTTTTCTCTAGTAGGAAAGATATCACACCGGGATGATGGGGCGTGACTCATAGGTTTATCGTCTCATAGAGATGGATCAGGACACCTTATTAATGCGGATCATGGTGGCATTTTCATAGGAGGGATGATGTCACACATGGGAGGTGGGGTGTTCCCTATATGTTTATTGTGTCAATGAGATATATCATCGTGACCTATTGAGGTGGATCAGTGAGGTGTGTCCGAAAGAGGGGATATGTCACACCTGCAAGATACGGTGTGTCCCGCAGTTTTAATGTCTCATAGAAGAGAGATCGGGATTCCCTATTAAGGTGGATTGATGGTTATGTGTGTCCCTAGGAGGGAGTAAGTCACACTTGGGTGAATTTGTGTGTTTGATTGGTTGAACGTCTCATAGAGTAGGATCAGGACTACCTCTTGAGTTGGATCAAGGAGGTGTGTCCCTTGAAGGTATGATATCACCCATGGGTGATGTGGTGCGTCTTGAAGGATGAACATATTATGGAGACAGATCAAGATTAACTAAAGAGGTGGATCATTGAGGTTTGTTCCTAGGAGGGAATATGTGACACCTGGGTGATAGGGTGTGTAGCAAAGGTTTAGAGTCTCATAGTGATGGATCGAGATGCCCTATTGATGCAGTTCAAGGAGGCATTTCCCAGGAATGGGAGATGTCAGACATGGGTGTTGTAGTGTGTCTCACAGGTTTAACGTATCATAGATGGATCAAGATTCCCCATTATGGTAGATTGATGGGGTGTTCCCTAGGAGGGAAGATGTCACTCCTAGGTGATGAGGCATGCCCTGCTGGTTTAACATCTCCTAGAGAATGATCATTATACCCTATTGAGGTGGATCGATGAGGTGTGTCCCAATGTGGGATGATGTCATTCCTAGATTAATTTTTATTGGGATTGATAACCTAGGAGGTTTCATACATACCTTGTTTAAGAGACAAGGATTAAACCCCACTTTGTTTTCAACTTCAGTTTAAGGTCGTATGATAGGACATATCCTAGTTATTTAACATCATGTGTTAGGGACACTCGTGTTGCGGAAGGAGCGTCAACAGGGGATGGTGAGGTGATTACATGTTGAATCATCCCTCTATGGGCGTGTCATATCCCATGGTGGGGAGATGGTATCATCCCATGATGATCATACATGGGGCATCCTATGTTAAACATATAGGGTAAGGCTACAATTTTATATCATGTGAAGAGGTCATTGTCATTGAATTTAACATCATACAACTAGGACATGAAGATAGAAAGTTTCACATCATGAAGATCAGCCATGGTTGATAGGGTAACTCCTTGAGGGGGACCATGTCTATAAGAGAGGAATATTTATAAGGAACTGTAATTAAGATAGGTGAATAAATTTCCTTGATGATTCCACCCTTATTGCTTACGTTACCACCACACATGATCCCCTAGGAATGACTTAGACTTGGGACTACTATGGTGGAATGGAAATTAGGAGGTCTAACATTCGGGTCCCTATTATAAGAATAAATGGGAATTAGGGTACCTGTTCTGATGAAAAATAGGTAGGATGATGGCTATATTCTATGAACATGGAATTTCAAGTAGGGGACCTAGATTATTTTTCATGCATCATTTTTGTGTTTTCGGAAAGAGTTGGCCAAGAGGGGGTCTCTAGCACAAGGGTACTTATGGATTTAAAAGGAACCATTGCACACAAGATTTGGAGTTCTTCATAGATTATGAATGTATGAAATCATCATCTATTTGAGTGAACTCGGCCAACCTTCAGAGTAGTTGTGAAATGACCTCTATACCTAAGGCTAAGTAATTTTTAGGACAACAAATGGGTTTTCATGCAAATTTCCAACCTTTGAGGGTCCATTATTTCTTTTGTTGGGTGATATCAAGGAATAAAGAGAGTTTTATTATGAATAGAATCACTTATTCTTTGATAGATCCTCTCCATGGTGTCGTGTTGTGCTTCTATTTATAGCTCAATTCCTAGGATATTGACACACAAATTCTTGGGATTGGAACTGGGTTTCACTCTTCTCTATCATTTTCTATTGGGGAAAATTCGTGCAACAATTCTAGTTTGACATCTCCATTATTGAAGAAATACATTGTTACATGATGAGGTTACACTCAAAACTCGTTTCTTTAATGAAAACATGATTTCTTGCATGCATGGTCCTTGGGATCATGTCCAAACTATGGGGAATATTGGTAACTCCACATCTCCTTTGGTGAGAAAGTCTTTTTTCCAAGAAAATGTGGAGTTGTGTGCAACTTCTAAATCTTACACATAACACATTCCGTGACCCCCGAATAGGTTTTTAGGGTTGGCCAAATGTTTGGTAATTCTAAAAAGGGTCTTTTCGGGGGATTTGTTGAGATTTAGGTTCCAAAAAACGTATAGACACACGAGGTTAATTTCCTAGGTCATTTCATGTCACTTTAAGTTTTAGTAGTTGGTCCTTCAAATATTCATGAATTTTTTATTTGATATATATAAATAGTGTTATATAAATTCATAATTTCCTTGTATTGAAAGAAATTATTAGAGTTACATATCTAATTTCCCAAATATTACAAATTTTTTGTAGTCTTCACCAGAAAGGACATGCCTTTGTGCGAGTAGATCATTGTTAGGTGATGTTTGTGCACATAAATAAGATTATTATTATTTCTCATATTCTCTATTTTTTGTTTGAGGAATTCACATTTGAGGTAATTTATAATGATTATTATATTGGTATAAATTTTGTTATGATGATACAAAAATGTTGATCTCACATTGGTTATAGTAGTAACTTTCTCACAAGGCTAACTATGTTACCATGATCTGAAGCTTATGGTTCTTTTATTTACCCTGATAATTTAGTTGAATTACCTTCTTGGTGAGTTCTTTGTAGTCTTCATAAATCAAAAGTTCCAATAATATATCTTCTCTTAGATGAATATAAATTCCCATTAGTAAAGGTAGATATATTTCTTCTCAAACTATAATGATATGATGTACTATAATCTATGGAAAACATGTGGTGGTCAGAGAACTAAATAGATATTATTGTTAGTACAATTATCAAGATAATAAATATAAGTATATGATAACAGAGAAATATTGGATATGGAATAAAACATTGATGGATTTTACCTTTACCAAATGGTAGTCCATCAATCAAGTGGGATTTATAGGGATGTTTCTTATTTCATATTCAATGTGATAGGTAGATCTTCATGAGTTTAATAACTGTCATTTAATAGTATATCCTAGTATTTCAAACATATATCATTATTTAGGGACATGTTTCAATTTTAAAGTATAAATATTTTAGTATATATGTTCATCTACGGTTAATTTTTCATTTGGATAGATAAAATTGGCTATAGGGTGCCAGGAAGTCTATTATAGCCATTATATTTTCCTCTCTAAAAATGATAGGACATATCGATGGATTTTATAAAATATTTTCCTCAAGGATTGGGTGGATTTTTTTACTTTATGATTATTATTAATCAATTAATGAAATAATGTCACTTATTAGCAACTAAGTAATTGACTATTATAGATTCTTTTGAGAGACAACATGTTGTTTAGGTGGTGAAAATTTATAGGGTTCAAAGGATGATTATTTTTTATCGAATCTCAATTTACCTTAAGGGGAATCAATAATATTAAACAAGATGTTGGATCTTCAAAATTACTTAATTTTTTCATCCGTATAATTATCGGATGTTGGAGCTGATGATCTAGACATAAGAAGACATGTTGGGTGCCTGGGTTCTAGATCATATATATTTGTGGGTGAAACATTTCCCTTTGGTTTAGTTTTCTTACAAATATATTTATCCCCCAAAAATTGGAATTTCTAATTTTAACTTATTTATTAACAAGATTTCTTTATCTCTATTTGTTTAGTAGAGAGGTCTTAGAGCAAGAAATTTTTGGACTTGAGTTTCTATATAGATTGATATAGTAGGTGAAGATGATTCATGAGAGCTTAAAATATATATAGAATCATCACAATTATTATAATTATGGGAGGAATATACCTCAAAAAATCATGTTTAGAGAACATGAGTTTATAAAATTTTATGAACACCATGGGTAGTGGATATTTTATTGAGTTTTTACGGATTTTAATTGGATTATTAAACCTTTCAAGAAGTTGTCGTGTGTTAGTGAGGTGTCATATTGTTTAGATATTACTTCATAGATAGATAAAATTCATGATTTTTTCACATGTCATATCATTAATGGTACATACATAATGGCTCCTATTTCATTTAATTAGGTGAGATAAATGTTTAGTGGGATTTTACCTTCATGTAGCATCCCATTAAAATCCATGATCATTAGGAGAAGGTGTTGTCTAGGAACATAATTCCTTTAGTTCATGTCTTCTAGAGGAATGGTTGCTTAGAGAAATTTACATTAGAGAGATATTCATAGTTCTAACCTCTATTTATGATGTTTTTTCATGTTTTCATCTTGTACGGATGTTGATATTGGTTTTATACTAATCTGATTAAGGATTCATTCTCTCTTTCTTACTAATCTAGTTCTTTGGTGGTGGTGATGTTTTGGTTTCAGAGGTTTTAAATGGAATGTTTGGTTTTAACATTTATTTTATATTTCTATGATAGGTTTTTATTATTGAATAAGGAATTTATTATAGATGTATATTATATAGGCTCCCAAATATTTTTAGTCATATAAAATTTTAATTTGAGGAGTCTTTTGTGTTTTAAGTTTTCTTAGATGTGAAATTTAGAGGAGTAGATGAGTTTAATTTCAAAAATATTTTTCTGATAAAACTGTGTCATTATAAGAGATTGTTACACCGTTATTTTTTCCCATGGGATTTGACATAGTAGAGTTATCTTCTGTTGTTATGATCTAGCCATTCCACTATGGTTTTATGGATTGTGATTTAATGAGTTTCATTTTACTTTAATGATTATTATGTGTTTTTTGGTGATGATTTTAGTTATTTTTCATTAATTTATAAATCATGGTATCATGGTGTGTCTTTTTTCTAGATGATATTTTGTTTAAGGAATGGAAGTGAAGTTTAAACAATGAAATTAAGGATACTTCCAATTAATCGTAATAAAACACATTATGCCATATTGTGCCCCAATTAAATCAAATTTTAATGGATAATGGACTAAGATTTATGGGTAAATTGCATTGCAGTTTATAGAGATCTGGCTGAAAAGAACTCATTATATTGTAATGAGCGATATTGTTCCATGATTTTTTATATCATCCCTTTAAATATAATTTTTTTATTTTATGAAATTGTCTCTAGTTACTTTTTATTTATCTCAATATTTTCGGGTAATAGGGGTTATTTAATGCCCTAGAACACTTCCCTTCATGGTTTTTTTCTTCTCTCCTATATTTATACATTCTCATCGATTAGTGAATTGTATTATTGTTTTTTCATTCTGTTAATTGTTTCCATTTTCTTGAGAAGGTTATAAATAGGATTTTTTCATGGATCTAATAAAGTTTTTATGAGGATTTGTGGATGATTTATATTTATATGTTTGTTGAGATATTTTACTATGTTTTGATGTGTTTGATCATGGGTTATTTCTTGTCTTAGTGTTGTATGGTTGATGATTCAATTAAGGTAGTGGATTTAGACTCCCTAATTTTCTATTAATTTAAATTTTTTTATATTTTTGTTTTCATTGTCTATGGAGGTGAAAATAACCTAAGTAAGATAATAATTAGATTATGAAATTTTAAAAGGAAGGGTTAATAATGATTTATTTGTTTCCCTTGTTATTATTTGATATTGTAACTTGGTTTTATGATAAGTTTGTAATTGTGATTCACATGCGGTTTTTAATTTATTAAAACAATATAAAATTGTTTAAAAGACATAATGATGGTAATGAGAGGGAGAAGTTAGATTCTGGAAATTTAAATTTGATGTTCCTGAGCGTGAACAAATACAAAATGATGAATAAAAATTTGATATGATTTTTATTGTTATAAAAATAATGTTCCCTTGTTTAGTGGTGGTAAGCCGCATGTTACTTATCCCTCTATTAATATGGTTGTATTTGGGCTATTTCTCATTTTATGAAGAGCAAAGTTTGTCTGTTGTTTTAATAATGTGAATTAGAAAGGTTTATTATTCGCGAAGTGGCAGAGGTGATGTTTGGGGATGTTCGTGTGGTTTTAAAGAATTGCTATTGTCTAGTTTCCATGGGATAAGTAATTTTTATAAAACAAGTTAATAAAATAAATATTTAAAATGTAGTGGAAATATTTTTATGTTGAAATTATTGAAGTTTGGAATTTTAGAATTAATATTTTTTTGTGATTAAAAAATTATAGTGAAATTGGAATTGTGGCTACATGAATTATATGGGTTAACGAATATAGTGTGGTTAGTAATTTAGTTTTATGGAGTTAGTAAAAAAATATTATGTGATAGGAAATTTTATGGATTTTTTTTCTGATAATAGAGTTAAAATGGGATTTTCATAGAGGTTGTAGCAGAAGATATTTTGTGTTGGTGGTGATGTAGTTTTATGTAGTGGTTATTGAGCTGTTATGTGAGGATGTGCTAATCATTGTTTGGTTTTTTTATATCTATATTCATTATTGGTTTTTTATTTCTTAAACACTAACTACCATTTGGGGTATCACAACCAATTCCAATATGATGTTTTTGGGTTTTACCATACCTCTAACATCAATGATGTGGGTGGTATTGATGGATGACTGAACATTGTCTCCCAATCTCTCTTCTAGATATATCATAGTTATATTGTGATGGAATGAGGTGGTGGTATGTGGCAGTGATGATGATATGTGGATGGAATGTAATGATGATGGAATGAAGTGGTTGTAATGTATCAATGTGGTCATCAAATTATATGGGGTTGTAGTCTTTGTATATTAAGGTGGTTATGGTTATAAAATTTTGGTTGTGGTTTGGTTGTGTGGAATGCAGTTATATTGAAATTATAAGGGATCAGAGGTCCAAGGTATATGTTTATGTGATGTCTGAGAAACTATATCATTGAGAAAGTAAGTGTGGGGTACCTTTTTAATATTTTTGTTCTTTATAACAATACTAGTTAATTGCAGGTGAATTTTGTGAAAGAGGTTTAGTAAGGATGGATTCCTAGATATCATTATGATCGAAAATAAGTTGATATAGATTTTTTTAAGGGTGGATTTATTAAAATAATTACATATTTTAAGGAGAATTTCTATATATGAACCTAATTATTATAATTATATGCTCAACCCAATCTTTCAAATAAATGTTTTTATGACTTTTATAATATAGTTTGTGGTTAAGGTGGAAATTTGTAGCCCCGGATGATCATGATTGTTTCTAGAGTTTTCCCATAGGATTTGGGATTTTTTTTCATATTTATTTTGTAATTTTTTTGGTTCTATGTAACATTAAATATATATTATTGTGTTTATGAGTTTTATTTTATTTATTGAGATTTATTTTTTCCCAATATTCATTATTCCTTTGATGCTGGAATATAATTCAACCCATTATGTATTATTATACCCTCAATGAAATCCTCCAACTCATGGTATATTAAAGGTGGGATTCGAGGCTCACATATATCTTCTCTACCGACCCAATATACATTTTAGAGGTTATAGGTCATGAAAATTTATAGATAGAATTTATCTTCTTAAAAACTAGAGATTATACAAACCCTAATTAGAAATATCACTAGAACATGATGAAATCTTATGGATCCATAGTCATATTTAGTACATGGATTATATAAAATTCAATTACTATCATTCTATAAAACCTATTCATCGCCATTATTTCTTCTCTATATATATTTTTAAACTTTTACATTCTTAAGAAGAATATAAAATTAAATATTGGATTATATTTCTTCAATAATGATCATAATCACCATATCGTAATCTATCATTTTAAAATATTTATAACTTCTTCATATTCTTAGTGCATGTTTGAAATAATATTTAGACATATCCTAAATATATAAAAATTATTATTTTAAAAAGGAAATTATAAGTATTTGTTTTTTGGGGGATATTGTTTAGTCAAACAATGACTATAATACCCAGTTTTTTTAAAATCACTAAACCCTCTTGATTGCACTAAATAAAATTGAATTTTATTATTTGAGTTTTCTATGTGTAGTTGTACCATCCAATAGTATGAATCATTGATTTTAGGGGATCCATATAATTTCTAGAACATGATGAAATGTTGTGATGAAACACTGATTACATTCATCAATAGTTAGAGATAAGTTCATCAGTGAATAATAAATCTTTTGATGTGGTTGCAAATAAAGCCAATGAAAATTAAATTTTATCATTTATGATTTTTTTCATTGATATAGAAATACATATGAGGATATAAAGAATTGAATATTAGTGAAAATCTTTCGATCAAGTTAAATATTTCACCATCTAGTTTATTTGACCACCTCTAATTTAATTTTTACTATATTGTGTTTCACTTTTATCTAATATTGTGAGTTTATAATTTTAAATATATAACTAATTTTTTAATTTTTAATCTTCAAATATTAATGATGAAAGAGATTCACGTTTTTAATTCACTACTTTTGATCATTATGATCAAAAGGCTTCTGAGGATGGGAAACTATAAAATTAAAATCAAAATGTTTGATGAAATCCAATTCAATTGGATTTTTAATAGTTATGGACATATTCAATAGGTTCTAAAAACTTATATTCATATTTATAACCAATTTTCTATGAGGTTTCAAGTATAGAACTTCTTTCTTTTGTCTGGATTCGTCAAAAATGTTCTAGTATTTAGAACCTGTTCAGATCTTGGATTTGGTCTAAAAATACACATATCAAATTAGTTAAAAAGTGAATATTTTCCATGATTTTAAGTTTTTGGTAGTATAATATCCGTTATATAAGTATTATTATTATAAAAAAAATACTTTATATTTTTTTTAATAATACATTTTGATTGGATTAGTTGTTTGTGTCCCGGTTAAAATTTTAACATCTGAATATTTTATTTTCCACTATACATGTTGTATGTATATACCATGATACTTTATTTATCCTGATTTTATCAACACATATAATAGATGGTCAACGAAATAGTTTAGTGGGTAAGAAAAATTGTTATTTATTTTTTGATTAAAATCCACACCCAGAGTTGTAGTTTTTTTAACATTTACATCTGGGATAAAAGATGGTGTCATATCTGGTCTCATGATATATGTGCTAGACTTTATAATTGAACTATTCTATTGTATTTAATTGTTTCATGTTTTCATATAATTTTTAAGTTTCCTAACACTAATGTTTAGTAGATAAAATATCTATTTTATTTTTACATTGGTTGGTATATTTAAAATTCAATTTTCAAAAAATCAAAATCCAAATAAACCACCAGATTATGATGGTTATGAGTTTGAATACATGAATCACCAGATATAGAAAAATGTTATAAATATTGGTATCGAAAAATATTTATTTATTAATAAAATTTACTTAATTACTTTAAAATATTTTATCACTTTTACACATGATATGAAATCAACATTTCAACTTAATTTATGAGTATAGATTATTTTATTTTCTGTCATTTATGGAAAAAATATAATCAAGTTTCTTTATGTGGATAAACTAAAGTAATTTGAAATATATTGGAAGTTACTCATTTTTTAACATAAAAATATATATAAAATAAGAGAGCAATATTGAGAGATGCTTATAAATTTTTTGATTCCTTACCGGGTGAGACAATTGCCCAAATTCCAAATAATATAATAATTATCATAAATTATCAAAATTCACCTAGGGATAAGGAATTATCCGGTAAAACCTTTTAAAAAATCAACATTATACCTAAGGAATATAATTAAAAGTGTAAATTTAATGATGATGTTTAATATATTAAAATTTTGAGGTTTCCTAATTTGATTATAACTCTCATATAATATGATAACCAATATAAGAGGGATGTAGAGAAATAACGGATTAAATATGGTGTTTCTTTTTTTCAATATTTACATTATAGAGTGTCATACCATTATTTTACAAAGATAAAATATCTATGTTGACCACATTGAGAAGATCCAATGAGAATTATTTGGATAATAGTGATACAAATCTAGAGATGGTGCAAATTCACACATGGCTTGAAGAATGTTCCAAAATAATATTTTCTTGAAGGTATATTGGAATTAAAGAGATTATAGAAAGTATTAAAATGAAATGAAAAATTATTCAGACCTTATATGATATGAGTGACAGAAATCGGGGCACATTTTACCGGAATTCCTGAAATTCAAAATTAAGGAAAGTGAATTGATGTCAAATTATCCGAAACAAATAAAAGAGAGTTACTAGAGCTAACAATGATACATAGAGTGATATTAAGGATACAAACTCAAGTGATAATACTGATTAAAATGGTGATGAAATCATGAAAATTACTAAATGATACAGAAACACTCCCAATAGTGAATTATATTTTATGGGAAAGATGTCTGCAGATTCTTTGTATGATTTATCACTGAGAATAGATTTTCAATTTTCATTGAATATTGATTCATAGTCAAATGATGAGGATATATTTATTTATACTTATGTTTAAATTAATGATTATTTTTTTAGAGACTGAAGAAATATAATAAGAAAATTAAAATAGTTATACAAAACTCAAAGATGGGGATACTGAGATGAAGGGTATTCTAGTCAAATAAAAGAAAGAAATTTCAAGGTTAAATACCAGGGTAAATTTCATGGATATATCAATATATAAAACAATGTTTTTTATTACAATGTATATGAATTTTATTTTGATAATATTTTTTGTAAAATAAAGGAAATATTATTTTTTTGCATCTTTCGAAGATGAAACGAAATTTTTTAAGCAGAATCCAAAAGTAGAGAGCCTAACAAAATTATTATTGAACTTCACAGTAAGAAGTAAAAGAATTAAAAAATATTAGAAAAAATTTATATTAAATGGAATAACTTCCATTTGTGAATGTTAATCCACCGGTAGGTCTCACTATCATGATAATTTTTGTTTTGATTAGTCTGTCATTTTGCACTAAATAATAAGGAGGTAGACATTGGGATAATAAATGTTCATGCAATAGATTTTAGTCTATTATAAATCAAAAATATTATATATCAATGGATATTATTATGATGGAGAATAAAATTTATAGAAATATTTTAGTGATGAAAGTATTATTTGATAATCTCTCTTCACAAAAGAAATTTGAAATGCCTAGATCATAGTTACCAATCAAAAAAATAACATTTTATACTAGTAGCTGATGTCAAATATCTAATACCTCGTAAAATTTTAATTTAATTATTTTATATTATACTATTATTACTTTTTTTAATTTACCCATATTTTTTTCTATGTTACATTTATGTATTCAATGTTTATCAAAACATACACCTTTAAGTAGGGATTTATTTACTTTATTTTACACTTTTCTATGATTTTTTTTATTTTTTACAAGGTTTTTACTTACATATGAAATTTTATAAATTTCAAAAAATTTCAATAAATCATACAATTATTATTTGAGGAGGTGTTTTAATTTTTTGGATAACTTTTATGAAAATATTTTTTATCTGCTGTTATATTTAGGAGAAGATATAAATATGGTTTAAGAACTAAAAAGATCATTAAGATCATTAGATGTATCAAGGGGTAAATTAGTGATTCATTTTATTTTAACAGTTATTTTAAAAATAACATTTACCACTAGTTAACTTGATAACTTTAGACACTTTCATCACACTCAAATGCACACACATAAAGGGAACATCAAATTTTATAAGGTTCTCCACGAAAAATGAGAAGTAGAATCCTTTTCAAGATTCAATTCACATAAGATCATACGGTCTCCTGGAATCGACATGTGTATTACAATGTGAACTATATATTCTTGAACTCATGTTACACTAATTCCTCCCAAAAATTTAAAAAGGTTCTTCTCATAGAGTTATATTGATAGATATGTTTTTATAACAAGGAAATTCATATTCTAGATGAGACTACCATGAAATTTTATTTGTGTTGTTGTTGTAGTTATCTTTTTTTTACTACTATGGTAGAATATATATTATTTTTAGTTTAATTTCTCTCTTTAATATTTATATAGGGAATATTATCGAACATACAATTGAGAATACTTTCAAAATAATATTAACATTATTTTGTTCAGCAAAAAAATGTTTCCTTATTGAAAATAATCTTTGGAATTAGAAATACAGAGAAAATAATTATTTATATATAATTTTATTATATTCTTCTTCATTTCCATCTTATTCAAACTTCACTTAAATTCATTTCAGGTAATCATAGTGCAACTTTGATTTTTTAAACTTGACTAAGAATTCATTCCACTACTTATTCTCTCCTTCACATCACAACATTTTCCTCCACCTTGTGAACTATTTTCTCAATCAGATTGAATAAAAAATCCCTTCATGAGGTTTTAATCCATGAAAGATCATTGTAATCATAATTTTATTTACGTTTAGTTGGAATAATTAATTATGAAAAACTAGATTTTTCTATGATTTACCAATCTCAGGAAATTTATTAAATCATTTAAACCTGTGAAGTCCATTGAGCAACCACATGAAGTATTAAACCATAAAAAGTTTCAGTAAATTTATGATGTTAAAACTTATACTATTTTTATGAACCTATAAATTTATAATGATGAACCATACCAATTTGGATAAACCTTGTAAAGATGACTGGAAAAATATTCTATTAAATATGGATAACTATATGAATTCGATTTACCTTTGACATGAAATTTACAAAGGTTCAAATAAACCTTATAAGAAATGACATTCAACATTATAATGTCATGAACCATATGATATTTTGAGACAAACTTATGATACAATTTGGAACATCACTGAGATTCAAAAATAAACCTGATGGTGTTTTTTATTTTTATTTTTCTACATCTTTGTGAACTTTATTAAGTCTTTGTGAACATCATGAACTTTCCAATAAACCTTAAAACACTTCTAGATTCTAAATTATTTCTCTATGTAATAAACCATAAAATATTATTTAGAAACCTTAAAATGTGTTCTATATAACATATGAAATCCCCTTAGTTATTTTTAAGTCCAAATCTATTCAACTCCAAATACTCCCGAAGTACATCAAAACAACTCCATAATTGTTCCAACCTCTTAAAAACCACAAAATTCATCACCCCATGTAATAAATAATATATCATGTGAGTTTTAATATTATGAAATTATTTCAAATAAAATCCAACACATCAATCATATTCAGTTCATTTTCTTTAATAATTATTCACATAAAAAATTACCAAATCCATAGGACATTTTTTCAATTATAGATTATTCCAAACTCCCCTCAGAATCTCAAAATATTTCCAAAAAGATTAAATAAAATACTAAAAAACCAATTAGTCATATAGTATCCAATTTATATATATATATATATATATTAAACCATGGATTATAAATCACTTCCAAAATCAATACACTTAGTAATGAATTTTTATCCAGAAATTATAATCCTTCTTGAGTGAACACGTTATAGAAAAAAAATATCCACATTGTCCATAAAATCAGTGAACTACATTCACAACATCACAAATCCTGATCCTCTTGAAACCATTTGAAAAAATCTATTCTAATGAGTCCTTTATACAACTTTTAAATAAAATTTTATAATCAACTTATCTTTGAATTCTTATAACTATTCACAGAACCTTTGAATACAAGTTACTATATTCATTCTCTCAAAAAATATTAGAACTATTCACTAATCACCAAAAAACACTCAAAAAATAATGTCTTCATAGGTTAAAAAATTTAATTACTCTCTCTAAATACATGATCCTCTAAAATAAGATATCGCTCTCCTATTTATTTAATCAAATATCAAGATATAATATCAAAAAATTGTTTTTTACCCCTTTGTAAAATAAATTTTAAAAAATAAAAAATGGAATCAAAATTAAAAAGATATATGTTGTCGGTTCCTCCCAATTTGACAACAATGTCAACAGAACAGGACAACATAGGGGATGAGAATATCGTATAATATTCTTTATAAGAATTAGGATGAACTCCCATAAATATCCTATTTTTTAAAAAGAATTATTTAACAACGTTTTAGTGAACACATCATCTATTTTATCCTTTGTTTGACCAAATTCCATATACAATAATTTTTTATATATAAGATTATTGATGAATTTATATTTTGTTTCATTGTGATTTTATCATCAATGATGAATTGTATTTATCAATAAATTGATAACGCTTTTATTATCATAACCATACAAGTAGGGGAAACATCACTTCCTCCTTGAGGTTATTCAGCTGAATCTTTATCCATACAAACTCGACTTTCTATTGAATTTTGGCCACATATTTTACATCATTAGTGATTTAGGTCAAATAAATTTTTATTTTTGTGTCACATTACACACACATTTCGCCCAAAAAAACTCTAATTGATGTTGACCTTCTATCGTTAATATTCACATAACAATATGTATAATTATATCTGAATAGATTTATCTCTCTACTCATATTATACTTCATTCCAAAGTCTATTATGCCTAAAAAATTTATAATAATTCCCTTGTAATCCTTGAAATTAAACTCCTTTGGTGCACATGAAACATGTCGCATAATGAAAAAACATATACAATGTTTTTTCTTGAATCTATAAAGTATAACAAACTTAAAATAATCTTTCATAATTTCCTATGGTTAACTTTTTTCATTTCACATCCATTGATAATTTACACCCTTCTCGACATTTATAAAAAAAATATCCTTGCACCCTCTATTAAAAACAAAATTTAATGTTCAGTTACATTCTTCTCTTGAGAAATAATTATGTGATCTTTTTCTAGAGAAATTTTGTAAACCCATATAGGATTTCCTTTCTCTAAAAATTGATATTTAAAACAACTTATTCATTACAAAATAAATATCTTCACAAAAACCTTCTTCAATTATAGAAAACATTTTATTATTTATATAAAAAATTACAATAAGTGATACTTTGTATTCATCTTTAACATATATATATATATATATATATTAGTCTACTCTTCCATTAATGAAAATCTAATTCATCATGAAATTATTTAATTTCGGTTACCAATCTCTTAGATATTTTTTAACCCATATATTTAATTCTTTTACCTAAAAACATAACTCTCAAATTCACAAAGTTGTAAACCTTTATGTTTCTCAACACACACTCCCTTTTTCAATTAACCATTATAGAATCAAGGCTTTATATCCATTTGGAAAATATCTTATTTACTTTATTATAAAATGTAATTAAATATCATAATTTTCAATTTTCATTAAATTTGTTGGAATGTATCATTAAAATTAATTCATTTTACTTTTTAGTACCCTTTATAAAATATTATTATATTTCTTTTTATAACTTCATCCTTTTCATTGTTATTTTTTAGAAACTCCCACTTTGTACCAATTACATTCTTGTTTTCAGTATTTGAAACCATCTCTAAAGTCTCATTCATCTTAGTTTGATCTAATTTTCTATTCATGGCATCAACCCGCTCATCATTCATCAATACTTTATTTATATATCGTTATCCTTCATGAGAAAATAGCGAGTTATGTGTTGTTTCCATCAACATTGTCAAGGTATGAACATATTTTCCTTATTCTCCAGTGATATTTTCAAGATTAATATACTTTCTCATCATTATATGAGATGAAAAAGTTTTATGTTTATCATTGTAAATGGATAAATCATCATCTTTATCATATGCTTCTTAACTCTCATTATTTTTAGAATCTTCATCACACATTTAAATAAAAATAAATCAATCATAAATTATAGAACTTACTTCCTTGTTGGTATTTTTATTTAAATATTATATCACATTAATATATTTTTCTAAAAAAATCTAACTTTTATTATGGTAATATTGGTATCAGGATCTATTTAAAGGAAATCCAGTGAAAATAGTATCTATCTACTCTTCTTAAACAACCAAAAAATTTCACCGTTCACAAGGATTACATACGGGATATCAAACACCATTATGAATTTCTAACATGGTCAATTCATGTAATACATCTTGTTTGGGGACATAGTTGATTCTAGTTTGTATGAACGTGGGTTCTGAATTTATTCTACAATATTAATATCTTGTCTCTATAAATAGTGAAAATTTACAGGCTTGGATAACATATTCCAAGACATCCATAATAAACATATATTATTACATCAAAAACACCATTTTTTGTGGTTTATATGGTACATTTATTCCAGGGTTAATACCATTCTTCTAAAGACAATCATTAAAACTTTTACTATTATATTCTGTACCATTGTCTTTTTAGGTATTATTTAAAGAAAAACTATGATTTTTCAGAAACTTTTAATCATATTTATATCCTAGGTTTTATATTTCCAAAAAAAAAAAAAAATTGTTTCAAGTATAGAAATCAATAAAGTAAATAATTTACATACTTTTCATTATTTATTTTATCCACATGTCCCATTAATTTCAAAATAGTTAAGCTATAATAAATATGTATTTTGAATAAAAACATTCTTGTGCAATGAATTAAGTTTATTCACCTTTTTAATTATTGTGGACATATAATTCATTTCACTTTTTATCATTGGAACATCATGAAAATTATAACCTCATGTAATAATGATCATTGTTTTGGCTTATAAAACCCATCCTTCAATGTAAACATATATTTTATTCATTTATGATTAAGTAGCATGAATTTTGGCATCCCTAACCTGAAGCATGTTTCCCTTTATTCACTGTCCCCTTTTCATTATACGCTCATCAATCACGATCCTAAACAAGAAAATATATTTTAAATATATCAATTCATTTAATTATCAAATAATCAAGACAGAATTAGTAGATTTTGCTTCAGTCCAGGAACATATAAAATATTCTTCAACTTCAACTTCTCTTTACCAATTGTCTCTGAACCAATGATTTTAATTTTTAGTTACCTATTGTTTCCAAATTTTTATATACATTCCTTTAAATTTTATTCATCATCAAAGAGATTTAAATATTCTAAAATTTTATAATATCATCTAGTCTCTTCAATCCATGGAAATTACTCTTTTAATTCATAAATTTCAACTTCAATAAAACAATATTTTCATTTTCATTTCTAATTCTTATTATAATAAATTTTGGTTTTATAATTAATTATAAATTGGGATGTATGAAAACCAAAAAATATATCTCTCAATATTTGAAACTAATATTTGTTCTTTATTAATTATAACCATTTTTTGAATTTTAAAAAACTTTCATATTATTCTTTTATAAACTTTCATTGACCTAATGTATTGAATTCAAAATGCATAATTTTAATTTATCCAATTATTTTTCATCTTTGGTCAATTTTTGTACAATGGATTCTCTTATATTCTTTTTATTTATAACTATATTCCCCATCTTAATTTTTAAAATCTTATATTTAGATATCTAATCATTGAAACTATCAAAATATATCATCAAGATTGATTTTTCATTTATATGATCAGATTATTTTCTAGAAAAATACTCATTATATTTCTTCAAATTTATAATAATTTTCTCTAGCATTCATATCTTTTCACATCAATCCTATAATTATCACTTTTATAAAAGATCCATTTCATTTTCCACATCACATATATCAAATCTATTTTAATTACTATTTAATCTCTTCTCATCCACTTTAGCAATAAGTAGTGTATCACCAGTATCACTAGAAGTATCATCTTCCTTGTCATGATTCATGATCTATACTCTATCCAACATAGAAAATATTTATTTATTCTTCTAATTTTGTAAATTCATAAGTATTACTTTTGAATAAAAATTTGTATTATCAAAATTTGCAGATTTATTCACAAAATATATCCCAGAATTCTCTTCTTAATCTTAACTTTCTTCTTAATCTTTCAATACTAGAAAATTTGATGTGGAATTTATAATAAATTTACAGTTAAAAAATTCGGAATCTTACAATTGAATTTTTTATCTTCTCTTCTCACATTTCAAGAGATAAGAGACAAAATTATAAAAAACTTTTCATAGATATTTTCATTAAAATTTGAATAGTCTGCTTTATCTTCAAAAACATATTTTTTATATTTCTCATCTCTTAAATCATTAAAGGGAATTTTATTTTTATCATTGAACTTATTTATTAAGACACTTCCATTCATTATTTAATATAAAATAAGGATTCTATATAATTCAACTAAAGTAAGTGTACCAAAAAATTTATCATTATGTTTTATGATTTTTTTCATCTAACCCACCTAGTGGAATCTATAATATATTCTCCATAATTATTATTTCATCCAAAATTTTACCAAATCTCCACATTATGAGCTCAATTACATTAACCTTGTGAATAAATTATTCATATTTTCATCATGATTGATTTTAAAAAAAATACTACTTTTTCTTCAAATAATTACTTTGTATTTCTTCAACTTTTAAGTTTATTCATAAATATTTTATTTTTAAATCCCATATGCCTTTATCTACCTTGGTTTATTTATAATTTAAAAAAGATCAAATAGAGATGAAAGAATGGAATCCATGCATGGGTATCATTCTCTGAGATCTTCCTTCCATTTTTTATCATAGAAACACTTCTAACATGATGAATAAACCCATAAATGGTAACCCCCAATATATTCAAATATAACAAAAGTAGATAATAAAAAATTTTATCCAACCAAATGTAATGGGTTTCCTTCAAAATTGTGAATTCCCTTATTGTTCACTAGATTGAGACTATACATATTTATAATAGAAAATGGGTTATAAAAAATCCAAATAAAGAAACATTATTTATTTTTATAAATTCAAAAATCAAGGGAACTATAGCCCTAATAGCACTTGAAAAGTCCATCAACATTATTGAAAAATGATTGAGATGGGAGTGAATTAATGATTTATTTCCAATTTCATTTTTTAGAAACAAGAGTTTTTAGATATTATGTTAATACATTTGACTATTATCACATATAATAAAATCATAAACCCAAAAATAATTGTAAATTTTAAAATTTTGATATCTCCAAATAAGATTCCTAATACTGGTAATGATTGTGAATCTACCAAGATCATATGGTCTACTATGTGTATTACATCAAGTCGGGACAATCATTGAACTCATGATAAATCATTGTCTTTTGACAGAGTAAAAGTGTCGTTCTTGTACAAGTACAATGATATGAACGATTTCAATGAAAAGAGTTTATCCTTATAGATGAGACTACAATCTAGTTTTCACCATGTTTTATGTTCATCTTTTTCTTCTTTTTAAATGAATAAAAACTAGTATATTATTCATACACTTCCTTACCTCTCTTATATATTATATTTATATCTTTAATCCTTACAAATTATCAAACACGCTCTTGAGAATATTTTCATACCACTATAAATATCATTTATTCTAGTAGAAGAAGTTCTCTCTCTCGAAATTTATATTGAAAACTAAAAATGAAGAAATGTTTTTTCACTAACTTATTTTAACTTATTCTTAACTATTTTACACTTTTTATTGTCTGTTTCAAATTCATTATATGTAATCCCATCCTAAATATGTTTATTATAGTGTGGTTGAGCAGTTATATCATAACTGACTCTATCCTTTACATTGCAACCTATTCCACCATGGTTAAACTATATTTTCATCAATATGAGTAATGAAATTCTACTATTATGTTTTAATCCATGAAATCTTGAGTTATGAATTATTTTATTTATTTTAATTTAAAATATTTAATTCTATAAAACTCATATATTTTATTATTCCGTAATCTAAAAAAATTTAATATAGATCCTTATAAAATATCATGACCATCCTTATAAATTATGAAACCCTACCAAGGTTAGTATCCTTACATTTTAAAGCCTTGATAGGTTTTTATCAACCATACGATTTTTTAGGATGAAACAAATGATGTCGAATTAACCTTAAAATATGAATAGACAACCTTATGATCAACTGAAAATAAACATAAAAATTCCTCTTATTTATCATATGAAATTTACCATGGTATAAATCAACCTTAAATAATCTCAATTCATGTTTATGATGTCACGAAAAATCCTTAATGGTTTTTTTGACAACCATATGATGTCTCAATTAATATTATAAATATTCAAAAATAAACCCTATGAAGTTATATTTTTATATTTTTCTACATCTAAGTGTACCTTAAGATTTTTTTCTGATCCTTATGACCTTCCCAGGGAACCTTATGAACTTGTATATCTTATTAAATACAAAATAGACTAATAAACCATATGACATTCCTAGAAAAGAATAAAAATTACAACATATACCTTATGATATTCCCTTGGTAAATTTTCACGTACAAATATATTAAGATTTGAAGACAACAAGATTACATCAAAACACCTCTAGACATGTTCCAAACATCACAGAATTAGAAAAATTTTCACCTCATATAATATATATTATACCTTGTGAGTTTGAATATGATTTATTTATTGATAACAAAAAAGAAAATAGTAAAATTTACAAATTCTTTTAATCTATCCTTCTTCTCTATAAAAATATATGAGTGCTAAAGGAAAATGAATTCATTTAACAATACAAAAAAACCCATCATTAGATCTTAAAAAACATCTTAATGTCTCAACACTGACCAAAATAACTCCTACGACAAGTAGGAACAATTACTAAAACCATCTACTACAGAAAGATATAAGGCTCCAATGCCAAAAGATGACCTACAAAATATTCAATTCACTTTATTCTTACGTTATGAAACTTATTTTTTACTAATATTTTACCTTACATTACAAATATTGGAAAAATTTAGTAAATTTTCATTATTTTTACAAATAATTTAATGATTATCTAATAATAGTTATGATAGAGCTAATATTTTTATTACTTTATTAAATCTATTATGTTGAAGTTTCATATATGAACATTATTGGACCTGAGAATGTAAGGGTATAAATTATTGACATTGTTTTAGAAAGGGATATGAGTATTAGTAGAGAAAATATTATTTTTTAAGATATTGGAAGAAATATGATGTATAAATATTTAAAAGGGTGATAAAATTTCATTTCATATGTATGATTCTAAAGAAAACTTTTTCCATAATTTTAAAATTATTATAACATCATTTTATGTTCTTTATTTTATATATTATTTTATTTTAAATGTATTTAGAGATACTTTTATATTTTTGTATATTTTTTGGCTAAATAATTTATAGAAAGAATAGTTTTTTTTATTTTCTAATCTTATATATTATGATTGTATTTTATTAAGGAAAACATGGTTGTAACTCAAACAGTGTATGAGACTATAATACAATAATGGGAAGTAAATATATGGGGAATACATCAAATAAGTGAGAAATTTTTTAAAAACATTCAATAAATATCCTCATGAAGCCATATATATAGAAAATAAAGTGATATCAAAACTCTAACTATTGTTTGATGATATTTTTTATAATCAAATATTTTGAATCTATCTGACATATTTTTTAATATCAAAAATAAAGATCTGAGTTTTTTATCATTTATTGTCTTTTATTTGGGGATATTAAAAAAATGTACAGAGTTAAAAAATTACTATCATATAATTCATTGAAAATTTAAATGAGTGAAGGTTTATCCTTGGGGGATATTATCAAAAGAAAAATGGATATTTTTATTTTGTTTAAACTTGTATATTTTGATTAATGATTTTCACTTTTCATTGATTTATTTTTTAAAATAAAATGTGAGGAGAAATTGGAAAAACGGTATGTTCTCATTTTTTAAGGGGGAGACTATTTTTTATAATGGGTTTTCTAACATGAATTTTTATAAGTCCAACCCTTCCTTAACCTAGTTATCCTAATTTTTAGAAGAATTTTTCTATTTTTATTTTAAAACAACATCTATTTATATCTTTTGATTCTTCCTAGCCTTCTTTTTTATCTCATTATCTATAAATTTTGTAATTTAATACAATTTTTGACCTAAAAAAATTCTTATATATAATTATTATATTTAGAAAATTGTCTATATATTTATTTAATCACATTTATTGGTTTTCCATCCTTCATATATACATAATCTATGATTTATTATTTTTCAACCTTACTAGATAACTTATATTTCTTTTGAAGGATATTATTTTCCATAATTCTTTCACATTTCTAAATTCTATAATTTATTTCACTGATGAAGATAATTGTACAATAAGATTAATATCAATTAAAATAAGGCATCCCTGTATTCTAATATTTTTCACCACTACAATAATAAGAGTCAAAATATTATTCTAGTGAATTTAGAATGATATTATTGTTTCATTTAATATTATTTATGTTAAATTCATCATATTTAAATTCATTCCAACATTATAATAATCATTACGGTGTAAATAAATTTAATGTTATTTTCAAAAAAATATTTTTATAAAATCTATTCATCCTTAATATAAAATGTTTTCAAAATAAAATATTGTTAGCAATAATTCCATTAAGGATGGAAATTAATTCTCATTAGTGGATTGTATATTTCTTATATACCCCCTTTAAGACAATAATGTTAATATCAATTAATACTTTCCTTATGTTTTTTCTTTATATATAAGATATATCCTCATGCTCAGTTGGACTCATTTGTTTCTACATAAAGTTGATCGACGCTCCAATGTGTAAAAAATAATTTTTGAGAGGTTATGAAGTTTATAATTAATAATTTTTATTATATTTAAATATTCATTTATTTAATATAACGGTATCTTTCTAAAAAAAATTCATTCAAAATTTAGCTAAGCTATTTGTTAGCTATTTTCTATATTTTCTATTAGAGATTTATATACATAGAAACACTTGTTAGCTATTATAATATACAATATAATCAATAAATTTTTTAATAATATCTATTATATGTGGTTTTTTCTCACTACTTTGTTATATATTGAATATCAAGAATTATATCGTAGGTTCAAACCAAAGGATCACTATTTTTAAAGTGTCATCGTTTCTTTTATGAAAACATCAGTTTCCTTCTATAATTTCTTGGGATTTTATTCTATATTTTTTCAGAATACTATCACCTAATCAATTTAATTTTATAAAAACTATGATAATATATTGAATACATTTTACATTCTCCTCTAGAATATTCTTAATGAATTCTCAAGTTAAATGACATAACTATTTACTTGATAAGACCTTCTATGATATTGAATTATATCAATGGTAATTTTTCTTCTTTGATCTTAATCAACCAATATCATGATATAAGATCAAACATAGAATATAGCATTTTTTCTAAACTCATATTTCTATTATTTAAAATCCATATATTAAGACTAACTTAGCTCCATTAACTATAGCATAATTGAAAATATAATAATAAATCATTATTCATGATTTACAATCATATTTTTATTTATTGCTTTTCCAATAATTTTTCAAATCTATGACCACATTCATTATTCCTAATTAATAAATTAATATTTAATTTTGGATTCTATTTATCAAAATCCTTAATTATTCTTCCTGGATATAGATTATCTCACTTCTGATCTGAATTATAGTGTGCATAAGGATAATTGTAGTCTATGTCATTACATTCTTTCTTAACTTTAGAGGGGTTTGTAACAAATTTTTTTATAAGTAATTTATTATCATCAGTAATTCCAATTTCTTATTTATCCTAAATACATTGATCTAACTTATTCATTCATCTGTTCAATTCTTCTTTGTAGTTATCTATCTTCAATTTGATAGTTTTCTAATAATGAAATAATCACTTGTTTTTTTGAAACCATTTTGGGTTTCCAAAAGTACTTGGAAATAAATATTTACTGAAGTTAATAAATATTAAAAATATTATTAATGGTTGACATATTTTTAGGAATGGATTTATAATCAATAATTATTTATGAAATTGAGGAATAAAAAAAGAAATTGATCTATAAATATTTTCCTATTTTATTTAATTTAAATTTTATTTGACACTTATGGACACAACACAATTGAATTATTAACTATTATAATATGAAACTCTATGGATTCCCATGTTACTCCTAAAAACCATATTCATGTTCCAGATAAGGTACATCATATAACTACTATGGTAATATTTTTAGATCCACCCACGGTTAGCTTCCCTACTATTTCCCATTATTTAATCATTCTATTGATTATCTATAATCCAATATATCCAAGATGGGATTATAATTATTTATATATGGGTATTCATTTTAATATTTTTCAAACCACTCTTCTAGAAACCGGTATTCTTAGTTCTTTGTCTAAATTTCATACATGATTTCTATTTGAGAGCCTCAAATTCTCCATAAAGATATTAGGTATTTATAATTTAATATCTTTTATATTAAAATATTTATTATATAATTATGATTCATATGATAATAGATCATATTCTTGGTTAATATCGAATATTTCATATTTATTTTTGACATTTATAATCATATTTGGAAGAAATATCATCTTCTTTCTTACTCCCATTCAATCCAATAAAACCCACAGTCTAAGAAGTATTAGGCCCTTGAGTGTTTTTATTTATAGATTCCTTGGGAAAATAAGGTTCAATTATATGGGAAATATTGTGTAAATCATTCTTTACATTTTCTTGAAGGCGTTCTTCCTATGTTATAAAAATTTCCCTAAATATGAGTAATTACCATGACATAACATATATAGAGTGCGAATCTCAATATGTTCTACTAGTTTCACATTTTGATCATTACTTATAAATTTCTTATAATAATTTTATCTATAAAAATGTTTTAAATATACACTAAAATATAGATTATGACATGGTTTTAAAACCAAATCATGGTCTATGTTGGGATAGACTATGTCATTGTAAATTTCATTATTTCATATTGTAATTCATGTTAGTTTTACATGATATGAGATATCATTTTAATCATATTTTTTCTCACAATATAAGAAATCATGATTGGTTGATTATCATATGATGAGAATCTATATATTTTTTAACATCAATATTTTTGATTAAATATTAATAAAATAAATCACAATAATGAGTTGTAAGTTACAAAGAGTTGCAATATATAAAATATTATGTAGAATAACTTGATGTTATGAATCCAAGATATATCCTTTTTATTATATATAAAGGATATATGAGTGTATGATTTGTATGGTATTCAGATATTATATTCATGATATAATTTATACTCTCTCCCCCAATAAACTAGGATCTAGAAGAATATAAGGAATTGGGAATCATTCCCATGAATTGATAAATTCAAATATCCTGTGGATACACTCAGAGGATGGATCTTCTTGGTTGTTTCTTAGTGATTACCATTAGGATTATGTTATGAAGTTTGGATTGGATAGATCATTAGTGAAAATCATACACCTATATTTATTTAGTTATTAATACAGATGCAGAGTGATATCATGGGAATGTATAGGTATTATTTAATTTTTTTTTGATTTAATTGGATAACTGTTATCACCTCCAAACTGATTAAATTGAACCAAAGACTAAAATATTCATTTAAAAATAATTATCTGAATAAAAAACTAAAAAATAATTATTCAATAAATTAAAACATGGTCAATTAAAGATCAAAGTTGTTCTTGAATAATTATAAATCATGATTTGTTTCAAAGTTGATGTAGAGACATCCTGGTTAAATATAAGGTTCTGATTAGTGTTTCTTTGATAAAGATCATTAAATATCAGAGGTTACAAGTATAATCTAATCTAAACCAATTAGGGAATTTAATGTTGATGGGAGTCAATATAATGAAACTATCAAGAGATATAATTGGGTAAAGTGTAAAAGTATGTGACACTACAATTTTTTAAATTTAATAATATTTTAAGAGATTGAATATCCTGGAATTTTTTTTGTTCGTAATTATAAACATTTTGTTGGGTTTATTAATCTTTACACTTCTATTTTTCTATAAATTTGATTAAATGTAATTAAATAAAAAAATGAATTAAAAAGTGGAAGATTAATAATATTAGTATTAATGGTGGTGGCATTAGTAGTAGTAATAATAATGATAATAGTAATAATATACAAAAAAATGAGATTTTAGGCTCCACTTGTATGTAATGAACTGCCTTCCCACCTACTTCTCTAAGATATCCAATGCAGTGTCACCCTTCTTATTTCCTCCCACTTATGTCACATGAGTGTTAGCCACGTCTCTTAAACCCTTTTCCTCTTTTAACCACCAAGCCTAGACACAAATCAACCTCTTCAGAGTCATGAAGCATGGCCTCCCCATGGGATAAGCTAACAACGTACCTCTCCCTCCATTTAAATATTCTCTAATCACAACATTTTTAGTGTGTTCTTCTGGATTTTGGGATCAAATTTCCAAGGTGAGGAACACTCTCCCTTATCTTCTTTATATTATTTTTTTTATCTACCTAATCATGCACCCCTCTATGAATAAACCCTCAAAGTGTTGGGTTGTTCGATTTTTATTTTTTATTCCACATATAGGGATTGTAATCTATCATCCATAACTCATCATCCAAGGGTAGAAGTATTGAACCTTTTTTTATTGTTTTGAGGTCAGTTTCCCATGACCTAACATTATATTTTATAATTATTTTTTATTCGGTGTTTTATTATAGGTATTTAATTATAAAATTATAGAATTTATTATATTATGGAATTTCCAATGATAATATATAGTCTTTATATTTTTTAATGGGTTGAAATGGTTTTCCTTATTTTAAATAAATGTGTTAAATGTGGTTTTCCGTATTTGGAAAAATGGTTTCAATGTAAGTTTTTTCTATTTTAATGAATGGTAATGAAGTTGGGTTTCTCTATTTTATAAATATATTTCTATTAAAATTTTATGAAAGGATATTTGAAATTATTTTTGGAATTTATAAGACTTTTTTGTGGTTTAAAATGAATTTTTAATGTTTTTTCATGGAATTTAAAGTAGAATATCTAATTAAAAGTGTTTATAAATATCTTAAATATTTAGTAAAAAAAATAAATTCTTTTAAAAAGATTTTAATTCATTTTGTATATGGGATATAATAACTAATGGTGTTTACCCATGGAAGTTATAATTGAAAGTATGTTCATTTAATGTCTTGTTTAACAAACTTTACATGATTGCGGATTTCAGAAATGATTTATTAAATTCATATGGAATGATTTATAATTTTAATGATATGATTTTTTTGGTTTTATATATAAATATATTTTTACATTTTTTTAAAGGATACTATGATTTCAAAAAACATATATATTTTTTATGAATCTGCTATTCAAAGCATGATTAAGGATATTTGATCAATGTTTTCAAATTTCATAGTGTATGATGAAATCCTACTTGGAAATTGATTTAAAATAATTTATTTATTCATGTAAAATGGTTTTTAATCTAAATGAATAGTTTCAAAAGAATAAGTTTTATGAAAACCATTGATATATGTTGTAAAATTAAAATTAATGTAAAAAAGATATTTGGGGCTACTAGAATAGTGATTAATGAATTTTTCTTTCAAAAGAATGATTTTTAACTTGGTTGATTTTTCATGAAGCACTTGGGAGCATGGAGAGTTATTTTGGTAGTCCATGAAAATCCTGTTATCATGGTTGTGGCTATCTATAAATGGATTTATGATTAAAACACTAACTAAAATTTAAATATGGAATGAAGTTCACTCATTAGGTAGAAAAATATTTCTTTCCTAAGGCCAGGGCATTAGGGAAATGTGGAAACCATTTTCCATGTATCACTAAGAGTATGAGATCATTGAGGCCTAATCATAATTACCGCAGCAATTTTAACCATGGTGATATGATTTAAAAACTATATATGAATTGTAATATTCATAAAATTTTTTATTCATGACTGTATAATTTAAAATATTATTCATAAGTATTTTATATACCTAATTTATACTTTGCATTGATTTTATTTAAAATAATAAATTTTTTTAAAACAATTAAATATTATATCATGACTTGTTTTCATTAATATAGATCATAAGTTATTCTAGTGGATTTAAATTAATATATTTATTGTAAAATAATGTTAATTTGGGAAAATGTTTTTAAAGTCATTGTTTCTATTTAATAATAATAAATAAAAGAATTTTACTAATCATTAATGTATTATTTATCACTTTCTTGTAAAATATTATTGAAAAAATTATTCTCCTATATATGTTCAAACTAGTATGAAATTTTTTTAAATGTTAAATCTAATTTATTTTAGTAAGGTTCATGGTGACATACTATGTTCTTATAAACTACATCAAATAAATATTTTATCAATAACTTAATTTTGAACTCTTAATTTCCTATGGGGTGTGCATGGATTTTTCTATTTGTTAGTATAAAATATGAGGGTATATAAAGGTAACAGTCTTGTTTATTTGATATCTAGATTTTTTTTATTAGAAAAATATCCCTCCCTACTTTATATAATTCAAAAAATTAATCGGTGGTGCAAAGAATGTGAGGGGTAAGAAGTTATTATGTAAGTATGTTGTGTTCGATGGAGACCGACGTGAGTCAATATTTTATTTTTTTCTCTAATATTTATTATGATTTTATATTATATCCATATCTACATCCTGTTCGGCATGGGAATCCTTTATACAGGTAGGTCATGCAATAATTTATATATATTTCATCCATTGTTTATTTTAGTTATTTAGAGATATATCATTTCTAACTATTTAATCTGTTGAATCCCTAGAACTAGTTTTATACTCATGGGGGTCATGAATACCATTTTAGCCATATCACTATTCAAATTGGGAGTGTACTGGGGGGATGAATCAGGTTGGTTTGTTTTAAAATGCTAGAATAAGGTTACAATCTATGATTGGTGGCCATATTTTAGAATATCCCTCTTTTAATTTGGGAGCTACATGGTAAGATAGAGTAAAAAAATTTATTGGAAATTAGGAGATAGGTGTAGGGGGACTGTTTAGTTCGTTCTCATATTGAGCCTCAAGATTCCATGGGAAGTGGATTATCAAATTTAAATTCCATATTTTTTTATATTTGCCACTGATATTGTGTTGATACTTATTGGTATAGTGTGGCTTTCCATGGGGTTCCGGATAGTTTTTTTGATATAAACAGAAATAGAATCAAGGATGTGATGTTGGAATTCTATGTTGGAAAACCCATTCAGTAACTGATTAAATAATTTTGGAAACATTTGGATGATCTATTCATAATTGAAAAATGGTCTATCAAACCATGTATCCAAGTCAATAATGGTTCAACATCCCATTGGGTTATGACATTTATACACCATAGTTCTTGGATCACCTAGTATAGTTTGGAAATGAAAAAATAATTGAGGCGGGTATTATAATATTTTTATAGGGTTTCTTTATTATTGATTCAGATAAGATATTCTTTATCCTAGGGTGATAAAACCATTCTAGGGTTTGAAAAGAGTTTTAAAGGAAAAAAATTTATTATTAAATGAATAATTATGGGATCTTAAAATAATGATTTATATTTTTTAGAAAAAAATTAAATTTGTATATTTTCTAAGGAAATATTGAAAATAATTTTTGAATTTAGAAACATTTTTTAAATGATCTTTAGGGTTATTTTTATTCCCTTAGAAATTGTTATAAAAATAGTTTCAATTTGAAATAAAAGCTTATAACAATTTTTAATCAATTTATGTTTCATGGAAGACATAGTTGTTAAATAATTTACTTTGAATCTTGTGAGATCTTAATTTTAAATAGGGTCTTGTGTTTTTTTATGAAAATCTATTTTGAAAATTATTTGGGTTTTAACCTATAATTTTTGGTGGATTAAAAATAATCATGTTTTCATTTGTATGTTCTAAAATTGATATTGGATGGGTAAAATGACTTCATTGAATTAAATAGGTTTATCTTAGATGTGTTCATGTTTTTTTACAATGAGTTTCTTTTCATTCATGAAAATTCCTTTTTGGGGATTCCTTGATTTATTTTTGAAATAAAACCTCATAAAATGTGCTTTATCAACAAGTGTTATTTTTAACTAATTTTGATATCCATTGGATTATTTTTGGAAACAATGGTTTTTGTTGAAAAACATGACTTGGTTGGGGTTCATTATTCATGATATTATAAGTAAGCCTCCTAGGAAAGTTATTATGAGTGATTCGATATCGCTCTTCAGGGAATCCCACTTTATTATTTGTAACTTTTCCTATTCTTGGTATAGAGTGAAAAGAATTTTTTTTATTTTTAAAGTCATTTTGAAAATATTTAGGGTTATTCTTTGTAGTGTTTTAATAGAGGATTTAATAGGCAAGTCACGTGTTTAGTAAATTTGTCTTCTGATCCATGTTTTAGTAGGGAGACTAGTCTCACTAGATATTTAGAAACATGTTATTTCATACAAGTTGAAAACTTATCAGAGTGGAAATTGATTTGGGTGACAATCATTTTGTATTGTTTTTTTATCTCAATTTGTTGAGTCTTTGTGTTAAACTCTATTTTGGTGAGTTATTTGTTTGAAAAAGATTACTAATGTATAAGGGGTTATTAGGGAGATTGATACCTCATCAATTTATTGTTCTGAAAATAGTTTATTTTTTTGGTTAGGGTTTTGATGGAATTTACGCCTCAAGATTCATCTTGAAGTCCAACATAGAAATTATTATAGGTGTGTGAATGGGTAGATGGGTGTTGTTCATTTTTGGTTGGATTTAGTGTTACACTGTATTGGATTTTATATTGAGAAAACCATGGGATGGTGTAAATAGAATTTTAGTTGAGTTACCTTTGGTACAGTCACATGACCTGAGGATGATACAATGTTAATTCATATTAATTGATGTCACCAGTTGTGTTATTCATTGAATATATAAATGTGATAATTTTTAGGGAATGATCATGAGATCTCACTATGTCTCTTAGACTTGTATTACTATATGGGTTTGAGCTGATATTCATATGATTATTATGGTAAGTATCTTTAGAGTCTCCTGGTCTATGTTTATGGGATGCTGGTGTTATTTTATGGTGTCCAGGTGTGCATGAATCCAGTTTGTATTATCTGTATCCAAATGACTTGTATAGTATGATTGGGTTCACTATGTTTGTGGTCAAGTTTTTGGATTCCATGTTACATTCAGGAATAGTGACTCAAGGAAATACTCTTTCCATTCATCAATACATTGGTTGAGTATATTCAATTTCTTCTCTTGGGTAATAGTGAGTGATAATTTTCTCTTCTGATGGATGAATCCATTCTGTTTTTTGGGATAAGATTTTATGGACACCAATCTTGCCTCAGTGGATCAGTTTCCTCTCTTGGTATATTAGAGATTCCTTGCATGAAAGCTATATTCTTTTTATCCACCATGTTATAGGAATTGTAAATGATGAGGAGACAATGCTAGGTCTCTGTATACCATTTTTTAATTCTAAAACTAATAGTTGACATATTTTTGGGCTCAGAGAGGTCTCTTAAATCTTGGGTAATTTGTAAAAACATTGTGATATCTTTTTCTTAGTCTTTTTGAGGATTAATCATTTCATGTTTTTTAGAGGATTTAATGTTTTTTAACTTCCGTATTCAGTTGAGGATTTTCTAGGGATAAAAAATAACATGTTGAGGAGATTATAAAAAAATTAATTTCTATTTTATTTATTTAATAATATTTTAGCTTATTTAAAATCATGTAATTTTCAGGTAGGTTTTTTATTTATTTAAGTGGTTTTGTTAATCATTGTCCTTATATATTTAGGGTTTTCATAAATGGGAGTAAATATAATTGAATGAAATAAATGAACTGAGAATAAAAATAAAAATAATATTAATAATAATACTAATAATATTATTATTAATAAAATACATGAACCCTCATTTGTTTCTCCCCATGTATTTTTTGCACATACTATCATCTTCCCTGGCCAAGCTCTCATATTGATTTTCACCTTCCCCCTTTCCTCCAAGCTATGTCTTGTGAGCCTCATATACATCTGCTTCCCCATTTTTTCATTCACACCACCTAGAATAGAAACATTTCCCCCTCTTACCAATCACAATTTACGACCTCACCCTTGGTTAAGATCCAAGGTGCATCACCCCTTCCTTTAATGTTCTATGATCTAGGTGTTTTTAGTCTTTTCTTCATGAAATGGGATTAGGTATTGAAGGTGAGAACTCCCCTACCTTGTCTTCTTCCTCTTCCTCTAATTTCTTTTTCCCCAATCATGCACCCATGGATGGCAGAACCTTAAATTTGATTAATATAATCCAAGAGATTTTCTTTTATTACACAGACCAATTACATTTAATATTTCCTAAATAGATTTTTTAAATTATACTTGGGGTTTATAATAATTTTTTGTGGTTTAAAATGTCTTTTATATGGTTTTACATAGAATTTCAAGTGGAACATGAAAATAAATGAGTTTATAAATTACATAAAGATCAATTTTATACATGTTGGGTGGTTTAATTAGGATTTCAACCGGTTTGGGTAATGTTATAAAGTGATGAATATTTTTTAGGACAATTATAGGTTCTATGTGCAATTTGATGAATTTATTTAAAGACTTTATTTAACAAAATTTTCATTCTCAAATATTTTATAAATGGTTTTATAAATGTATATGGCATGATTTATTATTTTTATGATATGAAACTATCATTGTTTTCAATGTATAATGGATTTTTTACTTACGTTTGACAAGGAAATTATTATTTCAAATCAATTGTGTTTTTTTATGACAGTGGTATTCAAAGAATGATTTCATAATTCTGATAACTACTTTCAAATTTCATGCTCTAAAAATAAAGGATTTCAAAATGAATGTGTTTGATGAAAAACACTGGTGATGGTTTTGAAATGATGTGGAATATAATAACATTATTTGAGTCCATTATATTTATAGATGAAACCATTTGGAAATGAATGATTTTTCTCTTGATTTATTTGTCTTGATACATAAGGGAGCCTAGGTAGTCAGGTGGGTTGTCTAGGATAATGATTCTATTGTGGTTTGTTTCTACTTAGAAATAGACTGATGATGACAATAGTAACTAAAATTGGCTTGTGGTATGTGGTTCACAAGTTGGGGGGGGGGGGGATTATTCCTTTCCCAAGGACAGATAATTTGTGAAGTGAGCGCAACTTGAGATAAGTTTCAATAAGAGTATAAATCTCCTTTATCTTTGATCTAACTGACCCCTAGACATGAAAACATCATTCTGTGATTTAAAAACTCCTTATTCATGATAATTTTTATAAAATACCTTATTCCTGATTGTTTGAGGGAAAATAATATTTATAATTTTTTGATATTTGTTCTTTATAATTTCTGTTGAAATGTTTTAAAAATCATGTTTTATTGTAGAATTGTAAAATAGTATATAATTCAATGTTTTCTTTAAAAGTAAGAATAATTTATTAATTTTTATTTAAATTGATATATTTCTATTAAAAGTGACTTTGTAGGGGTAAATTTTTATAAAGTGATTGTTTCCATTTAGAAAGTATAATTAACTCAAGTGTACTCAACATTGATTTGTGATTTGACTATTTCATGAAAAGGACTATTGCAAACCATATTTTTAAAACTATTATAATTTTTTTTAACTTTAAGGGTAAAGGATTGTTAAAAGGTGGGCGGTGACCAATTTTTACTAATGTTCTCACATCTATATATATATTTCACTTCCAAGTCACTTTTCATCTCTTAATTTTGCATGTAGTGTGCATGGAATTGGGTTTTAGTTGGTATGAAATGTTAGGCTGTCCAGAGGTGAGTTACTTTTTTCAAAACATTTATATTCTATTTTGTACTTAGAAAATAAGAATTCTAACCCGAATGGCCCAAAGGCCAACTTTTTTATTTTATTTTTGTAAAATCACCCTTTTAATGGTTGAAGGGGAACCCAACATGAACCATAGGCCCATGTCACATGGCCCATAAACAACCCAATAAATGACCTTAGATGCCCAAGACCTGACTCACTTGAAGAAACCCCTCTACGGCATATGTATATATTGATCCCCAACTCGTATGGCTTATCATCTAGCATTGTCCCATTCAGAGCTATACAGTGCATGTTCCCGATGGTAGTCGCCATACCCTCTCATTCTTCCAAACCAATTAGCTTTACTGTGGTGGTTTCTATTTATAGTCTGAATCCTCATCTGGGCCTGCTGCAAGTTGCTTCTTGGTATTTTATGTGGCCTAAAATCCTTATAGCCCGATGTCCATTAGTGGCCTGAAGGCCCTTATAGCTTGAATGCCTTGTGGCCTGAAGGCCTTTGGTGGCCCAAAGGCCATTACATTCCCGAAGACCCTAAGATTTGTAGGCCCAAAACCATTGTCCTAACGGCCCAAATTGGATGAATAGTTTTTACTACTATAGTATAATACATTAACTGCTACTGTAACCTGATAATTCACCCCCACCAATATTTGATACCAGATCTCCTAGAAACCAAACATGAGCCTCTACGACCCAAGTACATGCCTGAGGGAATAAGCCTTCATACTTTAATGACTTATTCTCTTTAATTGGTGACACAAACATTGTGGGAAGATAAAAATTGAATGTGGAAGGATGTTGTGTTAGAGAGATATTGAGGCCAGATTATTATTTACTTGTGTTTTATTTGATCATATTCTTTTATATTATATTGACATCTAATTCCTATTTAGTGTGGACATCCTATATATGGGCAGATTAGGCTGAAATTTTTATTTATTTATTCTATTATATTTTATTTATTTAGGGTAAAATTATCCCCAACTATCGTTTTTATTAATACTATGGAACTCATTTCAAAACTATGGGGATCTGGAATGCCCTTTGATCCTTTTGGCGTGCGGGATTGGGTGTCCAAAAGAAGAACCAATTGGGTTGGATAATTACTTAAAGGGTGATTCCTTCACATAAAAATATTTTGGTTCTAGTTGATGTCTCCCTAGGCTTCAGTATAATAACTTCCCTACTATTTTATCTTTTGATAATAGTGTAAATATATGTCTTGAAATTGACCCAAACACAATAAATATTATATTCTTATATTGGGTTCAAACCATGTAAAAATCCAAAATATAATTGTTAATTTATTATTTAATTCTTTTAATGTGGTTGTATTATTTATTAATTCATAAAAATTTATTTATATCCTAATAAAGATAGTGGTTCAAATAAAAAAATGGTGGTAAATATTTATATTGAAATAATTTAGTAAAACTTTTCTACACAAGATTCACTCGTCCTCCTCTCAGCATGAATAAAAAATCCCCTAGGCACATCAAATTGTATCATAATATATCAATGTCTCCATGGATTGGTTATAATTTTTTTTCTCAATTTTTAACATCTTTAAATTATGTTTTTATTTTAGGATATTTGTATGTTTCCAATAACTGATTATAGAAAGACTCTTCCATTTAACAATAACTTTGAGGTTTCAGCTCAAATCCTAAAAAACAATAGGAAAATGGTGTCTAGAAACGTAATAAAATTAACTTCTTATAAATGGATGAAACACAATAAACTACCATTTCAATGCATTCAAAGTGATAATTTTTCTAATAAATCATTTTTGAGTGATATTCTAGAAGAATATTATTTAATAAGAGAAGTGTATGATTCTATTAAATAAATTAAATAATTTCACTATAAAGTTATATATTGTTTAATAATATTCCATTTCAAAATATTCACTAATAGATTTTATTTCATCAAGGAACACCATGATGATAAAACTAAACAGTAATGATATGATTGTGATATAGAGAGAGCACAGGAAAAATAGACACCAAAGTTTAAAACACTAAATCCACTTAATAAATATAAGGAACATTAAGTATAAATTTTCATTGTAAATTATTCCATGGATGAATAGTAATTACAATGGTGTTTTTCAGAATTATGGGAGTAATGAGGTTTTTAGAGAAATGATCCATCCATTATATGAAAACAAAAAATCTATCATTTAAGTCACTAGTTCTTAGTTGGAGGTCAGATATAATAGAATAAAGGATTTGGATAATATTTTATAAGGAAAGATTTAGTTTCATGAAGATCATTTTGAGAAGATAATGAAATAATATGAATGTAAAATTAGTTTAGTTGAGGTGGAGAAATATACCCTCAATTTAATGTTTTTTTAAAAAAAAGTTAAATTTAAAAATCTATAATAGGTTCAACCTGAAACGTTATAATATGGTTAAGGAAGTTGTTGTAATATGAAAATTCCTATAAATATTTTTACCTCTAAAAGTAATTATTATAGTGGAATAAAGGGATTTAAATTATCAGAAGATAATTCTAATTCAAACTTTTAGAAAAGTGTAACCCTTCGTTTCAGAAATTACATATGAACTAATTTTTTCATTGAATTGTGCAGGTTACAACTAAAATTTTGAACTCAATTTTGTACAAATTTTTTTTAACCCACCATATCCTTAAAGATTTAATAAATAAAGGAAAAAATATGTCCCCTTACCATGTATCCAAAACGAATGCAGTTTTACTTGGATGTAGAGAAAAATCTAAATCATTAAAAATTACAAAAAAGGAATAAATAAATATTAATTGGGTGTTTTGGGGGTTCAAATTTTTTTGATATAATCCTAGTGATAATTGTATTATGATTTCAATTGTTGAAAAATAATTCCTTACATAACATGGATAAAAGTTGGAGTTTAAAAAAATCATGTTACGTTCTAACAAATTTGATCGGACAAGCTAAATCTATTTAAATCTAATAGAAATAGACATCTTGAAAAATTCAAGGAATATTTTAATAAAATTATTCATTATGTTGATGAGTTATGGTTCAGACATACCAAATATTATTTAGTTACTACTATAGGAATAAGTCCAAAAAAGATAATAAAATATAAGGACCCGGCATTAAAACATTTCTTAATCTTGAATTAAATTGAATAATTCACTTTGAGGATCTTTTCAGGTTTAAAGTTTTAGAGAATTAGAACATAACTATTACATCTCAGATATTACAAAGTAGACACATCTACTCAGTTTCCATTTTTTTCACAAAATAATAACTCTTGAACAAAAGAGTCATGTCTAGTTCTTGTTTTAGACCCCATGACATTTCCTTGATCCCATCCTTGACCCTATTCCACTTTATGTCCTGTGAAAAACATTTCAAAAAAACTTGGAATGATCATAAAAATCTTATTAAGGGTTATAAAAACGGAAATAAAACATTAGTCAATGTATACAAAAGAATCAATGAAATCATACTTTACTCATAAAACATAATCAATTTAACATACCTCGTGAAATCATAAGATTTATGCATAACTCAATAGAAATCATAAGACATAAAGGTAACTTGGGGAATTCATAACATTCTTACGTAGGGAGTAACCCTCATGGTTATTTTTGAATTAATCTTCATAGTATATTACCTAAATCTCTTCGGAGAAACCTTAGCGTATAACTCCTTCGTGTTACCCAATGCATTGGAGAGCTATATCGGGCTCACCTGCCCTTAGTTTATCATAGAACCACCTGTATTCATAAAAAATTCCAAATAACCATAACATAATCATAGCACATAACATAAGCATAAAGTAGAGACAACGTTACCATATTGCAATAACAATATAACATTTGAAGATATTGAAATAATGAATCCATTCTAAAAAATATTTTCAAAACCATTTAAAACATTTAATAAAGATATTTTTGAATCAAAGTGTCTCATACCACTTTGAAGCTTTTAACATTTTAAACCACTAATATCCATATAAATATATTATTAAAACCATTTTTAAAACATGCTTATTAATGAGAAATATTTATTATAATAAACCATTAAAACATTTAAAATGATATTTTAGGTAAAGTGTTCTTAACAAAATGAGAGACACTTGAATACAATAATTAAGGAATAAAATTTAATCAGAACTTTATAATATCATGAGAATAAAGGGATTCATAATATAATATTACAATGGACAGTATATACACCATATAAGAGTGAATTGGTGCATAACAATAATGATGTCTCAATAGAAATGTAAAATGAAATGAAATCCCTTATGAAGAAGGTATCCTTAAATTAAAGATAAATCAATCCCATAATTATGTGTGAAAAATATACATACACCCAATATAAGTGGATATTAAGAGTAAAACAATCAAAGGTCATTCACACATATTCAAAGGATGACATATTCAGTAACTACATGTTGAACCCAATGAAATCGAAATTGGGTGAAGAAGGTTCATACAATGAAAGTGTATCTACCCATAAATGAGAGTATATTATACTAATAGTTAAATAATGGGCAGTACATACACCACACAAAAGGAAATAGTGTCCAATGTAGCATGAATCTCATGGGAATAAAAAGTGAGATGAAAATCCCCTTAGAAAAATTCGGCAGCCTAATGGCGCCACATAAAACTTCCAAAACTGGATTTATGAGATCAAATAGGGTCTATCATCATATTAACATAAAATCTATATAATTAGGAATATAAAATAACATCCCCCAACATAATAAAGGGGAGCCTCAATTAAGTTACATAAAAAAGAGTACTTAAAAAGAAAGAGAGAGGTAGGATCCCTTACGAAAATTCAGCAGCCTAACGGTGCCACTTAAAAATTCTAAAAATGAATTGATGAGAGTAAAAGGGGGACTATCATCATATGAAAATAAAAATTACAGTATGTTTAATATAAAATAACATCCTCCAATATAAGAACATGGATCATAAAAGAAATGACATAAAAGAGATTACTTGAAAAGAAAGAGAGAGGTCGGATCCCTTACCTCAAGTCCGACTTGTCTTGTTCGTTTCTTTATATTCCTGAATAATAAACATTGGTCAATTTATAATTGCTTAAGGACATTAGTTAAAGTTTATTATTCAATTAATATCATATATTATCATGTTATAATAATTAGTTAATTACGTGAGTTTATATCATAGGTTTTGTCGATGTTCAGTACATGAGTCAAAAATGATCTTGTCTGAAAATCATTGTCAATGTAGCTGTAGGTAAATTATATACAGAATAATATTAATTATGTAAATATCATATATATCCAGTATATATTTGTTTTATACTTATTCCATAATATTTGGTTTTAAAAAGAAATGAAATGCACCGTTCATGGAGACAGTAGGCCGTACGTACGCATGAACGCTACTTTCATTGCTTTGGCATAGTAATGGAATTAAAACTAGATGAGAGATATATATATATATATTATAATTCCAGTATAATATATATTTTATATAGGTCACATATTTTCATTAATTTCCTTATTTATACATTCCTTGTATTGCGTGAACAAGTCACATCACTTGAGGGGGCGGTAGTCCACACTTCCTCGTATGAAATTATAGCATTTGCACAACATGCAAAGCATAATGGTATGTTTTAAATATAAAATACAAAAGCATATAGAAAACATAAATACCAAATATATAATATATAAAATACAGTGAAATCATAATGGCCACCATGAAATGTGTTAAGATAATATTAAACAATCATCGTTTCGTGAGGCATTAATTCTCCATCCACAGAAACAGTATGTTCTTTAACCATTAGACGGAGGTGTGTGTAAGTTTAGCTCGAATATTTCTCATAAAAACATCCTAGTATATTGAAGATATTTTTTTTGTTACAAAATAAAGGAATAAAAATATTTTAGGGGGTTGGTGAAGCAAATTAAAACAAAATAACATTAGGGAATACCTTACCTTTAAATCGGGTAACTCCCCTTGGTTTGAACTAAAAGGTTTTCTTGAAGAGATTTCTGCAAAAGGGAAGGCTTCTAGGATGAGGAGAGGAATGTGGAGAGAAAAAATGGGCAGATCTAGGTCTAGCCAATGGCATTAGAGTTGTGGGTAAGGTGGTAGAGGTGGGGGCCTTTTATAAGAGAAGAGGAGGGGCACTCTTGGAAAGTTATAAAATATTACTCTATTACAAAATGAATCTTTCGGATTTTAAAGGTCCAAAAAGGATATATTTCGAGGATAATGTGATAAGGTTTCGAAATACACCCATACCATAGGTTTTGACATGTGTAAGACTTATATTTTACCCTATCTTCTCATTTTATTTAAATCTTTCATTTATGATGTAATCACTACATCATCACGGTGTCATAAATAAATAAATTTATTTAATGTCTAAAAATTATAAAAAAAATAATGATGTAGGAAATATTTTTATATTTATAATTAATATTTATAGTCAAAAATATTACTTGTATAACCCCATGTAAAAATTGTTTTAGTAAAACAGTACATGTTTGTGACATTTTAATTTTTACTTTAAATAAAAAGATATTAATGTCATTTTCCGACCAAAGTGGATCCATGGGGTCCCCAAGTTGACCCATGTATTGTCTTGGTCGTCCATGACTCATCCAATAAAGGTAGGAAATTTTCATGGTGATTTCATATTATTATAACATTATCTTTACCTTACATTACACTAATTACCTTTAATCGCGATTAATAAAACTTAAAAGTTGCTATTCACCAAAACATTATTTTAATCCCATTGAACCACATTTTAAATCCTAATGAAAACCATGTATGTCTGATTTTTTATATTCAAATCACATAACTGGTAAGTTTCATTTAAACGAAAAATCAGTTTTTTAACTACCACTTAGTGGTTTAACTATTCGTCAAAAATTGACGTTTTTCAGAAAAATACCAAAAATTCACCCTAAGATATATTTGATATTCCTAATTAATAAATGATGTCTATTTTAAAAAATTCAAAACATATAATTTGTATTAAATAATTTAATAATTAATTCCGGTTGTCAGAACAAATAGCGTGTTTTTATGAAGTAATATATATCAAAAGGTTGACACTAGTTTAAGTCCAATTTCGAAGTGAAATTAAATCCAATGACCACTATTGGATTAAATGGAAAAAATATATTATAATTGGATTTTAAAACCAATTAAAAAGATAATCTAATCGTATGAATAAATTAGGTTAAAAATAGGTTTTGAATTAAAATACAACATTTTTCACTATTCATTAAAAATGAACTTTATCGGAAAAATACCAAAAAATTACACAAAGTAAATTTTGATGTCCCGATTCTAAAGAAGAATTTTATTGGTCCAATATAATGTGTAAGAGTGACCAAAACTATATTAAATAAGGTTCACCATCAAAAGGCGATAAATTGACCTTTTCGTGAATTTTTGAGTATTTATGCTTAAAATTGAATTCTTTTCTTATTTTAAGCATTTATCTTTTATTGGATAAATGTAAAAACATTTTACAAACATATAAAATCATATTTTAGTTATTTATATTCATTCACGCCAATAAAATGGATAGGAGTTAACTACCATTTAAAAAATATTATTTTATTATTAGAGTGCAACGTAAGATTTCAAAGAAATTGTTGTTGCATATTGGGTACGCCATCGAGCATAGCATTCCCTTTAAAGTAATATTAATATTTTATTCAAAAATATTAATAAATATAAAAAATTAATATTCTTTATTCACCTGGGATGTTACATCCTTCCCCCCTTTTGGGAATTGCGTCCTCATAATTTTAAAATTGGGCTTGGAAACTTCATTGAAATCCCCACATAGGAAAAGGAGTAAATTAAACTATCACTTTAAAAGAAAGAAAGGTAAGTACAAAGGTCACCCGAGTTAACCCATACTAGGATTCCATGTAGGAAAACATGGACATGGAAGAGAAAATAAAGGGTGATGTTCTGATGGAGAGTGATAGAAAACATGATTGGGAGAAAGTTAACCACAAGAAAATCACAAACTTGTGATGGGTTAAACAGTATTTCATTCCCCAGTAGGAAAATTTAACAGACAAATTTTTTTTTAAGTTAATTTTCATTGAGGAATTTATTTATGAGCTTAAATAAATCATAAGGAAACATACTTACTTGTCGTGTAGACTTTCATCTTTTACTAGATTTCTAACACAAACTCATATTTTCTTCAAATAGTGAGTATTTAGGATGAATTATTCACATTAAGAGCTCTATGATCAACTTCTAGAGAATCAACTAATCCACAAAAGTGAACTATATATTTCCCATATCTTTAGACCTTAACCAAAACCAAAATTGTTAGAACAAGATCAGATAATCCACAAATTGATAATCTTTTATAAAAAAGAAAATCTATTCTTAATCTCCAAAATTTGTCCAACAAAACCCAATTTTCAATGAAGACCATTCAATAAACAAATTTTCCATAAAATTCTTCAATGTAAACCAAAATAAGATTAAAACCCAAATATTTGAAGGATTTAATCACATCGTCTTCCAAGGTACAAATTAACATTTATCTCCAAATAACATCAGTTTCTCTAAAAGTCTCATATTGAAAAGTAATTAACCTAATCACATATCCTCCATGATAGGTTAATAATTTCCATAGATAACCAAAATTCAACTTACTCTTGATTCATAAAATTATCTAACTAAAAAGAATTAGTCAAACTAACTAGGGACTTCTCGTAGTCCAGTGGTAGGCGATAAATACCAGTCGCACTTTGGTTGTGGGTTCGATTCCTGCTGCTTTGTCTGACGCGACGAGTTGTCACACAGTCTGCATGTTGTCATTTTTCCAAAACTATATAATTCTTAAAACATTCCCCAAAATGAGATAAAATATTCAAAAATAACCATAAAATATTTTAACCTCATGTCTATCTCATGCCTTTCATTTTCCATCATAACATATAGTAACCCATAATTACCTCAAAAGTAAAGATCATATAAACCCTAATGGTTACCTTTATAATTATCACCTGAACTTCCTCATCGAGTTGGTTCTCTCGTACAAGATGCATTAGAGAACTCACCAAGGTTCAAGTGGTTGATCATGAATCCTGTTAGTTGGTTTAGAATTACCTTGAGATTTCTCATTGAATCCCCCATTTCATCCAGTCTCTTACTCAGAGAACCACCACAGTTTCCTTCAAACCCATTGTCACTTTGGTTCCTGCTAGATCCATCCATTTACTAAAACAAAAAAGGTCAGTGTGAGTATATCAACAAAATCATCATGTACTAAAGAGGAAGATAAACACTATTATATACTTATCCAAGTTATCTGAAATGCATTCCCACATTAAAAAATAACAATGAATCTATCTAATAAAATAACCATTGTGGATATACACAACTTTTCACTTATTCTTAAACAACACTCTAACCTCTAAATTTATCTAAACCTACCTTTGGTACCAACTATAAGGACCCGGCCTTAAAACATTACATAATCTTGAATTAAATAAAATAAATCACATTGAGGATCTTTTCAGGTTTAGAGTTTTAGAGAATTAAGACATAACTATTACATCTGAGTGATTACAAAGTAGACACATCTACTCAGTTTCCATTTTTTTCACAAAATAAAAACACTTGAACAAAAGAGTCATGTCTAGTTCTTGTTTTAGATAGCATGACATTTCCTTGATCCCATCCTTGACCCAATTACACTTTATTTCCTGTGAAAACAATTTCAAAAAAAACTTGGGATGAGCATAAAAAGCTCAGTAAGGGTTATAAAAATACGGAAAGAAAAAATTAGTCCATGTATACATAATAATCAATGAAATCACACTTTACTCATAAAACTTAAGTAATTTAACATACCTCATGAAATCATAAGATTTATGCATAACTGAATAGAAATCATAAGACATAAAGGAAACATGAGGCATTCATAACATTCTTACGTATGGAGTAACCCTCATTGTTACTTTTGGAATAACCATCATAGTATATTACCTAAATCTCTTCGGAGAAACCTTAGCGTATAACTCCTTCACGTTACCCAATTCATTATAGAGCTATATTAGGCTCACCCGCCCTTAGTTTATCACAGAACCACCTGTCTCCAAAAACAATTCCCAAGAACCATAACATAAACATAGCACATAACTTAAGTATAAAATAAAGATAACATTCCCACATTGAAATAACAATACAACATTTGAAGATATAAAAATAATGAATCTATTCTAAAAACAATTTTCAAAACCATTTAAAACATTTAATAAAGAGATTTTTGAATCAAAGTGTCCCATACCACTTTGAAGATTTTAACATTTTAAACAATTAATATCCATTTAAATAGATCCTTAAAACAATTTTGAAAACATGGATATTAATGATATATATTTATAAGAATAAATCGTTAAAACATTTAAACCGATATTTTAGTTAAATTGTTTTTAACAAAATGAGAGACACTCGAATACAATAATTGAGGAATAACATTTAATTAGAACATTATAATATCATGAAAATAAAGTGATTTATGATATAATATTCCAAAGGACAGTATATACACCATATAAGAGTGAATTGGTGCATAAAAACAATGATGTCTCAATAGAAATGTAAAATGAGATGAAATCCCTTATGAAGAAGGTATCCTTAAATTAAGGACATATCAATCTCATAATTATGTGTGAAAAATATTAATACACCCAATATGAGTGTATATTAAGTGTAAAACAATCCAAGGTCATTCACACATATTCAAAGGATGACATATTCAATAACTACATGTTGAACCCAAATAAATAGAAATTGGGTTAAGAAGTTCCCTTAGTAAAATTCAACAGCCTAACGGCGTCACTTTAAAATTCATAAAATTTGTTGATGAGAGAGAAAATGGTATCTCATCACTTGGACATAAAATTTACATCAATAAGGATATATAAGAACATATCCCAAAATAAAAAGATGTAAATTAAAATACATAACAAAATAAGTATTTTTAAAAGAGGGGTGTGAAAGGTTCCTTTATCGATTTGGGCAACATTCGAAACGTACACTCCATTAAAGAAGGGTTATACAATGAAGATGTAACTACCCATAAATGATAGTATATTATACTAATATTAAAATAATGGGAAGTACATACACCACACAAAAGGAAATAGGGTCCAATGTAGCATGAATCCCACGGGAATAAAAAGTGAGATGAAAATCCCTTTAGGAAAATTCTGCAGCCTAACGGCGCCACATAAAACTTCAAAAAATGGATTAATGAGATCAATTAGGGTCTCTCATCATATTAACATAGAATTTACAGAAAGAGTAATATAAAATAACATCCCCCAACATAAGAAAGAGGAGGTTAAAGTAAGTTACATAAAAAAGAGTACTAAAAAAGAAAGAGAGAGGTAGGATCCCTTATGAAAATTCGGCAGCCTAACGACGCCACTTAAAAATTATAAAAATGAATTGATGAGAGTAAGAGGGGGGTATCTCATCATAGGAAAATAAAAATTAAATTATTGTGAATATAAAAAACATCCTCCAATATAAGAATATGGATCATAAAAGAAATGACATAAAAGAGATTACTTGAAAAGAAAGAGAGAGGTCGGATCCCTTACCTCAATTCTGACTTGTCATGTTCGTTTCTTTATATTCCTAAATAATAAACTTTGGTCAATTTATATTTTCTTAAGGACATATTTTAATTTTTATTATTCAATTAATATCATATATTATCATTTTATAATAATTATTTAATTACGAGAGTTCATATCATACGTTTTGACGATGTTCGGTACATGAGTCAAAAATGATCTTGTTTGAAAAGCATTGTCAATGTAGTTGTATGTAAATAATATCCAGAATAGTATTAATGATTTAAATATCATATATATCAAGTATATATTCGTTTTATACTTATTCCATGATATTTGGAGTTAAAAATAAATGAAATGCACCGTTCATGGAGATGGTAGGCCGTACGTACGCATGAACGCTACTTTCATTGCTTTGGCACAGTAATGGAATTAAAAATTGATGATAGATATATATATTATAATTAAAGTATAATATATATGTTATATAAGTCACATATGTTCATTAATTTCATTCTTTATACATTCCATGTATTGCATGAACGAGTCACATAACTTGAGGGGGCAGTAGTCCACACTTCCTCGTATGAAATTATCGCATTTGCACAACATGAAAAGCATAAAGGTATGTTTTAAATATAAAATACAGAAGCATATAGAAAACATAAATACCATATATATCATATATAATATACAGTGACATCATAATGGACACCATGAAACGTGTTAAGAGAATATTGAACAATCATCGTTTCGTGATGCAGTAATTTTCCATCCACAGAAACCGTATGTTCTTTAACCATTAGATGGTGGTGTGTGTAAGTATAACTCGAATATTTCTCATAAAAACATCTGATTATATTAAATATACTGGTGTCGTTACAAAATAAAGGAATAAAAATAGTTTAGGGGGTTGGAGAAGCAAAATAAAACAAAATAACATTAGGGAAGACTTTACCTTTAAATCGGGTATCTCCCCTTGGTTTGAACCAAAAGGGTTTCTTGAAGAGCTTTCTACCTAAGGTAAGGCTTCTAAGATGAGTAGTGGGATGAGGAGAGAAAAAATGGGTAGAGCTTTTCTGAGCCAATGGCATGAGAGGTGTGGGTAAGGTGGTAGAGGAGGGGGGCCTTTTATAAGAGAAGAGGAGGGGCACTCTTGGAATGTTATAAAATATTACTTTATTATAAAATGATTTTTCGTATTTTAAAGTTCCCAAAAGGATATATTTAGAATATAAGGTGATAATTTTTCTAAATACACTCATACAATATGTTTGTGACATGTTTAAGACTTATATTTTACCATATCTTCTCATTTTATTTAAATCGTTCATTTATGAGGTAACCACTGCATCATCACGGTGTCATAGATAAATTAATTTATTTAATGTTTTAAAATTACAAAAAAAAATATCATGATGTAGGAAATATTTTTCTCTTTCTAATTAATATTTATAGTAAAAAATATGACTTGTATAACCCCATGTAAAAATTGGTTTAGTTAAACAATACATGTTTGTGACATTTTAATTTTTACTTTAAATAAAAAGTTATTTATGTTATTTTCCTACCAAAGTGGCTCAATGGGGTCCCCAAGTTGACCCATGGATTTTCTTGGCCAGCCATTACTCATAAAATAAGGGTAGTACATGTGTGAAGGTCATTTCATATTATTATAACATTATCATTACCTTAAATTACACTAATTACCTCTAATTGCGATTAATAAAACATAAAAGACATTATTCACAAAAAAATATTTTAATCCCATTGAACAACATTTTACATACTAATGAAAACCATGTATGTCGGATTTTTGAAATTCAAATCATAGAAGTGGTAAAGTTTCATTTAAACGAAAAATCAGTTTTTTAACTACCACTTAGTGGTTTCACTATTCATCAAAAATTGAAGTTTTTCAGAAAAATACCAAAGATTCACCCTAAGATATATTTGATATTTCGAATTCAAAAATGATGTATAGTTTAAAAAATTCGAAACATCTAATTTTCATTAATTAATTTAATAATTAATTCCCGTTGTCAGATCAAATAGCATGTTTTTATGAAACAATATATATCAAATGATTGACACTAGTTTAAGTCCAATTTCAAAGTGAAATTAATGCCAATGACCACTATTGGATTAAATGGTAAAAATATATTATAATTGGACTTTAAACCCAATTCAAAAGATAATATAATCATATAAATAAATTATATTAAAAATATGTTTTGAATTTAAATACAACATTTTTCATTATTCATTAAAAAATGAACTTTATTGGAAAAATACCAAAAAATTACACAAAGTAAATTTTGATGTCCCGATTCTAAAGAAAATTTTATTTGTTCCAATAGAATGTATAAGAGTGACCAAAACTATATTAAAGAGGGTTCTCCATCAAAAGGCGATAAATCGACCTTTTAGTGAATTTTAGAGTATTTATGCTTAAAATTGAATTCTTTTCTTATTTTAGGCCTTTATATTTTATTGGATAAATGTAAAAACATTAAAAAAACATATAAAATAATATTTTAGTTATTTCTATTCATTCTCTCCAATACAATGGCTAGGCATTAACTACCATTTAAAATAATTTTATTTTATTATTAGAGTGCAACGTAAGATTTCAAAGAAACTCATTGTTGTGTATTGGGTACCCCATCGAGCATAGTGTTCCCTTTAAAGTAATATTAATATTTTACTCACAAATATTAATAAATATGAAAAAGTAATATTCTTTATTTTCCTATGATGTTACATCCTTCCCCTTTTGGGAATTGCGTCCTTGCAATTTTAAAATTGGGCTTTGAAACTTCATTGAAAGCCCCACATCGGAAAAAGAGTAAATTAAACTGTCACTTTAAAATAATGAAAGTGAAGTACAAAGGTCACCCGAGTTAACCCATAATAGGATTCCATGTAGGAAAACATGTACATGGAAGAGAAAACAAAGGTTCATATTCTGATAGAGAGTGATAGAAAACATGATTATGAGAAAGTTAACCAGAAGAAAATCACAAACTTGTGATGGGTTAAACGGTATTTTATTCCCCAGTAGGATAAGTTAACAGACAACATTTTTGTTTTAAGTTACTTTTTATTGAGGAATTTATTTATGAGCTTAAATAAATCATAAGGGAACACACTTACTTTTCATGTAGACTTTCATCTTTTACTAGATTTCTAACACAAACTCATACTTTCTCCAAATGAAGAGTATTTAGGATGACTTGTTCACATTAAGAGTGTTATAATCAACTTTTGGAGAGTCACCTAATCCACAAAAGATAACTATATATTTCCCATGTCCTTAGCCCTTAACCAAAACCCCAATTGTTAGAACAAGATCAGATAATCAACAAATGGATAATCTTTTATAAAAAATAAAATCTATTCTTAATCTCCAAAATTTGTCCAACAAAACCCAAAGTTCAACTAATACTATTCAATAATGTCTCCTATTTAATAACATCAGTTGCTCTTAAAGTCTCATATTGAAATGTAATTAACCTAATCCCATATCCTCCATGATAGATTAATAATTTCCATAGAAAACCCAAAATCAACTTACTCTTGATTAATAAAATCATCTAACTAAAAAGAATTAGTCAATATAACCAGGGACTTCACGTATACTAGTGGTAGGCGATAAATACCAGTCGCACTTTGGTTGTGGGTTCAATTCCTACTGCTTTGTCCGACGCGACGTGTTTTCACACGGTTTGTGTGTTGTCATTTTTCAAAAACTATATAATTCAAAAAACATTCCCCAAAACGAGATAAAATATTCAAAAAAAACCATAACATATTTTAACCTCATGTTTATCTCATGCCTTTAATTTTCAATCATAACATATAGTAACCCATAATTACCTCAAATGTAAATATCATATAAACACTAGTGGTTACCTTTATAATTATCACCTGAACTTCCACATCGAGTTAGTTCTCTAGTACAAGATGCAATAGAGAACTCACCATGGTTCAAGTGGTTGATCATGACTCCTTCTAGTTGGTTTATTGTAACCATGAGATTTCCCATTAAATCCCCCATTTCATCAAGTCTCTTAATCGGAGAACCACCACAGTTCCTTCAAACCCATTGTCACTTTTGTTCCTACTAGATCCATCCATTTACTAAAACCAAGAAGGTCAGTGTGAGTATATCAACAAAATCAGCATGTACTAAAGTGGAAGACAAACACTGATATATACTTATCCATGTTATCTCAAACTCATTCCCACATTCAAAAATAACAATGAATCTATCTAATATAATAACCATTGTTCTTATACACAACTTTTCACTTATTATTAAACAACACTCTAACCTCTAAAGTCATCTAAAATGACCTTTGATACCAACTATAAGGACCCGACATTAAAACATTACTTAATCCTGAATTAAATTGAATAATTCACATTGAGGATCTTTTCAGGTTTAGAGTTTTAGATAATTAGGACAACTATTACATCTCAGAGATTACAAAGTAGACACATCTTCTCAGTTTCCATTTTTTTCACAAAATAAAAACTCTTGAACAAAAGAGCCATGACTAGTTCTTGTTTTAGAGAGCATGACATTTCCTTGATCCCATCCTTGACACTATTCCGCTTTATGTCCAGTGAAAAACATTTCAAAAAAACTTGGGATGAGCATAAAAATCTCAGTAAGGGTTATAACAATACGGAAAGAAAACATTAGTTAATGAATACATAAGAATCAATTAAATAATACTTTACTCATAAATCATAAGCAATTTCACATACCTCATGAAATCATAAGATTTATGCATAACTCAATAGAAATCATAAGAAATAAAGGTAACTTGAGGCATTCATAACATTATTACATAGGGAGTAACCCTCATGGTTACATTTGGAATACCCATCATAGTATATTCCCTTAATATTTTCAATGAAACCTTAACGTATAAGTCCTTCGCATTACCCAATGCATTAGAGAGCTATATCGGGCTCACCTGCCCTTAGTTTATCATGGAACCACCCGTATTCATAAACAATGCCCAAGAACCATAACATAATCATAGCACATAACATAAGCATAAAGGAAAGATAACATTCCCACATTGCAATAACAATATAACATTTGAAGTTATTGAAATAATGAATCCATTCTAAAAACCATTTTCAAAACCATTTAAAACATTTAATAAAGAAATTTTTGAATCAAAGTGTCCCATACCACTTGGACGTTGTTAACATTTTAAACCATTAATATCCATATAAATAAATCCTTAAAACCATTTTTAAAACATGGATATTAATGGGAAGTATTTATAAGAATAAATCATTAAAACATTTAAAACGATATTTTAGTTAAAGAGTTTTTAACCAAATGAGAGACACTTGAATACAATAATTGAGGAATAACATTTAATCAGAACTTTATAATATCATGAGAATAAAGGGATTCATGATATAATATTACAAAGGATAGTATATACACCATATAAGAGTGAATTGGTGCATAACAACAATGATGTCTCAATAGAAATGTAAAATGAGATGAAATCCGTTATGAAGAAGGTATCCTTAAATTAAGGATAATTCAATCTCATAATTATGTGTGAAAAATATAAATACAGCCAATATATGTGGATATTAAGTGAAAAACAATAAAGGTTCATTCACACATATTCAAAGTATGACATATTCAATAACTACAAGTTGAAGCCAAAGAAATCGAAATTGGGTTAAGAAGTTCCCTTGGTAAAATTCGATAGCCTAACGAGGTCACTTTAAAATTCATAAAATTTGTTGATGAGAGTGAAAATGGTATCTCATCACTTGGAAATAAAATTTACATCAATGAGGATATATAATAACATATCCCAACATAAAAAGATGCGAATTAAAAGACATAACAAAATAAGTCTTTTTAAAAGAGGAGTGTGAAAGGTTCCTTTACCGATTTGGGCAACTTTCGAAACGTACACCCAATGAAAGAAGGTTCATAAAATTAAGATGTAACTACGCATAAATGAGATTATATTATACTAATAGTAAAATAATGGGAAGTAAATATACCACAAAAAATGAAATAGTGTCCAATGTATCATGAATCTCATGGGAATATAAAGTGAGATGAAAATCCCCTTAGGAAAATTCGGCAGCCTAACGGCGCCACATAAAACTTCCAAAAATGGATTGATGAGATAAAATAGGGTCTCTAATAATATTAACATTAAATTTACAGAAATAGGAATATAAAATAACATCCCCCGACATAAGAAATAGGAGATTAAATTATGTTACATAAAAAAGAGTACTTAAAAATAAAGTTAGAGGTAGGATCCCTTACGAAAATTCGGCAGCCTAACGGCGCCACTTAAAAATTATAAAAATCAGATGATTAGAGTAATAGGGGGTATCTCATCGTATGAAAATATAAATTAAAGTATGGTTAATATAAAAGAACATCCTCCAACATAAGAACATGGAGCATAAAATAAATGACATAAAAGAGATTACTTGAAAAGAAAGAGAGAGGTCGGATCCCTTACCTCAAGTCCGACTTGTCTTGTTCGTTTCTTTATATTCATGAATAATAAACATTGGTCAATTTATAATTTCTTAAGGAAATAATTTAAAGTTTATTATTCAATTAATATCATATATTATCATGTTATAATAATTAGTTAATTACGTGAGTTCATATCATACGTTTTGTCAATGTTCGGTATATGAGTCAAAAATGATCTTTTTTGAAAGGCATTGTCAATTTAGTTGTATGTAAATCATGTAAAGAATAGTATTAATGATGTAAATATCATATATATCCAATATATATTCTTTTTATACTTATTCCATAATATTTGGAGATAAAAAGAAATGAAATGCACTGCAAATGGAGATGGTAGGCCGTACGTATGCATGAACGCTACTTTCATTGCTTTGGCACATTAATGGAATTAAAACTATATAATAGATATATATTATAATTACCATATAATATATATGTTATATATGTCACATAAGTTCATTAATTTTATTCTTTATACATTCCATGTTTGGCATGAACTAGTCACATCACTTGAGGGGGCGGTAGTCCACACTTCCTCGTATGAAATTATCGCATTTTCACAACATGAAAAGCATAAAGGTATGTTTTAAATATAAAATACAGAAGAATATGGAAAACATAAATACCATATATATCATATATAAAATACAGTGAAATCATAATGGCCACCATGAATGGTGTTAATAGAAGATTGAACAATCATTGTTTCATGGGGCATTAATTCGCCATCCACAGAAACAGTATGTTCCTTAACCATTAGACGGAGGTGTGTGTAAGTTTAGCTAGAATAATTCACATAAAAATATCCTAGTATATTGAAGATACTGGTTTTGTTACAAAATAAAGTAATAAAAAGAGTTTAGAGGTTTGGAGAAGCAAAATAAAACAAAAGAACACAAGTGAAGACATTACCTTTAAATTGGTTAACTCCTCTTGGTTTGAACCAAAAGGGTTTCTTGAAGAGAATTATGCCAAAGGTGAGGATTCAATGATAAATATAGAGATTTGTAGAGATGAAATGGGTAGGTTTTGGTCGAGACAAAGGCTTGAGAGGTGTGGGTAATGTGGTAGAGGTGGGGGCCTTTTATAAGAGAAGAGGAGGGGAACTCTTGGAAAGTTATAAAATATTACTTTATTATAAAATGATTTTCGGATTTTAAAGGTCCTAAAAGGATATATTTCTAGGATAATATGATAAGATTTCGAAATACACCCATACCATAGGTTTTTGACAAGTGTAAGACTTAGATTTTACCCTATCTTCTCGTTTTATTTAAATCGTTCATTTATGAGGTAATCACTTCATCATCACGATGTTATAAATAAAATAATTTATTTAATGTCTAAAAATTATAAAACAAATATCATGATGTAGGAAATATGTTTATCTTTCTAATTAATATTTATAGTAAAAAATATGACTTGTATAACCCCATGTATAAATTGTTTTATTAAAACAATACATGTTTGTGACATTTTAATTTTTACTTTAAATAAAAAGTTATTAATTCCATTTTCCTACCAAAGTGGCTCCATGGGGTCCCCAAGTTGACCCATGGATTTTCTTGGTCGGCAATGACTCATCCAATAAAGTTAGGACATGTGTCAAGGTCATTTCATATTATTATAACATTATCTTTACCTTAAATTACACTAATTACCTTTAATCGCGATTAATAAAACATAAAAATTACTATTCACCAAAAAATTATTTTTATCCCATTGAACCACATTTTACATCCTAATGAAAATAATGTATGTCAGATTTTTTAAATTCAAATCACAGAAGTGGTAAAGTTTCATTTAAATGAAAAATCAGTTTTTTAACTACCACTTAGTGGTTTCACTATTCATCAAAAATTGAAGTTTTTCAGAAAAATACCAAAAATTCACCCTAATCTATATTTGATATTACGAATTCAAAAATGGTGTCTATTTTAAAAAATTCAAAACATATAAGTTGCAATAATTAATTAAATAATTATTTCTCGTTGTCAAAACAAATAGCGTGTTTTTATTAAACAATATATACCAAAAGATTAACACTAGTTTATGTCCAATTTCAAGGTGAAATTAATTACAATGACCACTCTTGGATTAAATGGTAAAAATATATTATAATATGAAATTAAAACCAATTAAAAAGATAATATAATCATATAAATAAATTAGATTAAAAAGTGGTTTTGAATTAAAATACAACATCTTTCACTATTCATTAAAAAATGAACTTTATCGGAAAAATACCAAAAATTTACACAAAGTAAATTTTGATGTCCAGATTATAAAGAAGAATTTTATTTGGTCCAATAGAATGTATAAGAGTTACCAAAAGTATATTAAAGTGGTTTCACCCTCAAAAGGCGATAAATCGACCTTTTAGTGATTTTTAGAGTATTTATGTTTAAAATTGAATTCTTTTCTTATTTTAAGCCTTTATCATTTATTGGATAAATGTAAAAACATATAACAAACATATAAAATCATATTTTTTTATTTCTATTCATTCCCACCAATACAACGGTTAGGCGTTAACTACCATTTAAAATAATATTATTTTATTATTAGAGTGCAACGTAAGATTTCAACGAAACTCGTTGTTGCGTATTGGGTACGCCATCGAGCATAGCGTTCCCTTTAAAGTAATATTAGTATTTTATTCACAAATATTAATAAATATAAATAATTAATATTCTTTATTTACCTGGGATGTTACATAAAATATCCTTGAAATAAATTTTGTGAGTCTACCTTCTTGTGTAAGAAAAAATACAACCTATAAAAAATCACAAAAGAAGGATATAAATGGAGATATTACACCATGAAGATTTACTTCTATTTTTAGAGGAATTGAAACATCATGGATACTTTAAATAAATCCATGACTAATAAAGTTAATGTATGTAATCTAAAAGTACAAAGAAAATCAATTTGATAATGAAACAAAAATATTTTTTCAGTAGAAGGTGTCTTTGAAAAAGAAGTTCAAATCCATGATAAGTTACTTTAATATGGTAACATGATTATTATCGAGAAATTTTGTGGAATATGAAAATAATCTGGTCACGCTTTTAAACAATGGATAAAATTACCAATATGTTAGGAGATGTAGGTGAATAAAATGTATCAAACATCTAGTGATTCATATATTATAATGGTTATTTTGAAGAATAAATCCTCACCCAAGTAGAATGTTGAGAATGTTCTTAAAGTTTTCAACATGGTTTGGTCAGCACAGTATAAAGTATCAATGAAGATAGTGGAAAAATTATATAATTCATTTCCCTTGATAGTTAATGTAAAATAAAAATTACACAAAAAAGTAAAATTTAATGGTAATGGGATGTCCAGGCTGCTCATTGATATTGAAAATTGGAAAATAAATACATGAAAATCATGAAGAGTTTTAGTAAGGATAGACGTTAATTAAAATGATCTTATTGGAATTGAAATAAATAAAATTACATGGGAGAATAATAGTAGAAATGAAATTATGTGAATTATGGATATCTTAATGATTTATCCATCATGGTGTATTTTATTTAAATTTTATCAACATCAAAATTTAGTGAGGTATCATCAATGATGAATAAGATAAATAGTGTCAACCCATTGAGGGGGGTTTCTTTCAAAGAATTCTTAATATTTATAGTTCATTGAGATCTGAAATTTTTGTAAGTGTTGGAACAAGTATATCAATAAATTTATTATGTTAAGGTGAAGGTGAAAAAGTAATGACAACCAAAAATTTGATGTTCCAGACATTATAGTTATATAGGTTGGGATTCTGAAATCAAAATTTATGGGTGATTATGAGGTACAATATAGTTAATATGAATAAATTAATGTTCTTACCATTGATAAGGTATGTTGATAACACACTTCTATATTGTGTAAAAATTTATTTTGGAAACTAACGTTGAGATATATATTAATTTATAGAAATTTTAAAGTGGCATTAATGGGGAGAAACATTTGTTTGCATAAATATTTTTATTCAATTTATTGAGATGAATGTTAGAGATTACATGAAAAAAAATTTTAATGACACATCAAATTATATTTCTGAGTTGGAATAAAATTATGAAATAATTATAAAAATATTTTATTTCAGTGTTAATCTCTATAGTTTAAAAAAATTATCATGTTTATATAGATTTGACTAATTTAGAGATCATTATTTAAGAAATAAAATCCATCCTTCTATAAATTAAAGTAGGTTTTACGTACAAAAGAATATATGGGTAAGAAGATAAAATGAAAATTTTCAATAATGAAAATGATGAGGGTCACATTATATTAATCAAGAACCTAGGAATAAAGAGATAAATAATAAATTGTATTTATTATTAACAAGGGGAAGTTAAAAATGATAACAATCACTGGGTTCATTGACTTTAGTTTATTTTTAGTATTAACCTAAAATCCAAGTGGGGAAATTGAAGAACCCAATGAATTATGGTGGAAAGTATTGTATTTTTTTAAATAGTTTTTAATTTCAATAAATTTGGATGTTTGAAGATAAAGTTTGATGTTTTACAAAATGTACATTAGGAGGTGTTTCATAAGATCAAAAACCTGAAAAAAATGTTATTTCATTCATACTAATAAAAGTTAACACTATAGAAATTTTTTACATTATAATACTAATTCATATGATGAAGAGGATGTGTTTGTCGAAGTAGTGAATATTTTAAAATATTGAATATGAATAAAATAATATTTTTGTGTGAATATTAATACATTATAAAGAATACATATTTGATACATTTTTAAAATGACATAATATGAATCGATGAAGTGTTTAGAATATTGTCACAATAATTTCAAACTACATAATTCTGATAATGTGTTTTAGAATCCAACCTTGTTCTTATAATGTAAAAAATGATAGTGATAATTTTACTATAATGGGATGATGTTATATTAGTTATGTTGGAGGAAAAATGAATTTGGATGTTTTATTTATGAAAAATATATTACCAAAAATTGAGTTGGTAAAGGCGACACTATGAAAAATTAGAAAGTTATACTAACAAAATATATGCATTTACAATATAGAATATTAGTAAAAGGTTCATTGATATATAAATTATATTATTGAAATATATTTTCTTCAACTTACAAAAAGAGAGTCCCTAAGTTACATGTATCAGTGGAGATAATAAGTTTGGAAGCCATGGGTCTTAGAAGTTATATGGCATGAATATGTTTAGATTTGTATATGTAAGTTGATGAAGGAGAGAATATTGAATTGGTACATAATATATTTTATCATAAAAAAGATATTTTATAATCTCACATTAAAGTCTTTAAAAGTATAAAACCATACAAGAATATGTAAGAACCGCTCTACTATGAAATTGAGAAATGTCGAATAGTCAAAAAGCATACATGATATATAAGGAATAATGAATATTCAATAAAGGATATCTATATGATATAAGTTGAGGGATCTAAAAGTTTTTATCCAGAAGTTACATAGTTAGCTAGGGGTGATGATAAAATTTTCATCAAAAAAATGTATCTAAGAGATCTATAAATTTCTAACTAACTAAAAGGTTCAGAAGTTAAATCAATTGATCCCATGTTAATCATTCAATGAAAAAAACAATGATTAATTGATAATATATAATAGTTAATGTTGTTTCCAAAAGATAAATATTTTTAAATATTTAAGGTAAAGAATGAAGAAGTTAACCAAAAATATGGAAATATACTCAAGACCCACAGTTTCATTTTAGAGAAACTAGATTGTAACTAAAGGATCACCATTTTATTTGTTAGATAACTGAAAAAGGTAAAAGTATTAGAAGATATTTCATGAATGTGTATGAAGGGTAAATTCAAAATCTAAAAGAAGGAAATTATTGGAAGACATTAGTTATGTTGATGAATTTGGTTGACGTAAATATAAAAATGTAAGAGTATGAAAGAGAAATTGACCTATCTAGATTAAGTAGAAGATAAAAATAAATAACAAGGCAAGTTTGTATAAACATAACATAAAATCAAGTTGAATCTAAATATTTAGTTTTTTTATTAATTTCTAGAATATAATTCAAGTTAATAATTCATTTATATATAGATTATTTCTAGTTAGGAATATTATAATTTTAGATGATATAATGTTTTAATGATAATCAGTTATGTTGATTATAAGCTAAAAAAGGCGAGATGCCATAATCTAGTGTTTGAACAATGTATTGGGGTAGTATATGTATAACCTAAAAACTCAATAGGGTATTTATATTATGTTCTAAGATCCAAGGGTTATGGATACTAAGTAGTGTAGAAGAAAAATAAGAACTTCAATTTTAGGAATATAAAGTAAAAGAAATGGAAGATGTTGGATATTTCACACAATATTTATTTGATGATAATATCAATGTGGTGATATTGAGCAAGACTTCAAGATACAAAAAACTAATGAAGTTCAAATAATGATTATAACAAAGACTTATATAATCAATGAAGATCATTTAATCTAATATTTAAAGGGGTTATGAAAATGATAAAATTACAATATTTTTTAAATAATCAAAGGTTGTTTAATGAGATTTGATATTGGTGGAATATTTAGAGTTTTTGGTTCATGTTACGAATATTTATTGAATAATGTTTGATTATATAATGGGGGAATTACATTTACAAATTTTGATTATTAACAAGATATTCATGGGAGAAAAATATAATTCATTCAACATGTTCTGAATATCATCAATTTTACTGAATTGAGTATCCATAACTTTAAATTTTTAGTATTTTTTAGAGGTGTTAGGAAGTTCAGGATCCAAAATATATTGACCAATAACAACATTCAATGACATCCAATATAATTTTTTAATATTTATGCAGATGAAGATGAATGAATTTATGAAAATATAAGTAATATAATTTGAGAAAGTAATTCCACTAATATTGATCCTAAATAATGTCTGTAAATTTGGAAACTTAAAATAATAAGGTCGTCAGGCATTCTCTTTATGTAGAAGAAATTATGGTTGTCTTGGCCTTTTTATAAGGAGGATGATCTTATAAGTGACGTACAGAAATCTCATAGAGGAATAAATATATTGTTTAGGATTTCATTGAAAAGGAAAATTAAATATTGGGGGATACCAATATAATCCAAGAATAACCAATTGGAAATTTAGTGACTGGAAGGAGTCAATATAAAGAACCAATCATGAGATTTCTTTAGGTAAAAGATCATTAATTATCACAAATCATTTTTCTATGGGATATGTGTTCTTATGGTTTAGGAATATAAGTTCCAAATTGTATTCATTTATGAAAATAGGATAAATCTATGTGTTTCACATGACCTAAACATAGAAAAATATATATTCCCACAATTGGGTTTAATCTATGTAAAAATATTAGGTATTAATGTCTATTATTTTTTTAACTTCTTTGTAAGTAGTGATGTTTATCGAGAATGAATTGAAACATTCAAATCAAGATAGATGTTTGAAAACTAAAATTGGTTTAAAATATTATCTTGGAATAATTCTTTAACAACTCATCCAAAAAGACCTATCTAAGATGGAGGGTTCTGTGTAATAATATATCCCTGCCAATATTCTATAATATTTTGACTAGTATAGAGGAACTAATCAAAACAATGGGTAGAATATTCCCTCAAATCAAAGACATAAAATAATCGAATTAACTAAAAAATATTATTTAGAATTATTAAAGTATGTATAATAATTACAAAACATGTCATATCAAATGATATTATCATATAAGGTAAATATATAACTAATCAACCACTAAGACAAACATAAATACAAGATAAAGAAAATACATACTCGTGGCTTATAACCATCTTCATGCAGCACTAAAAACACAAACTATAGATACTGTCAAGCTAGTCTAGCCTAGTCCACTATGCATCATGTGCTTTGATTTGTAAGAAACTATACATTCTATACATGCACCAAAGTACACATTAAATGTATGAGAATTAAGTCTTAGTGGGGTATCAAAAAGTAAAAATAATATATACCTTTATATTTAAATGTATACATTCCGAAATAAACTATATAAAATAAATATTCTCTCTAATTATTCATTTGTTAACCAGTCTAGCATGGCACTCAGTGAGGTACACACACTCATTAGGTCATCATATGCTAACTATGAGACCATGACACTTGGACATATATATAACAACCCACCCAAACTTTCCATTAAAATAAAATATTTTTGGTGCATATTTCATTTCATATATCAAAAATAAATCTATAGGTTTAAAGTTAAACAGAATCAGGAAATCTATTATATTACAAAGTGGACACTTTTAAAAAATGTCCATATTCCCAAAAAAATGAGATCTTTAAAAAGAAACACTTTATATTTTCAAGAAAAAATATGATAACAGGGTCTTTGAATTTATTAACATTCCTTCTCATTGTTAAACCCTATGAAGGCAATATTTGAAAAATTGGGAATGAGAAAGTGGAGGGTCAGGAAGTGTCATAAAATAAAAAACCTAATAATCCATTTCTAATGCTGAGAATCCAAAATAATGTTTACTTATTTTATAATAAAATTTGAGATAAAATATTATTGTAATTATCCATGAAAAAACATAATTTCTAAGTGGGTTTCATAAACATTCACAAATAAAAAATAATAATTATGACTCTTTCTTGGAAAAACATGAAAACTAATGAGTATTTTTCCTTGAAATAATATCCTTTTCTCCTTTAAAAGGTCATATACTACCCTTAAAAAATAAGACCAATATTTTACCTATTTATTTCCAAATATTTTATTTAAAAAAATGGTTTCAGGAAGATCATATAGGTACCTTGGTAAATTATCCTTATATTATACCTTAAAATAAATCATAAAATGGAATTTTCTAAATGGATAATATTAATATCTCTTAGGAGAAATCTAACATCTGTATACATAACCACTTTACCAAATAAATCACAGAGCTATATCATCCATTGTAGTCATAAAATCTATATTGAGACCACCCACCATTACTATAAAATATCCAAGAACCATAGAATGAATAAAAAGCATATATATTTCACATTAACAAGGAAACTATTTTGAATTGACATTCAAGAATATAATAAATAACAATTTTATATTTCTTATAAAAATGAGAGGAAAATTACATTTCCTTAGAAAATAAATTTAAAAATAAAAACTCCTAGATGATTTAGAATGCAATATTCTTTTAAAATCAAGTAATCTTATAGAGTAATATTGATATAAAAAGGTTTTTATAATGATAAGAATGGGTGTTCAATATATACATGTAAAAAATGATTCTTCTTTGTGTTTTGTAAAATGTTGTTAATAACCAATATGGAAAATATTAAATAGATTTCATCTTAATACTTTGTAAAGAATGTTTATAATAGAAATAAAAAAATGAGAATTATAATCCTTTGAAGAATAAATAACAACATTCCCGAACCATTTAAAATATATTTTACATGGAATAAAAAAATATGGAAGGAAAATATTGAAATATTTTTTTTAAAACAAAGTCTTATGACTTGATCCTTGAATCATTTAATTTATACATATAAACTCCAAAGTAATATAAGTATATTAGTTTTTGTATCCCAACTTGGTTAAATACCCTGGGAGGGGTGTGGATCAGTGTATGATTGATTAAAATAATAGTCCCCTTAAATCTTATTTTTTTTATTAAAAAAACACTATTCTCTCCCTTTTGAATAGAAATGTATGAGAAGAAATACAATTATACATGATACTAATCAATTTTACTTGGATCACCCACATTGGGATACATTCAAGAAGAATAAAAAATAAATATGTCCATGTACCAAATCCACTAAATTTCGCTACTATTACAAGTTTTAGAGCAGACTCAGTATCCCTTCTAGTTTACAACCTACCAAAATTTGAAGCCTCTATAAAATATCAACATAATTTTGATCATTTCTCATTCAATATATTATTCTTTTGATCACATTAATAAATATTGTGTATAACTCATTTGGTGCTTCATGAAGTATTAATTATATCTACTTGATTATTAACTATTTACAATATAAATTCTAGGAAAATATTTAGAGGATCTCAAAACATTGGATTTCATGAACAAATTTCATGAATTGCATGAAACTCTATAAACTTTCGTGAAACAATTTTTGTTTTTTAAAAAAATTAATACCTTTCATTTGGAAATTATTTTCAGTGTCATGGAACACACATGGCCTTATAGACCCAAGACATTTTCAATGTGAAACAGATGGTTTAGTAATATCTTTGTTAAATAAATACCTTCAAATAAATATTACATGATTAAAAATCCCTTATATTATCTAAGGGATGAGATTCTTAAATGACAAGGGTAGCCACCTATTTATATATGTAGATGTCCCTTCATAAAAATACATTGCACACATTTGACTATTTGTGAAAATTTCCTTTTCTACTACACTTTAATGATTTTATTTCACTATTATCATGAAACTAAAAACCTTTATGTAAAGGCATATCTATTTTGTGGCATCACACAACTGTTTATATGTCCCAAAACTTTTACTTTCATGAGGGTTTATAACATTCATGAAACACTATACTTGCCCATATTTTGATGAAATAGACACAAATATTCACTTGCATGAAACTTTTTGAAGAACCTTCAACCTTTCATAAAACTTTTATATTTATGTTAATATACTTCCTTTTCCCAAAACACATTTTTTCCTTCCTCCAAATTCTGCACCCCAAAAATTTAGGAAACATAGAAAAAAGATGCCAACATGTACTCTCAACACTCTTTACCACCTCTAGTTCTTACATACCTCAATATTAAAGCATTACAATATATTGGGAACAAGTAGATGATAAAGTTGATGAAGGTTTGAATTGTTTTATTCTGTTGTCAATGTATGTTTTGAATAAAAGAAAACCCTTCACTTTGTTTTGTGGAAATAACTCTTTTAGGTTTGTTTTGAAAAGAATCAGACCAATGTTAATTGTGACAATGCTATGTTGGAATGTATTTCATATAAATCATGTGTTGTATAGAGAACATGTGATGGAATTATAATATAAGAAAGGGATATTGGAAGAGTTTCTTCCAATAGAAATAGAGTTTTTTTCAGATTGATTTTCCGAACAATCTGAAAATAAAGTTTTGGAAGTAAAAGAAGTGGTGTTTTTTTCAATGTAGATAGTTATGATTTATATGTAAAAGTTAGTTATGATTTCTATGTAAAATCTGGTAAAGATTTTATAGAAAAATATGGTTATGATTTTAGAGTAAAATCTAGTTATGATTTCAGAGTAAAATCTGGTTACAATTTCAGAGTAAAATCTTGTTACAATTTATGTGTAATAGCAGGTTATGATTTTAGTGTAAAATATGGTTAAAATTTCATTGTAAAATATTTTAACGTTTTATTTGTAAAATATAGTTACTATTTTAGGGTAAAAACTGGTTACAATTTCAGGATAAAAGCTGGGTATGGTTTTAGGGTAAAATTGTTATGATTTCAGGGTAAAAGTCGGTTACGTTTTCACTGTAGCATTGTGTTTACGATTTCACTGTAGCAGGGGGTGAAAATTGAAAACATGATGTCGAATGAAGAGTAAGATATCCTACTTATTAGTAAAGGATCATACCCAAATGTATCGTAACTATTTTGTAGAAATAAAGAAGTGGTACCGATGAAAAGTGGTGCCAATGGAAGTGATGGTGCCGATTGAGAATGAATAAAATTCAGATTGTTTTGTATAGTGCCGAGAATAATTGTAACAAAAAATGATCATATTAAAGGTAATAGTATCCAAACCATTTGTATTTAGAAAATATCATGCCTGGGATGAGATGAAAAGAAATAAGCAAGAATGGATGGAAATTTGTAATACTTTCCATGTAAATTTAGATGATGCTAAAACTGTTCCTCAAAGATTTCAAAGTCATTAAGGTAGTCATGATACAAGCACATGTTGGTGAATGAAGTGTGTCTTGTAATGTGGGTAAAGAAAAAATAACAGAGAATGATATAGATAAATAAATTTTCAAAGGGGGATCCTTTCTTTCAAAAGAGTTCTTGAATCTCAAGTGGAGAAGTGAATTACATCAAACACATTCAATTATATTTGTTTCAAGCATTGTTTTGAAGAAATCAGTATGAGATAATTGGATTCAGAGTCATGTATTTATAGTCAATTGTAATTTTATTGACAGTTTAAATGAGATTCTGGAAAATAAGATATGAGGATTATAGAAGATTCGAGAAGAATCGATAAGCATTGACAATGTCATAATTGCTCTAAGATTTCATGAGAAATTCAGATTTGGGTGAATTTAAGTGGGCGGGAAAGTGTTTTGGGATTCTTGCTTAAACATTTTTTCTGTCACCTATAAATGGTGTAATGTACATTTTACATGTGTGACTTTCAAAAGAGATAGAAACTATGGGTTTCTAGAGAGAAGTATAGATCACTTCCGTTCGAATTAACAGTTGTTTTGGGTGGTGCCGATTCATTCATTTTCTATTTTCCTCAAAAATTGTATTCGGGAATTGAAGTTGTGTCGATTATACTCTATTGTTTTCTATTGAAATAATTGGAATGGAAGCTTCGTATTGAAATAATCGGAATGAAAGCTTTGTATTGAAAGAATCATATTGGAATCTTAGTATTGAAGGAATTGGAATGGGAAATTTTTTTTAAGAATCATATTCAGAGAAGATCAGACTTAGTGCTTCGTAATAAAGTATAGGTGGTTATTAACTTTATTCTGGGTAAGTAAAAGAATAATTTTTTTTTCAATTTGAATATATACGTTGAATTGAAAATAAGAACAGGTAACATGAGTTGTTACAAAACAATTATATTACTCTATTGTGATAAGAGGGTGAACACACACTACTGGGATTGTTTTATAGTGCTACGCGAGTGGATGGGTACATCCTACTCATTGTAATTCACGTATTTTTTACTTATAGGATAGTATGGTATTTGATCATTTCCAAACCATACCAAGGATGTAGCAATTGTTATTGAATAGTGAACCTTGTAAATCTTTGTGTTCTTATAGATGTTTGTTGTTTTTGTTTCTCAGTTGGGAATTGAAATACTTAACATGATGTGAAGGTTGTTTCAATTGAAAATAAACCTAAGAGAAAAAGATTATTGCTGATTCAGCCCCCCCCCCCCCTTACCCCTCCCTCTCTCAGTGATACAATACTCCGACAGGGAACATTCAATTAGTATCAGAGGAAGGTTCCCTTCATTATTCTTTACTGATGGAGAACGTGAACTATGTACAAAGTAAAGTTATTATCATATTTTATGGAAATAAATATCATATCTAGGAAGATAGAATGCTACCATATCTTATGTCTATCAGAAATTATGTTCTTGAAGCTGCAATAGTTGGGTTTCCACCCATTGATGATAGTGCTCCACTTAAACATTTAGACAAGAAGTATCTTGAGAATGATGGAAGTGCAAATAATGTTATATAAACATCACTTTTTGAAAGTGAATTCTTGAGAGTGAAAGGTGTTTCCACAACTAAAGGTATAAGGGATAATTTTAAAAGCATATACAAAGGCAATACAAAAGTTAAGCAAGAAAGGATACAAATATGGAGATTGAAGTATGAAAATTTGAAGATGGGTGAGCATGAATGTGTTGGATAATTCCTTACCAGTGTGAATGACATTGTGAGTACTATTAGATGTCTTGGTGAAAATATTAATGACTCTATAGTTGTTGAAAAGTTCTTGAGAATCATACTTGAAAAATTCAATGAAAAATTTTCTTCACTGGAAGATAATGATCCTGAAACATTATCTCTTGATGATATACAATGCACTCTTATCACGTATGAAATGAGAAGAGAAAATTATATGAAGAGCAAAACAGGGGATGATAGAGAAATTCCTTTCAAGGATATGATGAAAGAAAATTCAAAGAAGATTATTATTGAAGATGAAGCTGGTGATTCTCATTTGGGAAAATAGGTATGTAAAAATCTCAGTGAAATCATATCCTTGTTTTCAAACAAAGTGAAATGAGGCACAGGTAAATACAAAGGGAAACTACCCGTGTAATGTTTTTAATGTGGAGGTTTTGGTCACTTTGTGACTAATTTTCCTCATATAAAGAAATAATATGATAAGGATATTTAAGAAATAAATATGAGGATATCGTAGAAGAAAAAGGGAGACAAAAGAAAAGAAAAGAAATTATTCAAATCAAAAAGAAGAATTTTATTTTTCAAAGATGAAGAAGAAGAAGAGATTGATTTTTAATCCAAAAAATAAATTGATTATGTTAATTAAAATACATTAATTTCCAAAATTAATGATGAAGAATTCAGAATCATTAGTTCTGAATGAGAAGAAACTTAGCTTGAAATTTATCTAAAATAAGAGTTGAAAGAATGTGTACAAAAGATAAAAAGGCTTGAAAAGGAAAAAAATATAGAAGATAAATGGTCCAGAACCCAAGAATACTTTTTTGGTGAGAAAGAAAAGATAATTAAAGAGATTTATTATTTGAAAAAATATCTTAAATAATGAAATAATCATAATGAGAATTTAGATGAGAAGTTGAAAGTAAAAGAAAAAGAGTTGGAACTTATCCAACAAAAACTCTCTGAAGCTGAAAAGAAAAGTCTATGTTTCTAAAACTCTATCACTGAATATGGTGAATGTTCTCATAATGAGAAACTTGAGCAGGGTCAACAAAAGATACCTTCAAAGTGTGAGAATAATAATGGAATTGTTTTTGAAATGAATAATACTGGGAAAGTTATGTATGTGACCAAGACCAATAATGTTGGGAATGTTTTAAAAAATTATGAATCTAAAAATGTTTCCAATGCTTATAGTTCTAATAATTCAGAAATGAAAAGAAATAACCCAATTGATAATATAAGGCCAATGAATCAGAAAAGAAAGAGAATAAATTGGATGAGAAACACATTTACAATTATGATCAGTATGGAGATTTCAAAGAAAAATACTCTTTCTATGGGTATTGCGGGTATTTCAGGGGATTCGGGAACACAGAAAGTATGTGTTGGTTCAATCAACAGCATTACTATTATCCTACAGGTCAAGAAAGGAAGACATTTAGGGGGTTCAATCTCCACAATGAAATAAAAATGAGAAGTTAGTCTTGAATAAATCTAAAAAGAATGAAGTGAAGACTGAAAATAGGATTTAACCATTGGAAACTATTTGTGAAAGATGTGAACAACCTAGAAACCTTTCAAAAGGATGTCCTGTTTTGTTACATTCTCAGAAAAATATTCTTAATTCTCAAAAGTTGGAGGTGATGAATGAAATGAAGGGAGAAAAGGCATTTCTTATTGAAGCTGCATTAAAACCCATGAAAGGAGAACGAACCTGGATAGTTGATAGTGGGTGTTCTTCTCACATGACAACATACATCAAATTATTGAAGGATTTGAAATATTTTTAAGAAGGCCTGGTGACATTTGGAAATGATGAATCATTGAAAATAAAAGGTTTAGGGTTAGCTATCATTGGAATAGAAAAGATGAAATCTAAGAAAACATTGTATGCTGGTGGGCTGAAACATAATCTTGTAACTGTTTCCCAATTGTGTGATGATGGTAACAAAGTTATCTTTAAGAAAGATAGTTTTGTTGTAAATAGTGAAGAAGATGGAATCACTGTTACAATAGGTCAACGTACTAAAGGAATCATTTTTCAGGTTGGTGACTCATAAAACTCTTGTAACATAATTATGGTGGAAGAGAATCAATTATGGAATAAAAGTCTTATACATATGTGTCATAGAGACATGATAATGTTATCTAAAAGGGATAGTGTTTGAGACATTCCTGATTTTCCAAGAAGTAGAGATTGGTGTTGTACTATTTTCCAGAAATGAAATATTACAAATGTTGTGCATATAAAAGTTGATATTTGTTCAAAACAACCCCTGGAACTTATCCTTTCCAATATATTTGGGGCAATGAGAAATCAATCAACATATAGTGATATGTACTTCATTACTTTCATCGATGATTTCACTCGCATTACTTGTGCAATGTACATAAAACAAAAATCGGATGCTTTTAAATTTTTTAAAAGTTTCCAAAGAAAAGCCAAGAAAGAATATGAGGAATTTGTGAAGAAGTTGAGAACTAATAATGGTGGTGAATACAAAAGTCAAGAGTTTGAGAATTATCTTTAGAATCATGGAATTCGGCATGATTATATCTCTCTGTACACTCCCTAACAAAATGGGGTTGCTGAAAGAAAGAATATAAACCTGGTGGAAATGAGAAGAACCATGTTCCTTGAGCATGGTCTTTCTTTTTACTTTTGGTGGAAAGCCATGAGTACTGCTATTTATATTCAGAACCATTGTTTCTACCAGCCTCAATCAGGTATGAGTCACTATGAATTGTTTTATAGAAAAACCCTAGGTTTGAAGCACTTTAGATTTTTTGGGAAACCGTTTATTATAAAGAAGAAACGTGGAAACTATTGTATGATTGAGAAAAAGGTAAGGATTGAATCTTTCTTAGATACTCTCTAGAATGAAGGGGATACAGATGCTACAACAAAGAAACAAAAATAATTGTTGATTCTATTGATGTAAATGTGAATGAAATATCTAAGAAAGAAAAATATGTTTAGGAAAACAATTAAGTTGATCAAGTTGAGGAGAAAAATTTGGATAAAGATACAGACAAGTGTATTCTTTCTCAAGAAGAGAAATCAGTCTCAACTATTTCAAGTGATAAAGACAATTTAAAATCTTACCCAAAGATGAGGAAACATGTGGAAGTACGGAATATAAATAGTGATTAAAATCAGAAGGTTCAAACAAGAAGAACAACCAATTCAATTACACATACTTCATTGTATTCAAATGTGGAACATAATGATGTGAAATAAGATTTTGAGCATCCAAAATGAGTTCAAGCCATGAATGAAGAATTGGATCAGATTGAAAAGAACATTACATGGGAATTCTTACCCAAACCTGAAAACAAAAACATCATTGGAACAAAATGTTTTTTTGGGAACAAACTGAATGAAGATGGTGAAGTTATAAGAAACAAATAAAGATTGGTTTACAAAGGGTATTCATAGATTGAGGGTATTGATTTTTATGAAACCATTCCTCTAGTGGAAATACTTGAATCAATCAGAATATTTCTAGATATTTTTACACAATAGGACCACAAGAAATTTAACATGGATGTCAAATCTGCATTCCTAAATGGTGATCTTGAAGAAGAGGTTTATATTGAACAAGATTGAGGAATTATTATTAGAAAAGATGAAGGTTATGTGTGTAGATTGAAAGAGGATTTTAATGGGATAAAACATGCTCCAAGGGAATGGTATTTCAAATTGGTTACATGTTTAAGAACGATGAATTTTAACAATGTAAGAGTGGATATTAATCATTACATCAGAGGATGTCTAGAGTAATAACACATCGTAATTGTTTATGTTGATGATATTATCTTTTATGGGTATGACGATGGATGTTGTGAACGATTTGATGAAGAAATGAAGAATGTTTTTTGAAGTATCTATGCTTGGAGAAATGAAATAATTTCTTAGGTTACAAATCCTACAAAAGAAAGAATACATTTTCTTTTCCCAAGAAAAGTATGAAAAAGATCTTCTCAAGAGGTCTGGCTTGGAAAATTCAAAACCTATTTCCACACCCATTTAAGTGGGAAAAATTGAGTAAAGATAAAGATGGAAACGAAGTTAACCAGAAAGAGTATTAGAAGCTGAGTGGAAGTATATTGTATATGATAGCCTCACAAACTAACATTGTTTATATTGTTACCTTATGTTAATGATATCAGAGTGATCCAATAGAATCAAAAATTATTTTTGGAAAAAGAATTTTCAGATACATCAATGGTGCAACAGAATTCAGAATCAGGTATTTTAGTACAGATAGTATTGACTTATTTGGGTATTCTGATGTAGATTGGGAAGGAAATGTTGATGATAGAAGATCTGCATCTGGTGGTATATTCTTTTCGGAAAAGAAATGTATTAGTTGGAATTCCAAGAGACAAAACTCAGTAAGAGTCAGTATGGTGGAAGCTGGGTATATTTCTTCTACTCTAGCCGCTACTCAACTTATGTGGATGAAAACATGGTTGGAAGACCTGTTGAAGTGAAATTACACTTTCTCATGGGTCGTGACAATCAAAGTACAATCAATCTCACCAGGATTCCAATGGAACATTCTCGTTCAAAACATAATGATATCAAATATAATTTCATCAAAGAGAATGTGGAGAAGAGTTTATTGAATCTGGAGGATTTTCCAACACTGGAAAAGGTTTCTGAAATCATTACAAAATCTTTATCGAAGTAATCATTCTAAAAAATGAGGTTGAACATGAGTGTCCAACTTCTATCTCTTCAAGGTTGAGTTATGTGTATCTGTCCCCTCTCTCATCTTACCATTGGATTGTTTTTTCAAGGGGAAGAATTTCTTTGTTTCATAAATGTATTACACAAAAGAGAGAGTTGTGGGTAAGCTATCAATTCAGAATTATTTAGTGTGTGAAATATTCTTACTGTTTGTTGGAGTGGTTGTTGGAAAATAAATTAAATTGTTTTCCAGGAAGAATGAAGAAAATAAAGTGGTGGTCATGATCACTATTTTGGATATCATGGTTTTTCTATTAATGATTCTTGTTTCCGACAATGAGTTCGCTAACATAGGCCTAGAATTATTGATATGTAATCCATTTTTTGAGTTTACAATGTTCAGTGATTTATGAAACATGGTTGAAAAAAATCCATAAGGGGATACTTTTGGGACCAAACTGATGATAACAGTGATGAAGTTTTCAAGTGTTGTGTTTTATTGTTAAGTTATTTTTTGAAGAAAGTAAATCACTTCACTTTTTTGTTAGGACGCAATTGTTTTGGGTTTGTTTTGAAAATAATTAGACCCATGTTAATTATGATGATGATTTTCAAGTTTATATTTCATATAAATAATGAGTTGTATTGAGAACTTATGGTGCAAGCTTGATAGAGGAAAGGGAGAGTGAATGAGTTTCATCCAATCGAAAAATAAATATATTCATATTTTTTTTAAAACAATCAGAAAAGAATGTTGTGGAAGTAAAAGTAGTGGTTATATTTTCACTGTAGATGGATACGATTTCTGTGTAAAAGCTGGTTACGATTTATATTTAAAAGAAGGTTATGATTATAGAGTAAAATCTGGTAACAATTTCAGAGTAAAATCGGGTTACAATTTCTGTGTGAAAAATGGTTATGATTTCAGAGTGAAATCTGGTTATGATTTCAGAGTAAAATATGGTTATGATTTCTGTGTGAATGTTTCTTACGATTTTAGATTAAAATTTGGTTATGATTTCAGAGTAAAATATGGTTATGATTTCTGTGTAAAAGCTGGTTATGATTTAAGGGTAATATCTGGTTATGATTTGAGAGTAAAATCTTATTACTATTTTGTGTAAAAGATGGTTACTATTTCAGGGTAAAAGCTGGTTATGATTTCAGGGTAAAAGCTAGTTATGATTTCAGGGTAAAGTCTGGTTACAATTACAGTGTAAAAGCTGGTTATGATTTTACTGAAGCATTGTAGTTCCGATTTCACTGTAGCATGGGTGAAAATTGAAAACCTGATGTCGAATGAATATTAATATATCCTACAGATATGTAAAGTATCATACCCAGATGTATCGTAAGTAGGAAGTAGAAAGAAAGAAATGGCACTGATAGAATGTGGTGCGAATAGAAGAGATGGTGCCGATTGAGAATGAATCAAATTTATATTGTTTTGTATCATGTTGAGAATGATGGTAACCAGATATGATCGTATTAAAGATAATAGTATCTATACCATTTGTATTTAGAAAAGATCATTCTTGGAATGAGATAAAAAGAAAGAAGTAGGATTGGATGGAAATTTAAATTAATTTCCATGTAAATTCATTTGATGCTAAAGCTGGACCTCAATGACTTCAAAGTCATGAAGTTAGTCATGATAAAAGTACATGTTTTTGAATGAAGTGTGTTTTCTCATGTGGTTAAAGATAAAAGCATAGAGAAGGAGACTGATCAAATAACGGTCAAAGGAGGATCCTTTCTTTTAAAAGAGTTATTTTATCTCAAGTGGTGAAGTGTATTTATTTAAACACATTCAATTTGATTTGTATCAAGCATTGTTTGGAAGAAATCAGTAAGAGAGGATCATATTTAGACTCTTATGTTACTCATCAATTGTAATTGTCTTGAAAATTGAAATGATATTATGGAAAAGAAGAGATGAAGATTATAGAAGATTCGAGAAGAATCAAGAAGCATTGACAAACTCATAATTTCTCCGATATTTCAGGTGAAATTTAGATGTGGGTAAATTTAAGAGAGTGGAAAAGTGTTTTGGAATTCCCACCTAAACATGTTTTGGGTAAACTATAAAATGCGTAAAGTACATTGTACTGGTGTGACTTTCAGAAGAGAGAGAAGCTCCGGATTTCTTGATAGAAAAATAGATCAATTCCGTTTAAATTGAAAATTGTTTTGGGTGGGGATGATTCATTTGTATTCTATTAGGCTCAACAATTCTATTTGGGAATTGAAGTGGTGACAATTCTACTCATTTTGTTTCTATTGAAAGAATTGGAAGAGAATATTTTTATTCTAATATTTGGAATGGTAGATTTGTATTAAAATAATATGAATGTAAGCTTTGTATTGAAAGAATAAGAATGAGAATTGTTTTTTGAAAGAATCATATTCAGAGAAGATCAGACTCAGTGCTTCATAATAAAGTCTAGGTGGTTCTTAAATTTCTTTTGGATAAGGATAAGAATAATTTTTTCATTGTTTGAATAAATTTATTGAATTAAAAATAAGTTCATGTACGATGAGTTGTAAAAATACAATTATATTACTCTATTGTGCTAAGAGGGTTACATGCACTGGTGGGATTATTTCATAGTGATACATGAGTGAAAGGCTACATCCTACTCTTTGTAATATAAGGATAGCTTTCTTAATGGATTTTATGGTATTGGATCATTTCCAAACCATACAAAGGACTTAGATATTCTTATTGAATAGTGAACCCTGTAATTCTTTGTGTTGTTGTGGATGTGTGTTGTTTTTGTTTCTCAATAAGGAATTGAAATCCTTAACGTGACATGAAGTTTGATTCAATTGAAAAGAAACAAAAAATAAAAAGAGTATCACTGATTCACCCCTTTCCCTCACAGGGATAAAATACTCAGACTAGGCACTTTCACCATCATACCTAGTCCAAATCACCCTATAAATCCACAAATAACCTTTCTAACATTCTTTTTCAACAAACACAATCAACCCAAAAAACAAAACAAAGTTACCAAGTTAGATTTCATTCCAAACATTTTTACAATGGATTAATAAAAATTTTCATAATAATTTCATTATAATTGTTCACTTAATTTCATTTTTTACTATGTTTTATTTAGTTACTAAAATGGTTATGTTCACATTGGATGTTTTGATGACATTATATTTATAAGTCCAAAATTAAATCGGTAGCTTGAATCTGGTTAAATAGATCATGGTTAAATCCTCTCCATATTTATAGACATGAAAAAATTATTATTTTTATCAAATAAAAACAATTTTTTAACCATCCATTGATGGTGGATGTGGAGAAATAAATATGCCATATCCAGGATGTGGCAGTCTACACAAACACATGATCAATGTTTCCATTCTTCAACTAGAAGGAAAATAAATAAGGTATTTAACATTTTAATTTTTCAGAACCCTAATAATATTATAAGTGTCATTTTTATTTATTTTTTATATCTATATGACCAACCATGTGAAGTTATAGTGTAAAATGAATCACATCACTTCATAGGGGTGGTATTCCATAAGTACTCACTAGAGACGTTATCATTTGCGAACAGGTAGAAAGGGTAAGAAGGTAAGTAATACCATATCTCTATAGAAAAATAATAATATATAATAATACTATATTTTCATTAATTACATATTTTTAATTTCCTATATGATTCGGTGTCGTTGAATTAAACTCATTGCTTCATGGAGGTGGTTTTCCACACATACACACGTGCAATTTTTTCATTTCCCATAGGATGGAAAAGGATATTAATAAGGGTTTTTATATAAAAAAATTCAATATATTTAAGATAATTATGTTATTATAAAATAATTTATTGAATATTTTATGGTGATAGAATAAAAAATAAATATAAAAACACATGTTTTATAGTTATACCTTTTCTTTAAGAAACCTCCTTTAGATTACCTCTTAGGAATTCTTGATTGGTCTTTTGGGGAGATAAGAACCTATAGTACATGGGGAGTAATGTTGGGGTGGATTTTGGTATATATTAGTTAAGATAACTAAAAATAAATGTGTGTAGAATAGAGAGATGATACTCCCCTCTAAATGTGATGTGGGTGGAAATCTTGTAAATACTGGAAATATTAATAAATAATAAGGGACTAAATCATTTGAAATAGCTCTAAAGCTCAATATATTTTAATATAAGGGGTATAACGATGAAATTAATTCAACCAATAAAATATATAAGGGGTTAAGTGGTATTTAGAACCCTATCTTTTAGTTTAACCCCCCCCCCCATCAACCCTTTTAACCCTAATCATGGTAACAATTTTTTTAATCACTATAGGTCATGGAAATTTTCTTTAAAAATTACAATAATCGAATAAATAGTCCATTCATGATATCCTATAAATTTTTCAATACAATTGAGTTCATATAGTATTTTTTATATTTTTTTAATGATTCAAAAATAATTAAATAATAGTTAATGTCATTTTCTAGACTCTTCAAAATTTTAATTTTTAAGACATTAAGATAACAATTAAATTGAAATAAAAAAACTTCACACAATATAATACCTTATAATTATCTTTCAAAATTAACTAATTATATAATTCATCCATGGAATATTACTTTTAATTTTTTTAAAATTAATTTACTTGATTTTCTTATTTCTTACACAAGTGTTGTGTCGGTATTTTATAAGCATTCTAGGAAAATATACCATTAATAAAAATTTCAAAAAATCATATTAAAAAATAATCTATTTTTATTAAAAATAATATATTTTTATAAAAAACATTTATAATCACTCATGAAATATTTTTATCTCTATAAAAACATGTTATATATAGTAAAACAAAGAGTGGAATTTTGTAATTATATTTTACATAAAATAATATAAAAGTAATAATCTAAGAAAAAGAGCACCAAAAATGAAATATTTTCAAATCTAAGATGATTCTAGTAGAAATAAACTCATACAGTGAAATAAATTATTGTTTTGGAATGATTTTTTTTGTTAATCCCATAGATTTAATCGTGTTTAACCCATTTTACCCTTTACTCTGGTGATAATCTTATACCACAATTACTATTCATTATGACTAGAAATAAAAATGATATTATTAAATAATTTGAATATTATAATTCCAAATAAGAAATACACTTCCTATTATTTAATTTCAATAATAGGTAAAAAATAATTTTAATATAAGTGCATGAAATAAAAAAAATAGTTGTTATAATAATAAATATTTGATGTATAAAAATAATTTTATACCAAAATCGGGGAAAATTTTGATTACTATTGAATAAATTGTATTATTCTGAACAATATTGGTATAATATTACTTTTGAAAAAACTAAAATAGAGTGGTTCTTTTTAATTAAATCAAATGAAATAACAATTTTTATATAAACCAGTATTTTTCATTATTCACCATAAAAACAATCATTCAAGAAAACCCCCCAAAAAAATTAACCATAATCTAAATTTTATATAATGATATTAAAAATGATGTATATTTTATTAAATAAAATGTCTTTAAATCTTATGTTTATATTTTAAATGAAAATTAAAAATTTAATAAAAATATTCTTTTCGGAAAAAAATATTCCATTTATTCTTTTAAGGGTTTTAATCCTTTTTTTATATAATTATTATATCAAAAATTGAGTAATTATTCTTAATAAAAAATTAATAAATTAAAATAAAGAGAAGTTTTCAATGTATATTTCACAATTTGGTTATGCTTGTTCATACCATTCAAATCAACGAATAGGTTATAACTGTATTATTTAAAAATTAATATATCAATAGTATATTTTAGTTCCCTTAAACATTGTGTTGCATGTAGAATATTCTATCAAAAATAGTGTTCCTTTTGACAGAAAATTAAATAAAATATTGGAGTGTTATAATACATACTTATACACCATGTTAGAATCCAGTCACTTCATGTCAATGAACCCATATCTCAGATCTGGCCAAGATACTTGGGGTTCGACGTTACCAAGTCCTAAAATACAACCCAAAGGTGTGAGGTAAGGTCCCATGACCAAGTATCTAACTAACCCGTACCAGTCAACAAAATTATGTCATCAAATTCCAACCACTACCATATCACTTAAGTTAGGTCCGCTTGTCTATATCTTGACATGCTATGTTATCAATAATAGTATGGTACATCATCCACATCTCGCATCACATCACAAATAGACCGAACTTCTCAACCAAGATAATCTCATATCTAAACCAGCTATATAGTATCTCATTCATATTAAAAATATAACTAAATGATTTTTAAAATAAATATATGATAGACACATCCCAAGGAACAATTGGACAAGTGTTTTTCAGAGACCAGGTTCATAAAAAATCAAAGTGATTCTAAAAATAAAAAATATTTATTTTTACGCTAAAAATATTTTCCTAGATCCCATTGAGATTATAAAACTACCTAAGATTCCCAGTGGAATACATAAACAAAAGGGGTGGGTTGTAATAACCATTAAGTGGGTGATCATGATAACAAATCATAACATTTGTTTCAAATGGTATAACATTTTATCATAAATATAAATGCTTGTGAATAATCATATGAAGCATAATCTAATTAAAATTATAAATCCCTATCCTTAAACATTACATAATATTTAGTTAAGTCAATAATTCACATTGAGTATCTTTTTAGTTTTATAGTTTTAGATAATTAGGCCCTAACTATTACATTACATCTCAAATATTACAATGTAGACACTTCTATTCTATCCAATTTTTCACAAAAATAAAACTCCTTAAATAAAACAATAATTATTTTCTTGATAATAATATTCTTGAATTCTACCTTTCTCTTAACCTTACTTATACCCTATAAACAACATTTCAAAAACATGAGATGGGCATAAAAAAACTTACTAAGGGATATAAAATACAGATACAAAACATTAGTCTATGAATACATAAAAAATCAATGAACTCATACTTTTTACTCATAAAACATAAACTCTTTAACATACCTCATTAAATCATAAGATTTATGAATTACTCATAGATATCAAAAATCAAAAAGGTAACTTGTGGCATCCATAATATACTTACTTAGTAGCTTTCATAGCCACATAGGGAGTAATCTCCAGGGTTATGCCCAAGGTAATGCTTCTAGGATGATGGGAGGAATTTTGGGAGCTTATTTTAGTATATTTTTTTGAGTTAAGGGGCTTGAGTGGTGTGAATAAGTATGTATAGGTGGCGCCCTTTTATAAGATGAAGGAGGGGCACATTAGGAATCTCTCAAAATATTATTTTATTATAATTTTTTTTTCGTTTTAAAATGGTCCCAAACTCATTTATTTAAACTATAAGATGATTTTGGTTCTATTAAACGTCATCTAATAATTTTAAGACATGTTTTTTATATTTTATTATCCATATCTTTTTTGTTTAACCCTTAGTTAAAAACAGTAACTCTTACGAGGTCTTCTTGAATTATCATAATATATAGTAACAATAGTTCCTATAAAATTCCAATAGAATCATATGTGGATCATGAATAACATTTTTAACATTATATAAGTTATTTGGAATAATATTAGATATTTATTACTATTATATCATTTAATAAAATATTATTTGTTTTAAAAACTCATTTGTGTCAATTTTAACACATTCTAGTAATTGATTTTTGTTAAAGTAATTACAAATTGATTCCTTCAAACCAAAGGCATTAAATGAAAGATAATATGACAATATCTTCCAAAATATTCACGGATTACATCAACACAAGCAAATTACATTTATTTTTATATTTATAATATCATTTATTTGAATTAATTTTTAATGAAGAAATCACAGCATCATCATTATGTCATAAATAAATTTATTTATTTAATCTCTAAAAATTATAAAAAAATACCAGGATTAAGGAAATCTATTTATATTTATAATTATTATTTATAGTCAAAGAGATCAGTTATATAAACATTTATTAAAATAAGTTTATTAAAAGATACATTTTTATGTTATAATTCTCTTTACTTTAAATTAATTCTTATAACATGTTATTATCACACCCAAGTGGCTCTATAGGGCCCCAAAATCGACCCAAGGATTCCCATGGTCAGGAAAATATCATCCAATAGAATTAGTACAAGTGTTAGGTTAGTTTTATATTATTATAATGTTATTTTTTTACCCTAATTTACCTAATATACCCTTTAATCATGGTAAATAAAAATAATTACCGAAGTTACTATTCATAATGTCAAAAAATAAAAAGTTCATATTTACACAATTTGGACCTTATGATTCCAATTATAGAATCCATTTTTACAAATTTAAAACAAATAATTTTCAAATATTAAAATCAAATTAATTTCCATTGTCAAAACCAAAAATCATTCTTTTAAGAAATAAAAACTAGCAAAAGATTGACATGTGTTTATGTCCAATTTTAAAATTAAATTACTTACAATGACTATAATTGGATTAAATGATAAAAAAATAATCCAAAAAAACTTTAAAACCAATTAAAATTAAAATCTATCTTTATAAATAAATTAGATGAAAATGTAGTTTTGACTTAAAATGATGTATTTTTTATTATTCATTAAACATGAATTTTAGCAGAAAATTACCAAAAATTTATAAAAAGTAAATTTTGGTGTCCTAATTCTATAGTAGAATATTATTTTTTCAAATATAATAAATAAAAGGTAAAAAAATATATTTAAGAAGGTTTCCCCATCAATAAGTGGTAAACCGGCCTTTTTGAACATATTAGTGTATTTTGTGCTTAAAATTAGATTCATTCTCATTTTAAGCCTATACAATTTATTGGATAAATGTAAAAAACATTTAACATATATGTAAAATCATAATTTAGTTAATTCTATTTATTCTTCCAAATACAACATCTAGGCATTAACTAGATTTTAAAATAATAATATTATTATTGTATTATTTTTCGGTATAACTCAACATTGTGTGCTACGTAATATTTCGGAGAAACTCTTTGTTCTGGGTCAAGTATGATATCTGAAAAAGTTTCTTATTTAACATAAAATTAATATATTTTGAATATATATATATATATATGAAAATGTATTGTTCTATGAATACCTGGATTTTTACATCATTCCCCCTTTTGTGAATTACATCCTCGTAATTTAATTCACTTATAAAATAAGTGGGGGGTATTTATCCCTCATAGAATTTCTAATTCCCATATTTCCTCTTCAAATATATGGTTTTTCCAAAAAAAAACCATTACCTGATGAATTACCTTACTCCATAACTCTTGCTCTCGACGATCAAGAATCTGGACTAGTTTTTCCTCATAAGAACGATTCTCTTCCAACTGAACTACCTTTGGTCTCAAATCATGAGATGGATTTGGAATATACTTTCTGAACAATGAAACATGAAAAAAATTATATACCTAGGATAAACATGTATGTAAATCCACTCTATAGGCAACTAATCCCACTCTCTCTATGATTTCAGAGGTTCCAATGAACCGCGAACTCAACTTTCCCTTCTTATGAAAACTCTTCACACTTTTCCATGGTGAAGCTTTGAGAGAGATATGACCACCTACCTCAAAAGAATGATCCTTCCTCTAGTTTTCCACATAACTTTTCTGCCTATTCTGAGAAGTTCACCGGTCTTTTTGAATCAACTGAACTTTTTCTGCCATCTCTACTACCAATTCGGATCCCATCAACTTCCTTTCACCTACTTCATCCCAATAATCGGTATTTTAAATCCTATTTCCATATAATTATTCTAATTGTTCCATATTTATACTAAAATAAAAAATAATATTATATGAAAACTCAACAAAATAAATTTTTCGGTCCCAACTTCCCTAGTAATCCATTGAACATTAACTTAGGGTATCATACAATGTCCAAATTGTTCATTTTAACTTCACATCTGATTATGGATGAACAGTTGTACTAAAATTCAATTCATTACCCAATGACCTCTGAAGTCCCTTCAAAAAATATAAGTGAATCTAGGATCACAATCAGATACAATGGAGAGGGGAACTCCATGTAACCTGACTAACTCTTTAATATACAATCGATAAAGATGATTAAAATATAGAGTATCTTGAATAGAAAGAAAATGAGCAAATTTATTCAATAAATAAAAAATAACCCAAATTATATTCTCACCTTGAGAATTTTTTGGTAATCTGACTGTGAAATCCATGGATATATTTTCCTATTTCCACTCTGGTACAGGAAAATGCAGAAGCATCCCTTTCGATAACGGTCGCTCTACTTTAACTTATTGGAAAATCAAACATCTAAGGGTAAAATTAAAAATATCTATTTTCATTCCATCCCATTAGTAATACTCCTGAAGATCTATTTACATCTTATTAAATCCAGGATGAACTAAAAATGGCGAACTTTTAACTTTACATAATAACTCTATCTTTAACTATTAATCACAAGGCAGGCATTATCTCTTTAAAAACCTTCGAACATAGTCTTTATCAAAGATAAATTCAGGTAGCATACCCTTCTCAACCAATTCTTCCGTTTTCTGCAACTCACTGCCTTCTTTATACGATCACTTTATTCTCTCTAATAAAGATGATTTCACTACCACCTAAAACAAAATAAGGGAATTCCCTGTACAAACAACTTTCTATCCAAAATTCATCAAATCAAAAACCAAAGGATCTCGTTCTAAATGTAGAATGGCTAATATGTCATTACTCTTTCGTCTCAAAGCATAAAACGCATTATTTTCATTTCATGGATGGTAACTAATCATGAAATCATAATCATTGATTAATCCCATCCAAATTCTCTATCTAATTTTCAATTATATATGAGTTAATATATACATAAATCTTTTGTGATCAGTATATATTTCAAACATCACACCATATAGATAATGCCTCAAAAAATTTAAAGTAAATAAAATAACAGCTTATTCCAAATCATGTGTAGGGTAATTTTACTAATGAGTTTTCCACTAACATGAAGCTTAAAAAATTATCCATTAATTATGAATTAGAGAAAAACCAAGTACTTTCAACGAAGAATCCCTAAATATAACAAAATCTCCATTTCTGAAAGGCTGTTCCAAAACTGGAGCATTCACTAATCTTCTTTAAAATTCCTCAAAACATTCTTCACAATATTTTTTGCAGATGAACTTAACACCTTTTTATTTAACTTAGTCATTGTTCAAGATAACCATGAAAATTTTTCAAAATACCTCTTGTAATAACCTACTAATCCAAGAAAACTATGAATCTCGGTTATATTTGTGGGTCTTGTCCATTATTCACCAACATTTGATTTAGAAGGATGAAATGTTATGCCATATTTAGAAACAATGTGACTATGGAATGGAATTTTTTGTAATAAAAATTCACACTTTCTAAATTTCACATACTGTTTCTTTTCTTTTATGGTTTGTAATACAACCCTTAAATGACCTTCATGCTCCTATTTACTTTTAGAATATACCAAAATATAATCAATAAACACAACCAAAAACATATCCAAGAACCCATAGAATATTCTATACATAAGATCTATTAATATAGTAGTTGAATTGGTTTATTCCAAAAGGTATAATAGAAAATTCATAATGGCCGCATCTATTATAAAGTAGGGCCTTCAGAATTTTTTCTTCCTGAAGTTTCAATTGAAGGTACCCCAACCTCAAGAAAATCGTCAAAAAATTCTGAGTTCTCTAGAGCTGATAAAAAATCATTGATATAAGGAAAAAGTTACTTTTTCATAATAGTAATGTTATTCAAGGCTCTATAATCAATGAAAAGTCTTATTGAAACATATTTATTTTTAAAAAACAAGACAGAAGTACCCCATGGTGATGAGCAAGGTGAAATGAAACCTTTATCTAATAACTCCTGCAATTGCTTATTTAACTATAAAAGTTCAATTTGATCTACTCGATATGGGGGTATAGAAATTGTCTTTTCACCAGGAAGCAATTCAACTATAAATTCAACTTCACGATTAGGTATTATACTAGGAAACTCACCAAGAAAAATATCAAGATACTCATTGACCATTGTCACATAATAAATCTAAATAGTTCATTTTTTTAAAAATATGTTCAAGGTAACATTCATTTCCATCTTTCACTAGTATCTTAACTTCCTGATATGTCATCAAAATTAAGGGTTCATTCCTATACACAAAATGAAATTCTTTTGAAAAAGAATCATCTTTAGCTCTATAATCAATCTTAGCATGATAAAAAGAAATCCAATCCATACCCAAAATAACATCAAAATCAACTAGAGGCAAACCAATAAGGTTTGTAGATATATTATTTTCACACATAAGGAAATAATGGTTCTTATAATATCTTTTGGTATCAACATTTTCTTTTATGTGCTTTTACCTCAAGTTCTAGATTCATATATTGAGATTGAATTCCTAATTTACTAGAAATTTTCTCATAAATGAAAGATTGTGTACACCTAGAATATAACAACACATTTTCTTGATCTAAATAAAAAACAATATACCTAATACTACTTCATTTGGTGCCCAATGTCTATTGATGTAGTTGCAAAGGATTTCACCACCACTTTCTGCTTGTAGTTTTCATGCTTTTCATCATTTGAATCATTCATCGGACAGTCATTTTAATAATGACTCATTCCATTGCACATAAATAATTTTATTGATTTTAAATAAAATAATTTCTTACCAGTACTATGATATTTTTTAGTAAAATTATGAACCTTATGTCCCATTGTACTACATCGGAAGCAATTACCATAATTCAAAATCATTCCCCAATGTTCATTATAACACAATTTTAACAAACTGTAAACTTAAGTTTCTTACCATCAGGATTTTTTGAATAAATCTTCCCTTTCATCGGCCACATCGACATATTATTCTATTTTTTTTCAAAGAACACATGATCGTCGGAAAACTCAATTTCCACCTTCTCCAAAAATCCGAGAAGTTTTTCATAACTTTTAAACTCACTAGAAGCTGATGCCATTCAATAATTTTTCATTAATAAAGAGTAGAAAATATTGATTTTACAATCAATATCTTGTATGAAATTTGGAGCATACCATTCCAGTCAAGTGAATTTTTAATCATAAGCAAACACAGAGTCATCCTCATGCCTCAATTCTATGTATTTTTTCCATCCTAAGACAAAATGCATTAGGAAAATATTTCTAAAGAAACATACCGTTGAATTATTCCCAATTAAGAGAATAAATATGCTCAATATCCATAATATTTCTAACCATCGACCACCACTTTTCGGCTTCACCTTCAAAAATGTAAACAAAAATACCAACCTATTGATGTTCATAACACCCCCTAACATCGAAAATCATTTCTAGGGATCTTATCCACCCTTCAACTTGCATGAGGTCATATGATCCTATGAATGATGGGGGATGTTGTCTCATAAAAATATCCACTACTGACATGTTCCTTTGTGGTTTGTCTTGATAATATCATGCAAGGATACCACCACCATTTATATCCTGATTCAACTATTCCATCACTGCAATAGACTGATCAGTTCTCATTCTGCCCATTTCTAGTTTCTTATTTTGTAGGTTGTTTTCCTCTTGAATTCATACCCTCATAGCTGCCATGTTTCTTATCCAGAAAACCATTCTGAACACATACATATCATAGACAAAGAAACATGGTAATATTTAAATTATATATCATTTCAATATTACCACAAAGTAAAAATAATTTTTGGATATTTATTTAGCAATATCCTAACTTCTAATGTTATCTAAAACGACCTTTGATACCATCTATGGGGACCCACCCTTAAACATTCCATAATATTAAGTTAAGTAAAGAATTCACATTGATTATCTTTTCAAGTTTATATTTTTAGAGAATTAGGTAATAACTATTACATTACATCTCAAATATTACAAAGTGGACACTTATACTCTATCCATTTTTTAACTAAAATAAAACACCATAAATAAAACAAGAATTATTTTCTCAATAAAAATCCTTTTCAATTATTCCTTTCTATTATCCTTCCTTGTACCCTATGAATTTTTTTTCAAAAACATGGGATGAGAATAAAAATCTCATTAAGGGATATAAAATAAGGAAAGAAAACAATAGTCCATGAATACATTCAAATCAATGAAATAGAACTTTTCAATCATAAAACATATGCTCTTTAACATACCTCAAGAAATCATAAAATTTATGAATAACTCATAGAAATCCTAAATCATAAGGGTAACTTATGGAATTCAAAACATACTTACTTTGTTGCTTTCACAACTACATTGGGAGTAACCTTGATGGTTACGTTTGGTATACTAATCATATTATATTCCCAAAATCTTTTAAGAGAAACATCTTTATTTACCTCTGTCACATTACCCAATGCATTGGAGAGAAATATCAGGCTCACCCTCTCTTAGTTTATCACAAAACCACCCATATATATAAACAATTTCCAATAGGAAAAACATAATCATAACACATAACACGAGCATAAAGGAAAGATAACATTTGTACATTGTAATCAAAATATATCATTTCAAAATATTGACATAATAGATGGTTTCTGAAAACCATTTTCAATACCAAAATACATAAAAATTGTATATGTTATTTATTTTCCATTTAAAAACATTATAGATTATTAAGGAAGACAAATATAAAATAATATTTGAAGTATTATAAAGTTCGTTGTCACCACATACGTTAAAAAGAAACATGTCGTTTTTCATTTAGTAAAACACTTAGTAAAACAAAAGATGCTTTTTAAAAACCATTGAATTATATTAAAATGAAAATGGTATAAATATACATCGTATAAAAGAAGGTTATGTATAAACCAAAATATCCCTTAATGAAATGAGATTGAAACAAAGTCCCTTACCTTGAGTCTTACTTGTCTCGTTTGTTCTTTATATTCCTAAATAAAAAGATTAGGTTAACTTATAAATGGATCATAACCTTTTTCGAGTTTATTATTCATTTAATATTACTTATCATCATGTTATAAATATTTCATAATTATTTAAGTAAATATCGGTCATTTTTTCTTTATTCAGTACTTCAGTCGAAAATGAACTTGTTTAGATGTAAATTGTCCAGAAAGTCAAAATTACATCATCTCCATAATTTTATTCATTATTAAATATCATATATTTATTTTATATATGTATTTTACAATATTACATAACATTTGGATAGAAGAAATGAAATACACCATTCATGGAGACGGTATGTTGTACGTACGCATGAACACTACTTTAATTTCATTATCATATTAAAGGAATGAAAACTAAATGACACATAGGTATGTTATAATTAAATTATAATATCTATGTTATATATCTTACATAAGTTCATTAATTTCATCCTTTATATGTTTCATGTATGGAATTGACGATTCATATCACTTTGAGGGGGTGGTAGTCCGCACTTCCTCAAATGAAATTATCGTATTTACACAACACTAAAACAATAAAGGTATGATGTGAATAAAAATTACAGAATAATAGAGACAATATAAATATAATATATATATACTATAAAAACAGTTCCATCATAATGTCCACCATAAGTGGTGGTAGGGGAAAATTGAACAATCATTATTTAGTGAGGTAGTAGTTTTTCATACACAGAAATCGTATGTTCGTATCCATTAAATGGAGGTGTTTGTATGTTTAGATAGAATTATTCCCAGAAAAACATCCTATTATTTTGATTATATTTGTGTTTTTATGTAATAAAATAATAATAAGAACATATTGAGTGGAGAAGTAAAATAATTAAAAGAAACTTTTGATAAGACGATACCTCTAAAAAGGGTAACTTATTTTTATTTGATCCAAAAGGATTTCTTAAATTTCCTTCTTCCCAAGGTAATGATTCTAGGATCAAGAGAGGGATATGGGGATATTATTTTAGTAGAATTTAGATGATCCAAGTGGCTTAAGATGTGTGATTAAGTGGAAAGAGGTGATGTCCTTTTATAAGAGGAATGTGGGGCACTATAAGAAAGTCTCAAAATATTATTTTATTATAAATTGATTTTCGGTTAAAAATGGTCCCATGGTCATTTATATCATATAAGTGATTATTTTGTTTTGAATACCTATATTCCAATAATTTTTAGATATTTTTTTTAATATTTTTGTATCCTTATCTTTGTTGTTTAACCCTTAGTTAAAAACATTAACTCTTAGCATGTCTTCTAGTATTTTCATAACATATGGAAAATGTAGCTACTATAAAATTCCAATAGAACCATAAGTTGATCATTAATAAAATTTTTAACATTATAAATGTTAATTGACCGAATAGTATATTTTTAATACATTTATATCATTTACTAAAATAGTATTTGTTTTTAAAACTCATTTATGTCAATTTTGAAACTATTTAGTAATTGATTTTTTTTAAAGTTATAAGAACTTGATTAATTAGAAAAAAAGGTATTAAATTAAATATAATATGTCAATATCATCCATAAAATTCTTGGATGGTATCAAAATAATCAAGTTACATTAATTTTAATATTTGTGATATCATTTATTTTAATCCTTTATTAACGAAGCAATCACTTCATCAACATTGTGTCACAAATAAATTTATTTATTTAATATCTAAAATTTATAAATATAATACCATGATGAAGGAAATTTTTTTAGATATCTAATTAATTTTTATCTTCCAAGAGAATAGTTACATTAACCCTTATTAAAATTGTTTTAGTAAAATATACAGGTTTATGTTTTAATTCTCCTTACTTTAAATTAATTCTTATAACACGTAATTATAACCCCGATGTGGCTCCACGGGGTCCCAAAATAGACCCTTGGATGTACATGGTAGGAAATATACCTTAAAATAGTATTAGAACCTCTGTTAGGGTAGTTTTATATTATTATAATAATTTTTTACCCTTATTTACCTGATTTACCCTTTAACGATGGTAAATACAAATAACTACCGAAGTTACTATTCATAATGTTCAAAAAGAAGGTAAATATTTACAGAATTTATACCCCATAATTACAAATATAGAATAAATTTTTTCAAATTCAAAACAAATAATTTTCATAAATTAATTTACAATTAATTCTCAATGTCAAAACCAAAAGGCATGTTTTTAAGAAGTAAAAACTGTCAAAAGATTGACATGTGTTTATGTCCAATTTAAATGTTAAATTAGTTAAAATAACCATAATTTTATTAAATGATAGAAAATTAATCTAAAAAAAATTTAAAACCAATTAATAGGAAAATCTAACTATATAAATAAATTTGATGAAAAGGAAGTTTTGACTTAAAATGCGGTATTTTTCACTATTCAGTAAAAAATGAACATTATTAGAAAATTACCAAAAATTTATCCAAAATAAATTTTAATGTCCTTATTTTATAGAAGATGTTTATTTGTTAAATATAATATATAAAAGTGAAAAAAACTCGATTTAAAAAGGATTCTCCATTAAAAGGTGTTAAAACGATCTTTTAAAAATATTAGAGTATTTTATGCTTAAAATTGGATTCATTCTCATTTTAAGCCTCTAAAACTTATTGGATAAATATAAAAACATTTAACAAATATGTAAAATCATAATATATTTAATTCTCTTCATTCCCACCAATACAACGTCTAGTCGTTAACTACAATTTAAAATAATATTATTATTTTTGTATTATTTTTTTGTATAACTCAACTTTGTGTGCAATGTAATATTTCAGAGTAACCCATTGTTTTATGTCGGGTATGCTATTGGAAAAAGTTTCCTCTTTAAAATAAAATTAAAATCGTTTTAATAAATATTAATAGATATGAAGTGGTTTTATTCTATAAATACCAGTGCTGTTACAAAAATGGGCACATAATATCACGTAGTCGTTGTAATGGGGAAAATTTTAAAAACACGGCATAATAATAAGCCATGAATAACTGTCAATAGAACACAACATTGAATACAAATTCTTATCATTGACTAGGTTTACTCACTAATCACACACATATTATCTCATGAGATACAAAAAATACCCAAAAAATTAAGTAACTATTTATGTATCACCATCATAGTGTTTACATGCATATGTGTTCCAAAAAAAGGAATGGAACATAAGGTATATGAATATTTAATACAGTTTAAAACCAATGGGTTGTGTAATATTTCCTCAAATACTAATCAAATATCATTTTATAATGATTCCAAACTAAGGAAAAAATTTAATATTTTTGATGTACATACGTAAATCAATAAGAAAGGGTATAAAATATGTAGTTATTCCATATAAAACATCATGAAAAAGTGTAGATAAGTTATTTTGAAATTAAAAATTATCAACAATGTTTTATAAGAATGACATGGAATCTTGTAAGATGGTAAGAACATCATATTTTACATAAGACCATAAGTGAAGAAAGATGATTATCCAAAAATAATTATTATTTTTATTAAACCATGGGTGATTAAAAATATTCATTTGTCAGTTCATAATAAGAAATAAGAAATGGGAAGTTCCCTTAAAACCAGTTTACATGAAAGAAATATTTGGGAAAGGAAATTAAAATGATTGTATATCCATAGTAATGAAAAAAATGATAACATATGTATATATCGAAAGTATATATATACATAATATAGAAGGTATTAATCCTAATGTTATAGAGATAACATTAGTTAGAGGTAAATAAGGCATAATTTAAAGAAAAGTGGGTAGTTCGAAGAGTTCCCTTACCTCAAGTACTGATTCACTATGCACTTTCACTAAATATAATTAATAAAAAATGTATTTATTTAATACTTGATTAATAAAATGATTATAAAATATTTTAATTATTATCAAGATTTTTTCTTAGTTTAGACTCTCATAATTGATATATTGTTTCTTTTTCTACTCTATCATTATTGTTTGTATCATTGTTCCAAGTTTGAACCACCTATTATTAATTAGGGAGGTTTTTTTATAATAGTTCCATGACTCTATAAGAGTGATGAAATTGTGTTAATGTTATTAGAAGAGTCAAAAATAGAAATAAAAATAAAATATTATTTAAATACTAAATGTTCATCGAGAATCATTATTATCATTATAATGTTAATTCTCTTAGGTGTGTTTTACCATGGCTAACTTATATGATTTACTCTAATATTAAGATTATTTATCCATTACCGAATGTGATATAAAATATAATTCAATTGTTTAGAACCATTAAAACCATAATAAGTAGATTTAAACTATCCATGAGTAAAAAATGAAATTTTTTGTTCATGGAGCGGTGATCTAACCATATTATGAACAGGTGTCTTAAATTATAATTGATTAAGGGGAGGGTATAAAATAAATATTACCCTATAATAACAAAATATATGTGTATTTTTGAAATATATATTAATGTGACTATTTCAATGTGTATTGAAAAAATATGTTGTTGGTAGAAAAAGAAAAAAACTGGAAGTGGTTCGGCTGATAATTTTCTACTTCATTTGTTTGTCTCATCTTAGGCTACCCCTATTAGGATCCTTGGTATTTTGTGAGACCAACATCACATGTAAATCAATTTTATGATTTTGAATTTAATTGGGTAGTATTTTTGAAATCTCCATGAATTAAAATTTTTGTGGAGAATGGGTGGTGATGGATGGTATTTATAAGGGGTGCAGAGTTGTGTTTTTTAATACAATATTTTTTAGTTTATTATTTTGCACAAGGATATCAATTTTGTTGAATCATGTGATTATATAAAATAATTTATTAATGTGAGTTTTATATAATGGCTTCTTACATCATTCAAGACTTAGTTACCCTTGTTTTTATCTTATATTGTTAAATACAGTATTTTTTCATATTTGACTATTCAGAAAAACTTCAACTATTTCTGAAAAATATCAAAAATTCACCCTAACAACATTTTGATGTGTAGATTCGAAAGAGGAAGTTAATTTTTTGAAAATAATTTTTTAAATATGCCAGATTTAATTTTTAAATAAATTTATTTTTTATTTTAGAAATACCAATTTTTATATTATGATTAATTTTATGAAACTTAGAAAAAGTAATTCAGGACTCATTGAACAATATTATCATTTAGTGAAAACTAATATTATTTTATTGAAACATTTGAAAGATAATACGATCTTTTAAATTTTTTATTTTTATTATAAAAATTTTAATAAAATATATGTGTTTTAAAAAAAATAAAACACTTATTTTATCATTTTAGAAATATTAATTTACTTCTATCATGATATAAATTTTATATATTTTCATTTTATAAGATAACTAAATATTATTTTACTATAAAATAGTATAATTTATTTTTGTAATTTTTAGTTTACTATTACTAATGATCATATTATTATTCCCATATTTAGACAACTATCTCAATGGTTAGATATGTAACAGATATAAGGGTTTCCTTTCTTCTATTGATACCTCTTTTTATACTTCCTTCACATATATTTTCTATCAAGGTTATATATATTTTACTTTTCAATGTGAGTGTAACATTATAAATATTCTATTTCATTTCAACATTGTTCTTCATGAGTGATACCATTCTTGGGAATTGATAACATCATAATTTTTATATTATAGTTTATTTTATTTTATTTGGTTTTCAATTGTAACACATTCAATTATTATGTCTATATGTCTTCTATAAATGTAAATTTTGAATTAATATAATAATGTGTGGATTTTCATTATGTGGTGCATGTGTTGTATATAATATTATATTTCCAAGTCTAATACATGAAAAAAAAAATATAAGGTCAATTTAGTGGTTAAATGTATAGGTCATTAAAAGTGACATCACACTTAGGAAAATGTCCTTGAAAAGACCTTCATTCTTAGAAATAATCTAAACGAGTTTCAATTACAAACTTCTCACTCAAAGTTGGCCCAAAAATCATGCCCATGAGAAATCTATATCACACAATAAAATCTACTCAATGTCATCTCACTCTATGTAATTCTAGGAAAAATGACCCTCATCACCCACTCCTGAGTCCACCTTATATCAGAATCACATAGCCACGCAAACACTTCAAAAAATAAAAAGTGTTAAAAATCATCATATAGCTCACCACCTCTTCATTGGGTGATAGTCATTTAGGAACATTCCCCTTACCTCAATCATAAATATCAAACCATTTCTATAACAAAAAAATTACCATACAAGTAGAAGAATGTACCTAAATCTAGCATCTACAAGAGACGTCCAATTCTCAATCCAAACCCATTTAGAATCCTAAATCCAATTCATTACACAAATCTCAGAACCCAAACCTAACTCACATATCACATATCATAGAGGATATCTCTTATCTCACAAACTAATTTTAACCCATATTTGTGAGACATTTTATGACCTATAGTACATATTTTACTCACCATTCACACCAAGACACTTCTCTAACCATGGGAGGGATTTCCTGGTCACTAAGGAAACATCTAGTAGTCTCTTAGGTCATCAAATAGCCTCAATCCCATAACCCCAACCTAACTAGCCTATGGAACTCATCCTAGTATATCCATGTGTTGGTAAAAAATCCCTTCAAGGTATCATTGAAGCATTTTTTATTTGATTGTGTTTACTGAAAAAGTGGACCTCTATGTTGTGTTGGTTGACAGAGCAGACCAAGATGTCCAATTTGTTGACAATGGGGGTTTAAATAGTGATTTTTCGAGTTCCATAGATATTATTGATAACCTATGTTCAAAAAGAGCAATGAAAAATGAATGGATGATATGGGGAAACATGTTTTTGGAAAAGGAAGTTGCGCGCAAGATCTAGGGTGGTTTGGAAACATGTGCGAAAGGCATGTTTCGAGATTAGGATATTGAAAAAATGGAAGAAAAGAATGTTGCGCGTGAAATATTTGAAGACGTGAGAAAAAAATGAGGTTGCGTGAAATAAACTTCTTTTCTCAATGGGACGTCAATTTGAGTTTTGTCCACTCAAAGATAAACTTGCGTGAAAAAAATTCAAATCTTCTGTGTAGGGGTCAGCGACGCTTATAAAAAATAAGTGACCCCCCTAATTCGAGGTAGCTCAAAACATAGATAAAATCAAATCTCATAATCTCGTAATAATTTCAAGAAAAGGGAGTTGAGAAAAATATTTTGTGTTGTGTCCAATCTAAGAATGTTTTGTATATGATTTCGGTTTCATGAAAGATTGAAGTTGCGCACAAGGGGTGTTTCGTGCCAAAAGTGGAATCTGGCATGAAATGTAATAAAGTTGTGTGAAAGACGCAGAAAGGGTTGCACAAACTATTTGAGGTTTCCCAATATTAATTTTGTAAAGTTACATTCATTAGTGGATGAAAGTGGATTGTCAACAGATCATCTATCAACAGTAAAAGATGGAGATTTCATTAGAGGTAATAAAGAGACCTACAGGTCCATAAACTATGAATGGATCTTCTTAAGAAGTAATGAGCGCACTTTAGTTGAGATATCAGTGAGCTTTCTTATTAAGATTTCTTGTAAACCAAGAGGGATAGTGTGTCCACTGCAAACATGAAAACATTAGTGCATGTATTGTGGATTAGGTACATCAGAACATCGTCGGTATATGATCCTTGTACATAGCCAAGTGATGGTGAACCAAGTAAAATTGTTGTTTCATGTGCATGCTTTAATTTTTGTTCATAATCTACACCGGGAAGGAGAAAGAATAGAGTTTTTTCCAACAACTAAACAAGATCAAAGGGGTAGTTGTTTTAATCTAGCATACCATGATTCACCCCCCTAGAGTATCATTACTATTGTACCTAACACTATGTCACCACTCACAAATCAATACCTACTCAATGCCTCATTCCAACCTAATAATTATTTTCACCCCTTTTTGAAATAGTCACTAAGTGATACCAATTCACCTGCATTCTAAAAAACACTTTATATCATTATAGGAGTCCCAAAACCATAATACTTATTCTACTCAATGAAATATCACTCCCTAACTATATACCTAAAACCATGATATTATATATACATACATACTTGTAAATAAACATGTGAATGAAATTTTATCTTAGGGTCTGCCAGACTTATCTATGTAGTAAACCCCTTTCCAATCTCTACTAATGAATACCAACAATTTTCAAGCTCTCGATCACCTATCTCATGCTAATCGATATAAATTATTAATTACGAAAACTTATAATTAATTATTCTATATAATTCAAAATATACATAATCACCTAAATATTATATGTTCATTATCTTTGTATATAAACTTCACCCAATAGAAATTTAATAATCATTCGGGATATCCTCTACCTGATCTGTATGAAATCCATTTAATCCACACATAATTATTTCATGATTTAGTAGAATCCGCACAAAACCCCCTTCTATAATCATCTTAAATCAGTTCTTGTGATGGGAAAAAATTATAAGGATATATAGGGAATAATATTCCAAAGACATTACTAAATCACCAAAAAAAACATCCCACAAAATGGGAGGTTGAAGGGAGGAAGGGAGTGGGAGGTTAGACCTAGAATGAAACCCATAAATTTTCCTCCTTCCTAAAAAAATAAGCAGTGACTAGTAAATTACAAGTTCCCCCCCCCCCCCCACACACACACACAAACTTAAAAAAGTAGTCATGGTAGCCTTATATTATGGCCATATGGACCATAGAATAATCCCCTCACTTGGACCATCAATGTGGTATAACCACTAGACATGTGGCTTAATGTCCATCCCCCAAACTTTGTCTATGGTATGTACAAGAGCTCTTTGATTCAACCCAAATTAGGGGGTGGGGCGTCCAGATGTCCCTCCACCAAATGGGCCCTCCATGGAATTTAACTCCAAGGTTGGGTCAGGGTCTTACTCAACCAAATATAGAGCTAGATTTTACTTTTTAATTCTTATATGTGGGGAAATAAATACCCCTAACCTATACACACCCTCTTATATAGTACCACCATAATGTAACCCATTTTCTACAACATGGTCATCTTTCACTTGTAAACACTAGTACAAAAATAGGGTTTTTATGATTAATTAGAATTTCTTTTAGGATATTTCATTTTAAGTTATATAGGAAATATATTTTCAAGCTGTTTATTAAAACCAAAATTAAATTAATTATTTTGATAGTGAAAATAAATAATTTCGATGTCCTATTTTTATAACAAACATCAAAAGATGGTTTTGACATCTATTTTTTATAACCAGAATTGAATGTTACTTTCAATTTCGGTTATAAAAAAACCCAACATCTAAAGTGTATTTTTTTTAATATTTAAAAGATGGTTATTCTATTGGAGGATAATACAAAATTGAGAAATATAAAAACATTAGAAACCAAATAAAATCTATAAAAATAAACTTAAATATTCAACTTAATTTTCATATTTATTACAGTGTCCATCAACATAACGTTCTTTGGAGGATATAACTTTTGGGGTATCTATGTTTTGGATTATAAGTAATTTCAAACTCTAACCTATAAATCTGATATTGAAGATTTATATATTTAACTCAATTAGAATATTTATTATCCACCATGAAAAATAAAATCACTAAAACGTATATCGATTGAGAAAACTAATCATAAATAAATTAAATAATGGGAGAATAATTATAAATACCAAGGAGACATAATTGAATAAAAACCCAATGGAATGATGATGAGGTTCAAGAAATTTGTTTGATAATAAATAATGGTGGAGTGAGAAAAATTATAAATAATTCTTGAAAAAATGGGCCATACTATAATATATCATATGTGGGAACTAAAAAATGTAAAGGAATTCTGTAAAAAAATGAAACAACAATTTCATATGAGGAAAAAATATAATTTTAACACTAACTATTTATTTAACCTAGATTAAAATATTTCAAAAAAAAAGGAATAACATTGGCCAATATATCACTAGAATTAAAAGCCCTTAAGAAATAGTTTTTAGTATGAGATATATAAATAATAATTGTTAAAACTCTAATGTAATGGATATTTTGGTACTGGTGGAAAAAATAAAAAAGTCCATATCCCATGACACACCACACTGCTAAGAGATCAGAATGATATGTGGAATATAGCCACAACCATTTCTCAATTCTCCTTGATCATTCATCTTCAACCACTTGAGTACCCTTACCCCCAACCAGGAATCTTTTCACATCCAAAATGATGTTCCATTTTTTGTATTCCTAATATAAATCCACATTCAAGAATTGATCGATGATCTTGATCAAAATTTCTAAATTAGTCTAAAATTTAATGACCTAAGAATCAAAAGGATATTAAAAACTCTCCACTATAACACTTATCATCCTTGAGAACTGGTAGTAGTCCTTGAACCATCTTCCATGACCAACCACAATATTAAAATTCACTAAGTATTCACTATTTTCTATCTCAAAACATGAAATGTTCTTTATTTGTGAATCTCTAACCAATAAATCTCTCTATTCACTACAAGTTGATCCATCCACTGATGAAAAGCTCCAAAACCAAGATGGGTGTCAACATCACCCATTTCTCTTAATACACCATGATGTCTTCCAACAACTCATCCTATGGAAAATGGTTCTTCACACCAAAATACATTTCACGCAAGGGATGATTGTATGAAATGGTTCTACCCACAATTGAAAATGTAACACCCCTATAAAATTGAGAATTAAAAGGATAAATTTTACTAACCATGTTAATAAGTTTCAATTTTATCTTCGTGAGTTTATGTGATAAAAATACCCATTTAAGAAAGCTTCGATTAGATTAGTTTCGATATGGGTATTCTATTTATTGGTTTCCCAAGGTGTGTGTGAGTGAGGAAAAAACAATATGAGAAAACATGTTTTCAAATATGGGGACAAAAATTTGTCCTTTAAGTGAACCTAATGGTTAATATTCTATGATGTTCTGTGAAGTAAACCATGGTATTATAGAAGACCCTTGTAGTTAGATGACAAGGTTCATGGCCATGTAGCTTGGGTCATCAAAAATGGTATCAATGATAATACCCACCTAGAAGGGATGTTGTAAATATTAGGATTGCTATGTGGATTATAAAACATGGACTTCATTATTTGAAGGCTGGATATTTGTACACCCCTGGAAAACCTACAATTAAAATACTAAATCTTACTACCCAAGTCAAAAATTTCCTCATTTCTTTTCAATATCATTTCTGATATGAAATGTTTGTCTTGCAGTTGTGTATATATTGGTGAACTCTTTAAAAGATTCCCAAGGTGAGTGTGAGTGTCGATAAATCACGCTGAAAGAACATGTGTTGGTTGATGGGGGACATTATTTAGTCAAATGAGTAACCCTATTAAAAAATATAATATGATGTGTTTGGAATAAAACCAATATAATACAAGATATCCATGGGGTCAGATGCCCAAGTTCATGGAATAGGGGGGGTCAGATCCTCATATGAAACCCCTAATAGACACATGCATCCAAAGGTCCAAAAATACACTCAATGTTGATTTCACATCACTATGTCCAATTCCATACCAAAAGGCTAATTGGTCTTATTATGGATGATCTACATCATAAATGATCAGATTCACCCACAGATGTGTCATTCCACCGCCCAGTCAAGATGAATTAACTCTCGAAGGAATCATAGAATTGTCTAAGAATCCAAAAAATGTTTGAACCTATATCCCAATGTCATTTTATAGTTTAATAACCAACCAAACACTAAACTGATTATTTTCTCATGTTGAGATACTATGTATATTCATTTTGACTTGCTCTCATACCACCTCAACACCATCCTAATCTAGATGACAAGGTATCGACTCCATCTGACAATGCATATCAAGTTAAAAAAAATTACTCCTAAAGAACTATATCATAATCATATCTTTCAATATATCGGAATCTAAATGTAATCTTGAATGAAAAATAACCAGTCTCACTCTATAAACAACACTTCATACATGATGTATTTTCCTCCATCACTAGTATGATTCTACACACTATGGGAGTATCATAATCATCTCCCCATTAACAAAACTTCTAATTTCCCTGTTCTATGCTCCATCCATTACTGTACACAATTACAAGACATAGTCATCCTGCTCATTCCTAGGCAACAACAAGAAACACCAAGCCACCGCTTATTCTCATTATACCAAAAAGGGAATCCCCAACATTCAACAATACACTTACAATGAGTATTACACCCTATAACAACCAAAGGTTCACTCCCCGTCAAATGGATTTGCGTACACTAATCCATGAGTGGAACACATGATATATTCCATAATCGCACATTCATATCTCCTCAGGATCCCCACACACACGTCCTATCAATTCCAAAAAAAATTCATTAACATTGATAAACTATATCAGTGTATCATGATCCCTCTTAAATATCACCACCTAGCATAGAAGGACATCCTATGACTCATATAATAACCCAGGACACCATGACAATGGGCTTATCACCATTTCACAGCCATTGTAGCACCACTCATGTTCATCCTGAACCTGTATAATTGTCAAAAAAAATTCCCATGGACCATTTACTAATCCAAAACTCAAATAGAAACTTCACATATCGAAAATTAACCTTTCCTTAAACACTGATATTTTTCTACAAAAAATTCATCCCCAATATCACTCTCCCATAGACAAAGGCTAAGTAATCCTCTAAAAAACCATCTCAATGGTTTCCAGAGGTGATCCTACATAATATCACTTGAAATTAATAGGTTTAAACTCCTACATATCCTTATTACACAACCCATCTCACACTCCCATGAGCCATATCTCATTGAACCTATGTTCATAGGCCTAACCAACTAGCCATGATCCAATCACAATTTATTCTCATCCAACCCAAGAATAATAGAGGGTTTTCTTCCCATGGGATTGAGAAATATAACCATGTTGAAGCCAACTACATGATCACAATTCAAAAATGTTTCATTACAAAACCATCAATGTATACCCATTATCCTGTTGTGCTACCCAAAAGTGGATTGAGAGTCAATAGTTATAGGAAACAAACTAATCCTTCCCTTCAATACCATCCACAATACCTATCATAAGTACTTCACATAACGTTTCTCAACTTCCTAGTCTACTTATATTGATTTCCAGTAAGAATATATATGGGAAAACTCTATATATGTTATTATTTTCACTTTATGTAAATAATTTTCTTCCTCAAGTAAACTCATAACCATCCTCATATCATTTCCTTGTTATAAAATTCATATACAGACCCATTAAGGATATCTATACATTACTTTCATGAAAGTATTATATATCAGTCATGGGAGAAACTCTAATCACAATATCTATAGGACCTTCCTTCAAAAAACCACTCATTAATGAAAGTCATTATACAGATAAGTAGAGTGACACCGAAACATTATTTGGAAAAAATTATTTCATGAAAAACTTTTCATACATAAATATAATATCTTTATATATTAATTTTAAAAACAATTCCCAAATACCAACCTGATATCTAGAAAGGTTTTAGTGCCTTTGGAGCCTAGATGCAAAATATTCTTAATTTATGAAAGATCATTAACATATATAATAAATATCATCCCACATAGTACTCTTCATAGACATAACCAACATTAATTTTTCTTCGTAACCTAGGGAATGGAAGCATAAGAATGGAAAATATCATATGCTCAGGAAAGTTAAACAATAAAGATATCAACGATAACTTAAATATTACATAGGAATAAGGGTATGAGAACTTGATATTAAAATTTTAAAACCATAAACTTCATATTAAATATTATAATCATGGTTCATGGAATAAACATTAGTAGTTCATAAAACATGAATCATAGAGGAATAAAAGAACATGTTCCATGACAATAAAACATTGGCATACAATCTTATCATAAATGAGTCATAAAGTGTTATATAATCAGAATAATATAAAATATTTTGTTAATTATACCTAGAATATATTCAGAGAATGTTATGGTTTGGATAACATCCCATGAAACTTTTTCGTTCTTTTGATATCATTATATGTACTCCCTTTCAATCCTTCGATAATATCCCCTATACCACCTTTTTTATTCTTGAGATATCCCCCAATGTAACCTCTATTTTGAGGCTTATTATAACCTCCAATATACCCACCTTTTTAGGCTGGTGATAACCAACCATGAAACATATGGGCCCATAAAACATTATTCTTTACACAATGAATTTTAGTGATATATAATTTTAGTCCCACCCATCACCTAATCTAAAATATATTCATATGTATTCCGTAAGATCATAAAAACAATCATCATAACTTAAAACATGGAAGAGAAAGTGAGATTAACTGATATTTCATCACCATAAGTATAAATAATCCAGAGAAAGAGTAAATATGGTATCATTGGATAACATCCATAGAAAATTATAATTTACATCAAAGGACTTTATCAGTAGTGAAAAATTCCTCTAAAATATCCCTAGAATATTTGTGGAGGAAAATAACCATTGAATTATTCAATCACGTATAGAAATTTAATAATATCCCTAATATTAACGAAAACATTTTAATTGAAATGTACTCTATAAAATTTTCATCTAATATTTAAAGTATTGAGAGTCAATGATTGCAGGAAATTATGTTCATATCGTGCATATTAAAATGGATATTCATTTCACATTTTTGGTAAAAATTCAAAAATACCATGTTTGAAAATGTAAAGAATATTAATTTCAATCTATTTATTAAAAATTAAATAATTGGTAAATATGAATCTAAAAAGGTTTAGTATAATATATAAATATTCTTGAAAATAATTTTCAAAGACACGGATATTAAAGAAAAAGGATTTTTGACCGAAGAGATAAATAAATTCGGTATTCCTTAAAAACATTCTTCCAGTATATTGGGTTCATAAGGTGAGGAAAACCATAGGAAAACATGTAATATATATAAATAAATACTATATAAGAAAAATACTTGAATTATTGAGACAAATATGATAAAATTATATTATAATAAACTTAATCATAAACAATCCTAATAAATAATGAGAATGTAACAAATATCCCTTACATTGAGTTTGACATTATTAGAAATCACTTTAACCACATTATTAGTAAATCTATATGAATTATTAATATATTTTAAATATATTTAAATAAACATAATATCATATAGGATACACTTATGATAAATAAACAACCATTTATTAACAATTCCTTATTAAAATCATTGTTTCTAGTTTTTAATTGTTTTGTTTTTCAAGAAACATTTTATTCAATAGTTCGAGTCCAAATACATTGATAATGGTCCCATAATATAAAAAATTTTATTTATGATAAAATTATCAAATATATTCATTATATACTTATTTATAATCTTCTATAAATGTTAGAAATATAAAAATTAATCACATCATTCATGGTGGTGGTAGTCCACAAGTATGCACGAGTGATGTTATTATATTCCAATAGATAATAAGGTATGACAGTAGATATGATAATATAATTAAATAATATTAATTATGTCATAGAAATAATATATATTCTTTAAAACCATCATAATACACATCTGTGAAATATGTTGATAGGAAATGAATTGCATCGCTACGTGGAGGTAGTAGTCTACCCATACACATGAGTGATAATTTCACTTCCAATTTTATGGTAAAGAGGAATAATAATGTTAATTAAGTAATAATAATTCTATTTCATTATATTAATTATACTGAATTTTTATTTTATGATGAAAATATAATTTATAGATAAGGTAAATGATGAAAAAAAATGAATGAAACTGGGTAAGATGATTATCTCTTCTTTGGTATGCCTCTATGAGATCCCTTATTATGGACCCTTATAGTGGTATTTCAAGAATAATAACACTTATTATTCATTTATTGGGAAGTTTAGAAAATAATTGGGTAGGTTTTTGTCAATATATATGGATTAAAGTGGTGAAAATTAAAAATTTAAGGGGTGTCCTTTTATAAGGGAAAGACATGACACATAAGGAATTACCAAAAATATTAAAACATATTTACTAAAAAGATTAAATTATATTTAATTTATTCTCAATAAAATTACATAGAAATTTAAATATATTAAAAAAAGTGTATGTGGTCAATATTTAATCATCTAATGACATTTAGGAAATTTTTGGTGTTATTTTAAACATTTTTTTCTGGTTTGACCACTTTGCTAACCAATATTAATAAGAACCCTTGCAATGAACTTTTCTAATATTAAAGAGTTATAATTTTTCTTATAAGTTAATAATTAAATAAAAAGTGAATTTTGGATTTTATGTTAATCACTTTATGAAACTAATTATCCTCTTGAAATATTTTTATTATTTTTATATATTTTAATAAATTAATTATATAAAAAATTACCACTAATTTCATTTTGATAACTATTCATATCATATGAATTTGAAAACAACAAGAAAGTAATTGAATTAGAATATATAAATTTAAAACACATTAATATGTTATATAAATATATAGAATTTTTGGAAACACTAATTAATCCAAATTTTATTACTTTTAATATTTTTAAAATCATTTATTTTCATTTTCTATTAATTGAATAAATATTGTATTGGCATTGCAAAAGCATTTAAGGTAATAATTTCATCACTAAAAATTAAAAATAAACTATAGTGATAAAAATAATTAATTTATCTTTCAAATAAACATTTTTAACTGAACTTAACCTATATTTATCCTTATTCTAAAAATTATGTATAATAAAATTAAGAGAGTAACCATTTGTATTTATTCTTTTCTTATAATAATATATTGGTTGAAATAAAAGAAAATGAGAACCATGTGGCCATAAATTATATAAATCGATTTAAATTTCAAAACTAAACTCATATAATAGGATAACAGAAAAATTGTGAAATTATAAACCCTTATACCAATGTTTTAGTCATATCTTACATGGTTTACCCTTACCGAGGTGTCAAGTATTCACCATCTCTACTATTCAGAATGAAAAAAATATATTAAGCGTATTAAAAATATATTTTTTCTATTTATTCCAAATATTCAATCCATTTTTCATGATTCAACTCACATAATTGACATAATTTTTTTAAAATCAAACCTGTAAAACGCGATAAAAACAATTTTCCATAAAAATGTTTTCTAAAGTATTAAAAGTTTTTATAAAAAAATATAACATAAAAATAATTCCAATGAAATTAATAGGTTTATTATTTATATAATTTAATTAATTTTACTTTTAAAAGTATTTAAAATAAAACAAAATATTTTATTTTCCATAAACAAAAAGACAATTTATTTATAAAAATCACTATTTTTTTGTTTAATAAAAAATCAATATTTTTAGAACAATACCAAAAAATAGTTATTATCAAAATATGAAATGATAATTTAATTAATTAATTTAGTTTTACCACATAAATTTTAAAAAAGTTATAGAAATTAATTATATTATTTCCTTATAAAAATTCAATAAAACTGATTTTTTAGGAAGATGTATTTCTGAAGCATATAATTACTTTTCTTAAAAATTGACTACATATATATTTTATTTATATAAAAAATTTATAAATATTTTTAAGATGTGGTTATACATATTCACACTTTAAATTTAACATCTATATTATAAGGGTATAATATATTTATGTTCATTTAGACTCATGGTCTATTGTATCATCAGAAACATAATAAATTAAATTTATTTAAAGGGAAATGTGTCATAAAATATTTGGGTGTTACATTTTAACCCAATTAAAGTGAATTTAACTCTAAATATTCAATAATTTAGGTAAAAAAAATATTATAATATCTATGTCCCATCACATCATCTAGTTCCCATATATCTTCTTTTAATTTTTTATTCCACTTGATAACTTCAAATAGGTGAGTAGTCCAGTTCCATAGGACCTTATATATATAATCCCTAATTAATACCTATTTTTATCCATATTAAATATCATAATCCATCTGTATTAACTCTATTTTAAGTACATGTGATTTATAAGGTATACAATTTCTCATGATAGATACATGTAATCCTTTTTGAGATTGATTGAAGTTCATTAGAAGATCCAAACGATAAGATTCTATCCCTATTCAATCAAGGATATTGATATAGAAAATATACCTAGTTCTCAACCATCGTTTCATTATAAATCTTATAACCATATTCAATATATCAATTCTATGTAATTTCTACTCAATAACTAAAAATTCCAAATTTCTTTGATGATTTTCAAAATAAATTTTTGGTCAAATCAGATCCACATTAATATGTTGTGGAATGGATCTACCTTAATCTCTCACTTCCTCAACCATCTCATGTCCCAATGTATTTATTTATCTAATTTCTTCCCTGAATATTGGATTTAAAAACTTCATTCCACAGAGGGATTCATAAGGATACATCTGAATACTCAAGTGATAGATATTGTTGTATGAAAAATCATCTAGTGGAAGATGTTGATCCCAATAACCCTACAAATCCATAGGATAGTTTCTCTCTATATACTCGAGAGTTTGAGTGCATCCCTCAAAATGGCCATTTTATTGAGGATGATTTGTATTATGAAAACACACTTATGAATCCAAATCTTTCTATAGACTTCACCATAACATTAATGTAAAATTTCGATATTGATCAGATGTAATGGAATGTGGTACTCTATGAAACCTTACCACTTCATTAATGTATATTCTAGAGAGATGATTAAGAGATAGAAACTCTTTGATAACTTATGTGTGATAACTTCCTAAGGTGACCAACTACAATCCAAATAACATGATGGTATTTAAATGTTTTGTGGAGTCTGATAAAATAATCTATGGAGATGTTTTCCCATTTCCATTCTGATATGGGTAATGTTAATAAAATTCAATTTGAATTGTGTCTCTAATCATTAACATTATTACATACAAAGAACAGAGATATATACTCTAAAATATCTCAATTCTTGTTTTCCCACATGAAATACTCTTCTGTATTTATATATATATATATATATAATTCCACGATTAATAGATAATGGAAAATAGTTAGATTTATCTAATAAGACATTCATTAAATTAGGTTTGTTCAGAACACATATATTGTTCTTGAACTATATCATTCCATCATAATTAATGTTGAACTCATGAATAATTTTTACCTTCTTCTGTAGTACAATATCTTCTTTTTTCACCCCTTTCTCCCCCAAATAGATAAATAACTAAACAATCATTTTCCCAAGATAAGATTTATCCCCTTCTATCCCTATTTCTATATCCATATTTTTCAAATTGATAAATATAGGAACTTTTTTATCTTCATAATAGGTAATCTAGTAAGATAATTTCATTTTAAAGTATCAACCTCCTTGTTCGCTTTCCCGGGTTGGTAATGTATTGGGATGTCATAATCTTTAAACAACTCCAATCATCTTCTATAGCGTATCTTAAACTATTTTTTAGTGAATATATACATTAAAATTTTATTATTGATATAAATATCATAAATTTCTCCATAATGATAATGTATGAAAATATTTAACGCAAAAAATTACTGCAACATACACCAAATTGTGATTTTGGTAATTTTTTCATGAACCATCATTTGTCATGAGACACCAACTATCACCATATAATTACTCAAGATTATGCATCAAAGTACCTTATTCAATGAAACACTATAGATCACAAACCGTTATCCACATTAGAGTAGTGTAATAAAGGGTGTGATGACTAACCTTATCTTTAGTTCCTAGAAATTTTATTGACATTCATCTTTTCAAATGAACTACACTGCCTTCTGAGTTAACATACTGAGTAGAATATATATCCGTGATAAATTATCCATAAACATTAAAAATATCCATCAAAACACATAAAACTATGTATATCATTTATAGTGGTTAGTCTGGTCCAACATTAAACAACTTCTATATTTGATGGATCCACAGATATACCCTCACGTGAGATTATATAACCCAAAAATGAAAAATTTTGTTGCCAAAATTTACACTTTTTAAATTTTGAATACAACTTATCCTTTATTTAGGTATTTATTACATTCCACAAGTAAACTTCATGTTATTCCTTTATCTTTGAATATAAAATAATATCATCAATAAATACTACCAAAAATTGTTCAAGGTAGTCCCCAATGAAACTATTTATTAAATCCATGAATATAGCTAAGGAATTAGTAAGGCCAAATGGAATTTCTGTATATTAATAGTTTTTATACCTTATACAGAAGGATATATTTGGTATTTAATCACCATTTACCATCAACTAAAAGTTTCTAGATCGATATCAGTCTTGTATAAATATTGAACATCTTATATTTGAATGAACAAATCATCAGTACAATTTATGGGTTACTATTTCTTGATTATGATATTGTGGGGTTTCTGATAATCAATAAAAAGTCACTATGATAGATATTTATTTTTAAAAATAAATAGGCTAAACCTAAGGTGACACACTTGGAAGAATAAATCCATTTACAAGATTCTCTTGGAGTTGTCTCTCCAATTCTTGAAACTATATCATGGAGATTCTATATGGAGTCTTTCATATTGGAAAAGCACTAGGTTTTAGCCCTATTGAAAAATAAAATTAATTATATTTGAGTAATAGTATTATATTATTCTCTAAAAACATCCAAAAACTCCCATAATATAGGAATATCTTCAATTTTTAGTTTCTCTCCAACTATATAACATTAACACCTCTTTTGTATGGGAATCAAGACCCAAACAAAGGATGAAATGTCCATAAAAAATTCATATTTATCATCCCATTGATAAAAAATAATAGGATGATTCAGATTATCATATATGAATTTCATTATTCTAAATTTGGTTTTGGATTTATGTAAATAAATTTAATCCATGCATATGATAACATCAAATTCCACTAGAGGGAGAAAAATTAGATTCTTATGAAGAAAATTCAAAACAAATAAATCATAGAATAATTAAAGACTTTGGATTTCATCATCTTACCATTAGGATTCTTCAATTCTAATTCAATATATAATTCTTTAGTTGGTATTGAGATAACCTCAAAAAATTCTTCAGATATATAAGGGTGGGTTGGACCATGGATGGTAAGTGTGCCTTTTACCACTTCATTATCATACACCACATCGTCAATAATGATCGGATGAGATTTCACTTTTCCTATGGGATTAAGACTTTATTGACATTGATAATTATTCCAAATCTTTATTTTTAATAACTCGTTAGTATAATTCCCATATTCTTTTTATTTGAATTACTAGACTGTGGGTGGTGTATTCTTTGATTCTTTTCCTTTTTCATTAGTTAACTTTTTCCCATCACTTAATGAACCTTCCACAAATAAATAACTTACTATTACCTTTAAGACAATTTCCTCCATTTCTCGTTTCAAAATTCAATTATAATGGAAGCCTCATATTTTTCTCTCCTTGGTTTTTATTATTAGAATTTATTTCCCATTCCATATTTCTCTTCATGTCAAAACTATGAGATTTATGTGTAACATTAATATTTATTTCAACCTTCATATGACATTGAATTACATATTTTATAACTTCCAATGTACCTTATTTCTAATACCCTTTAGATACATGGATTTATACCACTAAATAATCAATAAATCTTAATTTCCAGTTTAATGATACTATAAGAAGCATACCTCACAAGTCTAGTAAAATTTTCAAAATATGAATGAATGGTTTCATTATCCTTCTCTATTAGCTCAAGGAATTACTTCTACATTATCATATAAATAATATTAGGAAATTATGTGTTGAAAATAAATCTTATAAATTTATCCCAATTCCTAGAGTATAGTTCTTCTCATGGCCTAATCTTCTTGATGATAGTACACTATTGATCTTCTTAACCTTAAAAATCAAAGTCAATAAAAAAGATTTTTCCATGACAAAAACACTAAAGAACAAAAAACATCTTTTCAATGGTACTGATCTATTCAAATCCTTAATGATAGTTCATAAATAAAATGTGAATTAACCTAAGAAGATCCCACATGAGTGTAAAACTATGTGTACAATAAGGGAACACTCATCATTCACCAAAATTATGGCCAAGATATACTTGACCAACTATTTTCAGGGTTATTACACCAAGATGCATCTGTTACAAAACCACATCCACTTATATTATCCATACATGGTTGTTTTTATAGGAAAAAAACATAATATCTTCCTTAAGAAAATTTTAGGATGTTATCCTATATTGTGACTTATCTCCATGGATTCCACCAAAGCTATCTAATCAAAATCTTAAAATTTTGACTAATCATATCCCTTGATCCCAACTACTGGGGCCCATACTTTTCATTAAAAATATTACATATTTTTATATAAATATTCAATACATTTTAATAACAGATTCCCAAGGTCCATAATGGTTTAGTTCCATTAGATACTTGGTAAAAAATCATATTTATTAATAAAATATATTCATCATCTACCATAGTGATCTTCCCATATAGTAATATTCATAGAAATACCCTACCCAAACCATTCATCATAATCTAGGGAATGAAAACATAAGAAAGGATGATCTCATTTTATTAGTAAGGGTAAAAGAGTGAGATATAAATGATCCCTTAAGTATAACATGCAGATAATGGAATGAGAACATGATATTAACATTTCAATACTATACCATACATATCATATATAATAATCTTGAGTGGTTACTTAGAACTTGTACGTTTAAAAGAGTTCCATAAAGTGTCTCATAATCATAATCATAGAAATAATATTTCAAGGTTATTTAACATGACTTTTATTAAATTTTAGGACTAGTATAACCATTTATGTACCTACTTTGGTTTTGGGATAACCTCTTGTGTACCCTTTTTTATGCTTGGGAGAAACTCTCATGTACACTATTTTTTTAGCTCGGCGATTCCCCTCATATACCAACTTTGTTTGGGATTGGTATAACCTCCCATGAACCATTTTTTTGAGTTTTTGATAGTATTGCTTGTACTATTTGAGATCTTTTAACATTAACAATTAACAAATTCATTGAAGGTATATATAATTATGGTCCCACCCATCACATAATAAAAAATCCATTCACATGTATTCAATAAGATCATAAAAACATTCATCAAAACATAACCTGTGGAATATAAAGTGGTTTTCAATGATATTTCATCATTATAACCATAAAACAGCCATAGAAAGAATAAATATATTATAATTGGATTAAATCCCCCATTAAATCGTAATTAACATCAAAGGATTTTATTATAGTAGAAAGATTCCATTAAAAGTTCTCTATAATATTTCTTGATGAAAATACCATTTCCATTTTTAGTTGAATATTAAAATATAAAAATTACTCAAATATTAAGAATAAAGATTTAGGTTAAAAGAACCTTGGAAACCTATAAATGAATATTCAAAGCATTTAACTATCATACTGGAAAAAAATTCTATTCATTTCATGTAACCAAAAACAAAGATTCCTTTCAAATTTTTGATAAAAATTTGAAATACCTCATTGGAAAAACGAAAAGAAGATTTCTTTTAAATAATTTAAAAAAAATTAATTAGGAGTAAAAATGAAGATAAACTATTATAATAGATGATAAAATCATTCATTAAAACTTTTTTTGAAATCATGGATTTGCAAGACAGAGGATTTTTGACCGAAGAGAGAAATAAAGACGTTTTTTCTTAAAAAATATTACAGTATCTTGAGTCTCTAAAGTAATGAAAATAAAATGATAATATGTTACCTATAGAGGTAACCATAGTATAAAAAAATTAAAGGGATTAATGAGAGGTAATTCATAAAATTACACCTTCATAAACTTAATTAAAAACAATCATAATAAACAATGAGATTGTAACATAAATCCCTTAGGTCTGATTCTACATCCCAAAAAATAGATTTACCCTCCAACATAATAAATTTCAATAAACTATACTATTATACATGATTATTCTATACCCTCATAATACCATGTATGTTCAACAAATAAAATTTCAAAACCCATTTATTAATAATTCTTTATAAAAGTCCTCATTTCAATGTGTTAGTTGTTTCATTTTTCATCAGAATTTTTGTTTCATAATTCTAGTAAATATACTTTGATAGTGGAAAATTAAAGTATAATATATTATTTATGATATAAATAACAAAAATATTCAGTAAATACATATTTATAATCATCCATAAAATGTAGATATATAAAAATAAATTACATCGTTCATTGAATGAACACTCTTTTCACGTTTCAATGGTTGGAAAGGGAGAATGGAAAACCAGAAATTCACATTTATAAAATTATTATTATTTAATAAAAATAATATATATTAATTAAATCTATATTTATTACCATCCAAATAAAGAGAAAAAAAATCACATCACTTCGTGGTGGTGGTGGTCCACACATTCACACGAGCTATGCAATCATTTTCCAACGGATAAGAACGCAAAAAGGAAGACATGATATTATAATTTCATTTGAATAATTGTGTTATATATAAATTTTATAGCGATCATAATAACTATCCATGAAATATGGTGATGGAAAATTAATTGTATCGCAATGTGGAGGGGTAGTCGACACTTTTGTATGAGGGATACTTTCACTTCCAATTTAATGGAAAAGGAAAAGGATAGTGGTTGTTACTAATCATAATAAATTTTTTTAAAATTTAGGATATCAAAGTTATTATTTTATGATGAATTACATAAATTTATATCAGGTAGAAGAATAAATACGTTGAAATATTCTTTGTAGGAATATTACACGTTCTTCGGTAGACCTCATTTCACTACGAGAAAAAGGGCCTTTTGCGATGGGTTATTTACGATGGGATCTATTCCCATGGAAAATAGTTCATGGAAGAGATTATTTGCGATGTTCCCCTAGTCCCGTTGCAAATAATTAGTATTTGCGATAGGATTAGGGGTTCGGTCACAAAAAGGATTGTCGCGGTGTGGCGCAGATTGCTCGTCGAACCACAGAATTGGTATTTGCGACGGGGGGGGGGGGGGGCTCTTCATTGCCAATACCCGGCAGCGGTAAATATTATTGGTGATGGGGAGGCATCCCCCATAAAAAATACACAGTGGTGGTGAATACTATTTGTGATGGGATCTTACCCCATCACAAATAGTGCATCGGCATGTCCCTATTTGCGACGAGACCCGTCGCAAATACCCTTTCAACCGCCGACAGTAATTAATGCGGCCGAAGGTATTTGTGATGGGAATACCATCACAAATATTACTATCAAAAATAATCTAACCTATATATACCCCTCATCCATTTTTTTCATTCTTCCTCTCAATTCCTACTTTTCCCCTCCCACTAAACTCTAATTTTAGAGTTAAAATTTTTCTGAGTTGAATTTTTTTATGAACATGTTTGGAAGTCGTATACACCTTCAAAAAAATCAAGTTTAAAGGTATTTATGTTTTATTTAATTTAATATTAATTTCATTTTTTTATATTAATTGTAATTATTTTTAATTATAGATAATTAAATTAGATTTAGATTATTTTTGTCATTTGTATTTATTTTTAAAAATAAATTGAAATTTTTAGTACCAATTATTAATAAATAGTAGTAATTCGGAATTATTAACGATAATTAATAGTGAATATAAACAATAAGTGGTAATTAGTAATTAGTTGCGGTAATTTGCGGCAATTTGAATTAATTAATAGAAATTAACTATAATTAGTTATAATTAGCGGTAATTAGTAATAATTAGGAATAAATAGTAATAATTAGTAAAAATAGTAATAAATACAAATACTTACTAATAAATACTAATAAATATTAATATTTAGTAATAAATACTAATATTTACTAATAATTAGTAATAAATACAAATAAATACGAATAATTAGTAATAATTACTAATATATACTAATAATTACTAATAATTAGTAATAAATGGTAATAAATACTAATAATTAGTAATAAATACACAAAAATACAAATAATTAGTAATAAATACTAATAAATACTAATAATTAGTAATAAATTCTTATAATTACTAATAAATACGAATAATTAGTAATAATTATTAATAATTACTAATAATTACTAATAATTACTAATAATTAGTAATACATAGTAATAAATAGTACTAAATAGTAATAATTAGTACTAAATAGTACTAATTAGTACTAATTAGTAATAATTGGCAATAATTAGCCTTAATTAGCTATAATTAGTACTAATTAGCTATAATTACCAATAATTAGCAATAATTAGGAATGAATACTAATAAGTTTTAATAAATAGTTATAAAAAGTAATAATTAATAATAATTAGTAATAATTAGAAATAATTAGTCATAATTAGTAATAATTACTTATAATTAGTAATAATTATTAATAATTAGTAATAATTAATGTTAATTAGTATTAATTATTTTTAATTAGTATTAATTAGCGATACTTATCAATACATAGCAATAATTAGCAATAATTGGAATTAATTGGAAATTATTAGCAATTATTAGAAATTATTAGCAATATTTAGAAATAATTATCAATAAATAGCAATAAATACTAATAAATACTAACAAATACTGATAAATAGGAATAAAAACTAATAAATAGTTATAATTAGTTATAATTAGTAAGAATTAGTAATAATTAGTAATAATTATAAATAATTACCAATAATGTGTAATAATTAGTAAAAATAAATAAAAATTAGTAATAATTAGTATTAATTAGTATTAATTAGTAATAATCAGTAATAATTAGTAATAATTTGTAATAATTATTAATAATTAGTAATATTTAGTAATATTTAGTAATAATTAGTAATAATTAACAATAATTAGTATTAATTAGAAATGATTAGAAATAATTAGCAATAATTAGAAATATTTAGAAATAATTATCAATAATTAGCAGGAATTAGCAATAATTAGCAATAATTAGAAATAATTTGCAATAATTAACAATAATTAACAATAATAAGAAATAATTTGGAAGAAATAATTAGAAAGCAATAATTATCAATAATTAGTGATAATTAGAGATAATTAATGATATTTAGTAGTAATTACTAATAATTACTCATAATTAGAGATAATTAGAAATAATTACTAATAATTACTAATAATTCGCAATAATTACTAATAATTTGGAATAAATAAAAATAATTACAAATAATTAATAATAATATGTAATAATTACTAATAATTAGTCATAATTAGTAATAATTATTAATAATTAGTATGAAATTGTAATAATTAGTCATAATTGGTAATAATTAGTATAAATTAGTAATAATTAGTATTAATTGGTATCAAGTAGTATTAATTATTATTAATTAGCAGTATTTAGCAATAATTAGCAATAATTAGCAATAATTATCAATAAATTATCAATAATTAGCAATAATTATCAATAATTAGCAATAATTAGCTATAATTAGAAATAATTAGCAATAATTAGCAATAATTAGAGATAAGTAGCAATAAGTAGTAATAAATATGGATAATTGGAATAAATTGTATGAACATGGAACAATTTCCAGTGGATTGGCGGCACTCCATTTTCTCAATGATTCTTCTCCTTTCAACTCTCACCGACTCAAAACATTATGGAAAATGTGATGTTGCGTATGCATATCCAATCTGGTATGTATGAGATTCTATATGCATTCATAGGAAAACCTTTTTTCTAATGATTCCAGGTAGTGATTGTTGCAAGAAGATGACTCATCGACGAAAAGGGGGCTCTTTTATCTGAAGGCTCATTTACTTGTATCTTTCTCACAATGAAATCACAATAAAAATATATTCAAAGGTATGATTATGCATTCTCGTATGCACGAGAATGGATGTGCATACCTCCAAGTAGATTATTCATTGTGATTTGAGTGTGAGAAAGTTTCAAGTAAATGAGACGTCAGACCATAGAGCAGGAGCCAATCCACTTAAAATTGTGTCCCCCGTAATTAGTGGTAATTAGTAAGAAATGCCTATAATTAAATATCTTCTCTTTTTTGGATAGTGTTTTTCTTATTTCAAATTATTTAAGAACTGTAACGATTTTATGTTTTGTAGAAAAATATGGAACATGGAAGTTAACAACAATCATTATTAGATAATCACACTTGAGTAAATCAGAGCAGAAATCCAAATGATTCAGGTTTAAATCATGTATATATTAAAGGTATTGAAGCTTTCTTATCATTTTCATCATCAAAACCAGAATTTGTTTCAGAAGGCTAAATTAAGTTTCCTTGTAAAAAATGTTCTCTGAGAATGTTTGAAACATTTGAAAACATTGGGGGACATCTCTTGAATTTTTGTTTTCAACCAGATTATGTTTTCTGGTATCAACAAGGTGAACGCAGTTCCAAAGAAGATACTAATAATATTATTCTGGATACATCACAGTTTCATAATTTAGTACATGATATTGGAGTTCCATTTGTTCAAAAAACTGAAACTCGGAATGATATTGATTTATCTCCTGAGTGGGCACCATCTGAATTTTATGAGTTGTTGAGGTCTACTAAGGATGCATTATATCATGGTTGCAAGATAATAAAATTAGAAGCGGTTGAAAAATTTATGGCTATTAAATCAGAAAATGGAATGTCAAATAACTATTTTTATCAGATATTTTTTTGGTTAAAACACTATTACCTGAAGGAAATGTGTTGCCTATAAATTACTATGAGAGTAAGAGGCTGGTTCATAATCTTGGCCTTAATTATTAGAAGATTCATGCATGTGTAAATCATTAAATCTTATATTCTGGTGAAAATGAGTCATTGGAAATTTTCCCATATGTGGATAATCGAGGTATGAAGAAGCTCAATCGAGAAAGTCTAGTTTGATTCATATAAAATAGTTGAGATATTTTCTGATTACTCCCAGGTTACATCATTTATTTATGTCTCAGAACATAGTGACAATGATGTCATGGCACAAAACCAGGATTTCAGCTGGTAAAATCTTGAATCATCCATTCGATGGTGATTCATGCAATTTTTTTGACAGAGTGCATCTTTCTTTCTATTTAGAATCTCAAAATGTGTGATTGGGTCTTTCTGATGACAGTTTATGTCTGTTTAGTTCTTATGGTAGTCAATATTCATGTTGGCCTGTCTTTATAACTCCGTACAATTTACCTCCTTGGATGTTATTGAAGGAGCCTTATATCTTTTTTAAATAATTAATCTTATGACATCTGAAAAATAATATTGATAATTATTGAAAACAATTTATTAATGAGTTATATTCATTTTCGAGTAATGGTGTTAGTACATATGATGTTGTTGCGAAACAAAATTTCCAACTAAAATCTACATTGATATGTACAATTAGAGACTTATCAGAATATGGAATGTCATCTGGTTGGTGTACTCTTGGTCAAAAATCATGTCCTTACTGCATGGGAGACAATAAAGCAATTATGCTACTTAATGGAAAAAAACTAGAAATTTTGACTGTCATCGCAGATTTCTTCCAACTGATCATCCTTTTCAGAGGAAGAAATCTCATTTCAGAAAAGCCACAATTTAAAGAGATGGACCCCCAAAAATGTTCTCAGATAAATAGTTAAAATCAATTTTATTTTCATTATCTCTCATCAAATTTGAACCAAAAATAAACCAACAGAAAATTCATTGCTTTGGAAAAGAACACAATTGGATAAAACAGCGCATTTTTTGGGATCTACCATATTGGTCTGATTTTTTGATCCACCACATGTTGGATTTCATGGATATTGAGAGGAACTGTTTTGATATTTTATTTCATATTGTTTTGGATACAGCAGGTAAGACCAAAGATAATGTAAAGGCACGATTAGATCTTGCCCAAATTTTGAAGCGACCAAAACATAAACTATATGAAATTGTCAGATCACCGAGGTTAATGAAGTAAAAGAAACTTGTACACTGTCTAAAAGAGTAGCTTATAATTTTGTTAGTGGATTAATGATTTGATACTTCTAGATGGATATGCTTCCAATTTGTGCAGATGTGTTAAGAAAGGTCATATTACCATATTAAAAAGTCATAATTGTCATGTTATGATTGAAAGACTTATACAGATTGGATTAAGAGGTTTTATGAATTATATTATTTGGGATTTGATAATAGACATATTATATTTTTTCAAGACATTTCTGTGGAGACAACAGATTGTGACACACTAAGAAAACTGGAAAAGATGTTGTGGTAATTATATGTAAACTAGAAAAAATATTCATGTCAGATTTCATTGACTCAATGGAACATTTTATATTATATTTTCCAAATGAAGAAAAATGTGGAGGTCTAGTACAATTTCTATAGATGTACCCATTCAAGAGATGCAGGTAAAAATTGAAGAAAAAAGTTTGTAACAAAGCATCAGATGAAGGCTCAATTATTGAATCTTATTTGCAAAAGGAAATTGTTTTTTATGATCTCTTTATTTTGAATCTCAATATCTTTAAAAACACAACCTCATGGGATGGAAAGAGGGGAATTTTGATGATGAAATTGAAAATCAATTATCAGTTTTTAATCATCCAGAGCATGGTATTGGAGGAGTTCATGAACGATTGACTTCAGATGATGAACATCACAGAGATCAGACATATGTTCTGCTCAGCTATGAAGAAATGAAATCATTTGTACTATAAGTGATTCTATCACTTATTCTATAATTTATTTTATAGTAAGTAAAATTATTTTATTCTTAGGTTATATGATAAAGATATCAAGAAATAGCTTCAACAATTTACAAAATCTTCTCTTGATGAACGCCGGAAAAAAAATTCTCAATGGTTTCAAAAACTGGTAACATAAATTATTAATGGTATAACATGTCAATTCAGTATATTATTTATTATATTGATAATTTATTAAAAAAAATTCAGGTTTCCCTACATGCTGATAAAATTGATAAGCGACTACATATATTGAGTAACCCATCATCCAAAATAGTTAAATCATAAAATTCTTATATGGTGAGTGGATTTTGATTTCATACACGTGCATATGAGGAATCAAAAAACAATTAACGGTGGAGTTTTCATGACATTATCTCATCATAGAGAAACTAAATTTGGATTTTATGGCATGCTAGATGAAATTATTGAACTGTGTTGTTGTCACGACCCGTCCTCGGGGCACGTGCCGTGACTACCCCAAGCCCGTCTTCCATAGGCCAGGGGATGGCGACTAGCACCAAGGCGTAAATCCCAAAAAAAAAGGGAAGGCGTTGCCTTTGAAAAGTAAACAAGCACCACAGAGTAAGCAAGCAGAAAAGTAAACACTAAGTAAAAAATGTAACAAGCTGTGCTGAAAGTAAAAGGGGCCGGAAATACAAGCCCAACTGTAAAGTAGAACTGAAGGGAAAAATAGCAACTGAAAAGAAAAGCCGCAGCGTCGAGCCGTCCTCTGGAAGTCCCACCTGAAGGGTGGGTACAGATAGCCTCCACTGCTCCTCGGGTCCACCTGACCGCTCCGAGTACGTCCCGCCCAGTGGTCCACCTCCAGGTACCGTCCTGCTCCACAAGACTCCACCACGATCTGCGTTGTCCGTCGTCTGCAACCAACACAACGTAGTGCGGGAATAGCCCGTGCAGGGGTGAGTATAAGCCACTCAGTAGGGACCTCGAGACCCCTGAAGGTCTCCCGAAATCCACAAAGGATAAACCACAATGGAAAGATACAATCACGAATTAACATCTGACACGGCTTAGGTATATGCCCATACATATACCTAAGTCATCAATTCTCGTTCGGCTCCAACGTCTGAGCCCAAGAACAACCCAGTCCACACAGGAAAGCAAACTTATACCCACACAGGATAGCTCAACACAATCCACAAAGGAGTGTAAACAGTAAATCCACACAGGATAGCTCAACACAATCCACAAAGGGTAGTAAACAGAAAATCCACACAGGATAGCTCAGCACAATCCACAAAGGAGAGTAACTCAAGATTCAGCTCACACAGGTATACTTCTTCGGATGACGATAAAGATGATCACTGATCCATCTAAGTCGTCGGACCCACAAAGGATCGATTGGTAACTAACCCCCGCAATGACCCACACAGGATCGGGCCCACACAGGACTTGTAGGCGCTGGCTCACACAGAACCACTGAGTGCTGACCCACATAGGATCGGACCCACACAGGATCAGGCCCACACAGGACCTGTAGTAATGATCCACGTAGGATCACTGAGTGTTGTAGTCGTCGCAGTCCAATGAGGATCTCTGCACAGTCGTCGTCGCAGTCCACTGAGGATCTCTGCACAACCGTTGCCACAGTCCACTGAGGATCTCTGCACGGTCGTCGTCACAGTAGCAGTCGCAACCAGCTCTAGGGTTCCCGCACACAGCAAGCTCGTTCGGTAGGGTCCGCTCCATGAGCCGAGAGGCCGATACATCAACTGTCACAATGTCCGAAGTTGATGTATCCTAAAGTTCCGTATCGTTAACAGGAACTCAACGTCGCAGACGGCGCGTCAATCGGACGCCCGGTCTGAGAGTTATTGGCTTTTTCGTCCCAGGGGCCCGGTTGGTTTTTAAGGAAAAACCAACTTGACCGTACTCCACCTATTTCCAAACCTTGGGCGGAGTGAGCCAAAAGATCCGTCTCACATAAAGGAATTTAACAAAGCTGATGACACGTCAATCGGACGTTCGTAGCTCAAGATATGAGGGTTTCCGCTCTGAGGGCCCTGTTGGTTTCATGTACGAACCAACCTGGCAAAACCCAAAGTATTCCGAAACCTTGAGTACAATATACCGAAACGACCGTCTCGATCCAAGGATCGTGTTGCCGCTGACGGCGAGTCGTTTGGAGGCCCGTAGCTCAAGTTACGGGCATTTGACCGAAAACGGTCTGAAGACGGAGGGTACGGGCCCGGCCCGACCCGGCGCAACCCCCCCCCCCCCCCCCCCCCGGGGCGGCCGAACCGGGTCGCCCCGACCCGGTCCGGTCCGGCCAGGGCGCGGCCCGGCCTGGCTCGGTTCGGGCGGGAGACCGAGTGGCCGAGCGCCGCGGGGTGCTGCCCCCGCGGTCTGGAGATGCCGCGGCCCCGCGTTGGGGCCGCGCTGGGGCCACAGATGCAGCTTCAGCCACGTCCCGTGCGGGCGAGCACGACCCGTGCGGCCGCGGGTCCGTTGGCCGCTTCCTCCGAACGCCGGCGCCGCCGCGCCGCCGGAATATTCCGCGGGCCACCGGAGTTGCTCTGGTGGTCCGTTTTCCTTCCTGTCTACGCCGGTGTTCCTCCCGGGTTCCGTTCGTCACTGCAGAATCAACAAATTTCCCTTGCGTCATGTTTTGTCGTCGCCCACCAAATCTGCACACCCACGAAGAACGGCGGAGGGTTGTCGGGCCGTGTTCGTTTGGCCCGCACCCTCTGCGTTGGTTAACAACAACGGGAGAAAATAATTCAACACATGCATCAACAATTTTAATAAATTAAAATTGTTCATTTGAAACCGGTTCTTTAATTTTAAAGAAAAGTTCACGGGAATAAGGTCATTTCCAAAACAAAAATCCCTACCTCGTCAAGTCGCACGCGCGGGTCCTTCGCGGATTGATCGTCGCGGAAGGAGGGGATCATCGCGTCGTCGCAGAAGGGTGTCGCATCGACGAACTCCGAGGTTCAAGAACAAAAGATTTAATTAAAAAATAATTAAATCATTCTTGAGTTAAAGACCACAAAGGAAATTTAAAATAAAATCTGAAACCCTCACTTCAAAGGATGATCGAAGGTTTTTGTTGCGGATTAAAGAACGTCACTGAAGAACGTCGCAGGAGAGGAAACGTCGGCGTCGCGGCACACGGCGTCGCGTCATCGATTTCCGCTGGTTCGGCGTTCTTCGTCGGAGGCCGGCGTTCTTCGCGTTCTTCCCGTTCTTCACGAAGAGGGGTGAAGGCACAAGAACCTCTGCCAAAAACCTCTCAAGGTGTAATCCTCCAACGTCGTGTTGGTCTTATTTTATTATTACGCCAACAAATGAATACGAGGTAGGTAACGACCCATTAATTCGTAGAATTAATTCAACGAAAGAAACCGCACATTTAATTCACGAATACAACTGCCCAATTAAATGGTGCGTTAAGAATTTAAGAAAACGCGTCAGCTGAATTTCATAATGACGGGTTTTCGTGGGTGCGTTACTTACCGGAAAAGAAATGGCGGGGCTCATGCGGGCCCCACCTCACAAATATCCTACAAAGGGTGTAGGATATTTCTGGATAGCATCCTATCCAGATCAACTCAACTTAAGACGCCTTTAAGTGGATTCAAGTGGCTTCCAAGTGTCTTAAGTGAAATAAAATAATGTTTGTCGAACAATTTATTTTATTTCTTAACATTAAGCCCAAAAATTAAAAACTACAACTGAGCAAACGCAACTCCGGAAGAGGCGTTTCTAAGCAAATATCGGCGCTGCGATTTCATCGGTGCCCTCAGAATTCGATTCCGGGCACCGGTTCAAAAGTTAGAAAAACCCGCTCGTCCGTTCACTAAACGTACCCGAGCCAAACTTCGGAAAATGATTCCGGGCACACCGGGCCTCGGAATCAGGTGCCGTCAGAAACTGCGTTCTTGTAAAATTCCAAAGAAAATTAAGAAAAAAAATTTCTTGAAATTTACGGGTCTTTAAATTACTCCCACCTCAGGGATTTATGTCCCCTTAAAGATACATCATAAACTAGGGAATCAAATGTGGGTACTGAGCACGCGTCTGAACCTCCCGCTCCCATGTGCTCTCCGGGAGGTTCCCGTGCTGCCATCTGATGTGCACAAGAGGAATCGATCACCCATGTAGGACCCGCTCCTTTCGATCCTCTATCTCCACCGGGACCTCCATAAAAGTCGCCCCATCATCCACATCTAGCTCCTCATGGTCAATGATGTGCATCGGGTCGTGCACGTATCTCCTCAGCTGAGATACGTGGAAGACGTCCTGCACCTGGTGCTACTGAGGTGGAAAAGCCAAGCGATAAGCCACCTCGCCAATCCTGCTGAGGACCTGGAAAGGTCCGATGAAGCGTGGAGACAAATTTCCGCCTCAACCAAATCTCTGTAATCCACGTCGAGGTGAGACATGCAAGAAGACGTGGTCGCCATCCTCTAACTCTAGTGGCCTCCGCCTCCTGTCAGCATATGACTTCTACCGGCTCTGAGCTATCCTCATCCGCTCCTGGATGACCTGGAACTTCTCTGTCGTGGCCCAGACAATCTCTGGTCCCACAAGTGCTGACTCCACAGGGTCTGTCCAGCACAAAGGAGATCTGCAAGGCCTGCCGTACAATGCCTCGTATGGTGTCATCCCGATGGTGGAGTGGTAGTTTTTGTTGTACGCGAACTCCACCAAGGGTAGGTGGTCCTCCCAGTTGCGACC